>OY720634.1:120844617-121464769 GCA_963169105.1 Ceriagrion tenellum | reverse complement strand
CTCATATTTTGAAAGTCGATGCTCGCAGAATTTACCAATTGGGCGTTTTCATGTTTAAACTAATGAAAACAGGGCAACCGACATACCTTTTGAAAAATATCATTCATAACAAAGGTATTAAAGAGAGAACCACGCGTATAACCGAAAATTTATTCATACCGTCCCACCACAAGGTAACTTGTGAAAGATCATTTCCGGTAAAATCATGCAATTTTTGGAACAAATTACCAGATAATATAAAAAATGTAACATCAATCAATGTTTAAAAAAAATCATTGTTAGATTACGTAGATGAAAATGACAGTACCGCATTCAATTAACTGAAAAAATCGTTAGTGGACTATTATATTTTAATATACTGTCAATTGGAATATGTTGTTAAGTAATTATAACTGTTTTTGTTGATAATTGAAAATGTTTTGATCGCTCTAACTGATAATTTGTATATCTTGTTATGTTTACATTGTTGAAACTGTTGATTTGCACTATATTTTTGTTAACTGAGACCTTAATTTATGTTAATGTATTTTTTTTCACCATTTTTTTCTATTTTTCATATGTTAATTTAATGTTCAGATGTAAAACCTTGCCCCATAGGAGCAAATTCTCCTTGGACAATAAACTTTTTTTCTATTCTATTCTATTCTACTTTATCGGTCTTTGCCCGAGGAATTCATGGCTTAAATGTGACAGTGGAATGTGACAGTGAACATTTTAATGATACTTAAATTAGGGTAATTTTATTTCAAATTCTCCATTTGTGGTTAATGACTCCTAGATATCATATGGATTAATACATTCAATCCAATGCAACAATTTCGATTTTTCTCTTTTCTGTAGAAGTGCAAAGCTCACCTCCTCTTACTAATTACATAAATTGACCCACGGAGCAAACAGTTTATCCTCTCTGTACATGTATACTCTGTGTAGGAACATGATCGAGGCTAAGTAAGTGGGAGGAGGGACAGATGAGACAGGGTCTTGGAGTGTTCTCGGCTACATTTCCTGGGATGAGACAGGGTCCCGGATCCAGCTTGCTTCCCGGTAGAGACTCTTCCCGGTAGAGCGCTGTCCGTCCGGTGTTCAGTGTCCACCTTGATTCCTCACGAGTGCCCTTTAAAGTGAAGGGTGGGGTTCGCCGACATTCATGAGGGGGAGGAGGGAGAAGGGGGGAGACGAGCGTTGGTTCCGGCCGCTATAAAAGGGTCAGCCTCGTCCCTTCCGCCATTTCAGCTCCATCCCTTTCTGTTCCACCCTATCCATTCAATAATGAGCAGCGCATTGTCCTTCACATTTGTGTACTTTTTTGTGCTCATCTCGTCATCCGGCCCTTTCTCACGACCCTTCCTTCTTTGGATGGGTCGTACTTTCCTGGGTTCCCATCCGGTAAGGTGATGCCAATCAAATAAAGCGAAGTACCTTGTCCGTCTAACTGTACACATTTCTTGCATATATTTAACTATTTTATGCAATCTAAATCTACGTATTACCCTGCAAGCCACCACAAGGGTGCTTGGCAGGGGGTGACTAATCACCAACATGAACTAGAATGAAGAAATTTACTTTCATCAGCAAGCACCACACTATCGGTATGCTAAATATGCTACAGAAACCACTAAAATAATCTATGATGAAACAATGTAAACATGACACAAGAGTGATGAGGGGAGCATGCAAGACATGGTGCTAGCAATGCATGTCAGATTAAATACATGCCTTTGGGGGCATATGAATAAATCAGTAACACTACCTGCCAAATAACATTCTTCAAAGTCTTAATGCAGCCATTGTAGTCTCTTATTGATCGCGGAAAAATCGACATTTAAAATCTCTCTGCCCAACAATCTATTTCTCTTATTTTATTCTTATTATCTGATCGACTGTAGTATGCTGGAGGTCGTAAAGTACTGATAACTTTGTCTGAAAATAAATCGGTTCAAATTGACATCAAAGATTGAGTCTAATTTTCAATCGACGGTATGAAAGCGATTCCCATTCAAGCTGTTGCAAGAGGTCAGTGACACAAACGGGGGCTATCATAACGGCCTTTTACGTATCTTGCTGATCTTCTCTGCACGCGATCTAACTGTTTTAAACACTCCCTCATGAGGATCCCAAACACTGGCAGAGTATTCTAAGTGGGGTCTACGAAGGAAAAAAAAATTAAATGCGAACCCTCTATCGTTAAAACTTCAACTTACCCCCTCGACCAACGTTCCACTCAATGGCAGAATAGGAGAATTTCTAGTAATACAAGCACATTAACCGATGTGATAAGGAGCAGACAGCTTGTATGGAATGGCCATGTAATAAGGGTGGACAAAAATAGGCTCCAAACACAGACCCTAAATTGGGACCCACTTAGTAGGAGAAAACCAGACAAGCGGATAAGATCCTGGATGGATGCTATAAGAGGAGAGCTTGAGGAGATAAGAGGAGATACGCAATAGGCAATCAGAAGACGCCGGACAGCGTTGTAAAGCAATAGGCATATATATTTAATTATTTTAAGCCTGGTTCGGCAAAAATTTGGAATTGAAGGAGTTTCAGAGCTAACAGAGTCTTAAAAATTCGGGTCTTTTAAGGCCTCAGTTAATAGTTCACTTGTATAAGTAGACTATCGCTCCAAAATTGAAATTAAGGAGTCAAGCATTCACCGGGCGCTGTTGGGAATCGGCTGGTATTTATGGTGGCTTTCAATTGAACTCGTAGAAGTTAGCGCTGGCTAGAAAACATCAGCACTCTTAAGCGGATATTATCGACGATTAATGGAACAAAGAGTGCATGAAAAATATTTGTTCAACAATTGGCTGTAGGCACTCTGTGCGCATAAATTAATGACGACTGATCGGCATGAGTATGCGTGGGCTATCAAATAGATAAAAATTAGAGTTTAAAAACATTGACTTTTTCCTCAGTTTAATTAAAATTGAAACTAAAATACACTTTTTTGACGTCTATACGGAAAATCGACCCAAAAATAACAATCTCGGATTCGATAATCATAGTTGTTTTACCATATTAACTCTGCTTCCTATTTGCTTTTTTAGGACGCTTCGTTGCCAGGTTATAACATGAGTGCGGAACAACTTCTAAATAGGATGAAAATTGATGTACGACTAGAAAGTTGTAATGATTAAAATGATTAGCATAAGGTTGACGTCATTTTTTAAGTCATTAATCATAGTCGGTAGGGGTTAGTATAGATAAAATTTTCTTTAGAGGAATTAAACTTTGAAGAAAATCTCGAATTTGCAGCATCCTACTTACAAGAGAACAAAATGCGATAAGGGATCCAAATTTTGGACTCCACAGTTTTACGTCCTGTTCCACAGACTGCAACTGCAAATGTTCTTTCTGCCTGGACTCTTAATTGGGATCCGAACAAAATGCCTCGTCAATACAGGTTAGATAGAGATTACTGGGAGAACCAGCTTTGCTCGTAGCACTGTGCACATTAATTATTTTTCATTTCGCATGGAATTTTGAAGCTATTTAATACAATTTTTCAACGTCTTTTGTATCGCACCATAAATTGAAATGTGATTTTAACATTTATATAGTTTTTTTAAATCAAAAGCTATTTAATACTTATTTTATTATTTTCTATTTTATCAGAAAAATACATATATATTTATGTATGCTTAATTGAGCAGATTTGTTCTTATCTGCGGCAAATTCTACTCATGAAATGGAATACTTCCTATGCTAACAAGTATTTTTGATCTTAACCAAGATGTCAGTGTATAATTTAAGGAAAAGTTCAATTTGTTTTTACGATTTACCTCTCGGTAATTATACAAAGGCCTTTTTCTGTATAATTTTTCTGAGCTATGAGTGCTTTTCTTCTTCATATATATTTCATTATGCATCTCTGCATTCCAATACCGTGAGATAAAAGGCTTGATATTGAGATTTACAGTTAACTGTGTTTTTTATTGGGTAGAAATTCACAGGAAAACTGGTCTCAGTAGTAGAAAATAACTTTCACAATCTTAAACTTCAGGGTTTGAACGAGGGTGAAAATAATATTTTTCCATGCCAAAGTTTACTCTACTTGCAATGGCTTTTAATTCTATTAATTGTAATTTGAACCAAATTCT
Organism: Ceriagrion tenellum; assembly: GCA_963169105.1. NCBI lineage: Eukaryota > Metazoa > Arthropoda > Insecta > Odonata > Coenagrionidae > Ceriagrion > Ceriagrion tenellum. Next base: position 121,460,666 of record OY720634.1, on the reverse strand, counting down.
TCATTTCCAGCTTAGCTGGATTAAAGTCCAGTCTCTAATTTCTAATCAAGCTCATTCATGCAATGTTTTTACTACACGTGTCGATTATTTTATCAATGAACAAATGCCTACTAAACTTGTTATATGTATAGCGGTCTCTCTAAGTCTTTCAATTATCGGTCATCGTAAATTACATTTTATAATGAAATGATGACTAATACTAAGAAAATGTTACTTTTTATCAACTGATGTAGAAATTAGAATGCTGTTTATAGAATCAAAAATAATCAACAGTTATATTTCAGTTTTTCAACACTTACGCCAATTCTGTAAATGCTGAAGCGCTTCTTTCCCCCTTTTACATTTTTATTTGAGCAGAAGTATTATATTTTACATATGGTATGCACACATATGTATGAATTTACATCTAATGTACTATACGCACACATATAGTACATTTAATGTAGATTAAACGTTTTACTGGCGCAAATACGGATACGTTTTTCATGAGCCCATATTAGTCCAAGGCACATTATGGACAAGGGCGCTTTATGGACTTAAAAAAATCCAAAGGAAAGTAAAATGTTGGAGGTAATATAATTTAAAGACTTTTTAGCAAAATAAAGTGACGAAATCATGGATAAAGACAACTTTAGAGAAAATATTCAGAATAATTATATTCCAGTTTATTTATTCCGACTTTAAAATAACTAAAGAACTAAATTTTCGTTGCTTACGTAACTGAAACTCATACTTATAAACATGTGTAGCTTTCACAAAAAATACATGAGTTAATATTGCGTAGGATGAGCTTTTTATCAGATTTTCGGTGCAGATAATCATTCAAACTTTCATTACAACTGATGAAAATAGATGTGTAATTGCTTAACCCGCAATGATTTCGTTGTATGGATACTATCCAAATAATTTCGATAAAGGCATTCATGTTGTATATTTTGGTTTGGTTAAGCTGTAGCTAAATAGACTGTTTCGATACCTATCCTAAAAATAATATCAATAGTATGCTCATATTACATTATTAATTCTTAAAAACCCCATTTTTTGCTTCCTTTCATTTCATTGTTCCATTAGAATGGAAAAGTCGCGTATTATTCCCAGCCTACGTAGATGTATCACTATCCCGAGGTATTCTTTCTGATTTTAGCACGGTACTCGAACTATAGGAAATCCGTCGCCTCTAAAATTCCAATGCAAAAAGCCCAATTTCATAGGAATTCACAATCGTTTATCCCTCCCGTCGTTTTTTTTTAAATGTGCAATGATCTCGGTTGGATGCTGAATTTATTTCAGGAATGAAATGCAACGTACGAAATGACAAACTTTACCGTTTTAGTTCTTTATTTTTATGGACTGCGAGCAAATGTAGGTGCCTCAATATTATTTTACTCTATTTATGATTTTATTTACAGCAAATGCAGGTTACCAGGTTATCGCCCGAAATTCCCGTGCCTCAGTGCCCACGTACCTGAACGAATTTATTTGTAGTTGAATTTATCACTAAATTGTCAGCAGAAAACATTGAAGTTCATTTCGTCAGAAAGAATGAAACGCCATTTAGGGAATACATTTTTTTCGGAAATTCACGCCCGATTGCATTCATAAGCGATTCTCGCGCAAAATAAATCTTTCACGGTTCGAATGCTGCAGTGAGGATTTCTAAATTTTTTTTAATGTGACTAACTTCCAAGAACTGTTGACCGAGGCGATTTTTTTTCTCTATCGCTGGATGTGGTCGTTGGGGGAAGATAGAGGCGGAGGGAAAAAAAATTATTTTATCGTCGGAGGCAACTGAGCGTGAGAGCGGTGCTTATTGATATCGCCAGTGGCATTGGCTCCGGCGTAGCGCGCTATATTCGCGCGGGGACTGCTGGGAGAATTTCTGGTCAGGCGTCGGCCGCGAAAAGTTTCAGGCGCGGATACCTTTTCAAGGCGCCATCCGAATGGGATGATCGTATTGTCCGTCATCATTAACCATTCTTGATTTTGCCTGAATAGCGAATGAAGGAGAGTCCGCAATTTTTCATTCAAATGACGCAGCATAATTTCACAACTAAATTCAATGACAACTAAATTCATCGACTGATATGAGATTTTGGTACATAAAATCTATCAAATCAGGAAAAATTAGCGAATCGCATTTCATTTTATTTTCTCAAATAACAAAAGTTAACATTTAACTTGTGAAAGCATTCGGTTTTATAATCATCAAAACATTAGGATTGGTAAAATAAAAACTGTGTAAATGATAAAAATTCTGGAAACCGTAACAAAACTACATACATACATACCAATCACGACGTTCCCTTCCGGGGTAGGCACAGTCACAAAGTTTCACTCATTAATACTCCAGTTTTTAAGACTCCTAAGAATTCTCCTCCTAAGAATTTCCTCAACCACATGCAACCACAACTTTCTCCGCCTACCCCTCCCTCTTGAACCATTCATTTCACTCTTATACATCTGTTTCGTTATTCGACTCTCATCCATTCTCTCAACATAACCAAACCAACTAAGCACTTTCTTTCATATATGTTAATTACTGGAGCATCTAATCCACATTCATTTATTACCCTCTTATTCCTCACCCTATCCATCCTACTTTAGCCGCAAATACTCCTCGGATAACTCATACCCACCGTGTTTAGTCTACTCTTATGTCTATCCTGACATACCCATGTTTCACTACCATACAACAAAGTGGGGAGAAGTACACTTTTCTACACGGCGATTTTCGCTTCCTTAGACAGGCACTCATTCCTTGATATGCTCCACATGCTACCTACCACATTCCATTCAGCATTCGCAAGTCTCTTTATCTCCTCATCTATCCGTCCATCTTTCACAAAAACCTAACCTAAGTACACAAAATAATCCACTTGTTTAATTAATTTACCATTCGCCCTCATCATATAGTTATTCTCTCCATTTACCTTATCAAAGAGTACTACTTTTGTCTTGCACGCATATAACCTCAATTCCATTCCAAACTAAATATATAAGTAGAAAGTACTATACCTTTTAATAAAATACTATATTGCAATGAAAAAATCATAAATTACAGGATTTGCAACGAGTCCATTCCCCCAAAAATCTCGCCCAGCCATTTGAACCAAGTGTGAGTGACAGGCATTCCCTTCCATAAACATCAACCTATTCCCAAATGAATTGAATATTCATGTAAGATTAGTGGAGTTCGAGCTGCAGTGCCACAGTTTTTTTTTCCTGTGAGTTCCGCACATTATTATTTAGGACTTAGTGGGTGACACCTGTCAAGGCTCAACTACTTTCATTTATTTCTAACTCTTTCACATATTGCAGTAAATGAAAGAATTCATAAGTACTGAATACGATTAATTATCTCTTCATTTTTTCCTCTTCAAAATGAGAAATGGATAGAATTCGAATGACAGAGCATATAAATCATGAAAGAATGAATGGTGTACAATGAAGGGTTATACGGGATCATTTGAAGCGATGTGAAAGAGGTATGCAAGAATCTACATCTACAGACTACCCTGCGAGCCTCCGCATGGGCGTGTGGCACGGTGTGTTGGGACACCAGCCGTGTAAAGATGTAAGGGAAGTGTATTATGGGAGTGTATTTAGTAAAGCTCATTCTTTATTTTGTTCACTTATTGTGCTCGGTAAGAACGAATTTTCGTACCTACCTGTTAGACAAAGAGTATTTGAATAAGAATGTTGTATTTAGGCTGAAATTATTAATAGAGAGCAAATTTTCTAGGCCTGACAGCATTTGCTGAGTTTTTCATTTTGCCCACCCCTAAAGGAAATGGCGTGATGTGTTCACATTTATGTTCTATGTGATAGTATCAATGAATATTTTATCTTATTTTTCAAGGAAACGATGACAGATGCATAGGAAGGGCAGTATGTTGGAATAGAAGTTGCAGGGAGTCTGGAAAGCAGGTAGGATTTTCGAGTAATCTGACGTTGGTCGATCGTAAACGGGCTTGCAGATATTTGTGTGTTTCAAAATACAGTGTACAATTCCAGTGTATAGTAAATACGACATGAGGATAACTAGCAAGGAAATAAACTAATTAATTTTTCAACGGCCATAAAAGCAATGATATTTATAAAAGTTTGACGGCAAAAATGGATCAATTAGAGCAATTCGATTATTTTGTTAGAATTTCACAGAGAAATGGGTATCATAGCAAGGATATGAATGTGGAGGATTTTGCCAATGAATTAAATAGGCAGAGTTGGTGTTTGGTATAGGTGGCAAAGGGTTGCTGATCGTCGTAAAAAAGGGTGTATAGGCGGGAGAGGGAAGGAAGACAGGACGAGAGACGTAGAAAGTAAGCTGAAAGAGTTTTGCCGTAAGTGAGGGGCTAGATCCTGTAAAAGTACAGATGATATTACTTTAATTTCATCCAAAAATCATCATCATAATCAATAATACATTCATTTAAATAATCGTGCTGAATGCAATAAACTAGGTGAAAAACAAACAACTGCGAAGTTTGCAGTCCGAGATAATTTTCAATTTTCTAACAGAATATTATTGAAATTACTTCACAGAGTAGGTATATCGGAGGAAATTAATACAGCAGGATATTAAAAATTAAAGGAAAATATGTATTGCTGGATTATTATTTTTTAGTAGTCTACCAGTATAAGGTAATTTATATCGGAAATCAGAGAAAACCCTCCTGGTTTTCTACGCTTCCAAGGTCCTATCTGTCTCCAGCATATCTTTTTTTAATACTATTGAATATTTTTGGATGAATGGAAAGCTGTGACTATATTTTTGCTTTATCCAATACGATTTAACTGTTTTATACATACTTTTATGCAATGTGAAAGACACTGCATTTTGCTACAGTTATTTGAATTTTTTTGCAATTAATACCTATATATATCCATGTTTGTTGATGGCTTCTTTTCTCAGAAATTTGGAATTGAATTTTTGTACCAATTATTTTGTTTCCTAGTTCAAAAATATTCATATATTTACCTATAGCTAAACATTTCGGTTGAAAGGGAAAAGGAATTTAATTTAAGTACTTGCATAATTTATGCAAAATGAGGAATAATTATGTATATTCCGAGTGGGTTTTACTTGGGATTCGCATAATTATGTTTGATTTCCAATGTTATTTTTTCTAGTATCCTTATTTTTAAAATTTTGCCTTTAATACATAATTAGTTATCATTTTCCCATTATCAACGCTCATGCATAGGCATGGATGAGAGCCATCGGTATCTGAAATTAATTATTTATTTTTCTTTACTAAGAATAGGCTCAGCGCAATTGTTGTTTTTGTCGTCGAAGGTTTTCCTTTGAATTGAGAGTTTAGTTTAATGGCCAAAGGTCATATCCAAGAGAGGAAAATTATTTATTTTAAATTTCACTCCTCCGTGCTGTAGTTAACATTGAGGCACGCACACTGATGGAGTACATTCCAATTAACTTATGCTCAATGCCCTTCTTTGGCATTTGTACAGTTGAATGTTTTCACATAGCAACTATCCGCTGCTTTTAGCTCTTATGTCTGAACTTTAATTTATTCTTATATCTAATTCACTCTTTGATTTATGAATTGTGACTGTATTCCTCAACCCTTGTCACTGAAATTACTTCAACGAAATATGCTTGGGTATTTTTTCTGAAAAGTTCAGCGCATAATGTCGCCTTCACTAGTAAATTTCTTTTCCACTGTTATGCGCCAGAATATAGTGAAGTTAATAGATACTATAAATCCTGGATACCGTTTGATGAGCCTAACTTAACTATCCCCATCCTGTCACCTATGAAAATACTATTTTTTTCTATGGGTGAGCAATAAGTGAGACTTAACTACTTGAACGGCAAGAAGTCAACATAGATTATGGATTCTTAGGGATTTAGGCTGAGATTACTTGAGAAATTTGGGTTTCACAAGTTTGAAGTTGTTATTATTTCATCTACTCATCAAAAATTGAGGGATGAGCGTTAAAAAAGGACCAATTCCATATTTTTTTTTAATTTTCACCTAACAGTGGTGTAGAAAGACCAGAGTTGTATATTTTTAGTGCTAGAGAGTGTGGTAGAACATCGTCCAATTTTAGAATAGATTCCGCTTCAGTTGCAGTTCTCTAGAGCACAAAGTACGGCTAATTTACGAATTAACGGGAGGAATATACGGAACCTAGAACGCGTTTTCCTCACTCCGCATTTCACTTCGATGGACATGGCCCACTTTATCACTTAAAAATGCATAGAACTGATCAAAGCTACAAAATAAGATATATCAAATATATAGGTTCATGATTATTTCCTATCCGCGTCCAACTCTTTATCACTACAGGATCTGGTTGATGGCACTAATTTTACCGAAGCAAGCATCACAAGCACTTTACTTTTACTCAAGTTACCGTATTTTGTTTATTACCATAATCATTGACCTTACACCCATCCCAACGCTATTTTGGCTGCGTTATCGCACATCAGAAACATTGTATTGTAGTTGAATGAAGGCTAGATTAAATGTTTCGTTCGATTAGATGCTTCGTTAAAAAAAGCAATGGAATATAAAATCAGCGGAGACGGTACAAAACTTTTCTTGAAAATACTTATGCAAGTTAAATTGCTCAGGTTTGTATTTTTGGGATAGTATGACAGGCAAAATTTATTTTTTCTCAATCTAACGACGCAATAGAGCTATTTTATCTGGGTAAATTTGTATCACATCCTCAATACATAATAATTTTTCGGCTTTGATGTGAGAATATTTGGAGAGTAAAATAATAGTTAATGGGAATCCAGAATTTCCATGTAGTACTTTAATTTCATGGCCATCAGGTATTTAGTCTCTATTCATACACGATTCAAATGCTTCCTCAGTTTCCCAATTTCGTATGTCGAAGGAAATTCCATAATCATGGTCAATTTCACTTCCACAAAAATGCAGCTTTCAATTCAACAGTCAAAATATAAATTCTTTTGTCCGTGCATCCCAATGAATGTTTTGTTCATGAAATCTTTAGAGATAATTCAAAATTTTTCTTGCTTGTAAATTTGTAATCGGACGACAATTTCAGTAAGCCATATGCAGCTCACTGGAGGAAACTAATCATCTGGTATTGATTAATCTGGGGCTTCCTCCTGCTTTTGCCCATCAAAATGTTATTTGTCCAAATATTGAATAGATACAGGTAATAATACAGTTAGACTCCCTACCTTGCCGATGTGCAGATATGAGGGTATTTTCATGCATTAATTATGTGCCCTCACGTATTTCAAAGCAACAGCCGTTGCATTTCTAAGCACCTTTTTGAGGAAAAGAGTTCGTTTGATAGTTCCACTAATTTCTAGCGATTCTTAACTACTTTGATAAACATTACTCTCTGTTTTTTCAATGGGATTATTTCTTTACATTTGGAAAGCCGGAAACATTCCTGGAGTATCTCCCGTTTGAGGAAAACGAGATGTTTTTCTATCAATTGTGCTAAAAGTAATATTCAAGACACCATTTGAGTGAAGAGCCAGAAAATATCACCGTTGCTGAGCTGAAGAGGGTCATTGGAAAAACTGACGCCGAAGAAGAGAGTTGGAAAGCATGTGGGGAAATGAACGCTCTTAAAGTGAAGGATGGCATGGAAATGGAAAAAGCAAATGGAAAGCACCTGTATCAAGCCTATATAAATGTGTTTTTCATTTACGCAAAGCGAATCGGTAACAGATAGTGAATGTTTACGATTGATCACATCGTCTTAGAATTAAGACAATGATGACATGCGCTGTAGAGTTACTGAAAGATGGTGGTAGATGTGTAGTGCATATTTATGGATGTAACGTACATTAATGTGCATGTTAGTGATGACTCACTGACTGCCAAACACACTTGAGGTGGCTTTCAGGGTAATGATGCATGTAGATGTGCAGAAGAACCTTTTCATTGTCTACAAACTACCTCCGCTTGGGGGATCAAGGCTGACTTTGCGTTTTAAAAAGCATCTAAAGGTTGCAAAGTATTGTTCCCAGCATTAAAATTTTCATGCTTTTTTACTAAAAATTACTTTTTTACTTTTAAACTAAATTGCTCTGTCTAGGTCTTTAATTAGTTGTTTGTTTGAATCTCTCGGATAAGTTTCAAACACCTTCAGAGTATATTGAAACAGCTGCGTTAGAATCGTAAAAATTGTTATGAAACGAGCTCTGTCACTTTCCATACATATCTACTTAAACGCAGTGTTATTGACAGTGTTTCCTGCATTCTGCTGTCCGCTCTCCTGTGCAATATCTTTTCACGAACGTCTTCCCCTCGTTGACGTCTCAATTCAGCAGTTTACTGACTCCAAGTTTTGCTATACCGAAACGTACAGAAGCCTCATTTATATAGAAAGAAGGCCATGGTCCCCTAATACATTGACGCACATATTCACTACTCGTGGAGCAGGCTTAGTTTGAGTATATGCCTAAAATAACGCTTATTGCAACAGTTAATTCATATAGCAGTTTTTTTGAACTTCCAAACTGGGTTTTTATTTCTCCTATAAGTGGTTATGATAAATGAAAGAGCCTGTGAATAACAAGAGGCAAGTCAATTACTGGATTTAGTTATAACATTTAGTTGAGTTATAATATCTAGATCGCATAAATACCCCTAGAAATTTGCATTGAAGGAAGTAGATTTAGTGTTGTAACCAGATAACACGCTTGACCGGCAATTGAGAGATCCGGGTTCAAATCCCGGTTAAGTCAAATGAAGTTGTCATGGAAAATTTCAACCGTTTTTCGATATAATCATTTCAAGAAAAATATCGCAGATCGGGTTGCTGAGCTAATGCGCCAACGCTGAAATTCCTTTGCATTTTATCATAACAATGCGACGGAAAAGGACAGATATGGAATTTCCACTTTTTAAATACGAACCTAATAGAATAATTTGATCACTAATGAATCGTTTCCAACGTTAACTCATTTCACTTTATTCTACAATATCAACGTAGGTTACATGCATATTTATATGATAAGGGCATGCTTGTTCCTCTGCTTTCTCGAACTCCATCAGCGCTTAAAGACAAGGAAACTCAGGCGATTAGTAACTGTATGTACATACCATGACATTTTTTCTCCCTATCGGCTTCTTTCATTTTAATGCCCAACTGTCCCCAACCCATGCCCTTCCCTTTCTTCACCCTAATGTCCATTATTTCGTCGCTTTCAAAAAGGCCCCTCGGAATCATCCGATTGCCGTGCTCAACGTGGTATAAAATCATCACCCGATCGATTTTGCCAAATACAAAGGAAAAACAGTATGGCGGACAGCTCACCTGGAACCCTTCTTCCGCATCAGTGAGAATTAATTAACGTTTATTTGCTCGTATACAATGCACTGGAGTGTGAACGCTAGTCCCTTCGATTTGCTTTGTCCGCGAAACGGAGTTCCATCGTGAAATGAAAAGTATTTCGCGTTTAATATCTTATTTTTCGTATATTTAAAGCTGAAAGTCTCAGTTTTGCATGTCCAAATGTTATTTCCCCTTTGGTTTGGTGGAAAAAATTAATTTAATTTTTGCAGTTATCAAAGAGTGAAAGCATTTCATGACGTATGGTGACGAAAGCTTTATTTTGTAAGATGACTAATCCGTTTCGGAAGTGACTGAAATTTAGCATTTAGCACTCATATTAAAATAGAAGAAATTTCGTTAAAATAAAATACTTTGCAGGACGAATAGCATAAAATGACTTCGAAAAGAGTTAAGTGAAGGCTGAACTACTTTATTTTTACTCTTTAGCAGTCTTTTGCTTTGTGAGAGACGTAACTTCACATGCAAGGCTCTGAAATGAGACAAATTGGTTGGAAATCCAATTCAAACATGGATTTGCTGCTTCAAAGTTAGGAAAAAATAAATAAAGTCGAGGCTTTCGGATTGAAAGCCTGTGAGGAAGGCAATTCGACTAGTGTTGGTGTAAAATTATTCAAAAAATATTTCCATAGCTTTGGCACGCATTTATATTATGGGACTAGTATTTTCTCTTTTTTGCCATGCATAATGAAATAGTTACTTAAGCATATTGGAACGGATGCATTTCCACGAGCAGGTTGATCTTTTGGTTCCTCATAAATTCTGAGGTTGGGTTTTGCTTGGGGCACTAGAGTAAGGGGAGAATCAACTACTGCAATGACCACGAGTGCGATGTAACGTAATGTCATATCACAATACATTATGGGTTGTAATAAGCGTTGCAATATCATTTGACTCGACTGGAATTCGAACCAGGATCTCCCAAAAGCCGGTCAGGTGTGTTACCCAGTTACAACCGGTTAACATAGCCAAAACCTACAAGAAAACACTCATCGTATTCCTGAGCGAGATTTACCAAAAACAATAAAGCAATCATATAAAGGCATGACAATGGTTTGTGTAGATCATGAGCTACAGTTTTCCAAATGGAGCCAGCTTACATTATAAATATAATTATCTAGCATGTAAACAGTCTTGAGAGCATGATCTATCAATAGTATATATTTTTGATGGGGCTAGATCATGCACATAATATATGACGCCAGACAAGGGAACCTATTGGCCAGGCAGGCAAGGTATTTACACGCCGGAGCCGGAAAACCGCGTATTTCAGGCAATTTTCATTCGATGCATGTTCCACCCACTTATAAAGAATTAACGATAGATATTTATTACACTAAGTTTTCATAACAAAGAATTTAATTATCAAACCAGTAACTGACTAATACACCTGATTGGCCATTGGGAGATCCGGGTTCGAATAACGGTCAAGTCAAATGAGTTTTTTCAAGGCAAATTTCAACCTTTGGTGTATATGCACCCTTTCATTTGACTTTGTACCATTTTTACATGCAATAATTGGAAATAAAATACATGATAATGTTATTTTCTCCCAGGAATTTTTACCAGATAGGGGAGAGCGGGGCTTGTTGACACACTCTTCGGTTTTTCATTTTTTATAATTTTAGAATATATCTACTGAACCAAACTTAGATCTGAATGTAATCATATAGCATCCTTAATATTTATATGGTTATTTTCTGGGATATAATTGACAAACCAACAACAGATTCTTCTTTTTTTAATGATGTGCATAGTGTATCAACCTACCCCCGCCTAGGGTAAGTTGATACTTAAAGGGGGCAAGTGGATACACCATTGAATAATTTGACAAAAAAACAAACGAAAACACGATTTAACAATGGTCCATGTTAGATTTAATTAGCTCAAATTTTAAATAAATAAAAGTGTTGAAACTTGCGATAAATTCGATATTAAAAAATAAAATTTTACTACAGTATTTTTCATATATTATATCTATAATTACCTTACTTTTGCTTATGATATTCATTTTCTGTGGCGGCTGAGTAAAAAACTATTTTTACTCCGGTGAACCAATCTTTAGACGCCATATTACTGGCACCTCAGTTTTCAGGGAAATCGACATTATTTGCTACAGCATATTCGAAAGCCAACAATTGAATATTTTTAGGTGATAAACCATAATAAATATCAAAACTATGCAAAATATAGGAAATTAGCTTTTCTTATTGTTATATTGTTAAAACGACCCTTAGGTTAGAATATTCTGTCATCTGGGAATTTGAGGGCTTCTTAATGAATATTCTCAATGTATTGAAATCTACTTCATACATTTTAGCGACATTTCTGAGAGACACCCGATTTTCACCTTCCATAGTAGCATTCTCGAACGCTTCCTGTGGAGCGATTCCCGTTTGTTTTTCTTTTGTTTGTGAGGCCCATGACTGGGGTATCAAAAAATAAAACGCGAAGTGTTACAAATATGGGGTAAGTTTGTTACATTGTATAAACGTGCCCCTAACGTACGAATTTCCACAGAGAAAAAATCATCCGCCTTGACCGGGATCCCGGTAAAGGCGGATGATTTTTTTCTCTGTGGAAATTCGCACATTTGTGCATTGCGGGTGACTCCGTAAAAGTGGAACTCCGTGGCTAGTCCCGGATAGCTTAAAATGTGTGCCCCTAACGTTCTGTATCAACATGCCCCTCGAGTCACCATTGCAAACGAATCGATGTTTATGTTTAATGGAACATCCAAATATTTTTTATACTTGTTGTAAAGTGTAAAGATTTTTAACGCAACAAACAAATTGACTTGCCGTGAATCCTTAAGCAGTTGTTACAAGAGATACTCAAACAGCCATGAAAAATATTACCTTCACATTCAAAAGCACAGAAGCGAACAAAGCGACGATCCTCCTAACAGCATGTTACTCGAACTACACGAGTACATTTCATAGGGTGCAGGAAGGCGTCCGTACATTCTTAGAGGCGCTACGACCAGTGGGCACTTCAAAAATTACAGTGTATTATCTTGCCCCTGTATCAACTAGCCCCGCTCTCCCCTATTTGTATATCAAATGCGCTATACATACAGAGCAATGCTATTTAAGAATACGAGTCACAGTTTTCAGCACAAAAATTTTACTGTCGGTCAAAGTTAATTTAAAAATTCCAGTGATTCTTAACAAGCAATAAAAATGATACCTTATGATCGGTAGTGCTTTCCCACTTTCACAGTCGTTATGTTTTATTTGACCGTGTGTTATCAAACCGTTTTTCATTCATTGAGTGTTTCTTGTATTACAAGATTTCATCCTTACTACTCTGAACAGCGCCAATGTGAATTCACTAATTTGGCGAAAACATTGAATCATGAATACTCCGAGGACACCTTCATCTGAATAACTTGTCTGTAGAGTACACTGGAGGCATGTTATATCCGGAACGCTTAGAATGCCAATAATACCTTTAAATCCTATGCTAAAAGTACATCATTATTTCTAAAATGAATCTGATCTGTAGTGCAAGTGATAAAAATTTAAAATTTATAAGGAGCATTGAAGTGTAAAGAAAAAGATTACCGACGGAGAAGACTCTGTTAGCGATATCTTATGATTGTTTTTTTCATTTTCAATTAAATTCTTTGTTATAAAAACATAGTGTAATGAATATCTATCGTTAATCCTTTATAAGTGGGTGGAACATGCATCGAATGAAAATTGCCTGAAAAACGCGGTTTTCCGGCTCCGGCGTGTAAATACCTTGCCTGCCTGGCCAATAGGTTACCTTGTCTGGCGTCATATATTATGTGCATGATCTAGCCCCATCAAAAATATATACTATTGATAGATCATGTTCTCAAGACTGTTTACATGCTAGATAATTATATTTATAATGTAAGCTGGCTCCATTTGGAAAACTGTAACTCATGATCTACACAAACTATTATCATGCCTTATTATGAATGCTTTATTGTTTTTGGTAAATCTCGCTCAGGAATACGATGAATGTTTTCTTATAGGTTTTGGCTATGTTAATCAAGGCTAAAAAAATGTTATAATGATAGACGAGAAAGATATTGCGTGAATTTTTCCATTATATGGCAGGTTGTGTATGGCGTGGGCCTTGAATTTTTTTCGAGCCTTTTAATCGGCAGCCATTCAAGGAGCAGAACCCGCCTGGTCGTTTTGGTCATGCAAACCTTTCAATTTGTTCACGGATTTTTGGTCAATTTCCCTTTGAATTCACTTTTCTTTCGCAGTAGAATTGGGGTTATTGACGTTTGCGTAGCACGGATTCCTTTGACGCCTCCCGAGAGCCCTGGCGCCCACGTCACAGGGCCCGAGTGTGAATCGCTCGCCCTTAAACTTAATCCGTATAACGCCATCTGCTGGGCTCACGTGCGAAAACACGGCTATATCCTTGAGGGGGAGGGGGAAGGGAGGAATACCCTCTTTCCAAGGTCGTCTGTGTGTATACGGTGGGCTTCGTGTGAGGGGTAACGGAAGAACTGAGGAGGAGGGCAAAGCAAGGTAGATGGAATAAAGGATGAGATGGGTTGAAGCAACACTGGAGGTGAATGAGGGTCCGCGGAATGCGATGCCTGCTCTGGGAGAAAGTGGAAGGGAAGGTGGATCTCTACATTTAAGGGGTAAGCGAGGAACGGAGTGGCTTGGGAGGGTTGGAAAGGATGGGGTTCGGTGCAAGATGCCTCTTTGTAGCATTGAGGCGGGGGATGGTGAGAAAAATACGCAGTAAAGTAAAAGAGGTGAGCTAAATAAGGAAACCAGGTGGCGGGGAGGAAACATTAAGGCTCGGCGCGTCTGTTCGAGAGGAAGGTTTCGGGAGAAAGGGTTTTTAACGGATGGTGAGGCAAGGGTTAGAGAAGAGTGTTTCGAGATGGGTCGAGGCAGTGATGGGGGACGAGAACAATGGAGCTGGGTTGGCGCTGTGAGGCGAAGGCCTGGAGAAATATGCGACTCTAGTGGGGAGGTAAAGGGGGGAACAGGAAGCGAATGGTGAATAAGGAGTTGCCGATGAGAATCCACCTATCCAGCATGATTTCTTAAAAAAGACTGGAATTATTGCCTTATTAATAGAGGCACCGGTTCGGGGTGAGGAGCTTTGCCTGATTTTGTCTTTTTTAAAGTTATTTCGGTGTATTTTTTGCTATTTTTAGTTAATTTCTTCAATGATTTCACAAAACTTTATTTCCACTTTTCAGCAATAAATGCTAAAACAAAATATCATTAATAGCACATTTGCAGTGAAGCGTCATATTTAATTTTTACATAAGTACAAGAAACATGAAAATTATACATCTGATGGAAACACGTACTATAACTGCCATAATCTACTACAGAACAAAAATAAATCACAAAATATAAGACTGAATGCACCGAACGGCAACAATTTCCAACACTGAGTACACAATCGCACATTGATATATATCGAAGTGGTTTAGAATCGATTGCCATTAATTATCGGATTTTATTGCCATAACTCGAATCTAATTTCCGCCGACTTCAAATGATGTGACTCCGCATAATTTCGTCGATTATTTAGCGATTTCGCTTAAAGGTAAATAGTTGCGCGTTTTGAGCCAAATTATTTAATTTTGCAAAACCTTCGTGATCTCGCTTTGTGAAAAACAGGTGCCTCTACTAATTAAATATGATGTGGGGTTTTATTTGGTCTCCCTTTAGGTTTATACACTAAAAACTATTTAGATATCTTACCTAAAAGCATGGGTTCAACATGTTCTTTCCACCTTTCATCATAATATTTTACTACGTCTGTCACCGTTTGCACTTCTAATTTCTGCCTCATTTCTTTCGTGGTACAGACGTGTGGAGCCCATTACATTTCTAAAAAATTTCATTTATGATGTTTTTATCGATCTATTGCCTTTCTAGGTGCCCAAGTTTTTATCATATCAACGAGGGGACATTCATCATTTTGCAAAATTCCATTTCTGATGGAGGAAAAAGAATTATTGGGAGACCGAGACTACTATGGAGAAGCCGCAATATGCCTTAACCTGGAAAACAAAAAGAAGAAAGATATTTTTCAGTAGAAGCCAGAGGTGAATACGGTTGATATTTGTAAAGAGGCTCTACATAAGAGGTTATTCGAGAGAGAAATCACTGAGCATAACAGAACGGTGTAAACCTCGTCTTTCTAATGATGCCTAACTTTTATAGCATCACCCTTCGAGTTCTTAAAATAATATTTATGGCACTTCCTGTACATGTGATTGGTACGTTTGGGATCCAAAAAAACTTTCTTGGGGTACGGAGTGAAAAAGATGAGTCATACAAAAGACGCAAATCAAGATACCAAAAAAATTGATAAAAAAACTAAATCCTTAAGTCATTAATATTTCTTTGTTTTATTACATCATGCTTCTTTTCGAGGATTCAATTGGAAACAAAATGCATATTCGATTGCCAATAAGACTGAAAAAATATCTCATGAATTCAACTTGGTTTTATTTTTTCCAAATCGTACTTTAAAAATTTCTACTAGCCCCTTCCTGACCTGCCTATCCTGATATTTTGAAAACTTAGCACTATTTTCAGTCTGGTAACGACATATTCGTAGCTCAACGAATATAAGAGTGTCTCTATTTACACCGATCAAATCGTGTGTTTAAAATTTTTTTATTCCTTTAAATTTTCAAAATATTTAAAGGAATATCGATCTAATTTAATTTTCTTTAAATTAAATTATACTTTCTCCATGTATGCTGCATGAAATGCTGCAACATTTGGGGTAACTTGGGCACATGATAATTATTCGTAAAAATTACCTTCTTTAAGACCCTTCTTTAGAGCACTTTTATCAAGTTTTCGTAATATTTTTATAATGAAATGCAGCCTCTCATACCTCTCTCTTCTACCATGCTACTATGACAGTTATGCTACAGATTTCTTCCATGATTCGCGTAGCTCTTAGCAAATCAAAGTTGGCCTCATTTTCTTTGCCACTCCATTTCATTAGTTCTAAAAGTTGAACCACTGTAACGCTTATTATTTCAGCATTTAGTTGGAAAGTTTTTCTTAAAATGAGAATATTAAATCAAGGATTATACCAAAAATAAGAAGATCCTTATTAAAATCAGAATTTCCTACCTAAGTTAGTTAAGGCTAGAAGTAAATACATTTCTTATTACTCGATCTCATATCTTTATTATTAGAAATAAGTTTTCACTTAGAATGGAGTGGCAGATTGGTGAATAATTTGGCTAAAATTACAAAAATCTTTGTGCAGATTAAGAATGTTTTGCTGTGTAGAACGAGATTCATGCAGGTGTTTAGAGTGAAATCAAACTAAAATAGCCTATTACGAAAATATCTTCACGGTGTCAGTATATAAGTGTCAGTTATAAAATTATGATTACGTCAGCTATGAATGATGAATGAAAAGACCGCTTGGAACAATGAGTAGAGTGTGTTTACCGAGCTGTAGAAGAAATGGATTGGGGAGAGTTATTAAACGCAGTATATTTTGTCAAAAAGGAGTTCGTTGAACAGCCATTGAAAGGGAATAAATATATATTAACAATAGAATGGCAAAAATTTTGTGCATTAAATTCCTTTCAGTTATTAAGATGTCTGTGACAAAATTTTTCTGTTCGTGTCCAAACATCTTTGGATGTCTATATCTAGTATTGATTTTTTTGCTTCGTCTACGTAAATGCAAAAATCCGATACAAAAATTTCTTTCGAATTTGTATTGAGAATTGAGTTCAATGATACAATGGATATTAATATGCCAACACATTTCTTATTTAAATGAGGAGCATGGTGGTAGTTAAGATTTAGTTTCCACATATTTTACGAGATATAAGAAAATTTAATGGAAAGATAAATTATTTTAACTTTTACCAATTGTGAAATATTAAAAAAATTGTTCTGATTTTACCAGCCACAGCTAGGAAAACTCATGGTGACAAATCTGAATGAAAAGTAGCAAGCTATGTTTGCTTCCTATCTTACTCAATTGACTTATGCTCATTCCTTTGAGGGAGTATTCGTCACTCCCAAACCTCAAGGAATGCTGTTCTACTGTTCATTATTTTATCGTTTGTAGATATATGAGCTAATAGCTTTCGTAAGCTCGAGGGAAGGGAATCTTGGAAGAGATTGAGGTACTCTATGCTTCATTATGTATTTATATTTTTAATCATCAAGGGACATAAATGTGGCAAGCGGTGGCCCAGCACCAACCACCTCAGGGCAGCCAAAAGTTTGAATTCGACCCCGATATTCAACCTAAAACTTTGAACGTAATTTTAACAATAGGGTAGGTTCACGTCGAGAGGTATTTTTATTTATTCCTTCGGTCCTCGCTATTGAGGCTATGAAATGGGATGATTTTTGGAATCAGCATTCACCTTAGAAAATTTTATGAAGTATTTCAACTAACACTGCTGCGATTGAAGTCGAGTAAAAAAAATTTATTTATGAAAGCATGTGGGAGCCTCATATGGTAATGCCATGACTATTGAAATGAAAAATGGCATTTGATATACTCCATAATATACTATAGTGACAATTTAATGAATAAGTGGACAGTGTTACTTTGGTGCGTATAAAGAGAGAATTTGGACCGTCAGAAGGAAATCAGCGGACGGAATGGAGCGGTTAAATGAGGACGAAAGGAATTTTATTTAGGATTTCGAAAGGAGAACTGAGAGGATAAGGGAGCGGAAAAGGTAAAGAGATGAATCGAGGGCGGCTCAAAGGCGGTCACAAAGGACGAAGGAAGACAGAGGACATTGGGGTAATGGTGAAAGACACGATAAAGGGGTGACTGGAGGGAGAATGTGAGCCGGTCCCTAGATAGCAAACGGAAGGGGCCATTTTGGAAACTCGACCCCAAACGGATTTGAATGGGTAAGGCCCTGGAAATGACCCGATTGAGATAGGCCCATGCGAAAAAATAGGAAGTTGCCTTTTTCCCCAATAATTCTGAGAAGAGGAGGTTCTGATAGGTTTTCCGGGTGAACAAATGGGATGGAAAATAATGAAACTGTGGATAGCTTTTGACTTCATAAACCATTATTGCACGCTAGATGTATGGCAAAAACAAAGTTTACTTGATATCTACGGCATTTTACACACTTGTAGGGAGTATGATAATGGTGTAATATATGCCAATTTCAAAATAATTACACACATTTAAATTATTTCTGGGATATTAATCACTTCTTTTTAAAAATAAGACGTTACATGGTGAATCCAAACGGAAAGGAAAATGTAAAAATGAAATATTCCATGCAATATGGTTATTGATTATGATTCATGAAGAATATGTAAATGGTTACATTTAATTATTAGTTGCGTTGATTTAGTCACATGTTACTTTTTTGGGGCCAATGTTCCAGAAACAATTACGATGAAGGTTGTCAATTTGTCTAATTATTTAAAATTCACCGGGGCAACTGACAAAAGTGGAAACATCGTCCTTCTGAAAACTCTGAAAACTCCAACAATGTCCTTTTCTGAAAAATTGGACCAAAATGAACGAAACTTGAAAAACTATACTATAATTCTTATTCACTCATTGCTATTGATTGCCACTCACTCGAGTGGTCTGATCTAAGATTTCAGGATAGTAAGGTTACTTGATAGCTGCTAAGTTTTGCTTTACTCTAGTGAGTGAAGTATTATACTTATTCGCACAACAAGTACGTTAGCCTAAAAAAATACTCAACTTAATCTTACTACACTCTCCGGTTTATTTCCAATTTAATCACTTGTCCATACACGAGGCTTTCATCTTCTACGAAATGTATCGTCCCACTTTCTGCCTACTGTTTCTGCTGGTCTGTGATCTACCTTTTCTTGTTGTCACCCACCGTCTTTTGTCTGCTTCTTCCTATTTGCACATGAACTCACGATTATTTTCTCCTTAAAATCTTTTCACGAATTATCTCTCATATTTCTGTTGAAATCCCTTGGTAGTCGAACGTAACCCATTGAGCAAAACTTTTTCTGAACGATCTTACGGAAAATTTATTTTTCCTTGCATCATTCTAAAAAAATCAATGATTTTTTTAGATGGCCTTATGGGAAATGTTTCATTGAAATCTGTGTCACGAGAAATTGGTATTGTAGCAAGTTTTAGTGGATATTTTTATTGATTCATAGCTAAATTTTGGAGAAGCGCAGGAGTGAATTGATTATGACTGTTGATTTTCGTCAAAGTGATCGTAATGTATCCGATAGTTTTTCATCTAAACTGTCATGTGTACAAGATTGCTTGTATTAAGTAGCTTGAGATTCTTTACAACCCGATAAGTAGTGTCCAGCACAGGGATTCCTAGCCAATGATCAAGATTGCGCTCATAAGCTTAGGCCGACTAATTGGAAAGGGCTACTTGACTCCTGTCCATACATATATAAATCTAACTCTGCTAGTGATATCACCACTATAGACGTAGTCCCTCATTGACACCGGCAACAGGACACCTATTAATTTCAGTCTTCTCTATAAAATGCATAGTTTTACCGAAATAGCTGCGTTCTATCTTCATTAAACATGACGCTAAGAGACCACCGCTTCTCCTGTCCCTCACTCATAAAGCATTCTCTCCTCCATATCCTCGGCTTGAATCTGCTGACGTGGGTCCTTTGCCACCTTCTTAAACTTTCTTACTATAACTCCCTTTATTTTTTTCTACCATATCAAATGATGTCGCTCAGCTATGGCCACACCTCAAATTTTCCGCAAACATTTGAGAACCTGGACAGAAATATTTAACCAAATAATAGAAAAAATACAGGAAAAGCTGCCTACTTCAATAAAAATTGCTACGAGCGAACTGATAGTGATTCTCAGCTTGTAGGTGGTTTAGGTTGGGAGCCGCTATAGATACGGAGGCTGCGCGCTAGGTTTAGTTTGCTCGAGAAATTCAGAACAGGTGTGATACAAAGAGACACAGAGAATACCATTTTGACGGAACTCAGACATTTTAAGTCCCACGGAAGCAAAAAAATAGAAAGGTAGATTCCCGAAAAGATAAGCTTGTTATTTTTAAGCACAATAAGTGACCATAGTAATTACTTATATCTACTTAAAACAATCCCTTGTTACTTCACCATTTCACCTCCAAAACACGGCTGAAAACTTCACGACAAAACAAGGCACGGCAAAACACCTTTACACGGCTGGTTGAAAAACACCCCCCCGGCAACTCGCAGAATGTTATGTAAATGTAGATAATTCATACTTTATTTCTTTTTTCATTCACCCTACAGTTTTTGAACCGAACAATATCATGACAACATTCATTGAAAACTCAACTTTTCGAATCGGGCCGCTTATCGATTCTTCTAAAGATTAGAAAGGTGACTTGCCCATCGTTTCTGGAATACTGGGATAGAATGCTATTCCGTTGTTATTTCTGCGTAATACGCTATTTATGGTATGGTCTGCTAAGCTATGCACGCAAGGCTTAGGCTGCTTGAGATATTCAGAACTGGTGCGTTTCAGAGCGACTCAGAGAATATTATCATGACGCCTCACTACATTTCTAGGTCTAACAGATGCTATGAAATTAGAGAGATACACCGCCGAACAGATAGGTACAAACACTCGTTCTTTCCGTACACAATAAGCGACCACAATAAAAACTGATCTCCTCTAAATACTCTTCCATAGTACATGTCACCATTTCATCTCCAAAAATTTTACATCTGTACAAGGCTGGTGACCTACCACCCCCTGCCATATGCCATTGCGGCGGCTCGCGGAGTAGTATGTAGATGTAGATGTCTGGTGCTCAATGATTAAACGGCCAACAATATTTATCCCTGCCTTCCAATTTCTCCTTTCAAGTCCGTATTAGGGTTTGACGGACTTCCTTTAATTCCGTTATTCATATTTCCTATTAAATTCCTTGATTTTTTTATTTCAGATTCAGATTTTTGCGTGTTATTCGCATGTTTTCATAAAGAGTACTTAAAAACATATTACTGACATCATGTTATCTCACTACATTTAAGGCATTATTGACTAATCATCTACATCTGCAGAGTAGCCCTGCCAGCCACCTCGAGAGTGTTGGCTGGGAAATATTTCGCCAATGCTCTTTTGAATGCTTCTGTGAAAACATTCGTGTGGTGCGTAGCAATGTAGAGATTGGAAGCATGGAGAATTTGAAATACTGACCAGAAAAGACGCCTCCTCCACCACCGGGTTTCGAAGCCTTTGGAAACTGGTGCTGGAAGTGGATGCAGAATATAAAATGGACATAAAAAATTGGAAATGATGAAGTCTACTGAAGAGTAGAAGAGAAAAGGACCATATGGAACACCATACAGAAAAGAAGAACAAGATGGATTGGACACACCCTGACACACAATGGGTTTGTGAAGAACATAATTGAAGGTAAAATAGAGGGAAAAGTACCCAGAGAAAGACCCAGGAATAAAAACATAGACCAAATAAAGAGGAAAATACATAGGGAGAGCATACCATCGGTGGTAATGGAACTAGCATAAGATAAGGAAGGATGGAGGGCTGCAGTAAACCAATCTTGGGATTGAACGACCAATGATGAAGGTCCTTTTTTTCAATATTGATTTTGTACTTCGTGGATCGGCAACGTAATACTTTACTTAGCTCTCTTCTCTTCACTAAAAATGACTGATGAAGACTGCTTGATTAAATTGCTTCCAAAATTGCACCCAAAGATACTGTTTTAGTAATTGAAAATTGATTAAATCGACCCCACCACTTCCCATACCATGAGAAGAGTTCCACTCTCAAGTTGTGCTGTGAATGCCACTATGTGGGGTTCATAAGAAATACGAGTGGTTCAACGCTCGATTTTGGGAATGTTCACACTACGGTCAATTATTTTTAGCGAGCGGTGGTTTGCAGCAAAGGCTTTCGCGGTGTTCTAATGATAAAGGCCACATCATTGGGTGTTAACTGCTTTGTTGCTCTTTGACGACAACAGTTTCACCTGCATTTCAGCAGACGTCTTCAGGTTGAAGTGCTGATGCGGGTGAGTGGACAGCTTTATATAGGTCCGTTGTCTGCTCCTAATTGGCTGACGACCTTTCACTTTTTGGCAGCAATTTTCTCCCGTTTTTGAGATCCATTTTTCGGTGAGCGGTAGTTTATATTTCGAAAATATAGCATCTCAATGTACGTAAAAGTTACCTTACTTATTCCGTTACCGCCTGTCAACTGCAGCATGATACTTCATCATAATTGGTCGTTCAATCCTAAGATTGGTTGATTGCAGCCCTCCACCCTTCTCTAACTAATTCTAGCTACATTACCTTCTGGTATCTCTTCATATGTACATTTCTCTTTGTTTGGTCCATGAACTTATTCCTGGGTCTTCCCCTGGGGACTTTTCCCTCTATTTTTCCTTCAATTATGTTTTTCACAAACCCATTTTGTCTCAGGGTGTGTCCAATCCATCTTTTTCTTCTTTTCTGTATGGTGTTCCATATGGTCCTTTCCTCTTCTACTCGTCTATAAACTTCATCATTTCTTATTTTTCCCGTTCATTTTATCTTAAGCTTCCTCCTCCAGCACTGGGTTTTGAAGGATTCTAGTCTGTTCTGGTGAGTTACTTACAGACAGCTACTCAGGTACTTATAGGATTCTTAATTCTTAAAATTTTCGCAAGAAAGGACATTTTAAACTCAAGTTCCTTAGCCTTGATTACTACCCCTCTCCAATTGCTAGTACCGCATTCACTCTCCTACGGTCAACTAGCGTCATATGTAGCCTTCTGCTACAGTTTTTTGAGAAAAATGTGATGTGAACGTATATATTTGCACCCGCTACCCGAATTGTTTTCGACTCATATCATTCTATCCAAGGTTATGAGTTTACCTGCTTTACTATAGGATATTTAAGGATGTTCGTTCAGGTGTCTCCCAAAGTGTGATAGTAGACAGGATTTCTGAGACTTTCGAATCGTCATACCGATGAATTCAAGTCGAGTGAAAAGTTCTTCCAGGAAAAGTTACGCGGAGCACTTCGGCGTGTGATGGTAAGCGGATTAAAGAGAAAAATGACGGAATTGGTGGAAAGGGTAGTTTATGTGAAGGCGGAAAGGTGGGAGAATTAAAGGGGTGATTTTCTCTCGTAACAGGGGAGGAAGACAGCTGAGATACGTGGAGGCAAGTGGGGTGGATTTTCCATGAGGACGTGAAATTCAGTGCTGAGAAGGGCTGAGCTGTGAATCTCAATGCTTCGCAAGCAGGATATGGAGGAAACAATGAGACATAATGCTCTTGAATGGATATGGAAGAAGAAATGACACGGCAGCAAACAATATGGATGAGAAAAGAATAAAGAGTGAAGGATGAAAGTTCTCGTGTTTCCAGTCGGGTTATGGTGTTGAACTGCTCCGACGCACAGTGGACGGAAATCGAATAAACCTGGCCAAAATCCAGAATGTTGATTGTTTCTGTCTGGAAGTTGAAATTTAGCATAGTGACTCTGCTTTTAACTATGCATAAGATGTGTGATTTATTTATCATAATTCTTCCGCATGAATAGTATACAAGGGCTTAAAGATGGAGAAAATTGCCAAAAAAAAGAAGAAATGAGATTTCGCTGAGAATCTCCAAAATAAAGTGTCTACCGTACTTTTAGTAGGAGCTTATTGAAATAAAACGTGATATCATTTTAAAGAAAAGATCTTAGTCTTTTACATGTTGAAATTTTAAATGATCTTGAGGGATTTTAGCTCTTTTAATAGGACAAAATGGCGCACCCTATTTTACACCGGTTTTCTGGTTTTAGGTAAAAAAATAGTCAAGAGGGACACGGAGTAACCGTAAGTAACTTACATTACAATATTAAATAAAGCCTTTGTAATATGAATCCGTTGAAAAAGTCTGCAGCCGTCCGCGACGCCGAAAATAAACTTCGTTTTTCAAAAACGCGGCGGGGTCCAGCCTCGCGCGCCAGATAATGGGAATACAGTGACGCGACGAGTATCATCACACGCTATTCAGCCTTGAACTTAATTATGGCATTTTTTTAACTGTATGTAGTGTAAAGTATCACCAAAGATGCTATAATAGTAGTTTGAAAAGATAATCCTTTCTCTTTCACATGGTCCGATAGCGCTAGTAGTCTCTCTTTGAGTGCATTTAAGGAGCTAAACCAGAATTGTCATATATTTATACCCTAACATTTTTAGCCAAACTTGCTCTGATTGGTCAGTTTTTCCCGCATTTTTTTAGCATTCTCAGAGCAGAGCAAAGAGCCAAGCGCTACTCAGTTGGAAACTTACTCCTTGGTTCAATGTGTTAATTTTCAGCCTAATCTCCACAGCTTCCTTCACAATGCAATCCCATTAATCCCTTGTTTTACAAAGCACTCTGGTGTTGGCATATTCTATCCTATGGCCATTTTTCAGCCTGTGCTCCGCCACCATAGACTTCACCCTGAAGACTATGGCAGACTACGTTATCGAAACGTCACGTCGGAGCAGTTCAACACCAAAATCCGGCTGGAAACGCGACAGCTCTTCATCTTAAGCATTTGCCGGGAAAGACTTAGATCCTGGTAAAGAGTTAAGTCTATTTTACAGGAAGCGCGTTTAAATACTGGACAAAAAACCGACTGCTTCATGTTAAAAATCCCATCGTTTTATAAGGATCAATTTTATTCGATAGATAAATGTCGTGATCCATGTTTGTACTAAAAACATAAAAGAGTACGATGATTATGGATCCTTGGTTGTTCCCTAAAACAAAGAACGTAATGACATTACCTCAGGTAGATTTTCTCATTTTTATTCTCTTGAATTGCTTGAATTACTTGAATGCTTCATTTTTAGGGCTTAAATGTTCGCATAACATGTATTCGAAAAACAATTTTTGACGTCACTTACTAGATTAATAATCAATTATTCATTGGAATAACGTGTTTACCATAGTCGGTAAAATGTATACATTACCTTTAATACATTACGCTTCAAAACATTACGTTTCCTAATGCCAATAACCAATGTTTTAAGTAACACAAATTTGTTACAGAAAATGAATATGTAAGTGTTAAATTGAAATTAATGAGCCGTGTTGACGATTGGTAAAAAATTATTACAATTTCATGGAGATTGTTGAAATGTAGCGAAATATATTTAAGATGACGAGTAGTGATATATGATTAAAGAAATTTGTCATTAGAAGATACCATCTGGAAGGTTTAAAGGCATTAAAAATGGATTTAATGCTATCTTAGAATAGAATAGAAAACAATTTTATTGTCCTGGGACAATGTCCCTTAGGGCATTGAATTAGTTTACATGCTTTCATGAGGAGTGGAATACAAAGACAAAATACAAAGCCTTACAAAAAAAGGAAAACAAACAAACAACTTTCAAGTCAGTAGAGAGATATAAAATGAGCGATGTTAATGAAAATGAAAAACAGTCTCAATATCAATAATTGAAATAGTATGTTAAAACAAAAATGTACAATCTGTAATATCTATTAATAAGAAGAAATGAAAAGCAAACAAACGAATATTTTATAGGATAGAAAAACAGTAAATGATGATAGTGAACAAGTAATAATATCATCTCATATCATTGTCTTCTCATGTAGAGGCGAGAGAACATTTGGGAGACAAAAAGTCAGCCATACTCCTTTTAAATTGTGAGACATTCCTAGAAAATTCAATACTATCAGGCAACGAGTTCCATAATTTACAGGATGAGATGTGGAAAGCATTTTCTTATTTTGTTGTGCGGTATTTGGGGATGTAAAATGTTTTTGTTATTTCTTGTTAGTTTGGGCATTGAAAATCAAGTTTTCATATAAATAAGAAGGGGTTTTCGAGTTCAGTACTTTGAATAACATTAAGGCCTTTTGAATTGTTCTTCTCTGATTCAATTTTAACCAACCCAGCTTTGCGTAATAGGGAGATACATGCTCGTTGAAACGAATATTAAAAATGAATCGCATACGTGAATTTTGCAGTCTTTGTAATTTGCAGTCTTCGTAATTTTAAATACCTTAGAGGATGTGATGGAATTCGGAAATAAGGGAAGATGGGGTCCATGACCCAAACCTCAAATCTCCTTCCCCAAACCTCCCACTCCCTCTCCTCATAGACCCTAACTATATGATACCTCGAAACTTTGCATAATATGCCTGATGATATTACCTTGCATGAAACCAGTCGCTTTAAAAAAATCTCTGAGTAACCTTGCCAGTAAAATGCCTCATTGATCAAGCAAGAATAGTGTGCTATCGAAAAAATCAATGGGATAATCAGGCGACCACCTAAGTAGGAACGCTAGGGAAAATACATAAATAATCTGAGGGTTGCGGGAAGGGGTGTTGACGACTCAGGTCATTAGTGCTATTAAGAGTGGAGACTACTATGGAGGTTATATATTTTGGGTTAGGTAAAATGGTCTGGGAGGACATTAGCATTAGCCGACGAAGAGCACCTTAGGTACCAAAAGTTGACGTCCGATCCGACGGACGGGATGCTGTGCTTGAAGTACCTTTCGCAATACGTCGAAGTAAGGTCAAAATAAGGCTCAAAAATCGCACGGTTTTGCTCGCTCAAATCTTCGACTCATTTCACCCTTTTACGACATCGATATTACACTATATGTGTGTAGTGTTTGTAGTTTCTGATCATAGCGAATATAAGCTTCAACTCAGGCCCTAGTTTTCTGATCCACGTTGTAGTTATTTCAGGAAAAAGATGAAAACTGTTATTTGGGTCAATTAGGAAACTTTTGAACTCAGGTATCCCCTATAGATACCCTATCGGATACCTTCTAGATATATTTGCGTATAAAGTATAAAATTTTTTGTGCTATCAATCAAATACTCTTCCGGCTATTGATTTTTTTACGGTCACTGCCTATGGAAGAAGCCGGAAATCGGGACATTCTTAGCTGTAAAAACCCACAAATTTATTATTAATCTTTAGGAAAATAACTTTAAAAAATATACGCAGAATTATAGCAGAAAAATTTCAGTATAACTTTTGTTTCAATAGGCACACTGGTTCGTTTGCACTTAAAGCCTAAACTGGAGTATTCATGACAGAAAATTCGGTAGTAAACTTACATCATCCATGAACTAGCATTTGCGTACCTGTCTGCCACCAGATTTGGCGTGAGATGTTCGTTGGTCTTTGGATTGAGGCCGTCAAAGGGAGGGAGTCTTACTTGGTATGTGCGCAGAAAATGGGTTTTCGCGGGGTAAGCTACACTAGTGGGGTATGGGATGGGTGTATTAAATTGACAGCAAAATAGAGGCTAATGCGGAGGTAGATGTGAGTGGCTCGATTGCGTTGAAAGTAGTGGAGAGCTTTGGAGGTTCGAGAAGTAGAGAGAAGCAATGGAAAATGCTGCAGAAAGGAAAGAAAAAATGGGGAAGATTTGGGTGAACATCCTGAATTTGGGCCGCGGAAATTCTATTATGAAGTGGGATTTAGAATTTAATTCATTCTTCTCGAGAGCATTTTTCAAGCACCATAAAATTTCATCACACTTGTTAGGACTGCTGAGTTAACTAAATGAAGCTATATGGAATTTAATTAATTTCAATTAAATTTTTATGAGGTCCATGCGGTGAAATACGCAAGTGACGAATTAAGTAGGCAGAAAGAGAGCTTTAGCCAATAATATTAAAAATATTCATGAAGTAATATGCTTTCTCTTGCTGACTATACTTTTACATTGTCAATACCCTGTGCAATAAATACTGGCTATTCCATAACCTTCTCATTGCATGAAGAATAAGATAGTGACTTAAGCTATCAAGAGAATCAGGAAGTTACCATTGGGGTTTATACCGCTATCTGATTGTATACTATTGTTCCAGTTGTGATACAAAACACACCTAAATTAACATAAAGTACAACGAGGGTTCTATACGTTTTATAGTATGCTAACGCTAAGAAAATACTACGAAATTTACCTGAATGCTATATCGGTACCTTATCAGTTACCGTACGTGTTCTCGATAAGACTAGACTGATGCCGTTAATATTTCAGAGATATTCTATATGCAATGAAGATAAATAGAGTACCAATTTTTGAAAGACTACTCACCTTAGCCACAGCTTTACAATGGCCTATTTT
This sequence comes from Ceriagrion tenellum, assembly GCA_963169105.1. Taxonomy (NCBI): domain Eukaryota; kingdom Metazoa; phylum Arthropoda; class Insecta; order Odonata; family Coenagrionidae; genus Ceriagrion; species Ceriagrion tenellum. The sequence continues at coordinate 121,432,261 of OY720634.1, read as the reverse complement.
ATCATCCAAATGATGCAACAAAACTCTTTGAAATATTATGTTTCTCTTTTGCTTATTACTGAACCAATTTCATTTCAACTTAAGTGTTATTTTTTCATCATGAATTTTCTTGTCTTAAGCTATTATTCACTCGACTGAACTCTTTCAATTACTCATCATCATACACAGCAACTCTCTTTAATGGAATGGAACCCTGGAATTTAGGAAAATTTTCTTCAGGCTACAGTTAGTTTATATGATTGTAATATGTTTGTATATTTTATTAATAAAACACTAAAATTCGAGTCCCAGTCTAAATTTTCTGCCAACGAACGACTGCTCTACTACCCTACATGTGTAGGCGGGCGCTCATAAATTTACATATCTATCATAAAATACTCCTTTGGTGTTTTCATGGAAATAAAGAGGAAAGTTATTCAGTATGATTAAAATAAATTTTAAGCAACGGCGTCACAAATAATTTTCGACTGCGAAATGGCTCGCTTTAGTCTTATTCCTGGTTCCTCCCTTGGGGGATCGTATGAGGTAGCTTAAAGGGGAGCAAAATAGGCTAATTATATATGTGCGGTTTGGCTCAAGCCGTCAGACTTGAAAACCGGGTGAGTTCTTCTCGGAATTGAGAGGGAGAGAGTGTGGGGAGGCTGAGGCGTTGTTCGTTTGCGAGGGAGGCCCAATTCGAATCCTTCCCCACCTCACCCCCTCAACTTCTTCTTATTTGGATCGGCGGCAGCATGAGCTCAGCAGTTAGGTGGGAGGCAAAAGATACTGGGGAGAGAAAGGGGGTGGAAGGTGGTAGAGAGATGTTGGAGCTCAAGAGCGAGGAAACGCGAATTTCTGCGCTCGCAGGGAATTTCTCCAATGTCCTTGTTATGCGTGCGTGCGAACTTGTTCGGAGGTGTGCTGGCGTGGGTGCTTCGGTTAGCTGGATATATACACATTGTGGGGAGACGCGGCGGGTGAAGAGAAAGGGGGAAAGGAGTTCGCATTGCTGTGGGTTGGAGAGAGGCTGCCTCGCAAATTCGTGTTGTATTTGGGTGAGGAGTACCCCTGAAAGTCTAACGCCATGCATATATCATTCGATGCCGTTACTGCTGATATGTCGTGGTATATGACGATCTTATATTTAAAATGATATCAGTGAATTAATCACAATTAATTTATAGGAACAAATTGAAAATATTAGACTTTTTACATCAATTTTTACGCAGTGACTGCTTTCAGAGCTATCGCAATACTAATCAAGGAAATAAGCCACGAGAAATATGCGTACTAAAATATATTTTCATTTCATACCCAGATAATGATGAAAGTATCATCTTAGAGGGAGTACTAGATTATATACTATGTTGAATCACGCGGGCTATCCATCATTGCAAGGTTTGGTGTAAGAATAGCAAGGGAGTATCATCTAAAAGAAGGTTAGTGAAGGCAGTTTTCTTTTTATAGAATTACCTACATATGGATTACCTACAGTAATGGATATCTTGGGCAATTCTCTCATAATTGTAATTTTTTAAGATTTTTGATAAAAGAATTCAATTTAAATATTTGAAGACAATTCACTAAGGTACCTTGAATTTTTTATCCGTTGTATCTAAATAATTACAATAGGTATCATTCTTGACAAGCGCGTTGCACTTGCATCGCCACAGAAACTGAATTGTAATAGATTACATATTTAGCAGCTTTTATATTCCATTTTATAATTCTTTAGTGCAATAATCTACCTGAGCTACCCACAAATCCTCTTTTCAGTTGTAGAATTCGATTACAGTGAGAATGTTGGCAATAATAGAATGCTATATTGTTTCAATTTATAATAAAAGAATTCCATTCACTAGGAAACATTCGTGGCTCCTTGTACTATAAGTTAAGCAACTTACAATAGCATATTATATTTTCAAATGGGGTGATTGGTGGATAATTATAAGATGAATTCAATGATACGGAAATAAATATTACTGCTGGGCTAATAATTTATGTCTGGTGAAAAATTTTGCAGAATATTTTATGAAACCTTGTGTTTTATGTGAAAGTCCTGTGGCCCTCACAAATTATTCATACGTGTTGCATACTCCAGTTAATCATTATCAACTAACCCTCCGTTTTAAGTGACTAAGAGTTTAAGAACCTGTTTTCGGTTGCCTCCCGAACTAGCAAATGATCAAAAGTAAGAATGTGCGTCGAAATGATTACTGTTGGATATTTTATGGTTTTTACCGCTATTTAATATATACAAATGAATATTTGTTTGTTCGTCTTCTATGAGTTTCAATATCATTCTTCAGATTACAATGTAACTTTGGTGAGTTATTGTGCGCGTGCCCACTAAGGTATCCGTATCATTAAATCCTTTGTACAATGGGCGGATTGCGAGTCGTTTCAAGAAATGACTTTTGCCACGCGAGCTTCTCAAATAAGTGGGAACGACAAGTAAGCAACGAATCAGATCGTTTACGAGTTTCTCAATCACTTGTATCAGAATCATATCAGTAAGAATCAGTATCCCTTCCATCAGAATCTTATCAGTAAAACATAATTTGTATTAAGAAGTACATACTTAATTTTTACGTCGAATAAGTTTGAAGCAGTGGTCTCTTTGTTTGATATTTTTAAAATATTGCATTAAATTTTCGTATACGCTTCGCTTATTCTTAAAGTTGGATTTTTAAGCTTGGAAATGTTAAATTTGTTCACTATTTCAACAACCGCAGCATAGGCATGGAATGGAAACTCATACCATCATTTTTGCGCTACAAATTAATGTGTAGATACGAGGAATTAATTGGACTAGGTATCAAATTCGTTTGTGCCTGCTTTGCATGTTTGCTTACTGAAGAGACACTGTAACGTATGCCGAGCACAGCTAGTATGTAACATAATCTGTCATTTTTATCGGAATAGCAAAAAGTTGGATAGCGCTCATCCGGGTACTCTGGTATCGAGACCAGCGTTAGTTCGCTCTCATTCTCCTCCCTCTACGCGCAATAATGTGATTCGCGGTGCGAAGGCGCTTTCAATGGGAGGGTTGTATTAAGGGTGGGATGAAAGGAGTTAGTTCCTGGCAAAGGGTGTCAGGGTGTTGTCTGTGTGCGTGTGCGGGATGAGTGAGGCACGTCTGCAGAGATGAGGGTGGTTGAATCCGCGGGGAGAGTGCCAGGGGGACTGGCTGTATGTCTCCTTCGCTCTCTTGGGGTTGAGAGATACGCCGCTCATGAGGCAGGGAGGGAGTTGGAGATAAGGTCTGGAAGAGGGAGGGGGATGCTTTTTGAATGAATGACATTAAGGATGCGTCAAGTATTTGGAAGCCAATTTGTGGGCAAGAAGACGTATGGTTAGGGAGTTTAATCGGGTTTGTAAGGAAAGAGAGTTTTCCCGAATTAAAAATAATTGAAGACGTGCGAAAATTAAATGAGCTACCGCACGGATAAAAAGCTAGCTGTTTGAGGAAAGACTGTTGTCTTCCTCATCTTATTCCGGATCGGACAAGTTACACGGCTATAAACTTGCGTTAAAACTCATGAATAGTAATTAATTTATAGTTCCGCAGATAAGTTATAGTATTCCAATTTCCTAATATTTTAGTAATAAGAGGTATTGTCACCGAATCCTAATGATGAAATATGTAAGCAGGCAACTTTGAAAGAGATTTGATGGCCCATCAAATCTCTTTCAAAGTTGTCATATCTGTTTGAAGATCGTGACTCATCAATGATTGTGGGAGGCGCAGAACACAGAACCGTGCATATTATTGCAGTTGTACGTTGATCTTCACTTTAAGAGGGTCCACTTAAAGGCAGGGGCTAGGCGAATGGCGAACCTGCACCGACGTTGCAGTAAGTTGTAGTAAGAGCATTGATGATTGTCTCTTTCTTCATTCGTATCTTATAATTCTCGACCTTTTTATGTAATAAAAGTCTTTTCCCGGGATAAAATGTTGTGTAGTAAGAAGTGATGCAAGTTACTAGAGAAATTAACCAAAGAAATGGCAATGCGCACTTTCCAAAAAATACTTTTCGCCTTATTGGAGCAAATTTGAAATGTGGATATGCTATTAATGAAGGAGTAAAGATCTATGTTTCCTCTGCACAAGAAATAAAGATTTTTTCCAGGAGAAAATGCGGCGTATTAAGAAGTGGTTCACATTACAAGAGTAATTAACCAAAGAAATTACAATGCGCACTTTCCAAAAAAAATCCAAGGATGTCAGGGTGAAAAGTTGGAGAGCGCACATCAGGGTACTCTGGTATCAAGACCAGCGTTAGTTCGCTCTCATTCTCCTTCCTCTAGGCGCACAGAAATGACAATGCGCACTTTCCAAAAAAACTCATTTTGCCTCATAGGTGCAAATTTGGAATGGTATTACGTTAAAAATGATCTGAAAAATCATGATGTTTTTCCTCAAGACCTTTCATCTACCGAGAAAAAATATATTTTTCGAATAGTAATGGATGGAATTATTGTTAAAATTAAAATGAAAATTTTTTGCCAAATTTGTATAAAAACGCTGTGACCAAAATCGAAATCTTTCTCAAAGCTGTGAGAACACTTTTCCATGAGCTCACGGAGAAAATCACGGTGACAGTAACTTTGTGAGAAGGGAGAGGATTGTTCAGAGCTCAGTTGATGATTCAGGTTGAGCTTGAATTGGTCTCGTGCTGGCGATTCAATTCCGTTCTGGCGGAAGATCAGAAGCAAGAATGAAACCGGCACATCAAGAGAGGTGAATCAAGGGAACTGAAATTGATTTTTTGCGGCTCGAAAAATTTGGAAATATTGAGCGAGTGGAATTTTCCATCCGCAAATTGAATTCCGAATCCGTGCGCATATTTCCGTCGTTTGTTTTTCTCGACAAAGCATTTGGTCCTTATTAGTGGATTGGGATGGCGTAATTGTTTTCCAACGACCTTTGCTTGTTCCGTAGTATGCGACTCGGAGCACCTTAGCTCCTTTGCTTCGGCGGGTAATTTGGCTCAGGGCGCGTGAAATATTGCTCCAAATTCCTTTCAAACGCGCGAGCCCCTTCAACCCCCTCTAAACCTTGAGGGCTTACGGCTCTGGTCTCGTACTTTTGTCGTCCCATTTAATTCGCGAGCGTGTTGCGTTCCCAATGACATCTCGTAACGTCCCCGCCTTCCGCGCCTTTATCTTGGATGGTGGTGGCAATCCTGCTTCTGCGGGACTTAATCCTCTCCCGAAAGGAGGCGGCGGCGGGTAGAGTTTGGAAGCGCTCGTTCTACGCCTGTTCACTTGTTCTCTCTGTGAACAATGATAATTACGCAAAGAAGAGAACATGACCTTACGACGATATATCCGATACAAACTTAATTATCAACGTGATTTGTCCCTCCTCAGTCAAGAGAAAATTGGATGGAGTGCAGTAATGCAAACACGTTTCTCTTTAGGTATTTGAAGGTGCTGTTACAAAATAAATGAAAAGCAAACTAAAAATCTCTACTCTTCATTGGATGTTCAATCCTATGATTGGATGACTGCAGCCCTCCGCCCCTCCCTATCTAATACCAGTTCCCTTACCTCCTGGTATTTCTTCCTATGTACTTTCCTATTTATTTGGTCCATGAACTTAATCTTGGGTCTTCCTATGCCGGCTTTTCCCTCTATTTCACATTCAAATAAGTTCTTCACAAACCCATTCTGTCTCAGAGTGTGTCTAATCCATCTGGTTCTTCTTTTCCGTATGGTATTCCATTTGGTCCTTCCCTCTTAAACTTTTCCGATTATTTCATCATTTCTTATTTTGTCCGTCCATTTTATCTTCAGCATTCTCCTCCAGCTACAGGTTCATCTATTCCTTTCATCATCTATTCCTTTCTGGTCAGCTTTTCCAATGACCCATGCTTTCGATCCACGGAGTGCTACGCTCCACACGAATGTTTTTATGTACTGTTTCCTGGATTTATGGCCTGAAACAAGAGTATAGAAAATAAAGACTAAAATCCGAGCATATGGAATAAGAAATCTGAATGTAGTAGTTACTCTAATAGGAGAGAAATTATAACAATTGGATTCCTTCTCCTGTTTAGGAAGTACCACCACGTATGATTGAGGTAGTTTTGGTATCTCTTCCTATGCACTTTCCTCATTAATACCCTTACCTCTATTCTTATTCAGCCGTGGTTTGTTGCGAGATATTTTGAAGCACAAAAATTATGAGCGGACTGTCAATTATGCTACAGCTAAAATGTATATTTAAATGATGCCATCTCGTATTGAAGAGACTTCAAAAATGAAATGCGTTTATTTTTCCTTATGATTAAGTAGAATTTCGGCTTTGAAGAAGTAGAAGCTGATCCCAATTACAATTTAACCATCCAAATGTATTAACACTAGAACAGTCGAAGGAGCCATTTTGGCTCCTTTTATATTTTCAAGAGCTGATATTTGGTCTTAATGACTTGATAATCATTACTTTTTCTGAATTTAAATTAAATTTCATGATAATGCTACTGGAAAAATAAATGTGGCTCATTGGTAATTTACTACTTAGAAAATAGGTAATTTACCTCAAACAGTCACGGGAGCCAATTTGGCACCATTAAGGACTGTGAATGCCACTAATTTTTTAAACCGTATAGTTTACTACAAACATCAAACATCTATGTATTTATTTGCTTCTTTAAATTTTACGATCAAGGGTATAAAGGGTATATTTAAGTTAACTTCGATAATCTGCTTCTTTCTTCCATTTACAATATCACAACACACTGTGGCATTCATTACACGACTATATCTTTGAAATGACACTAAGAAGCTGAAGAATCCGATATTCCTCAACCATGTCATGACTGTGTTTACTTTGTATCCGTTCAGAGTTTCAGAACTCAATTGCTCAAATAACTGGGTAATAGCTCAAATCGCTTCACGCTGGCAAATACATTGTCCAAATAGGATTTTTATCACTCAGTCTTCATATTTCGCCGTGAAATCTAGATCGGTTCGCTAGAGATGTGAGCTTCTTTTTCGGCAACTTCTTTGAAGCAAGGCCTACAATCTGAAGACATTACTAAGATTCTAAGCAAAATTTCTGAAGATCAATCAGAAGTTGAAGATCATTCACCTAACGGTGACGGCGAATCAGACTGTGAGGATTAGAACCAGGAGAAAGACATTTCAAAGTTCCAACTTTTTTAAAATGTGCCTGTATGGAACGGTAAAGTAGCTAAAATATGAGTGCATTATTATTTTTAACCAAATAAAATCATATTTTTAAAGTTATTTCTTCATTTTAGTCACCCCAGTGCATGATAATAGCGACGGAGCCAAAATGGCTCCGTTGGCTGCTCTAGGGTGGTAGAGAAGCTCGGCTGCCCTAGTGTTAACTAAATCCGGACTTCTTATTTATTAACGACCGGACTTTATTTCAACTAATTTATCCAAGGGTCCAAACTAATTGCATTCTCTTGTCAAACTGATAGTTGAGAAACACTTATAGATAAAATTCGTTGATTATTGCCAAAAATAGTTTGAGTAGCTATGCATGAGAGATATCCCATTATCTTCACCTTATTTCGGCTACTGATATTTTCCTTTGCAGTGGAGGGAATTTAAAAAAAACTATACTTCAATCTCAGGAAAGAAATTTAACTGCTACAAATGTCGATTTTTCCAATGAAACAATAGTAAATTTATGATACTGAAAATAAATAAAGATAAATGAATGAATATATTTTGCATCAAAATTCTCTCAAAAACTGAGACTAGGGAGAAAACGGATTCAAGGGCTAGTACAGCCTTACATTGAAAAACCTGTGAGACAATTCATGCTATTGAACAAACGATCTATTGCAATAGTGCTAAGACAAATCAAATTTTAAATTCCTGAAAGTGGAGGTTAAGGTGAGAGTGAGAAGCTAGGAAAGTAAACTTTAAACCTGCTCTCGCGATAAAGGCCTCCTTTTCTGGTTGTAAGTGTGTTTTATCCCATTTAATGACGTACAATAAAAGACTTTGCCTTGAATTCCAAATTGATTTTTGGGCTCTTCATAAATTTTTCCGTTTATCTTTTCCGGGATAAATATCGACTTCTTACAAATTTTAACGACTACGAGATCCAGCCCAGAAAGTGAGAAGCTAGGAAAGTCAACTTTAAACATGCTCTGGCAATAAAGGCCTCCTTTTATGGTTGTAAGTGTATTTTATCCCATTTAATGACGTACAATGAAAGACTTTGCCTGGAATTCCAAATTAATTTTTGGGCTCTTCATAAATTTTTCCTTTTATCTTTTCCAGGATAAATATCGACTTCTTACAAATTTTAACGACTACGAGATCCAGCCCGATAAATTTCCTGCAATTCGGGCATGTGTGTCTCGTAAGAGACTTTAGAGAGTTTAGAATGATCATGCTTTGCATGTCTTGGAGAAACTATATGATTGTGCTAGTAGACATCATTTCATTCCACTGCATCTCTGCAAAACCAATATCCCTCCATGCAGTGGGATGTAATCGGACTCCATAGTTTCATATAAAACCGCTAAGCGTCACATTCCCGGGATACTATGGTGAAGATAATGCTAGTTCTGCTCCACTGTTTTCAAAGTCGTGCAAATTTCGTCTCCCGGTTTACTTCTGAAACATACTATAAAAGGAGAAAATCTCTACCAAACCGCTCCGAAAATTGTTAATTCCTCTCCATTCGCCCTCGACCTCGACATTACGTTTTCATTCACTAAGTAACACTTTTGAATCCGATTCAAACTGGGTCCTGGAAGATTAGAGCGAGAGAGGTAAAATGAAAAATAAAGTTGACATTCAATGAGATATAGCGGTAGCGATGAACTATTTCCCTTCCTGGGTAGTGTCCACTCTACAATGTGCCGTAGATAAACGTAACCTACCCTATGAACTCAACCTTAAACTGCCTTGTACAATGATTTGTATATTTATTACTTCAAATTTCCCAATGCTACCATGCAACCAACCCGAAAAATCAATCGTCACATGGTTCTACTTTTCTTTCTTTCGGCAATAATTTTCTTGCTTTCGACAACAATAAAAGTTGAAGAAAAGTGCATTTTTCCATCACCCTTCATCCGACGTATTCCCGCATGTAAAAGTTCAATTAATATTTTCAACTTTTTTATATGTTAAGTTCTATCTAACTATCCGATTCTATATAACTATCCGATTCTCTCCATTCTGCGCTCTTGTGATAATTATGATCGCCCATAATATATTTTTCCAAGTCTTCTACAAAAGAAACTTCTGGAGAATATGGAAAAATTTTAACCGAATTTTTAAAAATCCATTTAGGCAAATATTGGGTCCCATGGACTTATATGTAAAACGCTTTTTAGCATCAATATTTTGTATACAGTTCTGGTAATTCAAATTTGGACACCTTTAGCTGAATACAAGCTTTATAAATTAATACCTTAGGACTAGTGACTAACCGCATGAGGCACAGGGAGAAAAAAACCTGCCTTCAAATCTTGAAATGTTTTTATTTCACTGCCCATTAGCAATTGAAGAAGGCCTTTCCATAATTTTCCCAACAAATTTGCGAGTTATGAAAATGGAACTGATTATGATCTTTAGTATGATGTAATACTCTACATTCAACGATGTCTGTTGAGATATAGTGGAATATCTTGGTGAAATTAAGTAAATAAAACTTCTTAATGCCCCCTGAACAAGTTTATTGTATTACTCATGTCGATGCTAAGGCGTCAGCAGCAGGTACAACGTGGGTTGGTAAAAATGATAGCTTTAGGTGCGATTAGGGAGGTGAAAGTCGAGGAGTGGAAAGGGAGTGGAAAAAGAGAGAGAAGGTTTGAAAGGAAGAAGATGCTTTTGGAAATGAGGAAAGAAAGGAGGGGTTGTGCTCATAGTTTCACACTGGGAGGGAGGGTAAATGGCTTCGAAATTCTATTTCGTTCATTAGATTTTGCCTTTCCTCTCCTTCGTACCCATTTCTGAATCGAATATACAACTCTTATTTTTCACCAATCATCATTGCAGCTTCTTATGAAAACGTAGAAATGTGTAGTCCAACAAGATTAGTCAGTGGACATAACTGAGTTTAATTAATTTCATTTATATTGCACAAATACGTGCCTGGACTCTACCAATCATTCAAGATTCACCATTAATTAGAAAAACATCGTCCTTTATTGAAAAAAGGTTGCAATATTTGTACGTTTTGTATAAAATGCCGTGGTCAATGTCATGTCTACATGTTTAGTGTGAAAGTCAAATATGGTTTCGGCAGAACTCACTGGTGCGTAGTTTACTTACCTGCATTTTAGGGAGATGCAGGGGGCTCCATTATTGGTGCATAATTAATTCGCTCGCTTGGCTAGTTGGAATAACGGTGGACTTTCTAAAAACTTCCGGAAATGGTTCGGAATACTGCATATGAGAATGGAGAATCTAATGGTCTCCAATCCGTTGTTTTTTTTCTTTTTCCCTAGAAATAGTACTTCTGTGGCAAAGCGAATCAAATTATCCTACGGAGCTCCCAGTTTTTCATTTTGTAATCATTTGTAACTACCTCCAGCCGAGCGCGATTCCAAGGCTCCATCTGCAACCACCGTTCCACCCTCCGACTCCCGATACGACCCCGGAGAGATCAAGAACATGAACGACCTCCGGAGCGCATCGTGGCTTCTCAACGCCCCGCACTACTCGCGCCCCGATTTCGCTTTTTAACTCCTCAACGGCCCTGATTCTCGCCCGCGCACAACGGCGATTCACAAGTGCCGCGTGATGGATGGTGATTTCGCGGGAAGTTTCAACAGGGAGATGCGATCCGAAGAGTGGAAACTTTTCTCATCGATGTAGTGCGGTCTTCCGGCGAAGTTGGAATTAAGTTTTCTAATTGGTTGGAACTTGCCTTCTGCCGCCTATTCTGCTTTCTCCGCTTGCAAATTAGTGGCGGAGGAATTCGTGCAATTTTTTGGCGGGGTAATTTTTTTCTCCTCGCGGATTGCTATGCGTGAAATATGCTGGAATAATTTCGATTTCTCTCGGTCCTAGATATCTTCTCCATCATTCTGCCGTTATCGTCTGTGTCTTTCTAGATGATGGAAGGTTTGATGAAATCGGAGATGGAAAATACTGGGTTGTCAAATAAAACTCGATAAATGGCAGCGTATCGTCGGGAGGTTATGATATTGGCGAAATAAATCTAGTACGAGGGAAGCTGTGCGTGAGAAGAAAAAGCATTTTAAATGCTGCTAATACTAGATTTTCTATATAGAAATGGCTAAGGAAGGGAAATCAGTCAGTTGCTTCAATAAAAATGAATGGATATAGTAGTCATTCCGATTTTGATAATAGCTGTTGAGTATTATACGAATTTAATCATGCTGCGTCGTTAATACTCTATAATTGACATGTATCCCATGCACTCAAAATTTGATATTTCATTTTTTTTTTAATTTTCTACTTCTACTACGAGTTTCATGCAATGATAGACCAACTTCATGAAATTCCCTGAGAGTCATATATCGGATTTAGTGTTCATCAAATTCTTTAAATGCATCGTCTTCTAATTCTCTCTCTACATATTTCTATTATCCTTTCTCAGGATAGGCTACATTCCGAACTAACCGCGAGCATTTGTAACCCTGCACAGAAAGGTTAAGATGAGCAATACACAAAAGAAAGTGGGACGCTTGATGCTTTCTACATCTACATAATACCAAGTAAACCGCCACATGGGCGTGTGGCAGGGGGTGTTATGTCACCAGCCGTGTAAATATGTAAGTTTTTTGGAGATGAAATGGTGACATGTATTATAGGAACGTACTTAGTGGAGCTTAATTTTTATAGTGGTCGTTTATTATTCGTGAAAAGGACGAGTTTTTCTACCTATCTGTTTGGCAGTGTATCTCAATTATTTTATCGCATCTGTCAGACCTAGAGATGTAGTAAGGAGTCATGATAATATTCTCTGTGTCACTTTGAAAAATATCAGTTCTGAATTTCTCAAGCAACCTAAGGCTAGTGTGTAGCCTCCGAGTCTCTAGTGGCTCCCACCTTAATCTCTCTAAAAGTTATGGGACACTATATGTATGCTCGTTGCATTTTTTGACAAAGCGTACTGCTTTCCTTTGTATTTATTAATTTTTTTGGTTAAGTCTTTAAGACCAGTATCCCAAATGCTCACGACTTGCGTGATTTCATGGAATTTACTGCACATTGAAAATGAAGTAAATTTGTTTTTCCACATAAATTTTATTTAAGACCACCCGGGTTTCGACGTGGCACGTCACCATCAGGTGATGAAAACAGATATTCACTACCAAACCCATAGGCACACCTGATTATGACGTGCCACGTTGAAATCCGATTCGTCTCAAATAAAAACGTATGGAATAACAAAATAACTTCATATACAACCAATTTAAAAACTGCTTCCACAGGATACGAAGTTCAGCGCAGCCAACGTAAGGACTAACATAAGCATGAATATATATTATGGATTGGGATCTCGTTGCCAAAAACTGTTGTCTGGATTTCCGCAAACAAACAGCGTTTGGAAAATGGTGCCGCCTAGTGATGAAAGGCTGAAGTTTAAATGTAAATACAGTCAATAGTTTGTAAATAAACACGTCGTACTGGTTTTACCATGAATATGCATGGGTTATACTTACAATTAATCATAATATAGTGGATAAAAAAATGTAGTGGAAGTAATTATACACCTTTCAATATCGTTCGGTCTTCAGATATATTTAATACCTCACTCAAAATTTAATTAAATAAATGTACAATTAACTTCTTAGCACTTCCGCTTGTTAATAAAATAAACGTGGTTTTGCTTCGATCCAACTCATTTTAGAACTGTGCCGTTTGTGGACTACTGTAAGCTTATGACCCAAATTTCAGCTGGATATCGCAATTTTTACGGCAGTTATCGTGCGAAGAGACAGAAAGACGGATAGACTGACTCTTAAGGTGATGCTGATCATTTCTGTAGTATATACTTTTCCATACCTACCACGTCTCCTTCAATTCGTTACATTTCTGTTATAACAAAATCAATATACCCTGACCACGTATTGGTGTAGGGTATAAAAAAAGGAAGCCTACTCAAGGCTTACCACCTACTGCTGAAAGGTGAGCATATCTGGTACACCTGCCAGAAGTGATGAATAATGAACAGAAGAAGAGGTTCAGATGTAGATTACCAGGCTACTCATCCTTAATATTTGTTCGCTATACGAATTACAAAGTGTATCTCAGTTTTACGAAAGACCGTAACTGTTTCCGAGATTTTCATTCAAAATGAAATGGTTTGTCAATTTATTTGTATTGCGGATTATTCAATTTAGGCAAGTTTGGCATTAGAAGGAGTCCTGCCAAAATTTATGATTAAATTTAATCATTAATTCCAAAAACTACCACAAATCTAATACCTACTATATTGAACGTATTGTATGGATTGTCTCGGTAGTGACCCGTTGTATCATATATGATACATGATTTTGCTATTTTTTGCTTAAAGAATTAACAAATTTCCAAGCGGAGAAATGTTTTTTAGTTCAATTTCTGTAGAAAAATAAGATTTGAACAAAAATATTTCGCGAAAAATGCGCTTTCAGGTCTGTAGAGGATAAACCTTCTGTACTGGGTCTGTAAGGCCTATTATGTAAGCCTAGGTCTGTAATTCAGCCTAGGTCTGTAAGGAACCTACTAGGTCTGTAAGGCCGAACTTGTTGGTACTAAAATTTCTTATATCTATCCGCCTCAAGAAATGATAGCAAAAACAGCCTAAAACTAAAATGAGATATTGTTAGCGCATAGTAAACGTCTCTTCTCTCCAACCTCCTTTCCCAGTTCCTTCCCATTTCATAGCTGTTGTCCTAACACGCCCCTAGCCTACCCCTAAGCCACAGCTACAACACTGGAGGTCTGTCGGTGTATTATTTGTTTTCGCGGAAAAGTTTATTCGCCAGTATTTTTTGTTCCCACCGCCTTTATATTATCGGGAGATCCGGAAGAAACTATTCCGATTCACGAGAGCGAGCGAGCGGAGGAAGAATCTGAGTGCTTCCCGTTTTCATGCATCCCGTCGCTTCCCTTTTTTACTATCTTTATTTCCGGCTCTCTCGTGGGTCCCAAGAGGCCATATCCCTCGTGAGTTTTCAAACGATTTACCACCTTCGGCATCTCTCTCTCTCTTTCTCTTCCACAAATATCAATATTTACATATGCGCGCGCCATCGCACCACTAACTCCCATCACTATCTTTTTCCCACCCCGCCACGCACCTCTTTGGAAAACCACTCTCCTACCACTCCACGCATGGGCTTCTGGGATCGCTTGTTTCTCCAGCTCGAGTATTTTTATTGGAACACGTGCGGGAGAGTTTGTGAGGGCTCATCGCAGCATCGGCGCCGTGGCGTGAGTTATCCCTAACCACCACCCCCCCCCGGTGAAAGGAATGGCAAATAGGCGAATACTTGGGAGAAGGGATGAGCGTCGAAAGAAACACGTCAATTGCTTAACAACATCATATAATACCATGAAGGCTAGTACACATAAAGAGAGTAAAAACCCCTGTGAATCGGGATTCGAACCACGCGTTTTGACTTGCTGACGGAGACTTTGAAGTAGAGATGCCATATCGACAAAAAAAAGCGAGTGGTCGATTTTTCGATGTTAATAAAGGTACTCACCATTCACTCAATTTTCATCGGCATCGATCTTTTGATGTATTGAATAGCTATCGTCTTCTTATTTTAGGTTTCGCATTATGGATCGGAAGTATTTCCATTTCAAATTGCTTGCGATTTGAAAAAGATCGGATTGGATATTTGGGGAGGCGACCGACATCTAAGGTCATTTGCGCCACAGGGGATAGCTAAGGGAGGAAGGGTGGATAGAAATCCGGCTTCGGCATTAGCCTGCACTTAACGATAGGTGCAAAGGAGACCACGGTTTAACGTTTCATCTGACAGACGGAGTACTGGACTTGAAGTGCCCTCCACAAGACACTCAAGTAGGGATCCGGTTTCCTCTGAAAATTGTCTTCCTCTGCAGGGATTTGAACCCTGGCCGCCCGTATGGTTAGCCAGTACTCTGGCCACCACACCAACTCGATCCCCGATTTGAAAAAGTCCATACATAGATATTACATACTACATAGATATTACATAGATAGTCCATACTACATAGATATTACATAGATAGAAAAATTACATGGATAGAGATAGATAATAATGATAAACTATTAAAAGTTTTCAATACAAATATTGCTACATAATATTTCTTCACATTCATCAAAATAAAATTCCAACATAATAAAATCTCTTTGGCAAAAATAACAGAATACGATAGATTGCAAGAGAAAATAATTGAAAATACAACATGTTAATTATACCTGAAAAACAAAGGACTGAATTTTAATGCAGTTATTAGATAAAGGATAATTAACAAAAAAGTACCTATATGCTTAAATATTAGAATGGAACTAAGAGTTTGGCATTTCAAATCATGCATTCACCACAAATTGTGTGGATTTACACCTCCCAGTATCCCGTGTCCAGGGAGGTAAAGAACACTCTGCTTGACATGCAGCGATTCCTTCAAGGTAATGTAACATCAAAGAAGGCGGAAAATTAGGCGAATACTTGGGAGAAGGGATGAGCGTCGAAAGAAACAGAACAATTGCTTGACATCGTCAGATAAAGCCATGAAAGCTAGTAAACGTACAGAGAGTAAACACCCCTGTAACCGGGATGGAAAACACGGGCTTCGGCTTACCGATGCGGACTTTGATGACACATTTCCATTGCGCATATAACTACACTAACCACTGCGCATATAACTACGCTTCCTTCCATCAGCCTATTCGCCGCATTTTTTAAGGACTTTGTGGAAAAATTTCTACGATAATTAAGAAGTCTTGGTGGCGTGATTCTTTGCGTATTGTCATAATGCCAGAAAAAGTCTTTGGCGTGAGCAAATTTATATCCTGGCGTCAATTTCACCACTGCATTTTCGGCGGTTCCGGAAATATTGAGCGAATGTATTTGGTAATACATTCCGTCAAATGGGATTTCCTGGGTCAAAATTTTAAAATACCAGCGTTTGTTTTCCTTTCCCGGAGACCTTATCGAGACTGATAGCACTCACAAAGTCTTCAGAAAATGTGAAATATATGACATTGACATACCCAAAAGATATGACATTCTTTTACAGATTTCAATCGCAAAAGTTGTTAATAATGAGGTGACGCATAGTTAGTTTAGGTCAGGGAAGAGGATGTATGTAGATGTAGATGAGATGGAGATGTATTAGGAGCTGTAGGGAGCTGGTCTTCCCCGTCCATTGACCTGGAGCACGGCAGGACAGGAGCAGAATCGTATCAGCATAGATAATTTAACCAAATCTTCATTTTTTTCCTGATTCCTATAGCGTCGTCTTTTCTGGTGCCTTTCGCGCCTCTGTCAACTACTTCCACATCTCACGTTCCTTCACCGATTCCATCATATCCCTCTCTGTCTTCCATATTCTCTGTCCCCGATTCTGTCTTGTTTGCATCCATTATTGTCTTTGTGTACCTCTGCTTCTTCTTCAACCCAGTTTAGACTTCAGTTATATCCGGTGCATATTTTTCCGTCCATTCCACTGAGGTATACATGATATATTATCTGGTTTCTCTCTATCTTATCCATTTAGAGCTTCTGAAACTTCCTTCCGATTCTTTAGTCTCTTTCCAGATCTCTTACGGTCTAATTTGTTATTTTCTCAAGAATTTCATGTCATTTCTCCTGCGGTTATTCTACTTTTAAGCATGATTGCAATAGGTCAACGTTTGGAACTATAGTAAAATAGTTAGATTAATTGTTTTGTAAATGTCTGTATTGTCTTTTGTCTCCATTTTAGTGTTACCTATGGTCGACTCCAGGTTAGATGGACGCCAACTAGCGGAGAAGTTCCAAAGCTCTCTGCCGAGGATACTCAGTTGATAGTGATTGTGTGACTTCGTTGAAATTTGCAGCCAAATTTAGGATTTTACTTAGATTTTGATAGCTTTATTATTTCACACATTAATATCATAGTCTTAATTTAGTTATTTATTAACCTCAAGCGTAGTTTCTTTTAATTAGTGCAAATATTTTTTAAGTTTTTATTTCATATAGGGATAAGAATTTAAGGTAAGGTCTTGGTACCAGTAATTTTCACTTTTATTCTAACGGTAGTTTTTTTGGTATCTTTAAATGCTAATATTTTTAGTTTCTCATTTGACATTTTAGTTACCTTGTTTACAAATGAGTTATCTATCTGGTACATTACATTTCTGGCTTCTTATTTTCTTTGGTATGTTGAGTAAATAATTCTCACATTCCATGTTTAAATATTATCGCAGTGTAATTGAAATTCCCACACTGACTTGGTAGATATGACGTTGTGTGTTTTAATACGTTGTCTACAAAACAGACAGCTAACTCCGCTTTAAATGTCCAGAAAATTTTTTCTGCTTTATTTTTTCTCTTTAAATATGTATGCACTAGCAGCATTAATGATACTAACTAACTGTTGTATCTCAGCAAGAGTGCGGCATGTTAATCATATTAGTTTACGTTGCACACTCTCGTCTAATGTCTGGTTCGACCACTCGTAGTTCTGCGCTCTGTGTCTACGCCTAGCGGCCGAGCGAACTTGCGAGATTGTGATGTAAACTGGGTCAAGAGCTGGGTGTACCTGGCGTGGAATCACTCCGTGCCACACACCACTACGGCTGCTTGAACCAAACTGAGTAACTGTAGAGGTAAATAGAGTAAGTTCTTGATTAACGTCTGAGATGCATGTTAAAGTAGAGCGACGTAAGTGGAAACGACGTAAAACGGATCCAGATAATCGTGGTCACTCTAATCCCAAGATTAATCAAGGCGTCAATTTCAAAATTCGTTTATGGCCTCTTTATGGAAAAAAGAGCTCTTTAAGATAGGATGATTATGAATCCGTTTTCAAAAAAACGCATGTATATGCACATTCGGCCGATTTTATTAGAATTGAATTGGGAAAACTTTTCCAACGACCCTCGTCAGCACGGACGAAACATCGAGACAGGCGTAAATTGAAACGACGCATACCAAGTACGTCGTTATTATCATCTGTAGACTGCTGTTTATCAGATCCTTGGTAGCTTCTTCTCTTGATAACTCTGTCTTGTGCCTTCCTCTTCATCCCCGCGTAGCCAGTCTCCTCTTCTAAATCATCCGTCATTTTGTATCTTCTTCTTCCGTGTTTACCGTTTCCTTCCACCATCCCTTGTAATACCTCCGTCATCAAACAATCTCTTCTTAATATATGTCCCAGCCAGTTTTACTTCCTTGCTTTAATTGTCTTTATCAGTCCTCTATCTTCCCCCACTCTGACCAATACCTCTTCATTTCTCACTCTGTCTACCCAACTAATATTCAACACTCTCCATATCCACATTTTCAATCCGTTTTATATCCTTTTTCAAAGCCGTCCATGTCTCACGACCATACAGTAAGATACTCCAAACAACACTTTGCCAACCTTTTCCTAAGCCCAATATCCATTTTGCTACACAAAAACTTTTTTCTTTTTGATAAAAGGGTCTCTGGCCATTGCAATTCTACCTTTAACCTTCTTGTCACATATCCAGTCCTGTACACATACGCAAACAACAAACAGAGTACATACTTTATACTCAAACTAGATCTTCATTTTCAATCTTTGGAGTGAATTTCAATTTGTCATTGGCATAATTTAAATATAAATCTCCAAAATTTTCTTTGTAAAAAAGAATCACATTAAGGCCCGGTTTTCTAACCTCATATTAAATATTTCCATAAGCTAACTGGCGAGGGTAGTGCTTTTTTAATTTTTAATGCTTGTATCAACTAATCGACATTATATATAATTAAACAAAATTCAAACTCCTATGTCAATTAAATATTAAGTCAGCAAAAAACGCCACGCCATCTCCCGGTTAACTTAATAATTTATCTAATATAAATTAAACTTTATTAAACCGAATACAATTGACCAATTTAAATAAAGCGAAAAACAACAATAATAGGTCGAACACAAACATCCTTGCTCTGAGAGGTGAATATTATGCCCAGGTGGGACTCAAACCTTTGACCTTCAGTTTAGCTGGTGAGACACAAAAATTGTGAAACCGAGCCTAAACGATGTATCGCTTCGTAAACTTCACATTTTTATGGTCATAGCCCAAGTTATTGTCACGCAATAAGGTTACATAGGTATATCGCGTTATTTTTATATCATCAAAAGTAAAACATAACGTAATAGTGAGATTATATGTCCAAACCACGGTCGATGAGGAAAAATAAATTTAGAGTTTACAGCACGATACGTCACGAAAATATAATGGAAAATGTGATATAATACAAAACGATGAGAAAAATGTTTTTTTTTTTCACCATGTTAAATGCGACTTTTGGCATGAAAAATAGATAACTCCACAAGCGGGCCTTACTTTCGAAATTCTCGCTTGAATATTATTTTGAAGAAGTTATTCAGCATGAATTTATTATTTTTTTAAAATTCTTTGAAGCAAAACCCAATTCAAACTTTGTCACGCTTAGTAGGTGGTATTGGTCGCAAGAAAATCCGCAAGAAAAGTGATCCATTGCATTTGTTTTCATTGTTGAGGCGTCTTTTCACATGAAAGCTACACCTATAACCTCATAGCTCGCATGTTGCTCCACGAATGTTTGAGAGTTGAGCTAGTATCAGAGTGGGAAGTATTGGGGTGCAGAATCGTGAATTGGGAAGGGTAGGATGGTTGCGAACTTTATTATCCTTTATTTAAAGCAAAGATATTTCTCGTTTAGGCATTCGGACATACGTTCATAAGTAGCAGTCTTTCCTGTTTGGGGTGCGGTCACAAAATCCCCGTTACGGAAAAAAATCCCCATTATTTTGGCAGATAGCGAAAGAAGTGATTAACTTGACCTAACCCCAAGTTTCTTCTTAGTCAGACCAAACGTTTTTCATATTCTATCAGGCCTTATTCTATAAGGCACTGAATCGAACTTCTTTAAAAAGGAGATTTTTTTAAATTAATATGGTCTAAGTAGACATTTTACCAACACGTATTTAACCAAAGATGCATCAGAATCAGATGCAATTTTGGAGTATTGTCCAATACTAAAGAACATAACTCAATCAGTCATCCAACGTTTCGTCAAATTTCTTTACGTCCTCAGAGTTTTGACTTATTATCAGTTTATGTGAAAAAAGATTCTTAAATTTACAAATATTTTGACAAAAATAACATGCTACTTTGCTAAATTATTAAATGATTTATGTTGTTATATAAATTTTAGAGAGTTATTTCAATCGCAATTTTTGTTGGCTTTGTGGTCCTCGATCTCAAATTTATTAACTGTGTAACTTTTACAGATAAAAGAATATTTCATACTTCAATCCGACCTGGGTTTCGATATCTAGGCATTTTCATCAGGGGGTACAGGGATTGTGAGGGGATCTACGCGGGACGGACACCGAGAAGCTTCCGGACAAGGGCAAAAGAACACCACAGTTATCTTTAAAACAATTATAATGGAAAGAGCAACTTAGCCAAATATATTTTAACCTGTAACCACAGCAGTGATTTTAAAGTGATTGTGCTGCATTTAACAGATTTTTGACCTGAGCTAAATGCCTTAGAACAGTTCAAAATTTTGATAAGATGTGGTAACCCAGATTCTAATCTTGTAAATGAATAGTTGCTTCCTGCCATTTCCCCTATCCTATAAGCCATTGTATAACCATCCCCTTCTCCCAAGTTTGTCCTCTTCCACAAATGGGTCATTCTTTTCTCTCTACTGGTAGTTTATAAAGGAATGAGATGCATTTTTAATCACCTGATGATGATGCTTAGACATCAAAACCCGGGTCGTGTGGAATAAATAAAATATACTGTGGTCTGTAAAAGTTAAAAAGTTAATAGATTGATTTTATACTCATTTGAAATAAGAGAAAACAGTTACACAACAGTATACTCATTTGGAATAAGAGAAAACTTCAAAGGAAGGCAATACGTTTGACAAAAAGTTAACTAATTCTATTATGATTTTTTCTCAAAACATTTTCCTTTGATCCAAAATAATATCTCAATTACACTAATCGTGGCCAAAAAACGAATAACATCCAATTTTATCACGGCACTGGCACTTTTTGTGGATTTTATCCCAGTAAATGTATTTTTGTCTCCATTAATTTGATGGTTACTTAACTGCAAGCCTTTCATTTGAGGTAATGTAAATGTAGCCACTCCTTTGCGATTGTCGTTATTCCCTTTTGTCTATTGTTTTAAAGCAAAAGCATTTAGCCATATTTACTATCAGGTATGGGGGATTCATTTTGAATGACGAGGGGATGTAGGGAAGAAAATACCTAATTTCCCACATTCGTGCAAAAGGAATGCTAGAGAGCGTAGAATAGGGGATTAGAAAGCGTGGTTTGATTCATTGCCGATTCCGCCGGGTGTTCTATGCCAAAAGCTATCAAGATAACAAGCTGTTCAACAGTGTTCTTTTCATGTATGATTTTACACTTTCTTTCTTTTCATTGTGTCTCACTTTGGCCAACTGCGTGATAATCGTTTGTTCTGTCGTAGTACAAATATTTTTCATTCATGATGGAAACAAAAATCTCTTCCTAATTTTAGAGAGTGGAAAACTACTTTTTCGTGATATTCTTCCCAGTTGTAACATTCTGACAGGCCGGCTTTGCGTTTACTGGGATTCCAGTGTATTTGGTTTTGTCTTCCGTGTTGCTTGTAACTGAATAGTTAACACAAGGCTGCTGCCATAGTGGCAACCGGCGAGATATAAAGGATTCGCTTCTCAATGAGGTGTCAATTAGTCTCATATTAGGTGATAGTTCCCATTAGGTAGCGATTAGTCTCATAATGAAAAATTTTCCTAATGCGCCTAATTATCACACTTTGTATTAATTTTTTATTTAGCTTTAATTGGTATGTTTGGTATGCTAAATTTGTATGGCTGAATTTAATTGGTGTGCTAAATTTGGATAGCTGATTCCCTCCACATTTGAGTACAATCCTAATAATATGTATCACCAACATTACATTCGAATTCACAATTAGTTCAATAGATGACTTTGAAGTATATAAAGAGAATACAGATTCATACCAAGTAACAAATATTCTTATTCTGTATATCAGTGATCCAAAAACTTTCAATGAAACCCGACGTTTTCCAACGGCGATTAAATCTGCTAGCAGAAATATAATTTGTAATTTTAGTCCACATCATAGTCTTACCCTAACCAGAGGGGGTATGGACTTTTTCGTCGAAAGGAAAGGATTTCCAATTAGATAATGGGCGAATTACCACTATTTTCATTTGAGTTAAATTATGGGATCTAAAAAAATTAAAAAAATATCCCAGTATATTTTATTTATAAGCAATTAATAGCTAATGTAGGATAAGAGGGTAAATCCAGTAGCCATAGGAAATAAAAAGGATTTTTAAACCTTAGCTGATATAATGCAGCAGCAACATGCAATTTGGCTTTATTTTGTCATAATACGAGTTATTTTTGTGCAAATGATTATCCTCTGCCCAAATGCCCGTTCATGGATTATACCATGGACTCACTTTACACAAAATTGGTATAATTCCTTATATTACCTCATGATATTGCTTGTCCCAATAAGGTGGGGAGTGTCTGAAGGCTTTGATAAATGTTGGTCATTTCAAATATGCATACATCTATTTAGAATTGTATGACTCATGATGTCTGCCATTGGATATTTAAATTTATCTACTAAATTTTAAGGCGCTTTTCGTCTCTCTCAAAATGTGGTGGAAAATTTTCACTGAGTTTGAGCATTATATTGGGATTGCCGGGACCATTTTATCAAAAACATTTCACTGCGGGTGGATGAGAATACCTCTCTTAAACTTAGATCATCCTGCATGTCATCAACCTACGATTCTAACTGAAGAATTAATCATACTTCGAGAGTTTGAGCAATACGAGTTTATTTTCACTCTTTAACCCTCCCTCCAGTCCTTCTCATTAACCATTCAACGAGCTTAGTCCACTCCGTGAAGTGGGATTCTCGACAGTGGTGTTACGCAAGCTTTTGTTAGATAAGAAAATTATTGGTTGCAGATTTTTGCATGAAATTTAGACCTCTGTTTTTTCTCTGAGATTCCGGAATATTTCCTTCAGAATAATCCTTCACCTGATTCCAGTACCATAAAGTACTTAGAATCATGAGTATATAAATCAAGGTATTTGTAATATCTATGTAATAACCATATAAAGGAGACATCACCAACGACAGAGGAATATTGAATAAGTCGTGTACCTACAAGCAACGTCATTTTATGGTTTTGGCCTGTGCATATAAAATGTGTAATTATTCTTAAATGGCAACCTCTATAAATAATTAAAATTTATCAATCTACAATTTAAAATATTATTTCAAACTCTGATTAATTCCCCGGGACAGAATTTAATCTGGGGTATGACCTCATCTGCCCCTGGTTAAAAGCAAAACCACAAAGTATTGTATTTTCTGGTCTCTAAGATGATATAAGAGAAACATAGTTACAATTTATATTTTATTGTCAACTCAATGTTTGGTCAGGAATCATATTCGATAAGCTCAAATTAATTTTCATTTTAAGTGCTGTTGATGCTTAGATGATTTGTTAAACGCTGAAAAAGATGGTTACTTACCTTGTATTTTTATTACCCACAAACAGTGATCCAAGCTCTATTGATATACATAAAACCATGAAAAAATCAATTTAAAAAAGCTGGCTGCTCGTGAATGATTTTTTTATACTCGCTCTATTAAAAGAAATTTATACGTCTATATTCGTATTTGCTTCTCGTCTATTTCTGGCAAGGGTGGAAAAATAGTGGCAATTTTTTGCAAAGTAGAGAATCGCAAAAAATAAAGGCAAATTGAATAGAAATCGAGAAGGCCTACATTAGGTGGTATTCTGCATGAAGCATACATGAGTAAATAAGAGGAATTCTCATTGCGGGTATGTTTTTTATCCACCAATTCTGCGCATAGGACAAAGTGAAAGATGGTGATTTGTGACGTGGAGTGAGAGTGAATATAACGGTGAAAGAAGAGAAGAAAGACCCCGCGTTTTTGATTTGGTAAGGAGGTGGCGAGATAAAGTATGCTGCCATGGTTTGGAAAGTTAGTGTCTTGGGTCTTTGAATGTTGTGAGTTTTTGTTGAGTTTAGGTGGAGATGGAATCGAGTCAACCTCGGGAACGGATGGTGGTAAGGGTGATTTTAACGGCAAGTAAGAGTGTCGGGAATACGCAAAACGGGAGTAGAAAAAGCTGAAGTGCTGGAGGGTGGATGTTGACTGGAGAGAAATTGGAGGGAGAAAAAATTTACTGGTCACTCGACGATGAAATACGGAAACCACCATAATGACCGTAGCTAGGGGTGCCAATAACTCGGCATTTTTTGTGTTTTCCTGAATAGAAAGTGTTTGATTCGCATGCATTTTGCCCTTAACCATCAACTCCGAT
The DNA here is from genome assembly GCA_963169105.1 of Ceriagrion tenellum. Classification (NCBI taxonomy): domain Eukaryota; kingdom Metazoa; phylum Arthropoda; class Insecta; order Odonata; family Coenagrionidae; genus Ceriagrion; species Ceriagrion tenellum. The sequence continues at coordinate 121,407,740 of OY720634.1, read as the reverse complement.
TTTTTTCCTCCAAGATATGCAGTCATGTTACCCTACTCATGGAAGAATCAGAAACAAAAAGTTACGAATGAGAGATATTTTCGTTGCCATACTGTACAATTGATGCCACAAAAGCATATAGACCTAACGAAACCTAATCAGAGACAAAAATTTTAACACTTCTACGTGTTACTTCTACGTCACTCAGCGTGAGAGAGGGTTCCAATAAGTCAAGGGTGGACTGACATTCAATCTCAAAAAATAACGGAAAGAGGCGGAAATTGAAATGGAAATTCCTTTGTCTCGAAATAGAGCTTAAAAATGGACTGGAGGGAAAGTTGTGGCCACTTGGCCCCTCAGAATAAGCAAGCAGCGGGATTTTAAGGCCGAGATGCGATTTGAAACAAAACCGATTTGAATTGCGGATTTGAGTAGAAATAAGGGTGCGGAGTGAACTATTTAGGTTTACGACACACGTGATCAAACACGAAAGCGTATATGTGAATGCCTGCTGGCATTATTGCTATGGATGAAGTGAGGTTAAGGAAAAACTCGACTATTTCCTTTCCGAAGAGCTATTACGGGCATAAATTCGTACATATCCGTCAAGCACTTTTTTGATGCGCATACACCCATTTAATCGGCCAAATTGTTTTGAATTCATACTGCTACGGCTCTATGGCCTGCAGATTGAGACGGCGAAAGCACCTTTTTCTGTAAAATACTATTTTATCTGAATACAATACCAGTATTTTTCTCCCATTGCATTTTTTTCATGTAATACCTCTTGTGCTTTTATGATACCGCAAAATTTGCGAGAGACTCACTGGCAACGCCTTTTTCCCTTGTATTGCACAGTTTAAGGCCACCATAGACTTCATCATTGAAATTTTTAAGGATACATTTTTTTAATCCTTGAAAATGCGTGTTTTTTATCCACCATTTACTTTTTCACCTTAGTTCATTAAGTTATGCTAACTCCGTAACATTAATGACCTGATTGACCTCCTCGGATAAATCCACAAACAATAATTGCTTTCTTTTTCGTAGAAGAAGAATTCAGGAGACTGCCAGCTTACCCACTCAAAGGGATGTCGTCATACTGTTGGAGAGCCCATAATACCGGTTCTTTTAGGCGTCCTCTTAATCCGCTCTAAGGCGATAGGCTCCGGATGACGAACGAGGACTGGACTCCAACACGCGTTTTCAAACTCCTTATGAGTAGTTGAATACACTGGCATTATCGAATTAAAGTAATATGCATCACTTTAATATTTAAAAAAGAGAAGTTAACGTCAAAGTATTATCCGATTTAACCGGCTTTTGTAGCCGTACTCTAAATCGGTGGTTCTTAGCGGTTAAAAATACTAGGATTCTTAAATTTTAATAATGTGTGTCACTTTAATATTTACATTTTAATAATTGACGGAATATTTTTGCAATAGGAAAGAGAGTGGATAGTGGAACGGTAGAGAAAGGAAGAATAGCTCTCATTGTGTGCACATGCACGAGTTTATCCCACCAACTAGAGTGAAGGCAGAGTGGTGTGGGCCATGGAAGGGTGGGAAGGGAATAAGAAGGAAAGAGAAAGGGTGAGATTATGTAGAAAAAGGGGGAGCCAAAATTTTCCGAGAATGAAAATAGAGATGGGGATAGGAGAGTACGGAAAGCCCTTTCTACCTTGTGCACGGGGGATGTGGGACACTGAGGACATACCACGGGGGACACTCCCTTACCACTTTTTCGGCTTTTATCCTTCTCCAAACTCCTTTGTCTTGCCTAGGCAAAATTGCTTACAGGTTTGCGAGGATATGCAGCAACTCTCCCCGCCTTTCCTCTTACTGCCTCCCCTAGGTGGTGCCGTGTCGCCGTAATATCGACTGAGTGAGCAGGGAAAAAAAACACCGCCAATCCACGCCTTTACCTTTTCCCTTCCATCTTTCACCTTTCTCTCATCCATCCACTTAGCGTGAGAAGCTCCCCGCCCGCAAGGAGATGTGTCCGTTTTTCGGGACCCCCTTCGCTACTTCGCCATCTTGCGTGAGCGTGAGGGAGGGAGAGAGGGAGGGTGGGACAAATTAAATTTATCGGCTTCTTGCGCCGAAGACGCGCAGCCGAGTGTAAAGTACGCCGTCGGATCAGCTGGGAGTGTGTTCTCGCGCTCCACAGAGCCTTGTGCCTTTCTCCCGCGACCCCTTTTTGGTGTCCCCAGTGTTATAGAATGTTCTCCAAAAACCGAGAAAGCTATGAATTCCTAATTGGCTTCAAATAATTCTGATAGTGCTCTAATGCCAAAGAGTTGAGGTGGAAACTTGTACAACAATCTCTTTGAGCGATAATGTCTGTTGCTTAAAATACTTACGCATAGTGACTCCCCTTCAAGTCATTTAAATTACGGTACAATTTAAGTACAAGTTTCAGCCTTAGCTTTGTGGGACTAAATGGCATGATGTGGTCTATCACTTGGTGAATCGTAAGCTTTTTTATTATTGCTGACTATGGTTCAGCACATTATGTAATATTAAAGGAAACCTGTATCAGTTTCACTGTTATCCATGGGCATTACATGTCGACACATTTGTAAATGGCATAAATGGTATCAGAAATGTATACCGCTTTGTAAATCATTTATGTTCTTATTGAAGTACATCTCGCCAGCTGTTTGGAGTTTGTGGAGAGCCTTGCTCCTCTCGCTATACCCGAGACATTTTTCGCTTGCAAACAACCTCGCGTGGGATGTCGCAAGTTTCATTTCTCAATCTATTATTCCACTTCATTCATTCGCCTACCTTTCACTTTTAGTGAATTCCAAGTGAATGCGTGACAGAGAAATTACTGTTCTTCTTCATTTCTCATAAATCTCCCTTCATAAATTCTCCCTTCCCAGTTTCTGTTCGAAGTATTCCGAGTTTCATTCATCCTCCAACGGCATCGTTCAGAAGGGTTACGTACAAATCTCCGATTCGTTTAAGCAAAACAGAGTAGCATAGTATTTCATGAAATTTAAGCAAGCGAGAACTGAGCTTTAATGCGAATTGACTTGGTCGTATTTCTAGCTTCTTTTGTAAGAAATTATTTGTTCTTAACTATGCACCGTACCCATCCCACTCTCAGCACAAAAAAGCATCTCAAGAAAAAGCGAAACTGTTTCAGGCGTTGCTCTGTGGAAGTTTAGGATATTTATGATGAATAGGAACAACTTGGTTTACTACACACTGATTTATTAAATTAAAACCGACCCAGGTTTCAGCAACTGAGCGCCATTTTCAAGGCACTGTTGTCTTGAGTCAACACAGGACCATTACCACACCCTACCGAGAAGCCGAGAGAAGTAGATAATTGTTCTTTGTTGATAATAGAAAATTGTTCGAAATTCAAACATGGCGGGAGAATTTTTTGAAGAAATTGCCATGAAAAAAATTCGGCCTGGACCGCGAGTCGATCCACGGCCCTTTAATTTGCCGAACCAATGCGCTGACCACTACGCTATCCAGGCCTCCTAAGTCCCACGGCAATTTCGGTGGGTACAAGGCAACTATATCTTAGGCACTTGCGGTCCATCAAAGATGGCAACGCACGGGAGAGGAGGACTTCAAAGAAGCCACAACCAAGAGTCAGTATCCTTCACCAGCACATATTCCCTGCTAAACCATTTGAAATTCAAACATGGCGGGTGAATTTTTTGAAGAAACTAGCCATGAAAAAAATTCGGCCTGGGAATTGCCATGGGAATTAAGAAGCCTGGATAGCGTAGTGGTCTGCGCATTGGTCCGGCAAACTAAAGGTCCGTGGTTCGATTCCCAGTCCAGGCCGAATTTTTCTCATGGCAATTTCTTCAGAAAATTGTTCCTTTGTTCATTTACTTTCATCCGCGCAGCCCGTCCCAATCACTTCTCTCCAGATACCTCAGTGATTTCTTTCGTGGCGAATTTGTCAAGCGATAACAATGGTCGAGATATTTTATCGGCCGCGTGCTGGTTTGGCTGAACTGATATGACAATAGAAGAGGAAATGTTTTCTTGAGATCCATGATGGCGCAGGCTGCTATTTGCTAAAAGGTTGGCCGAGAATAATATTGATAATAATAAATATAATATTTATTCTACTATAAAATAATAAATAAAACAAAAGAGTGAAATTAGGCACCCCTGATGGAAAGAATATCGTACTGTCACGCCCCCCTTATCGCCATTGCAAAACTTCTCTGAGACTTATAGTCTCGAAAAACTATTAACCTTAGATGTTTTCGGATCATTGTATCACGGATATCTAAGCTGGTTTTTATATCTCTCCTCATTACATTCTGTGCGAATTTCCACAGAGAAAAAATCATCCGCCTTGACCGGGACCCGGTCAAGGCGGATGATTTTTTCTCTGTGGAAATTCGCACATTTGTGCATTGCGGGTGACTCCGTAAAAGTGAAACTCCGTGGCTAGTCCCGGATAGCTTAAAATTTGTCATTACATTCTCCTGAATCACTGAAAATGGTCTATTTTTAGTTCAAATTGCGATTTTTTCTCTCCAATATGACTGTCGTTAACTTTACAAACCTGAATTTAATACCTTTGCCCCACCTTCAAAGCGCTGAATAGTGATGATTGGATTTTTTTTACCAGCTTGAATGACTCAGCTCTTTAAAATGTCATTTTATGCGTTATACTTACCACCTAAACACATGGCGTATCCATGATTCTCGTCTCTCAGTTATTGCGCTCTGCGAACTCAGTACTCGTCCATCTCGCAGTAGTACTTAAATGCTAGTTACCTAGCTTTCTATACCTAGCTTCGATGCTAGCTCTCGCTATCTTCAACTTACATATCCACATCTCAAAATCCTCTATTATTTTCATGCATTATAGGCATTAGTCCGATCCTTTCCCTCTTGAAGTAATTAGTTCAACGCTTCTTGTAACATCTACCCTGTCTGTCTTTGGCATAAACTTTTCTATGAATCATGATTGTATATGAGATCGAGTTCGGTGCAAATTGGGTAGTGGGTGACGTAATTGATAGAAGATCGAAAGAATTACTCTCTGTTAAGTTTCCCTCACGTTTGTAGAAGGAGACTGTACGTAGACTCCAAGGAGGAGAGGGATACATCGTAATTGGAGGGGTTGGATGATAGGATTCCTCTTTATCAGATGAAGACAGTGTGGGTGCTCCCAGACCTAGAAGCTAACCCGAGCAAATCCTCCCGATCGAAAGTGCTGAGGTGATAGGGAGGAAGGTTAAGTAAGAGATGATGGTATATATAGTCATAGAAAAGAATAGAAAAATTTATTTATACCCTATGGACGTATTATAAAACATTTTGCTATGTCGACATTTGGTTTATAATTATATCATTGTACCTAAGAACAACATTGGGTAACGAGAGAAGAGTAGTATTGGTCGACATTGGTATGTCAGTCAGCCAAGGTGTTACAGTCAATGCTTGAGAGGTGCAGTATGAGAGGAATTGGATAAAGATAAATCATAATAAGACGGAGGTGATGAGATTTTCTTGAAAGAAGAAGGCGTGTCTGAATATAAGGGTGGGATGGCACAAAATGCAGCAAGTCGATATTTCGACGTGTCTGGGTAGCATTTTGGATCAGGATGAGTGTAAAGGTACATATGATTTAGAATTGTCATGGCTAAAGAAACTTTTTCATTGAGGAGGGAATTGATGTGAGGTTCTAAGTAGAGTCGTAAAGAAAAGGCTGGAGAAAACTCTAATGTGTACATTCTATGGATCAGAGACTTGGTCATTGCGACGGGAGGATGTTCGTAGACTTGAGGCAATTGAGATGTGAGTGCGGAGAAGAATGGAGTGGGTAACCTAGGTGGCGAGAAAAGAGGAACGAGGATGTTGTTCTGGATGTTTTTGGAGAGGAGAGGCTAGTGTCAGAGGTTCGGATGAGACAGAAGAGATTGATGGAGGACGTATTAAGGGGAGAGGGAATGTTGAAGAGGGTATTAGAGGGGAGATGACTGGGGAATCGTGGAAGAGGATAGGAATTCTGAGCGAAATTAGAAGAGGATGACGTTATGAAGACTTTAAGACCGTTGAGATGGATCACGTAAAGGAGGGAAAGCAAAACGATATGTTAGAGAATAGGACGACAGAATAAGTACTGTCGAAAAGCCCGACAATCAGCTGGTAGAATTCTGAAATGAAAAAGGGTTTACTTATCTCTGAGCAAATTGAAAATTCATATAATTGATTGAAATAGTCATTTTGAGATAGTGATTCAATACAGCAAAAATTTGGTGATGAAAATAAAATGATAAAATATCACATCTGTAAGAAATAAAATTGATAACTACTCAAATTCAGTAGTTAGAATGATAATTGAATATGCCAAGACCTCTGAGTTCATGAAAATATAGTGAAAGTGTTGCTGTAAAATGCAGAATCAATCGAACAGCAAAAAATGACGCAAACACGTGTATCATTAGCATACTATCAACCTACAATTTACTTCGGCCTGATTGTGCCTTGGCGTGCATAATCAATGCCTGCCATGAAAAAAGAATATTTTGTAGCATTCATATCCATCACGCCATTCTCTACGCTGGGGAAAAGGTAAAAAGAGTATAACTCTCAGCGTTAAACCGAGAAAACTGGCTTCAATTTTAATTATCTCCTTTATACTGTCCTACTCTTTCAACCATTTTCTGCCGCCTAACTCATTCACTGTTTAATACACGCTTGCTTATTCCAAAGACTCCTAATATTCCTCTCTTAAGAGTCTCTTCCACTACTTTCACGGCCTTCTCGGTCCACCCTACCCCTTATGATATTCCCACTTATATCGTATATCTTTTATGTAATATACAACTAGAATAAAATATAGCAAGCGTTGGAATTTTCCTTTTAAAAAAATCACTTAACTTGACCGGGACTCGAACACAGATCCCCTAATTGTGTAGGCAAATTACACCTCCAAACCATCTTAATTGCGGCCGGAAAAAAGAATAAAATACTTTCGAAAACGTGTTCATAAACTAAGTAATGAGTCATAAATATTATATTTAATATATTATAGATAATACACACTACGATCTTAGCTTACTTTGAAGAGCATTTATTTCGTATTTGTTGAAAAAATTTGTTCCACATCCACTACATTCATTGACGTAGCCAGGGGGTCCTGAAAATTTGAATTTTTTTAATCGGCTTATGAAGAAGAAAGTATACTAGCAACGTTAAAAATAAGAAAAATCCCACATTCATTGACGTAGCCAGGGGGTCCTGAAAATTTGAATTTTTTTAATCGGCTTATGAAGAAGAAAGTATACTAGCAACGTTAAAAATAAGAATTTTGAATCCTTTTACTTTCATCTTTGGAATTTATTTATTTTTAATTTTAAAAAACATAAAAAACTGTGGGTTTTGTATTCTGCCTGAGGTTATCTAAGATAAAATAATTAAATGCCGTCTGTTAAACTGCTGTCGCCATTGCATTCATAATTACCTTAACAAAAATTTGTACCGATTGGAAAAAATGCTTTATCCCCTCCCTTTTTTCTCAACATAGGCCCCATGGACAAAATCTTGGCTACATCCTTAACGTATAGCTGCATGACATGGATTTTTATAGAGAGTAGTTTGGTGGTACAATGGCGGAATCTGTGAAGATAGTGGGAAATGTGTTGGGTTGTGAACGCTCTGTTGGATGAGAGTCAAGGGAAGGCGGACGAGAAGGTGCGCTGCATCCTCAATTTTATAAAATCAATTTGCGCAAGTCGAGAGGTGTGAATGTGGGAGTGTGGGGAGGGTGCCGGGGAATTGGGCACCCTCTTTCCTTACCTCCTCGGAGGTTGCTTCGCGAAGGAATTCCGGATTGAATTAGTGAGGGCTTAAAAGTCTTCTTAATCCGTGTTAAAAGCAAAGTCACTCGTGCATGGGGTCCCGTGGCAAACGATTGGACGACTACTTGCGCGACATTTCCCTTCCCTTCGCCGGAACTATGTTAATTTCGCCTCGATTAAGTCTGCTTCGGCGCATCTTTCACGAGGCGCCGCGGCGCTTTCGGCGGAGAATGCGCTCGACGTCAAGGCTGTGTGGCGTCGTCAAAATTTCATAACGATTCACCTCTTCCTCTCTTGAAAACGCTCTATCCGCTTGATTAGCGGGTAGAACAATCAAATTTAATTAATTTACGATTGCTCATAATTTTCCCAGGAAGATTGCCCTTGACGCTCCTTACTCGCGGTGCGTAGTCTTGACGGAAATATTTTTGTGTGCACCATGATTTTTATAATAATAATAACAAGGGGTCTTTATTGGGGCGAGATTAAGACTAAGGCAGTCGCTTCTTCCATCTAACTCCTCGTCAGATAAATATATAAAATAAGTGTGAAGTAAGATGTATACATTTGTGGAAAAAACGTAAGGATGTAAGGAACAGATATCCTTGATGAAAAAATTCACTGCAGGAAAACACCCACACATGAAGGGGAGAGCAAAAAACCTGGGAAAACTTACAGACATTATGCTAGTGTAATACAAACAAAATAAAAACATTGGATGAAATACATATGAATGATAATAATAATAAAAAGGGTAATTTATACATAGCTGCAAAGTTAAAAATAACTAAATAAGTAATAAGTGAATAAAATTAAAAATAATAAAATAAAAATAAATAAAAAGTATATAAATAAATTAATAAAATAACGAACAATAAATAAATAAAACAAAGATAACTCAAGAAAATAAAATAAATATGAGTAAACATAAATAAAAAATTACAAGTAATAATATGTCTTAATAAACAAAATAACATAAGAAAAGGTAACATTACTTTAACTAAAATAAATTTAACCAACGTTATAAGAATGTTTAAAAAAATAAATGAAGAAATAATTGATTTGATTTTTGTCTTATTCATATTAGTGTAAGGGCGGTAGATTTAAAAACCTTTCTCAAATAGATCTCCAAAAGTTAAAAATTAGATTCGTCGCCTAAATCATCCTTGCTGTCAGAAAATTTTGAGAATGATTCTGAAGAGTTCACGGTATTGTATTGCTGCCACCAATACCCTTCACTGCATTACTGAATGAAAGTCAATATTTTCTTTTCTGTTGACCGCATGCAAGCACAGAAATAAATCCTAAATACCCTGCCAATATCAGACATTTTAGTTATGTAAAATGTTGTGAGATGATTTCAATGCCACCTGTGAGTGAAGGTAGTTTGAGCTATACGCAGCGGCTTATAAAATTTAACTTATGTTTTATGAATTGTACCATAAAAGATCTCACATTTCTACACAAACAAAAACACCACTAATCACTCTACTTTTTTAGATGTCTGTCAAAAAAGGAAACATTTTCAATGAGATTTTTCAGAAACGTGTTCCTGAGAAGCTTTTCTTGAATGAAAGTACGTTGCGACGCACAGATTGCATCAGAAACCCATCAGGGTATATTCCGCAAGTTATTTCAGTTATATAAATAATAAATTATCGCTAGCCGTACTAACATTTCTGAAATTTTGAGGGCATTATCAGCAGAAGGCGTGAAACAAATGTGTCAAGTTGCACTCTTTATTGTAAATAGTACTTATATGATTTCTGATAAGTTTGGATACGTAAGTCTAAGTTTTGTTGTCGTTCTTACAATGCAAGATGTTATTATAATACTATTAGAAACTCCTCCAATTTTAATGTGCAATGGGAATATTTATTCATAATTACAATAGAAAGCCCTTTCTCTAAATACCTTATAGAACACCTGACTCTTTGAAACGCAGACGTTGTGTTTGGAAGTACGTCGAGATATACATAGTTCTTTCCCAGATTTTAACTTGGAACAGGTTATTGACTATCAATTCTGTCTTTTTAGAGGGCGTAATTAGCTTAAAAACATTTATAATTATGTATCACCAAAACTCTATATAAGCTATGGCTAGAGTTAGAGTTACATTGATATAATAGACAAGCTGCTTTTACTAATAAGTTGAGAGCTGGTCGTTTCGTCACTAGGATACTGAATTTCTCTTTAAGATTATTACTTGAGTTTATTTAAGACAAGGGTTCCACTGAGTATGTTCATTTATTATACTATTCTATTTTTCTATAAATTCTATTTGAATATATTTTGCTCATGAATGGTTCACTATTATCACATTACTATTTCATTTTGTATCTGTTTACTGAGATTGTGCATCTACTTTTACTCAAAATATATGGACACATGTCATTTTGATAATTCATAAAAGTGCAATTTTTGTTCTACTCTGATGCTGAAAAATGTCCTGCCAAGCAATGCCATACTTGAATTTGAAATGCCATTGAAATGCCATTGAATGGCAACCCCTACTCAATAATATATCTTCTGGGGTTCCTAGTTTCACTGTTTTTGTATATATTTTGGTGTATACTTTTTGCAGTGAAATAAATATGTAAATGTTAATTGGATTATTGCCTCTAATTCACTCTTTCTGACTCACAAGATCTCCGCCATCGTGCACCTTCAACATAACCTTATATCAATGTCAGCCTCCGTAGAATTTCCCCATTGAGTTATATCATTTTCTCTCCCTTGGCTAGAATAGCTTGTTTTGTACTGCAGTACGTCTTACATTTGTCCCCTCAATGCCCTAAAAATCAATAAAAAAGCTTCGAAACACTCATTATTCGTGTTATTTGCCCTTAATTACCAGAAAGATATGAGATTATTGCTTAATTATGCACAAACAAACTATTCAAGAATTCCAGTATGATGTTGCAATACTTTCTGCACTGAAACAGCCAGTCTTTTACCGTTATAATTCCAAATGCATGTCTTAATGCGAAACCTGAAGGAAAGATTAAATACCTATGATGAAGTTTTTACCTGGATTTCTTGGTGTATCATAGGTGTGGGAGCCAACTTGTGCACTTTTTTTGGATGGTTTTATGGATATATAGATATGAAATGTTTGCGATGGAGATTCGTGATATCAAATATTTGTGCGATGACGTCAGCTTGTTCACTGTTATATTCAAAATACCCGTGTATACTCTTGCTATTGCAATTTTTCCCAAAGTCACCCAGTAGGAAAATATGTTGTTGAAAACTGTCTTTTTTAAATTGGAAAGGTGATTTAAATTTTTCTAAATTGCATGTACTTCATGCCATATTTGAGCACTGAAATTGACCTAATAAAGTTTCTCTCACCTAAAATCATAGTGAATATAAGCTTTCTTTTTTTAATTTTAAACCTAGTGCTAAAAACTTTAGCGTGTTCATTTCAAAATTAAAACTAGTGCCTAAACACTCGCTGTTCCTATCGGCACACTATTCTATATGGTTTAGAGGATCAGTTTTAAAATCCACCTTTTAAAACACGAATATAGCTGCTGGCAGGCGATCCGTCGTGAAAATCATTTATTTAGTATTGTCATGCAAATTATGTCCTCATTTTTCCTCGCGGTCACATATCGTAAGTTGAGACCCTTAATATTCAAGTGAAGTATGCGGTTAATTAACGTGCGTGCTCTTCAATGTGTACCTCAAATTTAAGATTTAAAAAAATAACTGAATTATTCTTAATGAAGCTTTAATTATGTAAAAATTATCTGCTACTATTGACTCAATATTTCATGCGATTTAGAGGATCAATTTTAAAATCCAATGTTTTGAAACTCGAGTACAGACACTGGTCGTAAAAATTATTTATTCAGTATTGTCATGCAAAGTTTGTCTCCATATTTCCGCGTGCTCGCATATCGTAAGTTGAGACTTTTAATATTCACATGAAGCATGCGATTAATTATTGTGCGTACTCTTCAGTGTGTACTTTGAATTTAAGAACAAATTAACTTTGTGGAATCGTTTTTAAAGAAGCTTTAATTATGTAAAAATTCGAGTTGTATAAAGTAATCAAGTTTCATATTGAGTGCTGGAAGGAGTGTTGTTTATGTAAACGTGAGGTGATTCGTGTGCACACGCGCACATCATCCCTAATCTTTGTGTATGCACTCCACATATCCACAGTGAATGAAGGGAACGCACAGAGATATGCAAATACGAGCGTCTGGAGAGGCATTCAAAAATGATTTCCGGATTCCGCCAGAGTAGGAGTTTCATTTTACCAGAATTAGATTCCCTGGGAAAAAATATGGAATTTATAATGAAAAAAAAAGTTCGCGATGTACATCGGAAAATCCCTTGGATTGTAAATGGCGTAAAAATATTTTAATTTCTCTGCTTCCTTAAATGGAATGCATTTATGAATTGAATTCGATGGAAAATTAGCTTTACCGCTCCCCCCCACAAGAATCCATTTGAATTCGAAATTCTTTTTTTTTCATTGAAGAACAAACATAATAATATATTCTGCAAACATACCTACTCTGCGGATGTTTTCACAGTAGTTTTTGAGATGTATAAGATGTTCCTGGAGTTCATGGATTAAATTAAAGCTGGAATACATTTCGACGATTTAAAGAGAATTAATGCTAGATGTACTGATTCTGAATTATTGAACCTTAGCTGGCCTAGATAAACCAGTTAGATGCTTTTTCCGTGTAGTGTCTGCATCGATATTGACGTGTTGTAAACATCTATTTAGTGTTTATATATCTCATCTGAATAACTATCTATGTGCAGCTAAAATCATGGCACATAGTTTGGGGACGTGAACTCCGTGTGAGCTTCAATTTCAATTTGCAGTAGGAGAAATTAAAACATTCAATAAGCATTCAATATAGCAAGATTGAAATACAGATTGGCTATCATCTGATATTTGATGTTGTAGGCAAAAGGTACTAAACTAGTTTCAACGCGTAACCTTCATCATCAGGTACAGAGTTGGTTGTTTCAATATGATTTCATAAGTATCTAAGTCTGAAATTTTCGCTTATTTTACTAACTTTTCGATCAAATTTTGATGGGTTTTACTTCGGCAATATATAGCTTAAGGGAATTTCGTTGCAATCATTTTCATGATCGATAGCCATTTTACTCAATTAAATTTCATTTTCAAAATAGGGCCACTAAAACCCTGGCTCCAGATTTCTCTTTAAATAACATTTTCTTGCGCAATATGATGGCGCCGTTAATTTAGTGTTAAGGCAAAAGTGTACACATGCAATCATCACTCTGTTCCCTATCGGGGTAGACACAGTTAAAAGAGAGTAATTTTCTCATTTCGGTGTGTGAAAAATGGCCGTAAAATTGTGATTCAGCATAGCTGTAGTTCGTCTCGCTTGAATGTTTCTGCTAAAAGTAATCGTTCAATGCGAAATTAAATTATTTGTTCACTGGTTAGATTGCTCATACTAATTTGTACATTAGAAATTTATGTAAAATACGTGATGTTAAGTGTTAATGTTTAACATGCAAAAATAAGTGTTAATGTCTAACGTCCACAATTTTTATAACGGTCTTAATTCCTAAAACATATTTCGAGCCTAATTGTTGCCCTGATTATTTTTGGGGATTGTTCATAACTATAGACGAGGCACCTTCACGAGGATTTCCGATTGGCGACCACGAGCAAGAGTTCGAGTATCGGACGGTGACCAAGCTAGTCGGCAGTTATTCCTCCTGCTAAACTCGCGGTTTCCTCATCCGCGAGACTTCCCATGATTCTCCTCGGCCGCATTGGTTGCAACTCTTATTGGCTGAGGGCATGAAGCGGAAGCAGGTATAGGAAGAAGGTCGGATACGGCCTTCCCCTTGACTGAGTGCTGTTTCCTTTGGAAAGCATGGAAATGTGAGCGAATGGAATATTATTGAAGTTAAGTTCTAATATTGCAATTACTTGGCAATATTGTAGGATATCAATGAACTGACCTGGGATTTTGAATTTGGCCTGAAAATATTCGCGTAAATTTAGGTTAAAAGTTAGAACATCTAAGTGACTTCATTTACTCATTACATTACATATGATATGACATTGAGGGAATAGTATCATACGGTACAAAAATTAGTACTTTTGATATAAATTGAGATTGAGCATTATATTTCAGTCTATATTTATTTGGATTTCATCTCATAGAAAAGCATAAGAAAATTTACCATCAAATTAACAGGTGAAAGTGATGACATAATTTAATGATTGTGCTACATAGGTTGAGTGCATATTCATAAGCAGTCCTAAGGTTATACTTAGTAAATTGTTTTCTAACATATAAGGGAATTACACTAGAATGGTATGTATTTGTAAAAAATGAACCATTTCACGAGTACAGGGCTGAGGTGGACTATAATGAAATATCTACATATATTACAACATTACAATATTTCTGATATTTTCAATTGTATTTTGATCCATATGTCTGTGAATAATTTTTTATCCTACGTGAATAATCTGAAATATTATTTCTTCGAGACTAACATTTGAGACTAATGAAATGTCTTCGTTTCTCTTCATTTATAAGAGAAAAAAATTCTCATCATATGTATGAGAAAAGAGAATGTTATCTTAAGCACCCTTTGAAACTGGTTGAAAGAATATTTGCTTGGACGCGTTTCCCAGCAATACTTCGTTTGCTTCCTTATTCAACGCTCTCATTCTCTGTTATTCGTTCACCACCTTTTACTAGAAGATTCGTTACTAGACGATGACATATTTAATCTCAAGCAGAGAAACATTTGTAAAATTTTCATACTATGAAGACCACAGACCAAAGCTTTAGCACATAATTCCATCAGCACTGCTCAGTGTCGCTAATGCCTCAGCCTTATAAATCACAAAATTGTCGGTGGGACATTTGGATTTTGGACATTTGGGTTTATTGTGGTGATTCAGATATTGCAAACCTTTACTAGAGTTTATGCTGGAATTATATTTTTTTTTATTTTATTTATACAAACTAGAGTTTATGCTGGAATATAAAATCAACATATTATGTTAGTTCTCTATCTTTTGCTAAGAACAGGGTACGGGAGAATTATGTAATGATTGGGGTTCATTCTGAAAAGAAAACTATATTGATGACGGTAGATAGAACGCAGCACACTTCTTAGGTTAATTTAAGAATAAAATAAAATTCAACAATAATTAATAATAAGCAGTCCGATTAAAACCTTGTTGACCAAAATTGTTTTGAAGACGATACGGTATACAGAAAACGAAATACAAGGTTAACTCTTATCTTAGAAATTTGTATGTTTAAGGAGTATCAGATATCACGAAAACCATGATGTTTTCCTAAAGTTTACTATATGAAGTAAAAATATATAAGCTAAATGGATATGATAGACACATGACTTTACACAAGCAATAATAATTAAATAGTGAGAAACCAAATGAAGGGTATGATGTTCCGATGGACTTGGAGAAATTCAACAATGGAAAGCAAGTAATTAAAAAAATCGCATAGCTAACATTTTTTGCCATACTCGTAGAAAGGAAACTTAGTGCCGAGGAAAGAAGTGGATTGAAGTAGATTCTAAATCTTTAAAAGTTAAACTTGAAAAAACTAATCATAGTTTCTATTTTATTTAAAAATTTAATCTAGGAGAAGAGAAGTTGATAAAAAAGCAGTAGTTGATGTTATTTTTGAAAATGAAGTGATATTGACAACGGACGATTGAACGCTGCAAATATAATAATGATGATCATGCAAAGGTATATAATTAGCAATAAATTCTGATTGGCATTAATTCTACCTTCTTTCATACTTATGATCGATATGAAATGCGGCATATAGATGATTTTATGCGACGCTTATACTCATCCTGGCAGTTTTAACTATTTTCGAGAGTGTAAGGTATCTCGTCAACTGTGAAGATTTCCCAAAGATAAACCTGTCAAACTAATTTTTATAAGTGAATTCGATATCGATATACGCAAAATGTTTACCAAATTAAACCAAATCAACTACGAGATTCTTAAAATAGACTTTGATGTTACTATAATTCGGAGATATTCAGATATTCAAAGTTAGAAATTGAAAAATTCCTTACCACTAGCAAATTATGCAGTACTCTTAGCAAGGGAACTATGAGTCGTAGAAAGAAGCGGTTTTAAATATATTCAAAATATTTTTTAATGAAACGTGAAAAAACATAATATTTTCGATTTGTCTACACTTTCTGTGCTAGGAGAAAAAACAGGATAAAAAAACAATAAATGCTCTTTACTTGGAAAATGAAGTGATATTGGTGACTGACGATTATACGCTGCAAATATAATCAAGTTTGATCTTGCAAAGGTATATAATCAGGAAAAAATTATGAAAGGCAATAATACTTCAATCTTTGTTACTTATAATCAAAAGAACATGCGGCATACAGATAAAATTTCACAACGTTTATATTCATTCTGTCAGTTTAACATATTTTCGTGGGTATAAGGCATCTCGTGAACTGTGCTGATAGGCAATAGTACTTCCTTCTTCCACACTTATGATCAATAGGACATGCGGCATACAGATCAGATTATACGACGCTTTAGATTATACATCCTGGCTCATCCTGGCAGTATAAACTATTTTCGAGAGTATAAGGTATCTCGTCAGCTGTGATGATTCCCCAAAGATTAACCTGTCAAACTAATTTTATAAGTGAATTCGATATAGATATACACAAAATGTTAATCACATTAGATGAAAACAACAATGAGATTCTTAAAGTAGACTTCGATGTGACTTAGAAATCGGTGATATTCAGATATTCAAAGTTAGTAACTGAAAAATTCTTACCACTAAATATTATGCAGTACTCGTTGCAACGGAACTTTGAATGGTAGAAAGATGTGATTTGAAATAAATTCTTAATCTTTTAAAATGAAACGTCAAAAAATTGTCAGATTTTTAATTAGGTTTGTTTTTAATTAATTATTTATATTTAATTACTAATAATTTTGTAATTAAT
The DNA here is from genome assembly GCA_963169105.1 of Ceriagrion tenellum. Lineage (NCBI taxonomy): Eukaryota > Metazoa > Arthropoda > Insecta > Odonata > Coenagrionidae > Ceriagrion > Ceriagrion tenellum. The sequence continues at coordinate 121,390,960 of OY720634.1, read as the reverse complement.
AGTTTATTTTTATTAAAGAAAAACGAGAGAATTGAGCAATAACTGGAGTTCATTTTCAATTAAACCAATATTTGTACGCTGGAAACGTACTCAAATTCGATCATGAAAAAAATATATATAAACAAATAAAAATACGGATAAGAAATATTACAATCTTAACAATTCAAATTCAAAAATGTTCAGATTTATAATTACGTTTACAGTTTATTTTCTACTAAAGAAAAACAGGAGAATTTCATTTAAGTAATATCCATGATGTTTATTTGTACGTTGTAAACATACTCAAATTTGATCATGCAAAAAATATACATAATGAAATAAAAATAATGGTAAGAAATATTATAATCTTGATACATACTTTTGACTCCAAAATGATGAGGTATTTAAATGATGAATTACGAGGTTTGCTATTGTCTTGGATATCTCTCCCTTTTTGGAGTTTAATAGATATGTCGTAATTCTTGAAGCACTCCTTTCATTCATTTGTGATAACAAAAAACTCTTCTAAATCAATGTTGAAAATAAATAGATAGATTTTGTATTCGCGATTAAATGTAAGTAAGATTCCTTATGCAGTGTTCTATTAGCCGTCGAAGTCGGAGACATTCAGAAATTGATAGTGTTAAATTGAAAAGTCGTTACTACTTACATATTTTGCCACACCTGTAGCAAGGGAACTGCGAGTCGTAGAATGAAGCGGATAAGGGTAGGTTCTAAATAATGGAAACATATGGGCAAAAAAGCTACCATATTTTCGATTTCATGCCCTTTTTTTGCTATGAGAAGAAAAGGGGAGAAATAAGCAGTGATTGCGGTTCATTTTGAAAAACGAAGCGATAATGTTTTTGTTTATGCAAAGACATAATCAGCGAGAAATCCTGAGAGGCAAAAGCACTAACATATGTTATACTTATGATTAATAGCCAAGGGGCATACAGATAAAAATATGGGACGTTTAAACTTATCCTGGCGATTACAACTATTTTGTATGTATGAGATATTTTATATAATGTTTCCAAACTTTTGACCTAAAAACTAATTCATATAGGCGAAATTTAAATATATATACGTAAGAGTTAAACAGAATCAACAAAAAGATTCTTAAAGTAGTAATTGATGTGACTTAGAGCTTGAAGAGATTCAGAAATTGGAAGTTTGAAATTAAATCTTTATAACAAACAAATCATGCAATACTCGTAGCAAGGGAACTATGAGTCGTAGAAAGAAGCGGTTTGAAATAGATTCTAAGTTTTTTAATGAAACGTAGAAAAACTTATCAGAGAAGAAAACGGGATAAAAAAGCAATAATTGTGGTTCATTTTGATAATGAAGCGGTATTGATGACCTCTTCTGAAGTAGAGAAACATGAGTAAAATTTGCACATTTTGAAGACTACCGACCAAAGCTTCAGCACATAAATCCATCAAAATGGTTTAGTTTGGCCAATGCCATAGTCAAATTAATCACAAAATTTTGGTGGGATGGAAGTTAAGTGGAAGAGGAAAGAGTAGAAACGAAAGGAATATTGGTTTACCCGTATAAAGAAAGGGAAAGGAAGGGGAAAATTTAAGTCTTATTTTTTTCTTCTTTCTTTCCACATCTTTAAATTCTTATTTTTAAAGCGTGGAAAGTTGTAGGTTTAGGCATTGTCCTTCATAGTCGATGATTTGTTTTTCTGGCAATTATACTATTATATTATTCCTAATTATATTATTTGTAAGAGTGGTTGTAAGAGCAGAAGATCTCCTCCGTTGTCCGTTACTATATCCTTGGAATGTTTTGGAATAGAGTTAGATTTGATTGCTCCTTCTCTATGAAGCATTTTATTTTGTTTAACATAAGCACACAAAATATCGTTGTCTACAAATTATCAGAAACTGAAACTTTAATTTAAGAATAAATATGTCCTGAAAATTTTCATGATACATTGATTTTTTGAGCGAAATTGTCTCTTTTGGGAAACAAATTGATGAAAAAAAGGCTTGGTAATGCAAATGAGGGGTTTACATGTTCATTTTAGTCTTGATGAAAATGTGTTCGGGGTGGAAACGTGGATTTTTTTACTCATAAATTACTGATTGTTCTTACATCACTTGTCAGAAAGTTCCCTGCGTAGATACATTTTGATACATTTTTCCGTGAACAGTCCGGGTGGGAGTGAGCTGAAAATATCAAGAGGAAGATCTTACGACGCCCAGAATGGAGCGTCGAAAGCTGCTGAATTCGAAGCGGGATAGGCAAAAACCTCCCTCCCGCCCTCTCCTTTCCGATCCAACACCCTCGCCCCCACAAAAATAAGCAAGACGATAAAATATTCCATCACGACCCCCAGTAGTTTTCGCACTCGCGCGGGCAGTAAAATTTTCCAACGCACGACTCCAAGAAATAAGTGGGTAGAGGTGAATAAGGAGGAGAAGGTATGAGAAGGCGACCAACATAACAAGAGAGGTGGCGGAGAAATATAAAAATAAAAAGGCAGCCGGAAAAAAGAGTTTTATTCCATGAAAACAGGCGAAAAGGAATCTCTGTGGGGATGGGCGAGTGTGGTGCAGAGAGGGTGAGGGGAAGAGAGTGGGTGGTTCGTTGTTGCCGTAGGAGTTGGTGAAAGAACAGGTGGTGCAATTGAGGAAATGGAAGATGAGTTGGGGAGATGGGAGTAGTTTAGAATAATTTTTACTTTTAACTAGGAAAACTCCACTAGAACAGATAAAAAGATGTAGTTAAAAGAGCAATGAAGTTGTTCAGCATTTTACCAACGGTATTAGTCGAATCTAAGAAGTAAAGTAGAGCAATACTAAAAACACTTCCTCAATTGAGGAGAACCGCCCATGTGATAAAATTGAAAATTGATTACAGATATTATGATTACATGGATAAAAATTACGGTTAATTTATTACAAAATTAGAAATAATTATTGAAGCATGCTTCACTTCTCAAGAAAAATTGCTATATATGTATGTAATTTCGCATAATGTTCTCATAATTTTTACAGTCGAACACGGCATCTTGAAAACTGCTGGGATAGATTTCCAGTGTTGTCAAAAGGCCACAACTGAAGACAAGTGCGGATGATAGTGACTCGGAGGGTTGAGGTTATTACGGTCGAATATTTGTTCTACATTTGGCTATGAAAGAAAATTTATTTGACTAGTGTCACCTTCAAATATTGCGGTAAAATTGTATCATAAAGTTGCATGAAAATGAATAATTGATCATACAGTCTGTGATCTGAAATAACAAGGATAAATTTTAAAAATGTAGTTTTTCACTGAAAGCTGTCCCATGATTTGGATGTGAGTACACGGAAACGTCTAGATAAATTTATAATTTAATGTATAAATTTTGTAGTTATAAATTGAAGTGAGCAATTTCTAGAGGTAAGGCCGAAAAATAAGATCATTTTTAACTTTAATTAAACAGAAACTAATTATGGAAGTTGAAAAAAAATTGTTTTCATAGCCTTCCCAGAAATAACAAATAAATACAGAGTAGTATGCCATTGTGCAATAAACCAGCTGTTTCGTTTGCAATTTCAGCATGAACTGAAGTATCTGAAGTAAAATTTATCCGATAGTAGGTTCTATTTGGTTCACCATTTCAAATCAATTGAACGGTTTGCTGGTTGGACGGTTGGTAAATACAGAAAAAGTAGTAGTCGGCATTCATGACGTACTAAGGTATCGTAATGTTTCAGCACAAGGAGTAAGACGAGGACAGGTCATTGGGTCCTCAGAAGAGAGGGAAGTACGGTTTGATCAATCTATAGTTTGAGTCGCCCTTCCATTAGTAATTTTGCATTATGTATCGGAATTATTTTTACACGATTTGAAATAAAATTTCAGGCATTATAATTTTATTCCTTTAGCAAGAATCTCATCTGTTTTGGACCACTCGCGATGACATCAAGATGACATGAAGTGCTTATAGCATTCTCACGACATTCTCTGAGAGATAAATGATTAACTCCATGCCAATTTCATCTTAGTATTCTCTGGAAGCATCATTTACGATACTATCAATATTTATTTTTCTTGTCAGTTGATATGTTTTAACGATTGTATTGCTGTACATACTTTTGATAAAATAACTGTTGATAAAATAACTGAAACATTATATTAGGACTGAGAACTAAGACCAATTTATTAACGTCGGAAATATCAAAATGTCGAAATTTCTATAGTCGGAAACGGCTGCTTGAGTTATGTAATGGGTGTTTCATGTATTAGAGGTTGATTAGCAACATACGTTTATTTATATTTATTTAGTCAATTAATTCTATCAATTTTACTATTGTCACGAGCTAATTTAAAGAGTGAAATTTCTCAGATTGAATTATTTAAGATAAGTAAGAAGTTCAGAGAGAATATATAAAAATCCTAACTCAGGATAAATAAGATATTAAAACTACGAACTCCACAATTTATTTTTTTTATTTATAAATAAAAATTAGGGATGAGTCGATTCCACTTTTTTTGTATTCCGATTCTTTCAAATCTATTCCCGATTCTGGATTCCAATTCCATCTATTCTTATTCATAATAACAGTTAGGATATTGATATACCAGTAGTGTACGACTATTAATTAAATTCGATTTTGGCTGGAATAAAATAACAAAGACAATTAAGCCGCTCAAAACGTATATTTATTAATAAATAGTACATATATTTTCAGCTAATTGAGTTAGATAAAAAGTACAAATTCATAGCCTACCCCCAAAATTACTGAGATAAATATGATGTGATAAAAGAAATTTGATTTGAATATTTATTTATCTGTAATCGATGGAATCGGAATCGACTTTAGGCGATCGATTCTCGATAACGATTCTAATCTTGAGACTCGGTGGAATCGCGAATCGACATTTGGATTCGACTCATCCTTAAAAAATATACAGAATTATGAATGATTAAAAATTGTAAATTTATAAAATTCTGTCTCATGATCTGCTTATACCGCTGGTGGAATTTTTATCCACTGACATCTGCCAAGGAAGTATACACCCTGTGACAAAAAAGAGCTCCTGGAAGAAATGTCATCTAGTCCACAGTTGCTTAGTACTAAAAGCATTCTCACGACATTCCCTGAGAGATTATTGGTTAACGTCAAATCAATTTTGTCTTACTATTCTCTGGCAGCATCATTTATGATACTGTCAATATTTATTTTTCTTGTCAGTTGACTTTTTTTTAAAAGTTAAATCAATTTTTATAACTGTTACTAGTCAATTTTGGAATTATTGCACTCTTCTTAATTTACGGAACGATTACATTTATGCCGCAAATGCTCCTTCGGAAAAGAGTCGCCCGAAGCGGACCTTCCCCTTCGATCCTGCCACGCAACGCCTCTGCCAGTGGGGTTGGAGGGAGGTGAGGAACGGTGGAGACGCGGAAAACAGAAGGAATTCCCTTCCTTCCCTTTATTTATTTTCACTCTTCCCTGTCTTTTTCTCTATGGAGGGAATGAGATGCGTGGGTGAGTTCCCGCGCTCAAGACGCCGGGGTGTGGAGGAAGCATAAAATGAGAGAGAAACAGAGAGAGAGAGAAGAAAAAAGGAAAATACAGAAGCGGAAAGCCCTTGGGAAAAGTATCAGAGCGTAAAATTTTATGTGGGTGCATGAAACTGAATAATTCACTGTATAAAGTCCCTAACGTACAGGTTATTCCTACGAAATCTGCTTCTATATCTGCGATGTACAGTGCGAGCTCCCTTTATCGTGAGGAATGCAGGGTGATTACACTCCACGCATGCAAATATCTGTCCGAGTCATGAGTCCATTCCCTTATTGCTCCCACGGCAGCTTTATGAGGTGCCAAAGAGCGGTCAGGAGGACATTAATGGGCTGGTCCGTTGATTAAGTGAAGGACCGGTAATGAAATATGCTTACATACTGAAGTCGTGTCGGTGCACTATTCACGATTAAGGAAGGTAAGGACTCATACGGGAAGCAATGAATTCCATGGCTCGACGAGAGTATAGGTTATGATGAAAACAGTTTGGTCTGCTGTAACATTGATATACCTTTTCTAAAGATTAAAAAATCAATGCCATTTATTTATAGTTCATTTCGGAAAATTTCTTGAAATTAGTATGCCGCCTTGTTGACGTCGCATATGTCCTAAACCACTTCATCTACATCTACATCTACGTGATACCCTGCGAGCCACCACGAGAGTGTGTGGCAGGGGGTGAAGATCGCCAAAAATGCACTATTGACATGCGACTAGGATATTTAACGGAGACATGCTGGATAGTAGGGTCACATGCAGTTAGATGATTAGTACCTTCATAATAAGGAGGGGATTATTGGTTGTTATTACATGCATCATGCACTACAGACTACTCTAACTATATTTCACCTATCTATCCCTTTGCTACGCTACCTATTTTTCTCTCTTATGGTACGAGGGAAAAATGACATTTTAAATCTATCGGTACGACAATCTATCTCTCTAATCTTGTTAATATGATCAAACCTAGTATAATACGCAGGGGTTCTTAATATATATCTAACATCATCTGTGAACAACTCTGTTTCGAATTTACTTAAAAGGTTAACCTAAATTTTGACCTGCGTTCTGATAGTAATTCCCATCCTAGTTCTTCTATTAAGCTCGTAACACTTAAACAATTATCATAACGGCCTTAAACAAACCTAGCGGATCTCCTTTGCACACGCTATAATTCTTTTATCATACCTTCTTCGTACGGATCCCATATACTAGCGGCATATTCTAAATGAGTCCTGACAAGTGAAAAATAGCTTCTTTCTCGTACTCTCTCATCGCATTTGCCTAGAACCCTTTTTACGAATCCTAATCTACGGTTTGCTACACTAGTTATTTCCCTGGTATGTTTCCCCCATGACATGTCTTCAGTGATGGTGACGCCTAAGTATTTAATAGATTCTACGTTAGATATTTTCGCGCATTTCTTCAAATTTAATTCTAGCTGCCAACGATTACACCAATCATCAATCGCATCTAAATCCTTAGCTAAAAACTGTCTGTCCTCTTCATTTCTAATTTCCTTATACACTACTGTATCATCGGCAAAAAGACGGAGCTTGCTCTTTTTTACTACTGTATTCAAGTCGTTTTCGTAGAGAAGAAATAAAATTGGGCCTATCACGCTTCCCTGGGGAACACCCGATGAAACTTTTACTTCGCCTGAGCTGACACCATCTAATACCACCCTTTGAACGCGTTCATGTAAGAAGTCTCCTATCCAGTCTACTATATTACTGTCTATTCCGTATGATGCTTACTTTGCGAGTAACTTACAGTGGGGAACCTTGTCAAAAGCTTTTCTAAAGTCAAGAAACGCTGCATCTACCTGTACGTTACCTTCTCCGGAAACTAACTCTCTCCTCCATTTGAAGGTGTGTTTGAAGAAGGTCTCTTCACTCTCCGCATCAGGGCTGGTTAGCACTCCACACGAATCCTGGACGTGATCATCTGTCTCCCGTAACTCCTTCCGTAACTTCATACTCCTCCACAAGGCTTTTGCAGGCATTCTCACAAAAATATACGAAGAAGAAAATAACTAAAAAAAGAAACATAATGGAGTGTTATGGGTGATGTTTTTTTACCATATTTGCTCTATATCAATCTATTACAATGATTATCACTTAGGTGAGTACTTTATTTTAGTTTTTTTTCTTTCTTTAACCCATAAAAATACCTCCAGTAACGGGAATTTCCATGCAAGACAACGAGAAGTTTATATAAAAATGAAAAGACAGAATTTTCCACAGTTGATCATAAAAAGGGTTTGCTAGAAATTATTGGGAACAGCTAGAAAATTAGCTGCAAATGTTTCCTTTCAACTTACACAAAAGTAACAGCCTAAGCCAATCTAATTGATACTGGTAACGTGTGAGGGTATAAGGAATAACCTAGCTTTCAATTAAAGTGGGTTATATTAGATATCAGATTGACGAACTGCTTTCAGGGAGTTGAAGAATTTGCAGACCACATCCGTTACGCTGATTTACTAGAGGCCGTTTTACACGATGCAAGTTTTTGTACAAACGGATAAATACCAAATTGTATACTTGTCTGGATGGAATTGGAGCAGGTTCTATTTCCTGTTCAGTCATTTAGACATTTGCACAAGCGTTCACACAATTTTCCGCTTTACACGGTACAACTTCCTCATGCAAGCGTTCGCGCAATAGACTGTGAAAACAAATTTACCATGTAAAATGGCCTCAGCACTGTATATTGTCATCCATATGTCTGTTTAAATAAAGAAAAACTACCCACAAGTAAAAAAGTATGACCCTCTACCGTGGCCATGGTAGAATTTCTGGATGAGTTGATGGAAAAACTGGAAATAGTTCTCTTCCAAGTGCTATACATGGAATATCTATGTGTATAATTTCTATCAAATTTGTAGTGTAGCGTTGCTTAATGCAGAAACCTGGCCTAATGATGCATAGTATATCGATTATTTTTATATTTAACTTCGGTTGAAACGGTGTTTTTTTTGCAACTTAATATTTTAAAACTTTTCAGCAACTTATTTGTAAAATTGGCTATATCCTGGCTTCTTTGTTTAATATAAAAACTAAAGACCAATGCCAAAACTAAAGATATAATTTCATTGGCCAAATATTGCACGTCATCCCTCCAACACCATTTTGACTACTTTCGAGACATACATACATACATTCGAGACATTGGTTTTGATCCCATAGCGTTGGCTTTTACGTCTCTCTCTACTGGACACTGTACTTAGAATGAGAGGAAAGGCTGAATGTTCTTCAGTTATAGGGATGGAGGGGATCAAGAGAATAAAATATAAAACAAATAAAGAAATAATACAATAGATAATGATAATCATAAAAATATCCAACACAAACCAAGAGCACATATTGCGACAGCATTCATGCTCCCACACTTGCTGATATCAGATGAAAGCTGCCTTTACCTCCCCATTATTTTCCTGTGATTAGGAAAGGAAATGTAAGTTCAAATGGATGTCAGTAAAACCAAATAATTTCCAGATTTGAAATCTTTCCGCTTGTCCACGAAAATTAGAAACTTGAGCGAGACTTTTTTTAGTGAAACCGTTGCGCAAAAGACACATTCCCAACGGAGGAATTAGTTAGACTCAGCACTTATAACCCAGGGTTTCGATGACCGCAAGTCTTCTTTACCATCTTAAAAATACTACATCTATTGTTCACATCAACTATCTGACGCTCTCCGACTAGTTTACATTTCAATTGCTAATGTGAGCTTCTTTGAAATGTCGCAAACAATATCATCGTGTTTTACGGAGGTTTTTTCGGATCGTAAACGTTGTCTTGGAGACTATACTTAGTTTTATATAATTCCCGACCGGAATTAAATGTCATAACTGCCTGCTGTGTTGTCCTCTCTCGTTAATTCCTCAGCCAACCCTGTACAAGCGAGAAAATTTCCATATTTAACGTCAGATTTTGGGCTAGTGACTCACATTATGTTTCGATTCCTCATTAACTCCATCCACCATATTCCGCTACCACAATCCGTCCTTCGGATGGGGCATGGTACCGTGTTTAAAAATTTCACAGGCTACATCAGTTTGGATCAAGCAATTTATTATTCGAATCGATTATCAATTTATTATTGGAGTCAAAATTCAGCCTTTTCTCTCATTCAAAGCAAAGTATCCAGTTGAGAGGTACGAACAAGTCAATGTTATGGGATAAACGCCGGGTTTCCCTCCAAAATAAATCTATCCTACAAGTTATATCAGCTTTATCAACACTGCCTCTTGTCCTAAACGGCGCAAATGACTTAGAATGTCGGTTTCCTTTCCTCAAATACCAAACCTACCATCCTAAAAGTTTTTGGGAATTGGGAAGAGCACAAATGTGACACAAGAGAGTAGTGAAGGTGAGAATTCCGCTGAGAAGAAGGGTTTAAGGCTAGAGGATGGGTAAGGGAGATAAAGGATCCACAATAAGCTGCATATATACTACATGTACCTGAGTGTACATATGTGATACCGCGCTTCCGCTGCGTGAGGAATAGGTGAGAAGCACGAAGGTGGAAAGGCTTAAAGGAATTCGATCATCTAGATGGAGATCGAAAAGTTTTCGCCAAGTAAGTGAGGTAATGAGGTTTGAAAAAAAAGAAAGAAGAAGAATGAGGAGAAGGGGAGGAGAGAAAAAGAGAGGAAAGAATAACCTGGAGGAGATCAGAGCGAGACCGAGATTCGGGCTCGAAAAATTTCTTGGGAAGGGAAAATGCGAGTAAACGGTTTAAATCAAAGCCCACCTTTTGAATCCCTGAATTATTTATGAGATATTTCTGTGTGAGTGTAAGTGAAAAGAAAGCGAATGGCTGTGAAAAAAAGAATAAAAATAGCTTTGGAGGTGAAAATACAATTGCTTATGCAAATTTATGAGGAGAAATGCGCGATGCAAAAATTACGCCTCTTCTTAAAAAATGAAGGGAAGAGAATATGCTTCATCCCCGTGTACATATTTTTTGTTTAAATTACGAACCTAGTTGCTCTCGTGCTATATTTTACAAATTCCGTCGTATCCGTAGGAATTATTCAGTGGGAAAAGAGGGGTGCGCTGTGCCCTTGATTGAATGTTGGATCTTGAGGTTTTGCTCCCTTTTTTTCATTCCTGAACATCCCGGGGAAAGTCTGAATTTATCAATCCAGTACAACGAGTCTGTTATAATTTTACTCTTGAGAGCAGTGACATTGGAGGGAAGCGGAAAGATTTTTTTTCCCTTACAGTTGAATCTGGATATCAAGTATTCGAATGCCATTCATGAGAGCAGTGATGTGTACCATGGTGCATTTTTTGCTGTATCAAAGAAAGAGTTGGAGAGCAACTTTAATCTACCGTGTTTGTATTCCATTCCTATTTTATTCTTCTTCTTCTCTCCTAAAATTGTTTATAGGACGACTAAGTGAACATTTCATCGCTTTCTGAATTACTCCTCTTCTCTTAAATATATAAAAGGTTGATATTTTTATGTGATCGGAGATTTTTACCGTGAAAAACATCTATCCATTCATTAACTTTTTGAGTAGTGAGTTTTTTTTGCTTGCTCTGACCCCAGGAGTTTTTTTTTCAAACAATTAAACTACTTCCGATTACAACTGTATTATTTTGAACTCAACTTTGTTTGATATAAAAATCAATGACAGCAAAAAGATCATACATTACACAAGAAAACAAAACAAATACCACAATTTTACTCTGAGTAAGATCCTAATTATTGTGGTATAAAAACAAAGTTATTAACTTAAAACAGGACTAAAACCAGCTTTGAATGCAATAACTTCCGTCAATGGAACCAAATAAATGTAATATGCTCGTACTCAAGGATAAATGTAGTTAGTAGAATAATGCAATAGGTAACATGACTCTTCAGAGACACTTTATAGCGCTAATTCGGCTCACCAGTCACCAGAATAGATAGAACAACATGTTATAATGCATCTGAATGGGAGGCGTAAACTTACGCCCTCACTGTTCCAGCGAAAATTTGAAAGAGTTACATGTACTGTCACACTAAAGAATGGCCAGGAGGCACGAGGACGTAAATGAACGTTTGTACTACTCAAAGCGTTGAATGCGAAAGACGGTGGTAGATACATCTGGAAGAAACCAAAGGTAATAAATATTTTCTGATCAGTCGTCGAAATTAAACATCGTATTCGGTGGGTTGATCCCGATCACTCAAATGCTGTCTGCGCTTGGTAGATGATAAGTGCGTAATGACTTAAGTCGTTGAAGGACGTTAGAATGAAGAAAACATCCATTGCCATGTTGTATACAACTTTTAGTATAAGGAATAATACATCCTTTGTACCTTTCTATCATCATTTATTGATAGGAATTCATTCTTCACGAATGAGTTTTATTTTTATCTCACGGCATTCTGTTCCTCATACAATTAATACGATTGGGTTAATCTAGTGTTATTCTTTGGCTAGAGAAATAGTGAATGAAATACTAGAGTTGAAACCTATCATTTATGAAAATCTTCGAAAGAATACTTATTCATTCTTGAATAAAAACTGCCACCGTAAACATTTAAGAGATTAATATTTGTTTTTTTTGGCACCTACAAATATGGTTGTGCCTAATCATAAAATTATTGCTCTATTTTCCTTGATTAAAGCAATGAGTAGGAGCGCTACACTAACTCGCGGAATTAGTTCGGTTTATTATTTCACACTCTGAATAAACAATTTTAAATGTTATTTCATATTTTCTCTATGAACTATTTGCTAAACCATAGACTTACATAAGTATAATTGAAAAAATTAAAGGTTTAGATAGAGTTACTGGTTACTTAACTGTACGGAAAAAGATCCAAATATGCCATTTCTGTAGACGTTAAAGCTTTGTAATCATGCCTTTGAAACTCTGGATCCATTTTAAGTTCTTCTTTCATTTTATGAATAAGATTGTCGAAGTTACAAAGATTTATGGCCGTCAGCGGTTGACACCGTTTAAATAATTGCGCGGAAAATTCCGCAGTTCTTGAAGAATGTCGAGGTTTTTACAATAAAAGTTAATACACTTTCCCCCTTAAAGTGAATCATCCTTCTACTCGCATGATGCTAACCTAAATTATTTTCTAATGACTGTAAATTGAAATTTATGCCACCAAAGAATCGGAATCACACCTCTCCAAATCACATGTTACATTAAATATTTAGCAATGAAATATAAATTTACTGAAATGATTATTGATCGCAGACTTGTCTCGAGTCTCCTTAGACGGATATATTCTACGAATTTATTTTTACAAAGCATTGTTCGCGTAATCGCGTATCGCGTACACCCACAATTGTAAGTCCTTTTGTAAAACCTAAATTGTTTACTGACTACACTTGTGGTTTCATTACGCCATTGTATTCTGTTACAATTTATATAATTGATTTAAGGCAAATACCGACATGCAACAACTTAAATTCGTTTTTTATCTGCTAATTAATTAAAAAGAAAAATATCCATCACATAAAAGATAATATCAATTGTGTGTTCATGAAATCGTTTAAATGCACCTAATTAGGAATAAGGTACCTAATTAAATTGCATACACGACGGAAAAGCTTAACAAAATATAATTTCACATTCTTCATCTCTGACAAATTAACATTTCATTGGAAATACGTGGAAAAACAGGTAATTTATACAATTCAGAGTACGTCATTAGGAGAAACTTCACCTTTAGCTAAAACCTGCTAAAGTTAAAAAATATGTAACTTCAAATACACCGATTATTGCTATATCTTCATGAAGAATTTATGTAATCAATCGAGTACACCAGAGTAACTTCAGCAAGAAATACCTGTTTCTCTGATAGTGTCGTTTATTTCTATGGAGTTGAATGTTTTAACATTAGTTTTCAAAATTATGACCGAAAGAGCGTGTAAACTATCATAAACTCGACTGAAATTATTGCATTTATATTAAAACAGAACCTGCGGATTAACTATGGCGCGAAAAATTCAAATATTTTCGTCATATTGTAAAGATAATGAACTGTGTAGCAATATCCTGAACATTAGCACATAATAATAATCTTCCTAACTCTGTCTTTATTCGTGGAGAGAATAAAATGAAGTTTATAAAAGGAGATTTTTTCTAAGAAAAATCATCAGTTAATCAATCCTGCAATCATTAACTGGTTTTGCTATCCCCGTTGAGTCAAATGCTTATTATTTTCTAATCTTCCGTTTAACGAATGAATTAAATACTTTTGCTCTTCTGAATGGTGTGCGTCTCTCCAAATTATTTTCGTTTATGTAAAAGATACTCGATTATAGAAATATTTAGGTAAATGAGCCAAATTTAAGAGTCTGGATTTTTTCATGTCTCATTAGTTGAACTGTTCAATTTATCGTCAATTTTTTACCACATTCAAGACCTAATTTTTTCAGTTTCTCAATAGTTGTAACCTTAAGAAAAATCTTGACGAAGCGCTCATAACTGAATTGTTAAAGAATTATTTGTAAAACTGTCTTTGATTCAATGTTTTTAAGAGGAGGAAAGTTATAATGTGCATAAAAACTATTTTCTCTTTTATATACCGATTTCGAATTTATCCTATGTGGATTGATTAAAAAGCTTATCAGGTATTGCGAGTGAAGTTGTTAACTGGAAGAAGGATAAAAACGATAGATTGACATATTTGACGACCTGAAATAAGTCTGGCGCATTAGAAAAAAAACGAGAAAGGCTGGAGAGCCAAGCGGGGGGAGAGGATTGATGATGCTTATAAGGAGAAGAAAGAGCCCTAACAAGAATCTTAGGTACAGTTAGAAGTCAAGAAAAGTGGTTTGGCCTGTCTTGATTGGTGATGAGACAGGTGAAGCTATTCTTGTAGATGTTCATAAAAGATCCAGTTCAGGGGCACTTTGGTAAATAGTAAGTGGGATAAACAAGGTATTATCCATGATTCATGGCAGAATAGTAGATAAAACTAGAAGAAACGAGCAGGACAAATAGATGGTTTGGTGATAATTATGGGAAGAAAGAGGATTCCTGTTTTAGAGTGGGAATACCCAGGCAAAACTTATCATCATGCAAGGGTTTTCGAGTAGAATTACAGCAGATTCTAGCGTGATCGCCTATATTTCATGCTAATTTTCTAATGATGCCCCAGAGGTACACATAGTCATCAATTGGAGATAGTCCCTTGATGATTACCTGGTACAACTACCATTGATCCGCAACGTTAAAGACATTTTGATACCGGACGGGTTCATATACTTTTAAGAGGGCATGCATCTCGCTGAAGATGGATTCACCTTCCCTATCAGCATTGCAACCTTAAATAATATGACCACCGAACAACTTCGCTTCGGCTGGGAGTTGAGTCTGTATCCCTTTGGTACCACGCTAACTGTTGCATTTAGTTAACTACCGAGGTTTTCGTATTCTCTGTTGGTTGGTGTGGTATTTGAAGGATCAGGGTGTCTTCCAACAGCCAGATATACATTACCTGCAAGAGGTCTAACTGTGGTCGGAGCGCTATTGTCCACAGAACCAAACTCTTACTTAATATTTAAGTTATTCAAAGTAGACAACTCTAATAATTATTTCTACGCCAGTCGTTGAACTCAGAGGGAAAAGAGGTTAAACAAAAAAGTTCCAAACTGTGGACTTTTAGGAGAAAATTCATGCGACCACTCTTGATATTTATGAAATCCCTTCCTGGGAGGTAAGACCTTTACTATGTGGAGGAGATCGTTTCCTCCTCCTGCTCCTAAAACTTCTTACTACAAGACGTTCACATTAAAATTGTAGTAGGATGTGGCACACCAACTGCCTCGAGAATATCAATCTAGAAAGGGTAGGTGTGGCGGATAAAGTACTGGCCTGACGTCCCTAGTATTTGGGTAAATCTCAATGATGGAGAATTTCCAGTTGTTGGAAGGCGAAAATGACCTCATTATTGGTCGTATCCTCAAACAACAACTGACCAATGACGGATTAGACAAATTATAAAATCATCGAACAAAGAAATCATAGGATTTGAGGTTGGTCCCGTTTAAAAACATTGTTTCTTCTCTTTTCAATGTGCGATATCCTTCAGACGGAAAATTGAATTAACTTATAAAAATACGAATGGGCTTTATGGACGGGATGAAGAAGGGCCCTTTTTCATCCCGTTTCATCATCATTCTCGAATATGAAGGAAGAAATAATAGAGGCCCTCTACTCTGATGGTTTCCCCTGACTTCAACTAAACCTACCTCGAATCAGTAGACTAATGATGACTTATGTTGAATAACTGAAGGTTTTTGGGAATATTTCATTCAAAAAATATACGTCAATCAACCTGGAAGTAGCTTACGCTACACTTTGCCTATGCTCTGATAAATCTAGGGTGATATGGAGACTAAACTGTGTTCCCCCTTGTGGTTGAAGGTCAGAAAGATAAATTGGGAGAATTTACAAGCCGGTGATGGACTTGCTCGACGCAACGGTGAGCTACGTATTCGACGTATAGCGACTTATGGCACCAGCGCTAAGCGGCAACTGAAATGTGGACAGCTGACAGGTCTTAAAAAATGGCGGCCCATTGAGTCTAACATATTATTGTATTTCAGTTAGAAATGTCTTTGAGATGAACGTTAAAATACGCAACTTGTGTTCTCGACGAAAATTGTAAATAATTACTCTGCTCCTACTGCCTTCTCACGCGTAAGCCCCTCTTACTTTAATCTTTCATTAAATTAAATGATTACTGCTCTTATTCATAATACTTCTTAACTATTCAGTAATATATGCCACCAGTTTTTCGTGTTGAAATGAAAACAATTTGCATTGTTTTCCGCGGAAAGTGCAAAGTTATTTGAAAAACACTTTTTGCATGGTGAAAATCTCACCACTATGCATACGGTACCTCTGGTGATATCTAGCCATTCTTAAGACAAAATCCAACATGATTTATATGAAGAAGTTTGCCAGGTTTCTTGTTCCTGTGGGAAATCATACATCGGTGAGACTTGTCGGTCATTTAAGGTACGAATGCAAGAATGCCGAAGAGAAACGAAAAATGGATAATATCACCTGTCAGCCGTATTGGAGCACGTCTGTGGAACCCGGGAAATGACATAAAACTTGACGAGGCCAAGGTAATAGTGATAGGGAGCAGATGTTACCCTAGGCTAATTAGAGAATCGATTGAGATAGTACGGACGGACCACTTCAACTGAGACAGAGGATACAACCTGGACGATACATGGAGGAGAAATTTTGTGTTGTTGTTGTTTGAAAATTGTTTTCAAATTCCCACAAACGTGTGATACCACATTCATCTTTTGACAGGGAGCCCACCAAACAGCTAGAGGATGATCTTCACAGTTATAAGCGATGGAAACCTCGAAAAATCCCAAAAACTCCACCTTTATTGGTAATGTTATTCTAATTACGTTATTTATTTTGAAATCCTACCTCTTGTTAAACAATAGTTAATCTGTAAACAATTATTAAATATTCTGCCCACCTGTTTTGGCTAAGTAAAGTGGATCTGGTCTCTAAGTAACTTATTTCAGAAGTTCTGTAAACTTAAATATTGTATCTTTGAAGTGCGTATCATAAACTAAGATAAAATAAAAATTGGTTTCTATTGGTTTCTCGAATAGTTTTACGAGGATTCGGCCTTTAAAGTGGAAATATTAACAAGGGCTCTTAGATTGCTCTTTTATCCACAGTTTTCTTTATTAGCTATAGAATCACACTCGTAGGGTGTTTTCCATTCCAACTGATCACAAATGCGTCAGTGGGATAATTTAAACTTTATAATTCTTGTTCGTAAGATAGTGGAAATTAGATACGCAAAAACGGTAAATAAATTCTGTTTCAAACTTACCAGATGCAATGTTAGCTTAGATCGGTGGGCTGTCAACACGTTGAGAACGGTTCTAATTCATGAGTGATGCAAACAATACACATGGCGTGCGAGTGCCTCATATGAGTGACGGTAAACAATCACACAGAATTGGAACTTTTTGGCCCAGGAATTGACTAAAATATTTTACACCAACTCAGCGTGTTGTAACACGAGCCACAAGCCTGAAGGGTAAAGATTAAACGAATCGTTGTGTTCCAGCTGATTCTTCTAATTTTTCTACTAAGATTTGAAGAAGGAATTTTGTAGGATTACCTGCCATTAGACTATTCTTTCATCTGATAATACAGCGGTTTTTTTCTTCAATTAGTTTGTGGATGCCTTTCAAGATATTATCGGAGAGTGAGAGCGAGAGAGTGAGGCCGCAGTTGTTAATAAACTACTCCATCAAATATTTCATGAGAACTTAAGAAATTATTCCGTGAATGTTTAGAAGCCAATGAAAGGCAAGAAAGCTTTTGCTAATAACTAAAAAGAGAAGAACGGGAGGAGACGTAAATAAGAGTTAATTTCGTTGTTGAGCAATAATTTTGATTCAAACATGAAAAGGATAGTAGGAGATGATTGTTAGTTTTGAACCGTAAAAGGTATAAATATAAGCTAAAATAGTGCTTGTGGTCAAATATAGTGTTCAACAGGCAACATTGATAATTCATGCTTTGAACCAAATACACCAAAGTATGCATGAAAGTTTTCAGATGATTGTGAATTCGAGGAGACAATATATGGCTGGCTTCAAATCAGTTGACAGGTGTTTACAGGAAAAGAGAAATTAATATTCATCAAAAGATCATCATTTAAAAATGGAAACTCTTTTTATGGTCAGAACAACCCTCTTTATCATAATCTTAAAGAGGGATTGTAAATGGATATTATAATGGATTGTAAATGAAATAAATGACTTGGGTATTCCACATTCATTCATTTACAATGTTAAGTAAATTCCACCAAGTCACGTCCAGGACAATGGAGTTTATTTAATCGATTTCCAAATGACAATGAAACAGTGAGGTAAAGCTCCGCATTGAGGATTCATAGAGACGTATCTAAATCCCTCACATCAATTGCAATGAATATAATGAATCTTATATTGGATACGGAGTCCTGTTCTGTCTTATATGTCGAGTTTTATGTTGGTATATGTCGGAAAGGTAGTCCTAATTTAGCGATTGGAAAATTAATTATTAAATTATGATTTATATTGACTTTATAGAAGTAGTTTTGGATTGGAATAAGTCCCGTGCAAGTCAAGGCTGAGCCAATTGTGAACAAAGAAGCACTGTGTCATACGTTGAGATTACTCTCTGCGTGGAGACAGAGAAGAGCAGCATGAAATCAATCCCACGGCTGACGAACGTTGGTACAGGGTATGGCAAGGGCTTAAAGCATTCGCTTGTTCTGAATGTAAAGCCATCCTTCTGCTGAGTGCCAAATGCCCCATTCGACTGGTCACGAGCAGTAATCAAGTGCACCTCTTGTTGGAACCCTTCGAAGTTACGTTCTAGTCCCATCGAAGCGGAATCATTCTGCGAATGCATGGCCAGCAAAGTCTTCTCAATCGGTCGGTCCACTCCATTGATGTAATATGAGGTATTGGGATCCCTGTCGCATGCGGTGTGGAAGCCGTATCGAGTGTAGCGAGACTCGCCGGGCTCGCGACACTGGTCGTACAGAGTTCACCGTAGATTGGAATCATTCGTAGCAATTTGGATTGGTTTGACATCTGTCCTTTGGTGCTCAGAACCTGGGAGACTTTAATTCCCTTCGGTCTCGACTTCCTTTAATGTTCTTTCAGAGCCGGATAAGGATTGAACATTGGCGAGGTGAGGAGAGCAGTTACACAGAAATTGTCATAGGTGAAAGGAGTAGTAGGAATGAATTAGCCATAAAGTATGTCATCATTAGTCACCGTGTGAATTAAGCCAAATCGTAGGCTGCTGGTTCGAATTCTTCATCATGAATCAACGTTCTGTACTCTCGTGAATCAGTGGTATGGGTTAAAGGCGAGCGGTAATTCCTTTGAATTTACAAGCGCAGTTACAATTGCTGAAACCCAATTCTACTTTCTTTTGAACTTTATGCATTTGCCATTTAACCATTGGATGTTAGGAACTGCTTTTCTGTAAGTAAGTATAGAGCTAATTGCATAGATATTTTGACGTCGGCTTAGGAAAAAATCAAATCAAAAAACCAAAGTATATAACAACACAGCATTCAAATAGTTTTCCTTTACCGTTTACTGGATACATATACATTGTGAAGAAGTAAACGTAGATCATACGGAATATTAAAATAAATTAGTAGACACTAAGAACACCGTACCAGATTATCAAGAAAACCTTCTAAGAAGTCAATTATGTCTAAATAAACCTTCCAAGAAGTCAAGTATGCCCGTCTAAGTCTAAAAATAGAGATAGAGGGGTTTATGGTCTATATCTATGATTAATTAGCAGGAATAGTGTTAGCATCGATCGCGTTCTGGAAGTGGAGGTTCAAACTCGTTGGAAAAATTATAACGGGTAGGACAGGTATTCACAAAATTTTCGGGGAGAAGTTTAGGCGTTTTGTTAAATTATATCGCAGTTAGATAAAGGATCGAGAAGTGCCGTCAATTCTCATGATTCCTGTCACCCTCCATCCTTCCCTAAATACGGATGACACTCCACCGTGAGCGAAAATTTCTATTCACGTCTTTCGGCCAGTTATACTATTATCGGTCAAAAAATTGAATACAAACATGTAAATTTTACCCTTGTGGAATCTACTCTTTGATATTTGGGATGCCTCCTATTTCATACTTCTAATTGCTTACAACTCAATATACTATTTATCTCTATTTCCGATTTCAGAACGCGATCAGCTAGGAAATTTCAATTGACAATACAGATTGATTGATAATATTAATTATTCCCTGTACATCTGGTTCTCTGAGAGTCAATTATATGAATTAATGACACCAGACGTATGCCTATGCGGTCGGCAACTTTAAAAATGCAGTTTGCATTGTTTGGTTTAGTTGGAATGTTGGTTCAACCCTGATAAAATAGTTAATCACCGAATCCCCTATCACCGAAATGTATCCTCTTCCTATTCTCTTTTCTGCGGCGTACATGTTGTCGAAAGCTTTTGCTGAATATAGTAAAAGAAATATTTTTCGAAACGTATGGAGATGGTATTGTTATGATTGATGGAGTACTTAGCCACTGTTTTCAGAATCTGGGTTGGAATCCTAGCGGAGTTTCACGTTTTTCAGTCAACCTATCTCATCTTGGTCTTTCTCTTTCTTTCTAGCTTGACCTTGACGTGAAAACTTCTAGAGCATCATTTAGTCCATTAAATGGGGGGGGGGGGGTGGATCTCCTGGAGATTCTGGTTAATGTGGTGCAATTTTAAAGTACAGTGAAGAACAGATTTTTGCAAAAAAATTATCAACGCTTTCTCATTCAGGACATCAAACGAAAGAATTTGTGAACATTTTTCGGATTTCATTATAATAACTTATGATTTATTGCTTGGGAAATATTGGTGGTAATATTTTAATTATATATGAACAGGTTTTCTTATAAACTAGGAATAATAAATTTCATATCATTATAACGGTTATTTGCGTGGTTATAACGAATATCAAGGCGTCACGCCGAGTCAAAGATGCGAAAAAAATATTTTTAATATAGCCGTCGTCAGAGTACCGTTTCAAATACTTATGCCACAATAATCTTTTCCTCACAAGCCCACCAACATGCTCTTCTCTATGGCACGAGTTAACTAATTTCCCATCATCCTAAACTGATTTGACCTGGAAACAAATAAACCATGCCTTTGAATCCTCTTCTCTTGGACGGGTGAAAATACGTTACTGTACGTTCGAAAGAATACCAGAAACAAAAAAACCGGTGTTGTATATGTCGAGCATGGAAAATAAAATGTTCTGAAACAGGAGAGAGCTTTTGCGCTCGTTTCTAAGCAACCAGTCCACCCGTCGCCTCGCCTGTATACCAGCAAGAACGGAATAAATGGTCGCCATGGAAAAGGAGGCTTCGTTCAGTTTCCAAGAGGTGACATTTCATCTTATCCCATCGTCCGGATATAAACACACGTGACACTTGAAGACAAACCTCGAAGTTTAGGCACCTATTAAAGCCAACGGCGAGCAGGTGATATTAAGGCCAGGGAGAGGAATGTTTGGTAGCCACCATTAGGCCACCATTTGGCCACCATTTGGCCACCATTTGGCACACCATTTGGCACACCATTTGGCACACCATTTTGGTAGCGCATTGGGGAAAAAATTGCGATAGCATTCGCAGCATCTTTATAATATCATCCAAATTTCTGATATAAATAAAAGTTTTAAATTATCATATGAGATTTTTGCAAAATAATAGAAACCATCAGGCTGTGCAACTGTATGCCAGTTGATGATGTCTTTGAAAATATTGAATACTTCTGACAATCATATCGCGTCAAATACGTAAGGGTATGTTCGAATGTGTTCTCAACCATTCGTTATAAGGTATATATTACTCACTACAATGCTTTCTATAATACTCTGAATAAAAGTTTTGGTAATGAATGCGTTTTAAGTGTACCGTGTTGAACAAAGAGGTTAAGCTAAGGCCTCAAATACGCATATTTAGATAATACTTTATTTCAAAACCGTCAGTTATAATTTATTCAATATAATGCATTATAAGTTTAATGTTTACAATTCAGTACAACATTTGTCGTAAATTTGATTGAATAAAATATGTTTTTCCTACAACATGCAACATTAATTCTTACTTAGCCTATGCCTTGTCAGCCCTTGCTCTTTTTTATAGCGTCTACTGGATTGCCAATCAAGTATTCATGCAAAAATCAAAATAGATCTCAAAATATATGAGTGTTATAGATACCGGTAAATCAGTCAGAAAGGAGGTTCTAATAAGATATAGAAGAATACAGTTAAACCTAAAGTGTAATAAATTACATAAATATACACAGAAGCACAATTAGAACATTTATATCCAATCATAGTTACCTTAGAATAAGTACCTAAGTTGTTTCTTTTTTATTAAAATAATGCAAAGCAATAATCAGCCAAAAAGCATGGAATTAAAATTAAGTAAAAGAAAATAGGTATTAGAACACAGACTAAGATGTTTTTTCATAGAAACAAAGTTTTTTGGTCACTTGTACTAATAATTTACTGTTTTGTGTAATTGCGCCAAATGTAACCTGTACTTGAAGTGCCCTCTACAAGACACTCAAGTAGAGATTGGGTTTCCTCTGAAAAATATCCTCCTCTGCAGGGATTTGAACCCTGGCCACCCGTATGGTTCACCAGTACTCTAACCACCACACAAATCCGATCCCCGTAATGGGAAACAATCTGCTATAAGGTAATAAATCTTTTTTTTTATTCCTGTACTCCACGCGATCTCCTCTGAGTTGTGGTAACTTTGCTAATTATACGTTCCCTCAGCGTGGAATACAGTACTTTCTTGTAAAGAGGAAGTATATGTATTTATGTATTTCATATCCTGAATTTGAAATCATGTCCTTCAATTGGACCAAAAGTAGCCATATTCCTGGTATTATTATACTCGTCGTGGTAAAACCTAAATGAGATGACGATAAATAGGGCATATGACGGTACATTGTTTTACTCGACTAAAACAGAATAGGAGTAAATTGGATTTAGTGGAGATATTTTAAAATACAAAAAACATTGTTAAATATACATACATAATTGTTTAGCAAATAAGATTCAGATTATCCCCACATTGGGGATACCGTCAGTTTAATTGTGTAATAACTATGACAGAAGCTATAGAAAGGAATTCCTAGAAAAATTAAGAAAAGCAACAAAAATGTATGCCAGTTACGGTAAAAATGCTTTTCATAAATAAAAACTGATCCACATCAATGAATTGTATTATCACTATTATATAGTGATTCAAAAATAAACGGATCTATAATCAGAAATCCGCATGTGTAAGCAATGTAATTGCTCATAACGGCACAATCAGGAGGTTGAGCATGTGGAACCATATTTATTATATATATTTTTATACAAAATAATGATTACCAAATGAATTTAAGCACCTTAACAAATCATACGCTATAACAATTCCGTACTTCCGAAATCACATGAACACGATAGAGATGTTGTATATTCACCCACGGGCGAAGATAAAAATATGTTTTCTATTTTTTTTATTTATGAAAAAATCGCAGTTTCCTTGCGATAAACGCAAAAGATCACAAGTTAGTGTGCTAGTCGCAACGAGGTGCAAAACACGAGGGATTGAACGTCTCGTGCTGACGCCGACTAAAGGAGTGAGGTTAAGCTGTCTGCTTTCCTCGGTCGAATATCTGGAGGCGGGGGCGTGGTGGTTCCGTGCCGAGAGGGAAAGTTTTGAAGGGTCACGTACTTTGAGGGATTCCGTGGGGAACATGAAGAGAGCACGGGTGCTTGGCGTTGGGAACGTGAATACTTTGACCTCCTGGCAACACCCACCCGCAGCGCATATCTGATGTTGGGAAGCGTGCGATCTAGGCTGTCAAAAACTTAGCTAGCGCTCTTTTGTCAACTTTCATAAGAGGGTTGATGTAAGTCTCTCTTAAAATAAAGAAGATAGTTTGCCATGAAACAAACTTTTTGCCCACATACCCATCATGCCGTCTCCTTTTAGAGTAAGTACAATCTACAAGTTTAATTAACCTTAGTAGCTCTGCCGACTTGGTTAATAACACCGTAAGTAAATATTTTTCCTAGCTAAGGAAACTATTTTAGGATGTTATACCGCTGAAAAAACGTAAATATATGTTTTAAAACAATTTTCATTTCTTAAAATGTCTAGAGTGTGCATTCACGGGTGTGGATGTTGTACATCGTACAAGTTTTTTGTCTGCTACAACTTTCATCGCTCTAGTTAATATTTTTCTGAATGCTACGGAATTACCAATGACCATAAAGTTAAAAATACCATGTGATACCTTCTGGAAATAAATTATTAGTAAAATTATCACAAAATAAGAGACACTTTGTGATCCTCCACTCAGTTTTATTAAACAGACCACGTTATAGAAATACTGCCTTTATTAAGGTACATAGATTCGTTATTGAGAGCATGTATTTATTTAAGCATAGAAAATTTGGCTAAACATTAATAACCATATATAGTCTCGCAAAAAATGATCCTTTGTACCTTGTTTATGATATAATCATTCTCAATCAAGAATCGAGTAAAAACTGTGTTTAAATATAAAAAGTGTCATTAATCTTGTGATGGTAACCAAATACTGATACCAAAGAAAATTTGACAATAGAAGCCATCAAGTCGATCGCCTGAAAGATGAGTTGAAGATTTAAATGGTGCCGAGAAGTGGTTAACATTCAGCTATGAAAAGTCTAATAAACACAGAGGGTTGGTATCACGAAATCTTATCGTATCTATCGGAAGGATTGGATATTTGGGGAGACGACCGACGGCTAAGTTCATTTGCGCCAAAGGGGATAGGTAAGGGAGGAAGGGTGGACGGAAACCCGGCGTCGGCATTAGCCTGCTCTTAACGAAAGGTGCCAAGGGGACCATGGCTTAACGTCTCATCTGACAGACGGAGTACTGTACTTGAAGTGCCCTCCACAAGACACTCAAGTAGGGATCGGGTTTCCTCTGAAAAACTTCCGCCTGGAGGAATTTGAACCCTGGCCGCCCGTGTGGTAGGGGAGTACTCTAACACTACACCAACCCGATCCCCCAGTAATATTCAGATATTTCATTCACAGACAAAGAGTAACATTCTCTTTCTCTTCTGTAGAATCAAATCAGAATCGCTCATATCTGGTATGTACATTCTTAAATTCAAGATTTGACATTTTAAAAAATTTCGAATCTCATTGGTTTAGATATGATATGAAGCCATGGAATACATACGAATAGTTTAAGAGAAAGGATAAAATTATGCCATGTATCGGGGCATCGGGACTGCCGGGTTAAGTCGATAGAGATTTTAGGGGACATATAGTTAGTATTCCTGCGAAGCCCGAGAGATATATGAGCGATGATTAATCCCAAAAATGAGTTAATGGACAGGAAAGTTGGATGCCATCGACGGCAGATTGTTTAATGTGGGACTCTAAGGCTCACAAAATTAAATTTACTCACTACAATCAAACTAAAAAATCCCCTTGTCCAAATAACTTGTGGGACTCTAAGGATGGCTGTATCTTTGCAAATCCAGGAGTGTGAATATAAGGGTGAGGCAGCATAATTTGCTGATTTGACGTAGAACCATTTGGTCCATGTATCTTTTCAAAATGGCGAATGACACTCCAATTGCACGGTCAAAAATGCAACAAGAGACGCAAAATCAACGCAACTGTTGAATAATTCAGTCTATCGGTATGGAATGGGCGTTACGGTGAACATTAAAAAAAAATTTATCTGTTAAATGGAAAAACACGCTCACAAAATTTTTATATGATATGCATAATAAAACTTGGTAAGCCAAGTAAAAACAAAAGCTGGAAAAAATGTGAAGCACATAATAGTTTTACCCATTAAATATTTAATATTTTAACAAATAAGAGTTTTATCGCTCTTTTCGATTCAACTTTAGTTTGACCAATACATTTACTTTTGAAACAAGCCGTTAAACGTCTTTTTATGTTGAGTCTTCCCTGAGATAGAGAGAGAATCTAATGGCAGTGAAAATTGCCATTTTGAAAAACGCGTTATTCAGCTGTTTTTAAAATTTTCGCAAAATACTCGAAATGGTAATCATTATTTCACTAGGCGAGCGTTTCCTCAAATGTTCGTCAAAATCTGAGAGGTTAAGGGTATACTTTGGTCCAAAATGGCGTGGAATAACCCTTATATGCCGCGTACTGCTCAACTGCGGAGTTTTTCATAAACTCATAAATATTATTTTCCTCTCTGCCAAATTCATTCCTTTAAAACCGAACCAAACCAAATGCCCCAAAGCTCATTTGATGTTCAATGCTTAACAGGAAAATAAAAAATGATAAAATGTGTATAAATTTGGCTTAAATGCGATTTGAATGTGATGAAGATATTTTTTTGGACTTACTCCGCGATCATTACGAATTTCATCCAAATCTTCGACAGCAATGCAACGGAGTGGAACGAGGACCGCCTCAATAGTTGAAAGAAGTTCGTGAAGAAGATCCAAAGAAAGAGAGATACGAACATGGAGCGCGTTAGGAAGTGAAAGGGAGAGAAAGTGAAAGGGATAGAAGTAATGGAATGTGGAACACGAAAGCCTTTGAAGCAATGGAAAGGGGAACGCCTGCGAATTCTTTACGAGAATAAAATAGAGGGAAGTTTTCCTCCAATGAATGACCGATTGATTGCTTTATTTGGTTTTTTGATCAACGGAAAATGAATCGGAAGTTATTGGAAAAGATCTAGGGTCGCTGGAAGGAATTTAAACGTATTTCTATATATATCCTCCCGAAATTTTTAATTGAGAAGAGACCTCTTCCTTTTAAAAACCCTTTTGATCGACGTGAACCCGATTGAAGGGGCGCCTTTTGTTCCCAAAAATAATGATTCAAAAAGACCGTACCTTTTGGTACTTGGAAAATATACAGTTGAAAAAAATCGAAGGTCATTCGAATTTTATTCCTTTGTGGAAAACGACATTCGGATGACCCTCTGTTAGTCTAAGAGCTCGCTTTTCCAGGTTAATTTCGGGCATTATCAAGGATTCAAAAAGAAATACCAAATTAATTTAATTTATTACATATTCACTCTTAAAAAGGTCATCCTCGGTTTTATTTCAGAGCAGACGGTAATAAAGGAGACAGCCGATTCTTGAGGTTCTAGACTGAATCATTTTATCGATAATTTGATAATTATCAGTCATCATAAGGAAAGTAGAATGACAGGTAATCGTAACTGTCAATAACTGAGATGTCGATAAATTGTTTATTCTTTATAAAAATATGTTCGTGACCTCCACTTACGATAAGCCTTTAGAAGGTCTTGCTGTGCCTACTTCTTGAAGTCTGTTTTAAAGGTTGTCCGAATTTATATTTACGCGTAAAAAAGTTTGTGGGCAACCTTACATAATTTCCATTAGATCCTCTACCTAATAGTTATTTTACCCTTCATTTGCTCCACTTGATTGAAATACAAATCAGTAATCTTTTACAAGTTTCGTGTCATGCACAATGAAATATAAGATCTTGATACTATTGTATATGCCTTGCTCAACTATCCATAGTGAACGAATCCAGTTGAGGAGTTTTCTAGCCGTAAAGGGCTACAGGACTTGTGTAATTTTCCTTATATTTAAATTAAAATGCCATTTCTGCATTCATTTGGCTTTTCTTCAACGTGATTAAATTCTTATATTAAATGAAATGACTTCAAGCTCTTATGCATATAGATAACTACGCTCAGTTTTATGATGAAAAAGAGTGTATTCTTCCTCAAATTTTAAAGTGGAATAATTGTTAATCTCTTTTTATATTCTATTTTTAGATTTCACCAATTTACAAAGAACTTCCTTTGATATTAATAAATATATGGTCGTCGTTTTCTTCAGTTCATTATAAAAATTCATTTCGCACTCCTAATATGAAAACAGGCCTTGTTCTGTGTTTCTTCCAATGGTACAGGTTTTAGTTTATTTTAGTACTTTTTAAGAGAGAACATTTTTTAACTAAAAACATCAAGCACAAATATTTAAGAGAGATTTCCTATTTTTTCCAAAGTATATATTCTTTTCTCTTTTTAAAGGGAGCTAAGTGCGATAACGTTTCGAGAAAGACAGGTTTGAAAAAAGCGGCGAACTTTAGATTGCCCCAAAGCTTGGACAGTAATATGATTTCCATACAATTAAATGGAGGGTTAAGACTAATTTGGTGCTTATTTTCATTAAATAATCTCCCTTTATTCTGCTAAAAGCAGTAGAAAAAAAACTGTGTTCGTGCAACCCACAGAATTCACAAGAAAATTGTTCATGCATGAGTCAACTACTTCAGACTCTTGCCGTAAAATGTTTTCTACAGTGACCTAGTTCCAATCTTTTCCATGCCGTATATATATGAGGAAAACATTTCCGAAATCTTATGTATGAAGTTTATGCGTATATAATGATGCTACTGCCGAAACAGGCGAACGGATGCCGAATTATGGATTTGTGTTTCAATCCTATTTTTGCATTATCGCACTAATTTGCATTAGATATTAAGTTATAGTGTACGCTTTAATTCAATAGGACATTACATTGCATGATAATCTGTTGACCATGGAAACTTTATCTAGAATCTTCATCTGAAAAAATTAAAATAAATCCTTATTAATCTATTAAATTAGCTGTATAAACTTCAATAAAATGTAAACAGTTTTTGCAGAGTAAAACTGCAAAAAGGGTTTAAGTTCAAAGTGTACAAACTACTGCTAAATAATGCATGGCAGTTCCCTGTATAACTAATCACACTCCTCTAATAATTTACCGGAAATAGAAAAGAAGGTATATATGCATTGTTGTTCTTTGATACATTTTCGAACTGCGTTACCTGTTGTAGTTATGAATTACTGTTCTACCTAACTTGGATAATACTGTTAAAATATTTACATAAGAAAGACGTTTTCAATATGCGTGATATGTACATACATTTTGATGCTGAATACTGGTAAATTCATACTTAATGTGATTTAAATAAATATATTTTTTCTATTTATTACTTTATTTTTTCTAATATACTATCTCCTTTTTTGTAATATATTCCAAAGTGATATAAGGTAAATATATTTCATGGGCCAGTAAGTCCAACGATAACACTGGTCAACAAAGATTTTGTCCTAGAGACGTTTTTGGGTGATCTTAGACGTATTTTTCGTACTAATTCCGAATCTGTGCTTAGTTTCTTTCTATCACGTCTAGTTTCCTTAGGACAGCTGAATGTATGTTTTTGCTATAACGAAAGTAATAATTGATTTCATTTATATATCGTGATAGCATAAGCAGGTGAAAATAAAACTTTCCTGTCAAAACATGTTGTCCTACGATGTCATGCCTTCCTATCCTGTCAAAACATGTTTAAACTTGCACTATCCTATCATTTTGTTCAAAGCAATGCTGAATCAGCTGCCACTTCACATTAGTATGTGACTAGTAGAAACTGTCGGCGCGTGAAGACGTTTGATTTTTCTCTGAAGATGGTTTGAGAATTTTGCTACTCGCAGGAAACTGCAGCCTATTACATTGTAATCGTGGTGAAGTGGCTTAGCTTTCATCATGCCTAGACAGTGCGTGAACCACCCCGATGACTTTTGTTACGTGTGCGGTGAAATTACTTTCGAAGGCTCAAAGGCGGAACATTACTCCCTTTTTGAGACAGTGTTATAAACTTTATTTTGACTGTCCGTTGGGTGACCAGGATAAAGGATGGGCGCCTCATGTGATGTGTAGCACCTGTGTAAGGCTTCACACTGGTTGGACTGAGGGAAAACGTCATATGAAATTGGCTGTCCCCATGATTTTGCAGGAACCTTAGGATCATTTTTCTGACTTATTTTTGTTTAACAAAAACTAAAGGAATTACACCAAAGTCAAAACATACAGTAAAATATCCAAACAACCTGGAATCAGCGATACGACCGGTCCCTCACTCCAAAAATTTACCAGTGCCGGAACCACCGGAAAATGTTAATCTTAGCGAAGATTCAGAAATTAATCAAGAATGAGAGAATGAATGATTCGAAAATTCGAAGGGCCCAAATTTCTGACCGGCTACATCTGATGGACCTCATTTTATAACGCAAGAGGATTTAAATGATCTATTGCGCGATTTAAATTTGTCCAAAAAGCAGAGTGAAATCTTAAGATCACGATTAAAGGGTTGGAAATTGCTGGATCTAAATACGAAAATTTGTATGTATCGATCTCGCCATGACGAATTTAAATTATTTTTTCTCAAGAAAACAACCTTATTTTTTGCAATGATGTTCTCTCTGTTATGGACACTCTAAATTTTGAATACAACAAAGATGATTGGCGTTTGTTGATATTCCTCCAAGGTCAGTTTAAAGGCTGTTCTCTTACATAATGGAAATGAACTACCCTCGATACTGTTAGCTCATGAAACTGACATGAAAGAATCTTACGAAAATATGCAGTTATTTTTAGAAATAATTCACTACGAAAAATATAAGTAGAAAATTTGTGGCGACTTAAAAGTAATTGCAATTTTACTAGGCTTACAGCTTGGCTACACGAAATATTTTTTCTTCATCTGCGAGTGGGATAGCAGAGACAAAAAATCATTACTTGAAAAAAGATTGGCTAGAGCGTAAAGCACTCGTTCCTGGATTCAAAAATGTCCTTTTTCAGCCTTTAGTCGATCCGAAAAATATTCTTTTGTCACCTCTACATATTAAATTAGGACTTTTTAAAACTTTTGTGAAAGTCATGGACAAAAATGGCTGGTTTTACTTATTTGAAACAAAAATTCCCTAAAATCAGTGAGGCAAAGATCAAAGAAGGAATTTTTGTTGGGCCACATTAGGGAAGTGCTGAAGGATTCGGAATTTTAACAGCAATTGAGTTCAACGAAAAAAAGTGCGTGGAACGCATTCAAAACTGTAGTTGAACATTTTCTAGGGAATATCATAGCTGAATATTATCGCGATCTGGTGGCTAATCTAATTAAATCGTACCAAAAAATGGGCTGCAATATGTATTTAAAAATTCACTTCCTCGACTCACACCTGGACTTTTTTCCACCAAACCTTGGCGCCGTAAGTGATGAACATGGTGAGAGTTTCCACCAGGATATATTACACATGGAAAAACGGTACCAAGGAAAGTTCAGCAACATGTTAGCAGATTACTGCTGGACACTGGAAAGGGACTTGCCAGATGCTAAATATGCGAGAAAATCCTAAGTACACATTTTTACACATTTTTTTAACTCACGATTTATTTGCTGAAACCCCCTTGAATCCCCATTTAATCAGGTTGTCCTAAGAAAACTAGACGTGATAGAAAAAATCTGAGCCCAGATTCGGAATCAGCACGAAAAATACCTCTAGGATTACCCAACAACATGTCTAGGACAGAATAAAAATTTTTTTTTGTTGACCAGTGTAATTAATGAATTGAATATTCTACATAAAAAAATAAGCCAAAATTCAACGAGATTGACTGACCATGATGCAGGAGATTTTATAATCTTACAGGATTAGTATACTTTTCCTTACATTAATATTAAAATGCTATGTCTGCATTCAGTTGACGTTTTCTCAACGTGATTAAATTCTTATGTTTAAAAAAATGACTTCAAGCTCTTTTGCACAATGATAACTACGCTCAGTTTTACGATAAAAATGAGCGTATTCTTCCTCAAATTCGAAAGTGGAATAAATTTTATTCACAATTTCTATTCTATTTTTAGGTTTTACCAGTTTACAAAGAACTTATTTGGTTTTTATAAATGCATGGTCGCCGTCTTGTTCAGTTCATTGTAAAAATTCATTTCGTACTACTAAAATGAAAACAGGCCTTGCATTTAATTTTTAAGAGAGAATATTGTTTAGCTGAATAAAATCAAGCAAAAATATTTAAGAGAGGTTTCTTATATTTTCCAAAGTATACGTTGTCGAAAGTATACATACTTTGGAAAAGTATCCTGCCATTGCCTCTCCCCGGTTAAGGACTCTCATTCGGACTCTCATTATGGCACTGTCTCTGCATTCAGTTGGTATTTTCTCAACGTATTGAAATAGTTATATTTAAAATACTTGAAATTTAAATATATCCTTAATCTAATAACTTTTATCCACAACAATTCGATAGCTGCATTTGAGCTCTGGAAGATGTCAGCCACCCTCAGTGAAAAGAGCCACAGATACTCATCGTGTCGCGGAAAAGCAAAACTTACTCGGTGCGTGACTCGTTTCCAACCGAGGATGCTATTCCCCGGACGTGTGGGAGCCTCGCGTGTGGACGGGATTTGCATCCTCTAAATTCGCGTGCCACCGGGTTGAACATCCTTTGGACAGCCCGTGCGAGTTTAATATTGCGCCAATTATCTCCCGCCGTTTTTAACTGCGCGTGAAGTTTCAATTACTCCTCTCCACGGCCATTGCCTCTCCCCGGCATTCGGACTCTCATTACGGACCAAGTTATGGCGCTGTCTCTGCATTCAGTTGGCGTTTTCTCAACGTGCTGAAATACTTTTACTAAAAAAGTGACTTTAAACTCTTTAAAGCAATGATAATTACGCTCAGTTGTACGATAAAAATGAGCGTATTATTCCTCAAATTCGAAAGCAAAAGTGGAACTTTTTCCACTTAAGCATGATTATTTCAATTGTATAATTCATTTCCCCACAAAGATGCATGTGATGGAATATATCTAAAAATACTGCTTAAGGTTCCTGAAGTTTTCCGTTTAGAACTATTTTGCGTTTTTTACGAATAACTTTAGTTAAGAGATCAAACCGCATGTTGATGTAAACATTCACGTCTTGAACTAATCTTAATATGTCATGAAAAAATTAAATAACCAAAACTAACAAGTAACAAACCAACGGCTAAAAATCATAAATATTGATCAATCCAGAATAAGTGTCCTAAATAATAATAAAGTCAAATATATCCTTAATCTGTTAATAATTTAGGTTAAACACATCCATGTAGCTTCCGTTTCCTTGAAAAATTATAAAAAAGTTCTTGAGTAAGTGGCAAATAACTACGGAACACTACTCCCTCACTAATCTGGGTTCAAAAGTCCATATTTATTTCTGCGCTTCTAGACTTGCATAGTTCATGGGCTGTTCATCTGGGTGGTTGACAGTGACATTAATTGTGCTTAAAATTATGTGTAAAAGTGAATAAATTTAGTCTCAAGGCTTACTTTTCACTGTGACAAAATATTTTTCAGTTCCTGATGATTGTTTTTTTTCATTCAATTCCTCTGAATTGATGGACTTCGTCGCGGAGTCCGATTAAAGACGCTGCAGTAGAAAAGTTCATTCCAAGCCCGAGCAAATAAAAATATCAAATCCTAAGCCACTCTTTCCATTTGCGTAAAAACCCAGCTCACATCTCAAAACAGCAGCACATTGGACCACCAATTGTTGTTGACCATACGCGCCGAGCAGCACACCAAAAACATCTCGGCATAAGAGTTTATGTGCACCAGATGATATGGAATATTTCACAAATTATTTGCGAGATCGTTGTTATAATGATGAATTTTGATTTTAGTTATATATGTGAAGTATGTAAATTGAAAATTCACTTGTTCTGCCGATAAAACTTTACGTAAAAAATATGAAATTCGAACTGAATGTAAACGAACTACTTCCTAAACGTTCTTCCATGACCATTGTGTTCATAAAGAACTCTAAATGCCGATAAAAATGTTTCTTCTGTTAAAATATTTTCATACTCTGCGTTCCTGTGCGCTTAAGTGCGCTAATTTGTTTTCATCTGTTTTTCTGTTTTTTTTTAATTTTACAAGGAGTTTACAGACGGTTCGTGACCACCTTGCGCAATATTTTAGTTACTCATAGACGCAGTGAATTTGTTTTTTTCAAATTACCGTTGGTTGAAAAGAGTTTGGGTTCTAGCTAGGAAAACTGAGCATCAGTCTTTTCAGTGCTATGTTGGCTGTTGGTAAAGGTATGTTCCTATGGCGTAAATCAAATGAAATTTTTTCATTTTAATTTGCAAAATTATGCAGAACATGCGTTTATTGTTGTTTTTCATCGTACATTTAAAAAAAATGCTACTTTTTCACTTACAGTTTAGATCGGCGGCAGACAGGGAGCTGAAGGATGAGTGAAATCATACAATAGGGCAATAAGTGGGGGTAATGAGCTTACTCGAAACAAGAATAGCCCCGAGAATATAAATATTCTTCTAACATGTCTAATTACACACTCACCCCTGAAATGTTACTTCCCGCTGTAAGCCAGCAGAAGTGTGGTTTTATTCACTTGTCTCAAAGTTTGCAACATTTTATGCCTCATATTGTTTTTGCATCTCAACATTAACTAATTTACCTACCTCAATGGAAGTCAGATAATTTGCAAGGCAGAGAAAATATGAGTGGGTTTCTTGAACTCATATTCGACGAGAAACGAGAAAAAGACCCAGTTCAAAGCCCCAGTGATTTTTATTCCGCTTCCCAATTCAGAATCCGTATTAAGAACATTAATTCAAAAGGAAGACATTGTAGACGAAGTCAAATTTTATACATTTATTCCATACAAAGCCATTTGTGAAGTTCCATCACTTCTCAGTGCTAATCAAATGAAAAATGGCATCCTGGACTTAAATTTTTTGTGCCTCTCATAACATTAACTGAAGATCGGCTACCTGGGGAAAAATCAATACATCCAGTATCTTAACTAGAATTTTGGATAAAATATAAATATAATGACACCTTGTTTTCTATTTTTAATTACCAGTATTTTACATCAGCCATCGGCATTTACTGTCCTAATTCAATTCGGTCCATTTTAGTTACTCATAGCCACAGTGGATATATTTTGAGTCCTAGCTGGGAAAACTGAGCAGCGGTCGTTTCAGTGCTATGTTAGCTGTTGGTAAAGGTATGTTCCTAGGGCGAAAATCATATAAATTTTTAAAAATTTTAATCTTCAAAATTAGGGTATGCGTCTATTGTTGGTTTTCATCGTATATTTCTAAACATGCAATTAATAAATTTCAAGCTATCCGGGACTAGCCACGGAGTTCCACTTTTACGCAGTCACCCGCAATGCACACATGTACGAATTTCCACAGAGAAAAAATCCAGATGATTTTTTCTCTGTGGAAATTCGCACATGCAATTAATAATTTAAGAATGCACGGCACTGAAACGTATTCACCCTCGTCGTGTTATGTGGCCTAACTAAGATTCAATAGCAGGGCGATAGCAGTCAAATAGAGTGTTGTGCTATAATTGTCTTTAGATATGACCTCTTTGCGTAGGAAAATACTACAATTTTTTTGAAAAATTAAGTTTCATGAGTGCAAATGAGCATAAAAAATGTTGCATTATGTTAGATGACGGCGATATTACCTCCGGTGGTAACAGACTTGGATAATAGATCAGTCTTTTTCGGCTAAAACAACGCCAATTATAAATCAGAAGTAGGATCAGATATCACTTGATCATAACACGTTGACGGTGGCGATTTAGTTAATTAAGGAAATCCTTCGTGATTTTGTTATCCTGCCAAGAATTTTAAAACCCACCAGTGACGTGGCACCGAAACTTATTCACCCTGGTTGGCATTCTCTCGTAGATGAGATAGGGTTTGAGTTGTTTACTACCACTCGTCTGCGACGAGCCTTGATGGACTTAGGTCACGCGTTTTCCACCACCTCGGAGCTTGCTCATCGTATTTAAACGGGCCTTTTTGAAAGGAGTACCAGACGGCGACCCTGATTTTCCGTCATTCGAATGAGTGAAGAGAGATAGACAAGTCATGAACGATTCAAGAAGCACGTAAAATGTTTCCTGTGAAATTGAGGGGTCTAATGAGATTGTTTCACTTGGAGGTTAGGAGGGGGCCCGGGATCTTCTTAATAGATGTCCTAGAGTTTAATAGGAATCTACTGTTAATTATCGTCGGATGTAGAAAGGCAGATATATTTGGAGCAACAATCAAGGTGACAGTGCTATTTTAAGTGCAACGTTGGCAACGGCACACGGCTGTTACGATACGGAGCAGCTTTGAAAATAAACATTTTCTTGATTTCAGCGTTATCATGCGTTTTCTCAAAATGTCACTCAATATACGTTTAACTATATTTAGTAAAACCGCATAAAGCAAAATAATTGACTATCCCTGTATAATTTTAACGGGAGAGGAAGATTCTTAATGTATAAAACAAATTCAATTTTGGTTCAGTTCAGTAACGGGTTCCTTCAAATATGGATGCTTCGTCAACATGCATCTTTTAATCCATGGCTTCGTGGTTTTGAGATAAAAATATGTGTACGAAGCAACAAAACTGGATGAAATAATTCGAAAACAAAAAGAATCAAAAAAATATTTTGTGAAATAAATGAAGAATTATCTCTCATTTCATTACATAACCCTCTATGGACGAGCAAGTCAAATTTGTTATATTTCAAAATCATTAAAATACCTGCTCTTTAGGAGGCCTCTCCATTTAGTTGCTGTGCTATGAAGAATTGTAACGCTTCGAGTTAAGTGTGTGGAAAGTTGCATCTCTTTCGGCGGTTTGTCAAGAAATTTGGATAGATGAATTTGTGACGCTATTCACTGGCGATAGCGTGCCTAGTGGAGCTCTGAAATGAACGGTTACAGCTATCATATGAACAAAAAAATTGGAAAAATTTAAAAAGGTTCTTTATGTTGAAGTATACCTGGTGCAAATATAATTATGTAAAGTATAATTTTAAATTTATTATATATGCAATACAAATACGTCACATTTCAAAATAAAGAATATTTTTGAATAAATTGCAATTGTTTTCCTTAATTAGCACTTATAACAAATAATATAGTAACAGTATTTTTTTCATACTGATGTTTCATAATTCTGTATATAGGGGGATAAAAGTTCTTATGAGAAATGGCCACTAAGAGACCAAAACGACTTACTTGAAATGGTTCCTTGCGTAAAGAAATTTCTTCCCAAGTTGACTGATTAATTATTCGCCAAGAAACGTTACTGCCCGCTTGTGGACGTGGTGCTCAGACTTATTTACCATTGTAACCGTCCTTCTCACTTCGGAGAGATGAGATTACTCGCACTCGTCTTCGACGAGCCGCGATAAAGTAAGACCACATGCACGCCGTTTTAAAACAAAGCTCCTGGCAGCGAAGAGGCCCCGGCGTTTGCCCTGCTTTCCCGTCATTCGCTTGACTCAAAGAGAGGAGGCCAGAGACAGGTTATATGTACATACGACCGGCGACCGTGGAGCGGGGCTCTCTTGCCTCATCAAAAACGATTCGCCCAGAAAAGGGGGCACGATAGAGCAGGGAGTGGCACAAAAGACTCCCCGTGCGATGCGATGCGGGGAAAATAGTGGGAGCGGGGACGGAGTCTCGCCTGTGGAGTGGTTTGAAGTAAGGAAAAGCCTTCCTTCCTCCTTCTGCCGAATAATAAACTGGCCGAAAGAAGTGCACTGGAGAGGCGTCTCCTCCTCCGTGAAGGGCCTTGAGCGAGAGGTGTTCCGGAATCTCTCCACAGTCAAAGGGTAGTTCCCCACGGGTAAGGTTTTCTCGTCGAGGGTCAAACGATTTCGACCTCTTATCCAAGTGCATTCCGGTGGGTTCATTCTTTGGGATTCGTTTCTTGATAAGAGCCCTCCTCTCCTTAAGAGATGGGGAGGTTTTCCACAAGTTTATTTTTTAACCAAAGGGAGAGTTTCAAGCGAGTTGAAGTAAAGTAAACTCTCCAATTTAACACTGCCGGTTTAATTCTTTCGTCCCTTTTTATTGTTTCAATAAATACTGCTAAGCTGTATTTATATAACTAGTGAAGGCATTTTAAGTGTTTTACATTAAAATGGTGACAATATTATTTTCGCTGCCGATGTCACTTTTGCTACATTAACCAGAAGTTAAAAGATTTATTGCATCTAATGACTAGTTTCAGAAACGACACATATGTAGTCCATTAAGTTATAAGACCCATAAGCCATGGCGACTAATGAGTGTTGCAGAAACATTCGATACATTTATTGGTTCCATAATTTATGCCATGGATTTATGAGTTCCAGAAGTAGCCAATATGGTGGAAGCGCTATGAACCGCTTGGAGACTTAATTGCTAGATAAAAGAGTTGTTTTGAAACAAATGACCAGTTTTTTTTTACTCTTACCAACTAACAATTGTCTGCATCAACAACTATTAATACACTGAAAGTCATACATTTTATCCGGCGGTGGAAGATTACATCAATATTCGAAGCTATTTACTTTTGGTAAATAAGCTAAGTAACTAGTAGATGTGTTCCTGCAACCCAAATATATTTATAAGATCTATAACTTTTTGGGTCTCACAACTATTGATTCCATTGCAAAATGTTCTTGCAACCGGCCAGAAGTAGTCTTTTTTGAAAATAAGACTTCTTATAATCATATATTCCTTCTTATAATCATGGATTATGCCAGAATTTTTATTATTGACATTCATTCTTCTACTCATTATCTTTTCTCTAGAATGAATTATTGATGTCGGCTGGAAGAAGAAATTTTTATTCCTACGCCCATAATTATGTACTTGAAGTCTTTTTTAAGTAAGTATTATTAATATGCCCTTCCGTCTTAAAAAAGGAAGCAAATTCTTGGGAATAGATGGACAATACCAAAATGAATTTTAAAGTATCTTGTGCTCTCCCTTACCTAGAAGAATTAGATTCTCCATTTGAAACGGCTTATGGCCCTTTGGACATACTATTTGTATTCATTATAAATTTCGTTTCATCGCATGGCCTTAGTTTGTATTCCCACTTAAAAATGGATATTTCAATAGCTTTAAAATTAGCCTCAAAGATCAAAGTATATAGTTGGAAAAACATCCTAACAGTCAGTACCACTTCCACAGATTAAGGATGAAAGAGATAATCCCTTGTCAGTCATTAGCTGTTATAACTC
Source organism: Ceriagrion tenellum (assembly GCA_963169105.1). Lineage (NCBI taxonomy): Eukaryota > Metazoa > Arthropoda > Insecta > Odonata > Coenagrionidae > Ceriagrion > Ceriagrion tenellum. Next base: position 121,351,955 of record OY720634.1, on the reverse strand, counting down.
AGGTGACGCAAGTATAAATACTGTTTTTACACTATTTTGGTTAGTGAAATTAAATTAAACAAAATTGCCAGTAGTATCGGATTCTAAAACTCAAAAATTCATTTATGTTTTCATGTTGCGTATACCAATGTGTTATTACGAAATAATTGAATCAACGAAAAGTCATAAAGATTCACATAAGTAAATACAAAACGACGGCAATTAATCTTTATCCATGATATTACGAGAAGTATTTCTACGAAAGAAACCTAAAGAACGAGAATATTGACAAAGGCAACGTGAGAGGCAAAATACGAAGTACGTTAGGTCGGACCTAAAGCCAGGGTCTCTTGTTGTTGCAGCCGGGATTGGTGGGCGATCCAGACCAAGTAAAAAAATATAGTACGAGTTATCATGTTAATTTTGAATCTTTTACGTGAAGCTTTCATTTGTCTGTGAGTTTACTTGAATGCTGATAAATTCACGAGCTTGTAATTCTCTTCGAAATCTGAACCCTTCTTGAATAACAGCAACAGCTTTAAGCAATTCAATGCCTATAGATAGGCCATCGTTGAGATTACGTGTAGATGTGGTGAGGCAGAGCGTCTCTACTTTGACAGTTCACCACCGGAATGGACTTTTGAGGCTTTGCGGAAACCACAAAACTGCTAGGGTTTCGTTACACGTGGCGGTCGACCCATCTGCTTTGACGAGTTTGGCCCTTGCTCTCCTCCTTCCCATTAGCTGTTAACCTCGGAGGCTCTTTCAATGCGCAGTATAGGATTTCCCTAACCATTTTACCTTCCGTCATCCCTGGATTGCAGAATTTTGTTACGATTGCTTCACCGAGCATTTGCATAAGAAATGGTGAATTCTGTAGCGAATTCATGGTATTGAAATCGCTCAACTTTTTATATGGCCTTCGCTCCGTGGTTCGTCAAATAATTTCCAAGAGTTAAATTCCTAAGATCGGAATAACAAGTGGTAGAAAATAAGCCATTGACTTATTAGGATCACAGTATATACTTAAGATTATATGTTTTATAGAACTTTATGAAAACTTCAGATCTTAACCCATTGATTGCGATTGATTGTAAGTACACGGGACTATAGACCGAAAGAATCACTCAGAGGGTCGTAATTGGTCGATTACAGCGTGCGCCAAAAGCCATTTCATTGAAACTTTTACAAATGTCAGCTGTTTAAACGCTATTTTTAAAAAGACAAAATTAAACTTAGCTGCTGTTAGTTAATCTTACATCGGTTTGTTTTTTTTATAGGATTAGCGCGTAAAATGCTAGAAAAAAGTAATTTTATATTGAAATTTAGGAAATATTCCTTTCTTGAATTTTTTAAATTTCTAAAAACAATTTGTTTTAGTGCTATCGCCATTAAAATTTCTGTGGAGTTGACTCTATTATCTGAGAATGGTGAAAGGGTTCTTAAGATCACCAAAAGTTTTCAAAGCGCCAGAGGTACTTTTACGGTTATCCATTACGCGTGCGCTCGTGTAATCATTGTTTTTCAATCTTGCTGGCGAGTGAGAAAACTTGATTATTCTTCTTCAAATGTTGTCTTTATCTTTGGTTTTAACTACTGTCGCGTAATTCATAATTCTGCCACATAATTTATACTACATAACAAATACTTTGATATGTACTAACACTTAAACGGTCGAGAGAAAATCACCAAAATTAGCGGTACGGCAGAAATGACTCGTTTCATGTATGTGATAGCCTATAGTTATCATAATAAATATCTTACATAGATTGAATTTTGTAGCACTCACTTTTTATTTAGCCATTAAACTACTGTGGTAAAATTCTGGAGCGGTTTTAACTGGTTTTATTTGGGGTCTGCAAGAGATGCGGCAAAAAAATCCAAAAAAGGAAGTTTTACCATTGCTCCTCGCTGTTTCGAGTTTAAATAACAGCCGCATTCCTTAAATACATTTATAGTAACTTCAACTCAGATTTCGACTCAAGAAATATTAATGATTGCATATTCTATTCTATCTATCCCATCAAATTGTTAATGCTTTGTATATTTAAACTTTGGTTTCACATAATTCAACTGCTGAGACCATACCGCCCGATAAACTCCAGCAACCTCAGTTAGTTACATGAGTTACATGCTAAATTAGTTACATACTCACCATGTCCGTCTCTCTCCGGGTGGATACAGTGAAAAACATATTACCCTGGAGTGGCCGCCAGGCTAGCGTCTCTTGACACGAGGTAATTAGGAGGAGCTAACTTGCGTAAATATCTTACGCGAGCGTTTGCGTGTGAAACTTTTTATCACAGTAAGATTTATAGCAACTATCAGCATCATATTCCAATCTATATTCATTCGAAACAAGAATGTTCTCAGGATAAACGTTTTAATACAGATACGTAATCATCTTTTCTCAAATCAGCATACGAATTGATTATAAAATTATCCCGGGATTGATGGAAACTGATTAAATCAGCATACTTGCTCCATGTCACATGTTCATCAAAACAATTTCTTTCTTTTGACCATTACAGTAAGAAAAAATCTTCAATTTTTCACTTCTGTCTCGCTTCAGACAGACAGAATAAGTAGAAATCGATCGTATGCTATGAGAGTTAACCCTTCGGCTACCAAGGGGGTAACTCAGTTACCCCAACGCCAAAGTTTTACTGTTTTTATTTACAATTATTTTCTGATATTTTTATGCTTTCATGAGTTTGTTTTTTTTTTAAATCTTACAATACGATTCCATGTGAAATCTTCATTCATTGATTGTTTTTTTTCTTCTAATTTCTGAAAAACTCGTTGGAGTTACTGTGTTACCTCTTTTGGGATAGCTCGTCTCAGATTCACCAGCCCGCTTTCTGAGGATCTGTGCACCGTTCACAGCACAGTACCGAGATTTTAAATAACAATGGGATTCTATGTGTGCCTTCAGATGTATCAAACCGCGCCGTGGACAGCAATCGTGGTCATCACGGCGTCTTCAATCCGACGGGGCGCGGCGCTGCGCCGTGAAATGTACATGACACCTAATTTACTTGTTCGGGTTCCTTGACTTCTGTGCATGTATGGAAAGAGCAGCAAATGAAAAGCCAAATGTTGTGAAATATCAGGACATCCGATTAGACCTAGGCAGGACATCCGAGTAGATAATTCCATGCTCCAATCGGAGCCTACAATTATATTTATGTGTTATTTGATTAAATATGAATCATATTTATTATAATTTTGTATAATTGTTTTTATTTAAGATTTATGTCACACAGAATCCATTTTTGTATAAATTAAGCGAATAAACAAAAAAATACTGTGGGGCAACCGAGTAACCCCCCTTGGGAGAGGTAAGGTGAAAAAATACCTTGGTAGCTGAAGGGTTAAATGCAACTGAGTGATACAGAATAACTAACGCCATGGTTCGCGCGATTAGTCGTCTCAGATTTTGTAACCGATGGATTCAGTAATATCACTCCCTGACTACGGATGCTTTCTTGATATTTTTTGGGACGGCAGGTCATTAAAAAGAGATAAAAACTCAGCTGAAAGGAATGGATACTCATTTTAATTCATGGTTACTAAGTAAGTTACTGAGTTAGAGTTGAAGAGGAAAGTACCATATGGAAAACCAATGAGAAAAGAAGAACTAGATGGATTGGACACATCCTGAGACAAATGTATTTATGGAGTACATGATTGAAAACAATTGAGAGAAAAGGCCCCAATAAGAAAAACTTATTATTTGACTTTAGAGTTAATCTCATGTCGGTTAGATAAGCTGTTAAGCTGACCCTGTTTAAATTATTTCCTCCATACTGCCCTATTCTTGCATACATGTCTTTTGCTTCTGTTGCATTCATACATTTCTCCAAATCGCCCTTCTATCCTTATTTGTATTCGAATTCAAGACGTAGGTGCAGCCGGGCGTTACCCAAATAACTACAGAAAAGAAAAGACTATGGGTTAAAACTGTGCTAAGAATGATGAAGAAATGTGAATAGCAGTTGGATGACTGTGAAAGTGGGGAATCATTCCTGTTGGCTGTACATTTTCTTCTGTGTGTATTGATTTACTGGTGTGCGCTTGTGCCTGTGAGGTTCAGGAGATGCGGTGCCAGGGGGCAAAGAATTCACACACAGACCGCGGGAGAAGTGAATGATGTTCCTTGGGGACTGACTGGAGGGAATTTTCCACTTCGAGGATTGCATTAATGGGGGGGGGATCATACCGAGGGAACGGGAATGGAAGAGACGGGCTTCGCCATGGCAGTGCTGCCGATTGCTTCTAATGCCACGTAGACATAGCGAGACGAGATGAAATGAAAATACTCGGCCCGAACTTTAAAAATAAATTGTAGCTTTAAGTTGAGAGGAACAATAGAATGCGCCCGTTTCATCCCGAAGTCGAAAGGATACGATCGCGGAAGGTGTCATTTTGCTTCGAAACTTCGCGCAAACGTGCAGTGGGTGTGAAAGTCGGACTGAATGTCTTTTCACAACCTGATTGGGTTTTTCTCGCCTCAGTTTTTGAAAGTAACTCGGTGAGGGAATGGGCATCTATTCACCAACTCCAATTTTGGCGCAATGGGCTGCGAGATAGAAATAAAAATGAATGGGTATAAAATGGCGGTGGATGAAGTTCACTAAGATCCGGAATAAAACTTCGTGCCTCTTGATTACAGTAGATTTTTCCCTCATCTTGACAATTTCCACGTGAGCGTCTGAAAAAAGTATTCCCTTGCAATGCCTTCTATCTCCGGCGATAAGGATTCAACCGTATGGGAGGTAGCGATCTAGCTGCAAAACTTTCTCCTAGAAAATTATCTCTTAGCTTCACTAACATTTGTAGGAATAAGTTTCGATGTACGCGGAGGTAGTATTCCCTATCCGATTGTATGAAAAATAATTTCTTCAATATTAATACGTAAACTGAAAATCAGTTCCCTCTGGCACAAATAAATTTACGCAAATAATGACATCACCATTCTATTCCAACCATTTACTCAACATGAACAATGTTGAAGTAGCTTACAATATATGGAATCTCTTCACATATGACAAGTTTCTTCCAAACTTCAACATTTTACATAATATTTGTATCCCTGCCATCTCAAGGGATCAAGGATATACTGGGGCACTGATACATTCGAATTTGGGTTGCAGTCTTAAGCTTTGATGATTCCTATTTCTAATCCGATGTTCGATAAAAAACGTCGTTACAAATACCTGTGGATCAATTCCGCTAGTCTCGGCCGATTGTCGTCTAATCACAAACGCAGCTACTAAAAATTTAAAGCTCACATTTGGATAGCATCAGTAAATGGTTGAAAGGAGAAACGTGCATGCATATAGCTTGAAAATTTTGAGGCATATATGCAATTTACCATTTAATGAATAAAAAGCAATTTTATTCAGCATGAATATAGACAACTTTCCCAAGTCATGCCTGATACAGTTATATTAATTTTATCATTTCATGAGTCTAGAAAAAGTTCACAAATTCAAAAAATATGGAATTTTTTGTGCTTAAATATAGTATATATTATGCATAAGTGTTGGATTTGTGTACATTTTTTGTTGTTTTTACAGCAAAAATAATAGATATTTGTCATTGCAATTTGGTTTGTAACCAGGGTATCAATCTCACCATTATTCTAGAAGCAAAAAAGTAAAGGGCTCTTTTTCAAAATCAAGGATACTTTTTGCAGAGATCTCCTCTTGTCAGTGATGTGATTGTTTTGTAGATTATTTGAGTACCTGCGGGAACTTCGTGTATACCTTATGTACCTTATAAATTGTAAATGATTAAATTTTGGAGTGCTAAGACTTTTCGTCCACAATCTTAATCTTCAGTATCTCGCTCCCTACTTATTTATTACTCTCATGTTAATCGAGTTCGGTGATTTTTACTCAAAATGGTGGAAATACACGACCGCTAGCTTTCCACTGCATCACTCACCCCGGGGCTGACCAGGCACGCCCTGAATTCTTCTGAGAGTTAATTCAGCACCTCGAGCACAAGGAAGAATAGTTGGCGCCATTGGCGGAACGTAAGAATTTCCAGTGCTCGAAAAGTTGCGCCGACGGAAGAGTTTGATAAATCGGGTTATAGAAAATAAACAAGAATGAAAGGACTTTGAGAAGTGTGCAAGCGGTGGAGAGATTGGTTTTGGGAGCGAGTGGTAAGGACAGAATCAGAGAGGAAAGGAAGAGAGGTCCCGCTGGTTTTGTGCCGTTTTTGGGGTGGGAAAGCCGAAGAACAGAAGGAGAGAGAAAGAAAGAGGAGAGAAAAAGAGAACTCTGAGATGGAAAAACAAAGAAATCAATGAAGGATGGACGATGACGGAAATATGGGCATAGAGTGTAATGCGAGCATGTGGGAGTCATCTAATCAATGGAGGTGAGCGTGGCGTATTTTTTCTCATCTCATCTTTTCTACGTCTGGATCTACATAATACTCCGTGAGCCGCAGTGAGTTTTGAAGGGAGTGTTTGGACACCACCCATGTAAAGATGTAAGTTTTTGGGAATTGAAATGGTGACATGTATAATGGGAGTGTATTTAGTTGAGCTCAGTTTTTATTGTGGTCGCTTTTTGTGCACGAAAAGAACGAGTTTTTGTATCTATCTGTTCGGCAATGTGTCTCTCTTATTTTATCGCTTCTGTCCGACCTAGAGAAGTAGCATGGCGTCATGATAATAGTATCTGTGTCGCATTAAAATACATCAGTTCTGAATTTCTCTAGCAATCTAAGCCTAGCAAGTAGCCTCCGAGTCTTTAGGGGCTCCCACCTTAATTCCTCTAAAAGTTGTGAGACACTATATATTCGCTCGTAGAAGTTTTTAACGAAGCGTGCTACTTTTCTTTGTATTTCATTAATTTTTTGGTTAAATCTTTATGAAGAGGGTCCCAAATTCTCACGGTGTATTCGAGGTGTGCCCTTACCAGAGCGAAGTAGCATCTCTCTTTTACTTTTTCATCTGAGGAAGTTCACATTATACGCTAAGCAAAACCTAGTTTTTTTAATGCTGTGCCGCAAATGTTTTGTATGTGTATTCTCCACGATAAGTATATCTTTTGTTTCCAACCTGCCTTCTTTTACTCCAGAATCTCTCCCGTGAGAACTATGCCTTCGACCATTATTTGCTCGTTTTTTGGTATAGCAAGGAGGCATAAAAAGGGCTCGGATGGTAGAGTGGAAGCGAAACATGGGGGCAACCGTAATCGAATAATTAGACGCAAAGGAAGAAAAGATTCTTGTGGATGGGGTGGGCAAATTAACAGAGGGAAGAGGGTGTCACATGGCAGGCAAGGCTGCCAACATCACTGCATTAAGAGGGCTGCATAACTCAGCCGAAAACGCCCTTTTAGGTTCGGCTTCTCCTCCATTCCCCACCACGGTCAACGGTTTGTAGAGCCAAAATCATGATTACGCTGATGCAGACTTAGTCATAATACACTGTTTATAGTTGATGACTTGCAAGTAATACGCTGTCCTCTCCTCTCCACTACTTCTCCCACCACTTCTTCAGGGATCTTATCATTCTTTGCACCACGTTTTACGCGGATAATTGTCACTATTTTAGGCTATCATAATTCCGATTCCGTCCGCGTCTTTTTATTAGCCTCATTGCGGATAACGGTGTCTATAAGAAACTTTAAAAATGGTTATCGATGGTCAGGACTTTATTCACCTATGACTATGGCGAACAGACTACTTTACCTGTCTTTGTATGAAATAGTTCCAAGTCTCCGACGAGGCAACATGCCTCATTGAACGCACAAGATTACCCCTCCACCTTAAGATCGAGCTCGGTTGTAAAAAACTTGGTCCAATCCTTCCATTACTCTTATACCCTATGATTGGTAGTGACTCATGATACCGTAGAAATTGCGTTGCATGGGTTCTCGAGGATGCTGACTGTGTCATTATTATGCGTGATTTTCAACATTTTCATGATTCTTCATAGATTTGAAGTATTCCCATTAAAAATGAGTCCAAAGACATTTTGAAATATACGTCACATGCGTCATGGCAATCGTCTGATTTTCAAGAAATCCCCGTTTTTCTCGTGGTCGAAATAGTTATGTAGAGATAAATTACTATAAATCAAAACCCATCTTCCAGAGGATTGTAATTCTTCATCTACTAACCCTAAGGTTGGACGGCATTCAGTTTTTTTTTCCAGGGAAAGCCTCTTTATTTCTGCATTTCTCCATTGTTTGTTTTTATTTGGTGGGCATTTAAATTCAAGATATATCCATGCATAGCTTTTCAAAAACTTCTTTACGGGTTTGTATTGAGACATTTTTGAAGTCAAGAGAATTTTTTTCATGATTAAATAAGAAAACTCTATTGTTAACTGCTGTCAAGAATTCTAACAAACTTGGGCCGGATCGCAGCTATCGCAAAATAGTACATGAAATGAGGATTGTTCAAATAGATACAATTATAGTAGCAAAGCAAAGTTGTAAAATAAAAGCATTGACATCTGCGGAAGCATTATCGGCCGTGAAGTACAGCTCCCTTAACTACAGAGGGCAGGATAATGTCAGCAACATGGTTCAAGACATTGTTTTCGATCCAGACAAAGCTGCACTGTTGATGGTGTTTGTAGATAATGCAAACAATTGGTTTCAGTACAAAAGGAAGATAGAAAGTTGTTGTGGACAAGAGATCGGGCATTTTGAAGTTGACAATAAAGTATTCGTCCTTGGGATCAATGGTTGGCAAACGCGAAGAGACTGCCTTTCACCCCCGTGCGGAGTCTATTCGTAAAGAGACATATTTTCAACTGAAAAGGGCCCTCTAAGCAACAGCCACCATGTTAAGTGATCAACAAACCACCTATAGTAGAGTAAAACAATAAAAAGGAGGATTGGACCAAGTATACTTAAACCGAGCTCGAACTTAAGGTGGAAGGGTTATCTTGTACGTTCAATGAGACATATTATGCAAACTATTTTATGCTGATGCAGGTAAAGTAGTCATTTTACTAGGGTCATGGGCGAATAAAGCCCCACCCATCGATAACTACTTCTAAAAGTTTCTTATTAGCACCGTTATCCGCAAGGAGGCAACAAAAGGGATGGTATTATGATAGCGAAAAATAGCGGCACCTGTCCGTGAATAACATGATGCATAATACGATAAGATCCCTGTGGAAGTGGTAGGCAAGGTAGCAGAAAAACAAAACAGCGCACTACTTACAACTTATCGACTTATCACGACAAAGTCTGCATCAGCCTAATCATGATTTTGGCTCTAATAAACTCTAATGTAATTAGCTATTCTATCCTACATATTCGCGCTTATTTTGATTGAGTATTAATACTGCTGCTGCATTGTATTACATGGAACTAAGCATATTAATTAAGTTGAGAAGGATTGAAGCATTTTTGCAAGTATAGCGCTTAAATCGGCAGCTTTCAAGTGCTGTACTTGAGGAAAACTTGCATTATAAACGCTATGGAATTTGTGATTGATATTGGACGGAGTGAAGATGGGAAAAGACAGTAAGAGAAGAATGTAGAAGCCTAGTTCAAAGGAGAATGAGGAATATGGGTAATGAGGTTAGTTGTATAAAATGCTTAAAACGTCTCTTGTGTGGACAGGTATCATCGTGTGCTTGTGAATTTATTGGTCTTCATACGTTTAAGTCATCGAATAATGCTTATGAACAAAACCAGCCAAAATTTCACCCTTCATTCAGAGAGAGAGAAATACCAACCACAATTTAACGAAGTATTTTGTCTCTTAATTGAATTTTTCGCTACAAATTTCTACAATTCTCACTCTTCTATCTCCAATATCATTCCTTATCTTGCTAGTAAGATCTTGTGAATTAATTAGTCTTAACGCATTGACGTCGTCAAATTATGCTCACAATCTGTCAACTAGCACTCTGTCACGAATTTGCGTAAGGAATCCAACCAAAATTTCACCCTTCAGTCAGAGAGAGAGAGAGAGATACCAACCACAATTTAACTAAGTATTTAGTTTCACAATTGAATTTATCGCTACAGATTTTTACGATCCTCGCTGTTCTATTTCCGAGATCATTCCTGATTCATATAATAGCGTCATATCCTAAGAGAAACCTCTCAGTGCAAATTTTACCACGGTCCAATCATGGCACCTTCCCCTTTCCTCTCTGTTTTCACGTATTTGTGCGTCGAATAATCACTCGGTTTGCCTGTCGTGGCGCGTGCGCGATTAAATTGCGGCCTCGAATGCCGCGGTCTCCTCCACATACCTCTCCACCCCCCACCGGAACGCCTCCTTTACAAGAGTGTACCTTGCGGCTTAGTGGCGGTGGAGGTAGAAGAGGAACGATTCCGGGGTCGTGCATCATCCTGTCAGCGCCCGGCTTAAGCGACGGATTGGTTCCTGTTAGCAGGGAAGCCCTCCTCGCATCTGCGGACGGTGGTTTCATTCGGGGGAGATGTGTGACGCCTGGAGAGAGAGAGAGAGAGAGAGAGAGAGAGAGAGAACGAGATGGAAGGAGGGAGGAGACCTCTGACGCTCTCGCTCCGCTCCCCGAAGCACATACAAAGGGGTGTGACTTTACCACCCCAATGCCCCCGGAAAAATCCTTTAAGTTGCCGACGTCGTGACTAAGAGTTTTTGAGGAATCGGTCTAGTTAGGCTTTCTTTCCTCTTTCGGAGAGATTCGAACGGCAGAGGTGGAGTGTGAGGGTCGGCTTACATACGTCCCTAGCAAAGTTAGTATCATCCTTCGCAAATGAGTGCGTAGAGAGCGATTTAGGAACTAAAGAGATCTCTTTCCCAGAAAGATCACACATTGCAGATGAATAATTGATAGTTGCTGTGTATTTATGAACAGTTTTGGACACTTGAAGTGCGATGAAAGTATTGAGTATTTTACATTTAATTGGCAAAGTGAACTCTTAAGAGGCGTTGTTTCCTGTTTTCTCCATTAGGGCGGAGGTGCAAAATTGCCAATACCCGTGGGAAAATAACGCAACGCTATTAAGTATGATATCTGCTCATCGTATTTCCGGTGCACGAATACTATTTATTGCCGTATTGGTGAACCTAGCATACGCGGCCGCACGAAACTGTAAGCTGAACTCTACAATGCCCACTATCGTACCCATGATGGCCACCTAATGTGGAACGCTACGTACAATTCTAGCAGCATGGCTCATCGGTCTTTCTGTAGTGAAGCCTAACTAATTTTCATACTTCATTCTCCTCTCCATTCCTTCTCTTTAACCCTATCAGTATCCGTCATGTAAATTTTTGAGCATCAGCCTGCCACCTGGTTTTGTGCGAAATCTGTTTTAATGTTTCTGAATGCCATCGACTCCTTTCTAAGATTATGCCACTATTTTCCGCGAGAAAGCAGACTAGAACTTTCCTCAATTATCACTCGAAAACTACGTTTACAGCTGCGATTGCTTATGATAAACTCATGCTCTATTGTATTTGAACTCTAATAAGTAGATTGATCTAGAAGTAAGATCTAGAGTCACGTACTACCCTGCGAGCCGTACAATGCCGTGTTGCAGGGGGTGTTGGGACATTAGTCGTGTGAAGATGGTAATGATGTGGTAATGGATAAGGTTTTGAGAGATAATATGGTGTAGTGTATTATGGGAGTGTATTGAGTGGAGCTCAGTTTTTATTATGGTCCCCTAATGTGCGTGGAAGGAACATTTTTTTTACCTATCTGTCCGGTGATATGTCTCTTTTATTTTATCGCTTCTGTCGGACCAAGAGATGTAGTATGGCGTCAAAATCATACTCTCTGTGTTGCTCTGGAATACACCTGTTCTAAATGCAATTATTAACCAAGTGCGCAGCTTTAATTTGTATTTTATTTATTTTTTCTGTCCAGGGTCCAAATGCTAGCGTCGTATTCGAGATGTGGCATAACCAGAGCAAAGTAGCACATCTGTTTTACTTTTTAATCCGAGGATCGTCCTTTTATACACTTGATAAATCCTAGTTTTTTTTATGCTGTGCCGCATATATTTTGAATGTTTTTCCCCTCAATATGACTGAAATTAAGGTGATTCCAAGGCATTTGTCTCCATCTGAAGACTTCATGTTCACTCCATCTAAAGTGGAGATTGGAGAAGCAAACTACGTATTTTCCAAGATGATTACATCAGATGCCACATGGTGCCGCTCGGGTAATTTGAGTATAGTGGTTGAACAGACATAAGGATACGAGTGCACACACTCGTCACAGCTGCTCTAAAAAGTCATATGATAGCAAAATCTTAAGTCGGGAGCTGACCATTCTCCACAGGGAGCTACTCACTTTGCAGCGCTTGCTTTACATTAGTTACCGACTACATTGATTGTGATTTTAAAAGCAGATCGGGAGCAGATTAAAATTGTGCTAGTCAATGGAAAACTTCCATTATCGCTTATGCCTTTGTCATTTCATATTTTTTGAAGCAATAGTACCGAGCATGTATAGTACTATATTTTTGTGTACTTTGTGGAAAAAACAAGTTCATTTAAAAAATAGTTTGAACGAATTCTACACCCAGACACATAATTTTCGGCTTGGCCTACAGTAAAAGTAAAGAATGCTATAGTAAATATCAGCTTACCTTAAGAATTACCTTACCAGTCATTTTTCCAACACATTTTTCCCTATTCATCGTTGTTTTTTGCGTTAAACGGCTCTGATTCCTTCAGATTGCACTAGGTTTAATATCTTAAATAGAATTTTATTTCTTTATATTTTTAACATTTTCTTTAATTCCCGGAGGATGATACTGGAATGATGGTGCATGAGACGCAGGGGATGGACGACGAAGAAATAAATATAATTAAAAATAAGTCAGGCATATTGTAGGAATGGGGCAATGGGAAGAAGTGGTGAAGCATCTGCCAAGGGCTTTAGCAAAAGTGTTGACCCTCCACCGAGATGCCCCTCGGAAATCCTTTAATTTGTAGTGCTTTGAAGGGATTTTGAGGAATGGGACGAGTTGGTTATTTTTTCTTTGGAGTTTGTGGAAGAGAGGAAAGGGGATGGGAAGGCTCTGTTAGACAGCAAGACTCTAGAGAAGAGTAAGGAGGAGGTAACCTTTTGGTTTAGATTTCATCCTGCCGGATGGAGTGGGTTTCGGCGCGATACGAGGTTTGAATGGTGTTGGTTTCCTCGGTCAGGGGTATTGAGGGAGAGCGGGGAGGAATTAGTGTTTGGAGGGAGGAAGGTGCGGGCAGTTCATTAAAGGCCATTTATCTGTGCAGCCTGCCACTGTATCCCCTCCCTATCTCTTTTCTTCCCCCTCAGTCTTCACCAGGCTCTCCCCACACACAACACTGGCGGGCACCCTTGCCTCTATAGCATCCCGCCACACTCCAAGCACACCCTTGACTCCCGTTCTCCCCCCAACCCCACCAAACCACCCTCATGTGTATTTTTTTCCTCCTCGGAAGCCTTTCAAGAGCCCCTTTCTCCGTCTCCTTTCCCCTTATTATCAACAGGATACGCAGCTCGCGATCGACTTGACATGGGAGAGATCCCCCCCTACTCTTGCATGACCGGAATTCCTGATGGAAAATCCGCTCCCACAAGCTCACGAACACATATATGTATATACTCCCACTGTGTGTTTCCACCATTTCTCCTTTTTTTCCTTCATATTTTTCACCCGTAAACTTTCTCTTCCCTTTCCGACTATTTCTTTGATTTATGGTTGCGTGTCGAATGCGTCGAAATGCGATCTCTTTTCCTTCCCTCTCTGAATTTTTATTTCTTTTCTTTTAATACTTTCCTTACGTGTATTGGAGATATTTCTAAGGTGGATACAGGGTTTAGTAGGTAAGCCAATGTTGGAGAGGAATAGAAATAACCAACGAGTCCTTTGCTATGAGTGGGGGATAATGAAAGCTAAATGAGAACTTGGAGGAAAGATTACTGCAGACTCTTGCTGCATTTTTCCGAAACATAATCATTGAGAAAAGTGGTGGATGTGGTCACTAGAGTTCAGGTAATCCGTCCCTAGCGTGCTGAATTGAAGCCAGTAGAATCGGTGGTGGCTACATTTTGCATTGAATACCAATCCCTACTCGTGGACTATAAACTATGGCCCCTTGAGAAACTTTGGTTAAGAGTATGCTAAACGCCGGGTTTCTCTCCATGCAATCTTTCCTTTACCGACTTGGCCATCCATCCTCAATTACGCTAATTACCGTATTTGCCACAAGTCACCCAAAAAATACTAAACTGAGAAAAAAAGGGCTTGGATTTAAAGTTATAAGTATGGGAATGAGAAAAGTCTGAAGAAGGAAAGATGGGTTCCCGGAATGAGGTTCAAAGCTTTGCAAAAGGTGGAAGAATAAAAGAGGTTAATATGGAAATTTGGAGGAGGCAGTGAAAACGGCAAGTGGTGGCATGAATGATAGTTAACGAGCTGTTTAACCATTCATCTTTTTAACCCACGATTTAAGCTTGCTGGAAGTTCGTCATGTCTTGATACCTGCCGTGATTTACGCAGGAAAGGAGATGTCAATATACCCTTCGCAGCGTAAACTACTTACTTCCAGTCCAGCCTGTTTTCAGCTTTTTTTCCTTTCAGGATTCTAATTCACTTCACCTTTATATGAATAAATATTTAGTATTTGCAAAAAACAGTATTTAATCTCGACATGAAATCAATTAATTTTTGTATAAATATTTATGTACATATTGTTAAAACATCATCGGGAAAAGTTACCCAGCTAGAAAGTCCAAACGAGCGATCGAGGGGGAGAATATTGGGCAAGAGTGAAAGTATTGCTGGACGCTGTGAGGAAGGAGACACGAAGAGCTTTGTAAACGAAATAAATAAATAAATATATTTTTCCTTATTTCTCGTTATAATTTACAATGAGCTCGAGAGTAAAAATGCTTGGAGGCCTGAGTATGTCCTGGGTGGTGGGCCACCCTGGTGGGACTGAAATCGTGACCTCTAGGTACGCAAGGGAATGAATTATCCAAGGTGAATTGGCTGCGCCGAACGCGCGATGAAGACACTGTCCCGGTGAGAGGAGCTCACAACAACCGGTTTGTGTTGCAAAATAGTGCATAGTGGGGAGGTAAAATTTTGTGTGAAGTGTTTTTTGGGTTAAATTTGAAAATAAACAAATATTGTCAAAAAAATTAATTCTAAGAAGGGGAACAGTAAAAAATGTGAGTAGAAAAAAAAGCATCGATAAAATTGTATTTACACTTAATCATTTTAAATTCAATAATTTGTATTACTTATTTCCAGTTTTTGTTTTTTAAACTTTTTCGTCTTTATTTTTATCATCTTTTAGTATTTTCTCATATTTTTATGTTATTTTTCCCGATATTATGGTTCCAACTAACAGCGAAATCAAATGACAAAAGCGCGGGGATATTCGCGTAATCAAGGCTCAACCGTCGTTCTTCAAGTTATCTAAATTCATTGATGGAGCTCCTTGAATGATTGAACGCCTTTCCTTCCTATGCTTTTCATTGTCTTCTTTCTTCTTCCAACAGATCTCCTCCCTCTCTTATTCAGTCTCGCCTCTCTTCAAGGAAGCCTCGCTCATCTTCCGCCTGGCGGCCCTTATTGTAGATACACCTTCAGCCTCTTTTCATGGTACGCTTGAGAAGCTAACAGCAGCTGACAGGGCCGGTTTGAGCGTGGGCGTACAAGAGGATATTTTTTCTCGGACGCGGCGAGGTCGGGAGGCAAATGGATTCCTGGGAGTCCAGCGTGTGGGAACAGGGAAATGTGGGATGATAACGTGTAATCAGCGTGAATAGCAAAATTATCGAGTGGTTACACGTCCATAGGCTGCTCAAATATAGTCGGAAATAAATTTTTTTAGAGTTGAGTCAAATTTATTTATGAAACAATGTTATTTAAAAAACGCGGACTTAAATACATATTAAAATTGAGATTATTTAGCCTCATTGTGCAAAATAATACCTGCGAGATGATGGTCCGACAAATTTTTTTTCCAATAGCCGAGGCTATCTCACATATTTTAGCCTAAGACATTGCATACGCCAATTACATTTGAAATACTTGCGCCGGTTATAGTTACATTGGTAGTATATTTAACTATAGCTTCATACCTTTCAATTTTAAGCCTCTGAATTTTAAGTAATAGACTTTTCGAGATCTGCTGAGAACATTTATAATTAATCTCTCTGGAACTATAATTATAAATTAGTTATTTACATATTTCCATCATACTAATTGGAAATCTTGCATTTTTGACCGAAATATTCCCGCATGACGGACTGATTGATCTTTTATTGCCTTGTTCGCATTTATTTAAAAAATTTTTAATGGTCAAAAATATTTTACCTATGAGTTTTTTTATTTCATAATGTGATAATCTGGACGGTTGACATAAAATACACTTTTCAAACAATTGTGGATACAAGAGATTTTGTATTTTGGCCTATCTTTGTGAAGTCCAATCTTTCTGATGGAGATGATAGCTTAGAACTAACTCAAATATAATGGGAGAATAATATGTGAAATTTTGAAGACATTCTATGATAAACCTTGTACCCTAATTTTTGTAACCCAGAAGCTCAGTTAATAGAGGTTACTGATGAAGGAGCACATCTGGATTTTCTAGAATATTTTGAAATATCTTATTATAAGTTTATTGGAAAAAAATTTAAAAAATACTCCATAACTAAACCACAAATACAATTTTCCTAACACCATTTCTCTTACGTTCGAATAAATGTAGATGAGAGCTCGCCTTGAGGAAAAATGTAATCCCTATGAAAAATAACATCAGAGTATTAAAGCCGTTTGGTTTTCTGAATTAATAAATGCGGAGTTAGTATGCTTAAGATAGATGGCAACTTAATACTTTCTATGCCATCATCACATCCATGACATAAAATGTGACAAATTGAAAATTGTTTCCTAAAAATCGGTAAAAACTAAAGGAAACGTTGAATAAGTACAAAGCCATCGTGGCAAAGATTAATAATGAAATCATTGCTGAGATCAAAATGGGTGAGAATATCACTCAAAATTTTCCTTTAATGCTGGTAAAAAAAGTTACCACTCGAGGAAAGGTCACGTAGCCCAGAATGCAAAATTCACCTCCTCGCGCTATACATTCAGGATGCCAGCGGGTAAGATGATTGGCGGAAATGGGAGACTGACTCCGTGACTGCACGATTCCGATGTGCGGCGTAAAACGTGGTGGAAACTGGGATCGTTGCTAACCAGTACTCATCATCATCATCATTAGATCATGGTTTGCACGCCGGGGGGCGTGCCCTGAGGCACACTTCGCTCCCTGACTCTGTGGCCGGAGGAGAAAACAAAAAAAATTCACTGCACCCAACTCCGTGGGTGAGGAAAGCAAAGGCTTTGCGGTGCATATTAACGTTCGCAAGGGCGCACGCTGCGCCACCACCACCCGCCGCCTGATTTCTGCGCATTCGGTTAAGTGTGATTATGTGTGTGTGTGTGGTCCTCTTCCCCCGCGTTTCCATCCTGTTTACTGCGGTTTGCCGACGGAGTCAGTCATATCCAGTCGAAGAAGTGCACATTCGTGGAACACATTGGTGGAGCGTTTGCTCGCGTCGGGCGAATGTCGGCGTTTGCTTGCGTCGCATTCCGCGGGAGCAATCATCCGAAGGGAGTCGGAGAGTTATCCGTCGCTCATGTGGGGAAGAGGCGGCGGCGGCGGAGATGGGTGGGGGTTTGCCGCTTCCCTTCGGCGTCCTCATACCTGGCGCCGCACCCCAACGTCTTCCTTCCTTCCTTCCCTCTCTTCACAAGGAACGAGCGACGAGTTGGTCTTCAATTTCTTGAGGGAATGGAGTTGGCGCGTTCATTAACACGTTTTCCCTTCGCGGAATTTTCTTTAAGTTGTCTCGCTGCCTCTGCCTCATGAGCACGTCATTAATTTGTGCACATTTGTCGTCGCGGCTGTAATCCTCTCCACGAATCGCCGTAGAATGTGCATCCCTTCTTTTAATGTTTGATGGGAAAAGGAAAAAAGAGAACGGGTGATGATTTTTGGAGTAAAATGACTTGGTAACCGATAATTTGTTATTATCAAAGCGTAATTATGGGCTAATTAAGGTATTTAATTATCAATTTCGGTACATATGTTATAAATTTTTTAAATATTATTTTTATGGAAGAAAACAAGGCAACTACAGAACTACATCTTTGGCCCGTAACTGCGTCTCTTTCTGAAGTTCTCTAAAAGGTAAGTTTTCTTGCCATCGAAGTCAGTCAACCGACATGGAGTTTTTAAAATTTGGAAATGTTTTTTGAGAAGCCTCAGGAATATCTAAGCTGATTTTTTTTCATTTTTATTTCTGTTCCTCTCCAGCAGTATTCAATTTCTTAATCGCAGTGTGGGCTGATACAACAATTTTATCCTTTCTTCTTAGTATGGATAATTTCAGAAGCTAACTTGGTAGGTATTCAACTTTCTTACGGTATCATAAAGTACCTGAATTGTGTAATTTTTTCGATTACTAAAGAAAAACAGAGCGTAAATAGTTTTCAGGAATGTATTGCTGAATATCCATCGGCTAAAGTTGAGACTGAATTAACTTTTTTCACAGAATTTAAAGTTTACTTTATATTTTTAATATTTAAAGTATTTGAGAAGTCTTCGCAAAAATATATAATACTAACCATCTACCATGATAATTCAAGACACACTCCCGACTGATATTTCAGAACAAACCCAAATATTTCCCGATCGTACAAATATATTCCCTGCAGTTTCTTTTAAAAATAATTTTATAGTAAATTTCTACCAAGCTCGGTATTTGTGATATATTGCCTACAGAATTTGTGGAGATGTTTTTTTCCCTGAGCCCTCATAATTTTTACAAAATCTGTTGTTTGTATTTTTCAATCACAGCTTGCGTTACTGCTGGTGATCACAAGAAACTTAAAAGACTAAGGGAATGGTCTATTGTTATCTTTAGTTGCGCGAGACTCCAAATCCTATTCAAATTTACAAGCATATGTGGTGGTAGGTTTGACACCATGGTAACAGAAAATTGAAAATAAATATACTTATGTCTGTGTACGACTGAATGTCAAATGCGTTGAATCATTGATGATTATAGCAGAAGATCCGTTGTTACCTACCTCAATTACTTAATTATGTATAAATACTATATTGATTAATCTGGTTGATAGCTGAGAGATGTACGACGTAGGTTTATTTTACTTGATGCTCGACAACTTCAATGAATCAAATTTTATTTTTATCGATAACTTCAGTAACTATTCGACTGATTTCAATGTGTGCGTCATTGTCTATGTCATCTTTTCGAATAGGCAATCTCCGGAGGAAGAAGAGACGCAAAAATGCTTTTATCTCTCCATCATTGGAAAATTATTCTCCATCCTCCTATTACGATTGACATTTTAATAAATCTGAACCGGGTCAATTTGGAAGCATTACACTGACAGTCGAACTGTCGCAGTAATCCCCGGACGCAACAACCTCATATGCAAATGGAAAAGTTGGCCGTTTGACATTGTTTACGGGATGGCATCCGAGTTGTATGTATGTACCACATCAGTCCAGATGATGGCAGGGCAGTCTCATTACGAGTCAAAAGGACGATTGCGTTCAATTCCCTCGTCCTAATCAGATAAGCGCGTTTGTGTTAACGGAAGTCCCGAAGAGCGACGATCGACGTGATGGGCGGACCCATTCTGTCTCTCTCTCTCACTGTCCCTCTGAGAATGGGTCACCTGACGTTTGCCACGTTATGGAGCCCATTGTAATTTTAGGGGCGATGATCGAGCGGCATGCGTCAGGGGAACGATAACAAGTGAGCATCGGTTCACGATCTCCGGTGACGTGGGTGGGGCGGGAGGTGGGGGGGGGGAAGCGGGGAATGGCAGTGATGCATATGCATGGTGCGTGGATGCATTGTGAACTTCATAGAATTTAGGTATATGGGACAGAAAACGTGATGGAGGAACAGGGAGGGAGGGGAAGGCAGGAGGGGCCGGGGGGTCGGGACGGGATGGTGGGTGAGTGGGTCCCGGCTATTGGCGTTGCCTTCCTGGGCGGCAGTCGGATAGGTCGGGAGTTCAAACCGATGAGTCAGACTTCGGCGATGCGTCATTTCACGGAAAATGTGGCACCGTCATTTTCTCCCCGTGATAAAGCGCAGGTGATCTCGAAATAAAGCCTAGTAATGGACGAAGATGGCAATTTTGGCTCGCTTGGGCGCAAGTTCTCCTTAAATGGACCGACGCGTTAAACTCTCTGGGAAGGAGTGACACATGACTCATAAATTATTAATTTCTTGGTAATCCAATTTCAAAGAATGGCTGCTACAAATAGCTTATTTGAACTGTTTACTAGAATTCTGGCTACAGAGTCTGCAGTTCGCGTGACTCATGACGCATGAAGTCCGATTTTTCAATAAGAAATTTGAAAAAATGTCATTGTGATGTTTTTTCTTGAATCATAGACGCTTTTTTATAAATTTGATTGCGCATTTGTGGAAATAATAGTGATTTCTAATCCTATTTGAATATTTCAGTAAAAATCGACTTGATTTCATATTTCCGGTTTACATATGATCAACCGAAACCTAATTGCTTATTGTTGAAGAGGTAAAACACTTTTATGTTCGTCCTTGTTTAGATGTTATTCTAAGGGGATTAATTAATACAATTTCTATATGATTATGGTATTTCGGCGTAGGAAATAATTAGTAAAAATCAATTATCTATTAACTGAAAGACATTTTAGGAAAAGTATTATATAAAAAATAACTGGAGCATGATATGCCAGTATTTAAATACCTAGTTTGGCCGTTTCATTTCTTGGTAGTATCTTCTGATAATATTGTATACTCTTGTATACTGAGTATGTTCTCCAGCATTCTTTATGGTAGGGTGCTTCCATTTTATTCACTGTAAAATGTTCATTGGCACACTAATGCAATGGTATGTAGGAATGGTGTAGGTTGCCCATATTTTGTTCCACCTCGAGACTCAAGAGTGTTCATTGAAAACTGCATCAATCTAGTTTTTGCTAAAAACCGATTCTTTTAAATTCATCAGAAACGTCGGCGTAGCTTGTTAAAAGGATATATTATTCGTATGAAGTCTGTTGAAATTCGATGTTAATCTTTCCTGTCTTTGGTTTAAATTTGGGGTTTTGAATTCAATAAAACAAGTGCTTACACCAATGGAGCATTCCGTTTCGCGCAAGAGTCGCACGATGCGCTACCGCATCAGAGGCTGTTCCGTTTTTCATTTTCGCATTGAAGCTGTTGATGCGGACGAGTGTAACGGAACGTCTTTCAAGCGAGCGGAAAATGTGAATCACTTCAGTGGATCGTTGTCAAGGGTTGTTGATATGAAATTCATGAATGATAATATATACTTATTATGAAAATATGAATATTAAAACTGCAAATATTGGGAAAATTTATTTGTCAATTTTTTGGTCAGTATTTCTAAATATTTGTTAGGAAGTGAGCCAAAATCAATCAGCAGAAGCTTGAGTTCTTTTTCAAGAGAGAGTAATGACGAGTAGGATTTTTATGGTTCACTGGCAGAAAGTACCCGTTGAAACTCTACGGGTGTGAAAAACGTTGAACTTATTTATAAGAAAACCACAAATCCTGAAGAATAATGTAAGCGTGGTCATTTGAGTATCAAATCTCTGGTTGTTAAGGAAATATGCTATTGTTTATTCAGAGAAAAATGTGAGATGTTTCAGCTAAAAACATAATTTTCATGCAAATACGAAGTGTATAAGGGAACAGCCATGTAATTATAGACCAATATCGTTAACGTCACTATCATGTAAAATTATAGAGCATATAATAGTTACATCAATAATGGGACACCTCGACAGCCAGGATTTATTAATAACAAACCAGCAAGGGTCCAGAAAAGGACGGTCTTGCGAAACTCAACTAGGTCTTTTTGTTCACGATATTTTAGTTTCCGGAGAAGGTAACGTACAGGTAGATGCAGCGTTTCTTGACTTTAGAAAAGCTTTTGACAAGGTTCCCCACTGTAAGTTACTCGCGAAGTTAGCATCATACGGAATAAATTGTAATATAGTAGGCTGGATAGGAGATTTCTTACATGAACGCGTTCAAAGGGTGGTATTAGATGGTGTCAGCTCAGGCGAAGTAAAAGTTATATCGGGTGTTCCCCAGGGAAGCGTGATAGGCCCAATTTTATTTCTTCTGTACGTAAACGACTTAAATAGTGTAGTAAAAAATAGAAAGCTCCGTCTTTTTGCCGATGATGCAGTAGTGTATAAGGAAATTAGAAATGAAGAGGACAGACAGTGTTTAGCTAAGGATTTAGATGCGATTGATGATTGGTGTGATCGTTGGCAGCTAGAATTAAATTTGAAGAAATGCGGGATTATGAATTTTTGGAAAAAGAATGGCCTTCCCCGGAATAATTATAGCATCAAAGAAAACAAAATATGTAACGTAGAATCAATTAAATACTTAGGCGTCACCATCAGTGAACACATGTCATGAGGGAAACACATCAGGGAAATAACTAGTGTAGCAAACCGTAGATTAGGATTCGTAAAAAGGGTTCTAGGCAAATGCGATGAGAGAGTCCGAGAAAGAAGCTATTTTATACTTGTCAGGCCTCATTTAGAATATGCCGCTAGTATATGGGATCCCTACGAGGAAGGTATGATAAAAGAATTAGAGCGCGTTCAAAGGAGATCTGCTAGGTTTGTTAAATGTCGTTATGATAATTGTATTAGTGTTACGAGTTTAATAGAAGAACTAGGATGGGAATTACTATCAGAACGCAGGTTAAAATTTAGGTTAAACCTTTTAAGTAAATTCGAAACCGATTTGTTCACAGATGACGTTAGATATATATTAAGAACCCCTTCGTATTATGCTAGGTTTGACCATATTAACAAAATTAGAGAGATAGATTGCCGTACCGATAGATTTAAAATGTCATTTTTCCCGCGTACCATAAGAGAGAACAATAGGCAACGTAGCAAAAGGGATAGGTAGGTGAAACATAGTTAGAATAGTCTGTAGTGCATGATGCATGTAATAACTACCAATAATCCCTTCCTTATTATGTAGATTTTAACCTGTACTATACCGTAGTAACTAATAATTTGTAATAACTACTGCAATTACTTGCAATAACTAATAATCTACTGTAGTAACTAATAAACTAGGACCCTATTTTCTAGCATGTCTACCTTATATATCCTACTTGCATGGCAATAGTGCATGTTAGGTGATCTTCACCCCTGCCACACACCCTCGTGGTGGCTCGCAGGGTATTATGTAGATGTAGATGTAAAAGAAAATCAACTGAAAGAATTTGAAACCATTTATTCAGCCATCCGATAAAAAAATCTCAGCCCTCTATCTTAGGTAAAAGTACTTTTACAAAGCAAAAAAATGAAACCACTTCACCGAACCCAATGCTTAGCATGGACCATGGGGAGCCCTGAGGGCAATTTATTAGTCTTAGTTACAATCGAATATTTTTTCTATCTACATGCAAAATTTCAGCCCAATTGGACCAGTAGTTTTTGCGTGATTGAGCAACAGACATACAGACACCATTACATCGTATATATTATTTCTCAAAAGTGTTTTTTTGTCGCAAGGCCGTAACTCCCATAATTCTTCATCAAAGTTAATGATTTAAACATCGTTTGAAAGCTTATGTTCCCCGCTACTGACGAAAAATAGAAAAATGATTGAAAATTAAAGTTTTTGTTAAAAAATGATAGAGTGCCATATGTTGCCAGTATTATCAACTAATATTTTGGATATGGTTACGTGCTTAAAAGACTGTAGGAGGCGCCATCTATTTACAAATCGTTTAGTTTGATTGCTTACATTCTACATGAAATCAATGTGACCGTTTACCGTTTACGTATACGTTATGTACCTTTAACACAAACATAAATAACATATAATTGTCCTTGTGAAGAAACAAGTAGAAGAACAGGAAGAAAGAAGGAAGAAAAAGGAAGAAGCTGCATACTGTGCAAAAAATTCGACAGGTAGAAGAACAGGTAGAAAGAAGGAAGAAGCTGCATTATGTGCAAAAAAATTCGTCAGGTAGAAGAACAGGGAGAAAGAAGGAAGAAACAGGAAGAAGCTGCATAGTGTGCGAAATATTCGCGCACGGGTCAGCTAGTTTTTATCTATTAGTAAGGATACATGATTTTTAGATCTTAATGCTATTTTTTCCGTCACCATGAAGACTGGAACAGAGGATTGCATTCAACTTAAACCAATGATTAAGAGTTACGAGGAGAACTTGAACGTAGTTTGAGCGAAATAGCATTTTACCTAGAAATCAATGAATTTGGTATCATTTAAAGAAAAACATATCGCCCTTCCATTGACACCAAAAATTCAATCCCTTAACACATTACTCTCCGAAATGTTTGCCCTTTTACATGGGACATGGTAAGTGTATGCACTTCAGAGAGACCTTATTTAACAAATGAGGCATTTCTAACACCTAGATTTCGTCAAAAAATCTCAAGTTTGAACTTTGTGTGTTTTATCAACTATTTTCGAAAATAAATCATATTGTCACCGCAGTAAATTTTTCGGGATCACAAAAAAAACCTTCAGTTTTGATGGAGTTTCAAGCATACCACGTGAAAAAATGAGTCAAGTTAAAGACTTTAGATATTTTCATTTGATAACTTACAATTTCTGTCTTGTAAAACTATATTGTTGTTCCATTACTAATGCAATTTTTAATTCGTGTATCTCACAACTGGAGAAATTAAAACGTACATTTCAAATATGGTCTCTAATATGATTAAGGAATCTCGCTCGCATTATCTTAAATTCATATTTTCCCTCGTGAATTTGTCGCATGCGTAACCATAGCAGACAAACAGCCAAACTTACGTCACCGTATCAACCGCGCCAGCTTTTTCGTGGAGCATTTGGACCGCTCGTCTTATGCTAGTTGTAGGGTTCCATCGAGGGCGCATCGAAGCGCTTCATTGTGTGAAACGGAAAGGCTGGGAATGCATCAATGCGATTTGGGCCATTAATGCGATTCACCCCCATTGTAACCTTATTCTTCATATAGAATGTATCATTAACAATATTTATCTATATAAATCACTCAGATATTCATAGTATTGCATAAAATTTTGAATTACTTCCATAATATTTGGTATTAGATATAATTCATAGATATTATAAATAAAGTTAAGAATTATAAAAGTAATATTCATAAAAATACAATACATATTTTGCGCAAGAATTGCGTGTAAGAACAGCATAGTTCCAAAGCATGATTTCTCCTTTCTTCAACATCGACTCTAGCTGCATTTGTGGTAATGCATGTACTAAATATCGATCTTCATTTATTTGTACCTAATTTAAGTTAGAGTTGGGAATGGATATTTTTAGTCCTATCCCTCTCCCTTTGTATTATGTACAGCACAGCCTCATTAAAAGGTTTTTTAAGTTAGATGAAATTTGACGTA
This sequence comes from Ceriagrion tenellum, assembly GCA_963169105.1. Classification (NCBI taxonomy): domain Eukaryota; kingdom Metazoa; phylum Arthropoda; class Insecta; order Odonata; family Coenagrionidae; genus Ceriagrion; species Ceriagrion tenellum. The sequence continues at coordinate 121,326,512 of OY720634.1, read as the reverse complement.
ATAAAACAGTGTAAAAATAAAATATCCTTTTCGCTTGTAGCAGCGAAATTGTATTAAACTGAACTTAACAATGAAATTTTGCAAAAATATACTCTAATAAAATTTAACAAATTAGGTGATAGCAACTGTACTAGGTGGAGACCCTTGAAATTCAAACTATTTTCAATTTTTTCAAGAACTATGCCCATGCTTGTGAATCAAATATCATTCCGGGCTTCTCGGATTCATGACGATATTGTTACCGATAAAAAAACCTACTCCAGATTAGCAGTGATGATTTTTCAGAGGAGAGGTTTTTGTCCAGCGAGATTTTAGGTTGAAATGAAAAAAATTGTTGTGATATTTGCACCATGAGGGCCACTTTCATTTCACATCGTGTTTGCGGAAAATAGTTTCAAAAGGGGCCTCGGATACGGTTTAAAAAAAAATCCTATTCAACGTTTCTCGATGTTCCCGCATGGGCATACCGCGCCGTGCAACTATATCCTCTACCGATCACGGTCCCAGATTGAATTTTAATTCCTCGAATTCCATCGGATTTCCACAGGGAGAGGGACAAGCAGGGAATGGGAGGAATGAAATCAAGTTCACGCTACTGCGTACTACTCACTTCTTTTCACGTCGTTACAAATGACCCCCTGACCCGCAGTACTCCCCCATGGAGAATCTACTCGTAATCTAGTCATACCCTTTCCATTTCGTCATCCTTCTTTACATGACGCTCTCCTCTCTTCCAGGCACATTGTTACCATCCATCTAAATCATCATACCACAGTGCAAGCTACCGTGGACAGTTTGGGAGGGTTTTTACACCCGCCCGTCAAAATGGAAGTCATCTAATATAGGAATTGGAAAAAAAGAACAAAATTGAATCTATGTTATGTAGTAAAAAATCTATGTTTTAAGTTGTATTGTTTTTTATTTGCTCTGTTTTTGACATACTCGACAGTTTAGCGATGGAAAAAGATAATTTTGCAACAAACCGTTCAGCTATGTATCTCCCTTATTTTCTCGCTTACATTACTTCCTGAGATACATTGCTGGGATTAAATTATATTCTGTCTACCACCGCAGACCACACGTGACCTGAATTTTTTAAGTACCTCAACAGGCATCGAGCTCGTATCTTCCGAGTCTCCAGCGACAAACTATTCTTTCCGTTTACTTTGATCCTCTGTTCATTCAAATCAGCATTAAACGGTTTTTTCTTTGTACATATAGACTTTTGGACTTTGGACTTTTCTTTGTAAATATTTAGTTTTTTTTTGTTATTTAGTATACCTGTTTAAGCTATTATGCTGCGGGGTACCACACTCATTTCCAAGCACTGGTTTACTGCAGCTCTCTAAACTATTCGCTTTTCTACTAATAGTTTTTTCATAAGTCTTCATTTTATTGCCGGTTTAACTTTGCGTGACGTATTCCACCCTTAAAATCACTCCTTAATTTTATAATTACTTTAACTGTGGTTTAAAAAGGTTCATAAAATCTCAGAATGTACCCAGTAATTTTGAATCCTCCGTTTCAATCGTGAATGAAACCCCTCTTTCCCGCTCATGCCATTGTGACAATCGTTATTCCTTCCGTCCAAATGGTTATTATAACTCACTAACCCCAAATTTTCATTTGTTGCAATTTTATTTCCGTTCTTCAGCAGTTACAATTATCTTACGGGCCTTGCTTGAGTCAATTTCCACGAAATTATCAAAGAGCAAAAAACTCTGGGGTAAATGCAATATCTTTAAGTTGTGTGATAAATATTTAGGAATTGGAAGGTGGGTGATGAGTATGTCTATGATTGGGGGGATTTGTCTTAACTTGCGATCGGTGCAGAGTTTCCCGAATGTGCAGATGGTTGGATTAATCGTGCATATTTGGCTGCGATATCCATCCATCCTTTAGGTAGAACAGATGGTGAAGAGCCATATCCTCCTGGATTTTTTGCCTCCACTCATTTCAGTGTTTAGCCTTCGTCCTCCATCTTCTCACTCCCAGTCTTTGCAAGTTATCCTCCAGATCATCCAGCCACCTTTTTCTGTGCCTTCATCGACTTCTTCTGGCTTCCGGACTTCCACTATAACTTATTTCAAAACAATTGCTTCCGATGTTCTTTGGAGATAACCTGCCCATCTGATACCTCCCCTATTTATAAAATATTTATGTATGTTTTTTCTGCTACGATAGGTGGTCGTTTAATCAATGAATCTCAGATGAAAAAGAGTGTATCCTTTTTATATATTCACCCCACAAACGAGCTCACTGACTGTAGAGCATACGAGTAGGTCGCAACTTAAGGCTTTCGTTCACTGCTTACGTTCTTCCTTTATAGATGCTATATTTTAGTTATTTTGCAAGCCGTTCTCCTGATTTTTCTTCTTTCGTAGGCAGTTACTCTGGATGGGTGGTGTTTAAATCCACAGGCATATACCGCCATTTCCCGGCTAAAGCCGATATCAGGGATATGACTGGTGATGCTTTTTAGCACCTATACTCAATTTTATAATCATAAGAGTGAAACAAACACTTTAAATACAATTGAGGGAGCTATAAATCAGTTGTGCTTTCCATGTGGTGACGCCTGGGTCGTCTGACCAACCCGGGCTATTTCGGTCAACTGTTTTTGTTACTTGTAATCGCAGTCTTCCAGGTTTTTCATCCACCTATGTTTCTTGGTAAGTAAACGTTGCTAAAACAGAAGAATTTCATACTTCTGAGATCATTTGATTATTGCCGCGGGTAGTTGAAAACGGACATTTATGAACGATTATATCTTTAGTTCAAAATAAAGTTTATATAGTGGTATGATGATGTCGATTTTTGTAAGATAATTGTAGGCAAGATTAGCTTTTGTTTACGGAGAGTTCGATTTTTGTCTACTGAACCGCATTGCTAGTTAATTGAGTGGAGCGTAGAAAATATTACCATCAGTTATCATGCCGGAAAAATCTATAATCAAGATGTTCATCGAAGTAAAATCAAATATTCAATCAATATATAAGATCATGAGAGCTAGCCTAAACAAATTGTATCACACTAATCAATATTAACTCAATTCTGTGAATTTGTGAGAAATTTTGATCATGGAGCTGCCACTAAATGGTTTTCTTTCATCCCAGTTTGTTATTGATATTTCCCTCCAAAATACATCCCAAACTTACAGGCAATACAGGGTAGATTTTATTACCAAAACACGTAAAATTACACAAATATAATGAACACGATAGCATTTTACATTAATTTGAGATTGCATCTCTCAATACCGATAAAAAGACTATAAAACAATTCTGAAGGTCGAGCATATTAACCAAGTGAACAGTGAGAAAAAAATGTTTGATCTCAACTATCTCCTGGATATCCTCGTATTGAAATTGGGGTACTGGTGTCGAATGCGTAACGGCTGGCCTAGAAAAAATGATTACAAATAACAACTATAGTCCACTTCACTCAATACCAACAATCACGTAAACAAGGATCGTAAACAGGTAAACCTGAGTACTCACGCTGCCAGTGGGGTTTGACGGATGAGTTGTTGACTTTTGTTGCCCGCTCAAAGAGGCAATTCGTGGGAATATTGAAGTGAATCAACCCTACAACTCGGGTTCTTATATTGCATTATGGCCATCCAAGAGCAATTTATGCTCCTGTAGGCAGTGGCCCACTTTAGTGAGGCCGTACGAGCTCTTGGTCCCTGTAGTGATGAATGAAAAGAGGCCGTATGTTTCTCTCCGGTATCGCGTGATTTCCTTGAGGTGTACCCAGCACGTACCATGTAGTCAAACACGCTCAGCGGTCAACAAAGCGCTCCCAAAATCGTGACGCAGCACTTCAACGGATCACGGAGAGGCTACTTCCGCCTCTCCATCGGACAGGAGGGCAGCGTTGAATGCTTGTGGCCGTGGAATTCCGCTAACCTGCCAACGCTTCCTCCATCGCCTCTAAACTTTTCTCTTCTTATCATATACACGAAACCAGCCGCACAAAACATCTGACCGTCAAACAGCCTACTCGTGCTCTAAATACTGCTCTTCCATGGGCCAGGGTATTTGGAGATAACTACTCAGTTCTAGGATGAAGGAGGAAATTTAGAACAGTAGCGAAACGTGGTGACAATAACACAGAAGGCTCTCCTCAGTCAAGGATTCCATTGCTTACGAGCACTGGTGAGTAAAGTTGTCTCCATGTTTAACTATCTAAGTCCCCGAGGTCGCAAACCTTCATTTCGCACGTAAATATGATGGCTATTACTCACATAAACCTTACACCTCTCCATTCCTCATAATACAAATGTTTATATGGATCTCTTTCATAGGTTGCGAAAACTATGAGTGCTTTCGATACATCACCCTTTGGATCATAGACATCGTAGAGTACAAACGTGCTGCTGATACTATTCCAAACTCATAAATAATTAAAGTATTGTTAAGACTCTCGCTAGTATCTCCTCTATGTTCCTTAGCCAACATCTTCCTTCACCCTTCTTGACGCCACGCTTGATGAAGGTATTTGCAACCGGTTTTCACCACCACTCTGCGACTGTCAAACTGCCAAACGTTAAAAGCTGAAGTTTTTCTCAAATAACTACGGAACTAGCCGCACAATAACTTAAACGGAGTCATCCGCTGTGTATCACACAATTTTGTGAACTTCCCTCTGAAGTGGGAATCGAACCTAGATCCCTCGATTTCGCTGCTAGTTCCGTAGTTCTTTGAAAAAGTCATAAGTAAACACCTTTGTGTTTAAAGTTGGGCTTTATCCCGAGGACAGTAGTGCCTAGCGCTCGCATACGGATAACTCTGGCATTACATGCACGGTACTTATGAGGACTACTTTCTCCTTCTACATCTACATACTACCCTGCGAGGCGCCTCATGGGAGTGTGGCAGGGGGTATTAGGACACCAGCAGTGTAATGATGTGAGGGTTTGAGAAGGAAAATGGTGACGTAGATTATGGGAGTGTATTTAGTGGAGCTCAGTTTTTATTGTGGTCGCTTATGGTGCGCGGAAAGAACGAGGTTTTGTACCTATCTGTTCGGCAATGTATCTCTATTATTTTATCGCTTCTGTCAGACCTAGAGATGTAGTGAGGCCTTCCTCCTTCGAGCCCCCATGAGATTCGACGCGAAGGTAGCTTAATTCGTTAGAACACTCGGCGAAATCGAGTGGTCAAGGTTCGATTCCCAGTCCAAGTGAATGAATTTCACGCAATTGTTTTAAAAGCGGATGGTTTTAACCAGGAATTCTGAATTCTGCAAATTTCTTCCGAAGCGGGAGATTATTGCTAGCATGAGGGGGAATGCCCACTACAGGTGCAGTCTGTCTAACTGTGTTCTAACCTGTGATGTAATAGGAAGACGAAAATTTCTAGTTTGGCACTGAAATAAAAGTAACATGTAATATCTAAATTCCCAAGCCAATGAACCATGAATTATTTCGTCGTTATAATTTGTATTTTGAACATTACTCTGATCCATTATCATTACCCTTACCCATTACCATTACCCTGAACGGAAGAAATATCCCCTTGTACATTCCCTACTTCATATAATGTCACAGCAAAATGGAATTACTTCCGAAAAAATTAAAACTGATATGAAGCCCACTCGAGAGTTCCCATTATATGTTATGTATGCCTTGTTCTTTTAGGACTAAAGATAGGACTATAGAGAGATATTTACCATTGGGTTAACACCATTTAAAGAGAGCATAAGAAAAATTTAATCCTACGTTCATCCAGTCCAAGTCTATGGCTCGTGGATATCAGAGTAGCAATCTTACATAAACATAATAATAACATTGCTATGATTCATGCCTATGATTCCTAGTGATCCAAAATTTTCTCTCTTGTTCGTTTAGAGAATGTTTGGTAGTTAATGATTTTGATGCTGCATGAATAAACTTAAAAAAAGGTATTTGTGATTAAAATTAAATTTAATTACACTTCATCCTTGGGAGCCTTCATCAATATAATGAGCTGTGATATAATTAGCAGCGGATCGAGAACCAATTGCTAGTAGCCTATTATCTCTGTTGAAATGGACAGAAATCAACTATTCTTAATTGGCCACATCAATTATTGGAATTGATTTCAATATAATTGGTGATTGATCAGGAACGTAATTTGGATATGCTATTTATTAGGCCTGTTGTTCAACACTAATTTTGACACTAGTTCTCCTATAATTCGTAAGGAGAAAGAAGAAATCTGGACACGCTCTACGGGCTGAATGGAGTTCAATATTACCTTTATTTAGTTGTCACTTTAAAGTAAACAACATCCCCTTGTTATATTTTGTACCTTGAACATTACCCTGCTTTTAAAATTTGGGAAGAAATTTTGTTATAGCGCAACATGGCGCAGACGTGTTGGCACATAAATAATGATTACCATGTTATAGATATTATAACTCTTTCTCGTGAAGTAAAACGGTTCATGTACACACTAAAACTGTGAATTGAATGATTCCGCTTAGGTAGGGCATTAATCCTTGACCATCACTTTAAAAGGCTGAACACCTTTGCAGTAACTGGAATTATAACGTATTTTTCGATCATTTTTATACGTATATCGAAATCCCTTTTCCCAAAATATGAATATTTCCTTGCCTCTGAGAATTTAAATGATATTTGTATACAACTTAAATATTGCACTAAACATATATTAAGGTGCCAGCTGAGTTATGATCTGTTATTCACTTGGAAGAGAGGAGAATAAATAGAACCTTTTGCACATGATGACAGATAGTAGTTGATCTAATGAGATGCACAGTATGTTATATTAGGAATCAAGGAAATGATGACCTCGGATGAGGTAGTTGAGGTAGGGTTGGCGGGAACTTTAAGAATTTTACGGATTACCTATGAAGCAGATTTATTTTTAAATGAATTGAATTTATAATGCTTAACCGAAAAAATATTTTTTGAAGTGAAAACTTCTTATGTCGCGTTGAGCACTTTTGTAGATGGGTAAAAGACATTGGACTCGCGTCACCATCACCGTCACCGCTACTACATATATGTATAATTATGTATATTCTGTATATACACAGTATACTCGCTATATACACAGTACTTGTGGATGGGTACAAACCATTGGACTCGCATCACCGTCACCATCACCGCTACTAAATATATGTGTAATTGTATATTCTGTATATACACTTTTGTGAATGGGTAAAAGCCATTGGACTCGCGTCACCGTCACCGTCACTGCTGCTAAATATATGTATAATTGTATATTCCTTATATACACAGTATACTCGCTATATACACAGTACTTGTGGATGGGTAAAAACCATTGGACTCGCGTCACCGTCACCGTCAAATGAACTATATTATAATTTTATTCATATTACATTATATATATATCTAATATACGGTTTAGTTCATTCAATTTGGGTTGCTACAAATATTGTGCCGGATAATATAATAGTCCATACTCGTGCAGGAGAGTGTACTCGATACAAGAATAGTGAAGGTTAGTACAATATAACTCAATTTCTTTTAATACGTTTATGTCGTTGCCACTCTGAGAATAATCAGTTTATTATTATGGTTGCCATTTATATTTCTCCGGATAAGTCATTGAGGGCGATACGAGACTTCTTGTATGAAAATTTATTCTCATGATGCATTTGCATTGCTTGAACAAAAAATTGGGAAAAGATTTGATGATTTGCCAATGATTTTGAGTGGAGATTTTAACATAAACTTTGCAGACGATAAAAATCTACCATTGATTGAATTTTTAAATAGTGAGTTTGGTTTAACGATGTCTAATGATCGCAATCTTGGCACAACGAAATATAAAACTACTATTGAAGCAGTATTTACAAGACATTTAAGCAAATTCAAATCAAAATTATTCGTTTCTTACTTTAGTTACCATAAGCCTATTGTATCAGTTTTAGATATTGCCGATGATGATGGCGGTGATGATGAAAGAGTTGTTGAAATAATGGATGAAAGTTGATTTTTCTGAAGTGTACAATTTTTATGTAAAATTATTGTGTACAATAGCGCAATAAATGAATATTTAATTTATTATATACATGAAACTACTTTTTACTGATTAATAAAACACTTCATTAGAAATTATTCCCTACATTCAAAAATGCTCACGTTATTTCAAGTTTTCACTTCTGTCGGCACTCCCGGAGTGCCTCTTTTTTTTTCTTTTTTTTTCAAATTAGACGTTCCATTTTTACGCGATGAGTCGTCACCTGCTCTTTTATTTCAACCATACATTTTCCGGTGATTGCGCTAAGTTGTGCTGCATGAGTATTATTGAACCAATAAATATCTTGATCATACTTATAGTGGTAGTCGATGTTGACCATTCAGGAAATGACGAATACAGTTTTGTACGAAACGTTAGTTCTTAGTTAATTACATGACCTAGTTTTTATTATAATTCCTCTGAATGTACCTCATAACTGTCATATTAGGTGATATCGAGTCAATTTTCATCACATCCCTGTTGAGTGTCAAGTATTTTCATTACTTTGAAGTGATGAATAAATTGCATACTAATTTTTTCACTTTTTTCTTAACCAAAACCAATCCTTTATGATTACAGGTCTTAATCTAGAAACATATAATATACGAACTCAATTTTAGTTAAAGATTTATTATTCATAATTTATTTGTTATTGTTATTAATTTTATTTATTTCTTTCTATTTCATTTTATATTTTAAAATTTACTTTTAATAATTGTTAACTCTTTCTGTTGTCATTTATATTTCGTGCATCTTTCTTTTTCGAGTCACATCTTTAGCTTTATCTATATGTAGGTTTTCGTAGGTTTAATCGCGCTCCCCTTTCACCTATCAGACTTTTTCTATGCAAGGTTTTTTCGTCACCTCAATTAACGTTGCGTTTTACATATTTTTTAATCTTTTCCTTATATTTCTTTGCTGATTTCACGGACCTTAGATTGTAATTTCTATTAAGTGGGTTACTTTCTTTCCCCTTTTTAGCACTATATCAGCCCTGTTATATGGGCAAATATATTGCTGTCAATTTTTTCTTTTGTTTCTAGTTGGTATTTGAATCATAGTGAATGATTTTTTCGATCGACTTAAACTTTTTTGCAAGCATTGTTATGCATTTTTGTATACTCATTATTGGAAAGTTAATTTCAGCCACAATTTATTAATTCTATCGTTTTCTTATCCTTTTTACATCTTCTACATGTATCATACATATCTGCCATGTTTTTGTTATTACTACTTTCGTGTATATTCCCTTACGAGTCCCCAGTAAGCCTCACGTTTTACTGCCTTCATAATACCAAGGACTTGAGAGGGGTTGGTCACTTTCGCAGCCACGCCAAACGCCCAGCGGATTAGTGACTATGCAGCAGTTGGGTCATGCGTATGGAGTAGACGGAGTGACCCCAGGATGACAGTCTTCTGAATGCGAGCTGCAAGTGATTCCGCCTGTGCCACGTAGGACGGAATACACTTGAAACTCTCTAGCAGTGAGCTCTTAACTCCACCAAGCTCGTCGATGATGAGGACCACCAATTTAACAGAGTGTCCGGGGTACATTTGCCGAAGCTCAAAATGCAGGTCTTGATCTCCTATACAACCATGGATGCTTCAGGCAGTACAGAAAATTGTTGCTATCTTGATGAGACTCGGGTAGAGCTGTTACGTACATCAATGCTTTGTTGCGATTGCAAAATAACCTTGTGGTTTATGGATGACATTGGAAATGGATGCGGTACGTTTGTGTCTGTTGCACTCTTCGATAATAATATTTTAAATGTACTAAATCAGGGTATTCTTGGGATTGGTGTCAAATATCGACAAAAAAGACTACAAATTTTAGTAATAGTCGTGATCTCAGTCAACATTTTCCTTGGTTTTGATGCTGTTTTCCACTTAATTTTGTCGTAATCTCAAAATCCTTGTGTCAGAAAACTTATTTATCTGTATTAGTATTTTTGATACGATCAGAAATTTATTTACATTTTCCCACCTACTGTATACCCTACACTTTATATCGATCTGATTTGAGACCATTTAATTGAGTGCTAGAATGTTGTTGAACCATAATCTTTGACGGATGCCCCTTCTCCGGTTAAAAATACGGATTCCCTTTTGAGAGCAGTTTATCCCGCCCATTAGGACACGTTTATGTACACAATCTTCCAGCTACATTCTTTTTTCATGCTATAACTGGGAAATTATTGGATATGTTGAGAGAAGTTGATTGCGCAATACACCAGGGAGGAATAAAATTACACGTCCGAACTAGAGCGGGAGGGATAGTCCTTGAACTCAACGAACAAACGTGAGGAGGGCGAAGTGTCTGAACTTCCTCCTCCTCGCCTCCCTCCCCATCTTCCTCCTCCCGCCCCCCCTACGACTCCCTCGCTGCGTCGAGTAATGTGGAGGAGTTAGAAATGGGTGGCTAACTCGAGCGATTGGTTAAGGGGGCGTGAAAGCGAAACCTGTCAGGGGATCACTCTCGGGAGGGTGAACGTTGTAGGGCGGAAGGATAGGCGATAAGAACGTGGGAGGATGTGTGAAGGAAGAAAGGGAAAGAGAGAGAGGAATGGAAAAGGAAGTGGTGATATGAAAGCAAAAATAAATGATCAGAAAGTAAAGGCCACTCTGAGACAGTCCTATTTACGGCAAAGTGTCCACGAGTGTCGGCAGAGGATTCATTGAGGTGCTCTGAGGCTTGATCGCGTGACATAGGATCATATGATTTTTTGTACACATTGGGCCTTTAAAACAGTTTCCTGTGAATTAACTCTTTTTTGGCGTTAACCGGGCCTTAAATTGGTTCCATACTAAAGTGAATTAAATTTCACTTTATCCTTTTCGGCTGATGGGTTTCAGAAAAACCTGTTAGCTGATTGATATTACCAACAAAATCCTACCGTTTCTCTCTTTTCATTCTGTAATGAACCTCAAAATAATACGGCGCCAAATCATGTAATCCTAAGATATGGGGAAATATAGTAGTCGCGTATCCTAAATAAAAGAATATTCGCAATACCTTATTTAAAAAGCGCATTCTCTTCAAGAATTGAGTGGCAATGAAAAGTTTGGACCTGTTCCTGTTAATGGATAGTCCAAGCAAGTAAATTACTGGAATGATTGAAGTCAAAATCCCCTCAAACGGAAATTTTCCGCAGCCAGCTCCAATGGTGGGGAAAAAATATTCATAAAAAATAAGTCATTGAATAATCTGAAAATATTGTACCTTTATTTTGTTTCTCAACACCTAATGAAAGCCAATAATGAAAGCAGTACTAATTAAACAATACTAACGAAGGCTGGGATTCAGTATTTCTCCTGACGCTCCTAGTTGTAGTAAAACCTCTTCAAAGTAAAGCAGCGTGGCCACATAGCAAAAGAAAAATTGCATCGTAAAAAAATGTCTACATTCCACAAGTAAAATTGCCTACATTCACAATATTTAACCATGGGAACTATAGTTTAACGTCCTATACGACGAATGGTATAGTAAACTCATGCGCCCCCTGCACACATTACCGGAAAATGGGTCGGAATTCCCTGCAAAATGTCCACCAAATGAGGGATTCGAATTCATTTCCCCTGAATGGGAAGCTCAGCGTAGCAATCGATTGCATAACATCACACATCATATCGTTTGCGATATCTCGAGCAAATAGTCGATGCATCACAATAAGGCACAACCCCGCTAAGTCAGGGAGGCATGTCGCGAGGGGTTTATTTTTGGGACCGAGAGTCGGAACGAGAGTTAGATAGATGGAGATGGGACAAGAGTAAGAGGGAGGCTGGGAGGAGTTTTCCCGTCCCCATTCCGAGGGATGAGAATGAATTTTGTGGGGAGGGGAGAAAGAGGTGGTGAGGGATGACGGGGGAAGTTGAAAATCGAATTAGGAAAAGGTGTTGGGTCGGGACTGTTCTGGAACAGGGCGGTTTTCCACGGGGGGTGTTGAGGAGGGTGGGTGGAGGCAGTTTCGCCTTGGGATCTGGATTTCCGTGGCGTGGAGCAGCAGAGAGAAAGGAAGGGAAACTACCTTGCCCTGCTGCGCCTAGTGCCAACGACGTGTGCGCCCCCAGGGAAAGCTGAGGCTCTTGGAGGCCTAGGCGCACCTAGGGAGTTAAAATTCTCTGCGGACTAGCGGAGGCGAGCGATGTCGGAGGACGGAGACGGGACTTATGTCCAGTTCACACCACCAAGGGCTGAATAATGGCTAATGCGGTGGCTTACAGGAAAAAAAATTGATACAATTGGCCCAGTCCATTGACGTTTTCGCTTTTAGGATAACTCTTATCTGTATGTGTGTGCTTATTGGTCCCTCTCTTTATCACAAAAATGGTTGGATCTAGAGATATGCGGTGAACTATTTTGGGTCTTCACGAAATTGAATGTCTAAGAAGAATTGGTTTAATTTTTGTAACTATGTGTCGGCACCCGAATGACCAATATTTTTCTGCATAAATGCGTAGGGTTACCCATTTTTCAGAGAGCAATGCGTTCGTCTTACATTAATTTAAATACACAAATTCAAACGTGTTGTATCTTTCCCTCAATCTGGCGTTATTGAATATATAATATTTAATTCTTTGCATTTACCCTCATACTAAAAGTTTTATTAAATAACACATATAAGATATTACCTTATGGTCTAAAATTATAATCCCTCTTTTTATCACAGTAACGGTTGGATCTAGAAAGATGCGGCGAACTATTTGGGGTCTTTACAAAACTGATGTCACAGAAAAACTGGTTAAATTTTTGTAACTATCTGTGACGGCACCCAAGTGACCCATTTTTCAGAGAGCACTCAGTTGGTCTTACATTAATTTAACTACATAAATTCGAATGTATTGTTTCTTTCACTCAATTTGCCGATATGAATGATAAAATTTATTGTATTTACCCTCATTTTGAAAGTATTATTAAATAATATACGTGTCTGCGAGAATGAACCCAAAAGTAACCGGACGGAATTAGCTGCGCGCGTTAGTTTTGTTGTTCGGACTTCTCCCACTAGGTGGGTATTAAATAACCCCATCTGAGTCAGCATTCCAAGCAGCTTCGCTTGAGTTTGCTATAGCGAAACTCTGAGACAGCTTTTGTGAGACTAGTTTTTCAATCTATTCGTATTTTTGAAATGGCTGATTTTCGAGAGCAGCGAGCGGCGTTGGAATTTTGTTTTCTGCTCGGTAGAAGTGCATAGGAAGCGGTTGATATGCTGTCTAAGGCTTATAAAGAACATGCATTAAAAATAAATTAAGTTTATGTGTATTATTTGTGATTCAAACGCGGACGACATGTCAATCGAAGACATTCAACGCCCGGGCCGAGTTTCCACGTCCAGAACTGATGAAAACTTTCATTGCGCATTGTTTGGAACTGATCACTCGGAGTACGACCCTGAGCATCAAACTGTAAACCAAGTCCTCTACCTGAGTATTTTGAAGCTGTTGCGCGATATTGTTCACTTTAAACGGGCCGATTTGTGACGGAGTGTGAACTGGTTCTTCCACCATGTCACTTCAGTTCACACAGCCATTTCTGTGCGTGGTTTTTTGGCGAAAAACCACATAGCATCGCTTCCTTCCCCGCCCTACTCACCGGATCTTGCATCTTTTTCTTTATTTTTTTCTCCCGAATGAAAAGAGAGCTGAAAGGGGAAGGCTTTGCAGACATTCGGAGGTGAAAAGAAAACCAAAGCTGGTACTGTAAGACATCGGTAAGGATGAGTACAAAGGTGTTTTGCGCAGTGGAAAAAAAATTGAACAAATGTATTGGTGTTAATGGAGAGTACTTCGAAGGTGACTTAAGTTTGTTTTGTCGAAAAAAAATTGTATACTTTTTAAAAATGGGGTCCGGTTATTTTTGGGTCCCCCTCGTATATTGCAAAGGTTTAACGGAATCTCTCATGAAAATCCAGTTATTATTTTTATAGAAATTAATGAACTTTGGGAAGCGTGAATATCAATACGATTTTCTTAAGCTCTAGGCAAATACATTTTCAAACAAATGTCTTATCATTTCCGTCTAATCAACAATGAAATTTGTTGAAAATGATTCTGTAAATATTATAACAAAAGTCCAATGGTAGTATTATGTGGACGTAAACTTCATATAATATTAGTTTATTTAAATTTTTATCAAAATCGAAATTACAATGTTTTATTGCTGTCTTTCAAATGCTCTCAATGACGAAATTAACAGTTAAAATAATCCTACTTACTATGACATATTGATGTAGGTCAATACCACTCGAAGGAAGTAATGGATAACTCCATTACTTCCTTCGAGACGTTCAACATTTCATAAAAAATATATATTAATACTGCGAGAGTTCAGCTGGTTCTTATGAAGGGAAATATTTGTTATAAAGGTTTGGGACCGCAAATAAGATCTCCATGACAGCAGTAGACAACCCGGACACTGTGAATGCAACCTCCCAAAGATAACTATGTATGGGCGCCTCAAAAGATTCCTATTCATCATAAGGTTTGGCATTCATTAATGGTAAAAAATACTTAATCACGCATATAACAGGACTTTAAGTAGGCTAGTCACAAAACTCTCACCCTTCAGCGTGATGGGTATGTCATCAAGGATAGAATATGAAATGATTCTGGGCCAAACTACTGATAAAACGTGACAAATTTGTCACTGATGAATTGAAAATAAATACAATCAGTAAATGTCATTAAGGTGTTTAAAAAGAGATGCTTTCCTAGTCAAAGTGGAGATCATATTTTACAATAAATATGAACCGGCGCCGGCCCCGGTGGCGGCGGGGTCAAGTCCTCGCCAGCTAAACTGAGCGTCGCAGATTTGAGTGCCACCTGTGTGGGTTTTTCACCATCCATGGCATGGATGCATGTCATGTTCCGTTGGTTCGACCCCTGGTAAACCTGATGACAGGCTTAGCAGTCTATCTGGTTTCCAGGGACATACGGACCAACAGAATTGTCGGGTAAACAAAACAGTATATGTTTTAATATCAGCAGCTGTAGGAAGCATGAATGAAATATTGTATTATTTTTGGGGCAACAAGATACTATATATGTGTTAAACTTGACTCGTATTTTTCGCGCGGTACGCTTATAAATCCTTCACAGGATTTCATGATCCTGAAAAAATTACTGCAGCACCTATGTTATTTATTTTCAAAAATAGGTGGGAAACTATGCTGACTACACAGTGTTAATTTTTTACGGTCTAGGTGTTAAATATTTGTCATTTATAAGCAAGGTCCCTCTGTAGTGTGTACACGTATCATTTTTCATGTAAAAGGGCAGGAATTTTTTGTAAAAACTCAACATTCGAACAACAACGAAAATACCAGTATACAAATATTTTAGTATTTTTTGAAGGGGTAGATATTTTTCTATTAGATTAAAAAAATTTCATTGATTTTTGGGTGACATAATATATCACTAAAAATTGCGCAAAATGCAGTGAATCAACTACAGTGTAGCCTGATATCTTTTTCCATGTAATTTACGCTCCGTTTTCCTGCGTGTATGCGAAAGTACGTGAGGTGGAGCCTTAATTATACCTTATATTTAATCATAGTAGTTTTTATCATGCGCGTGGTATTTATTTCTATTTTTTAAATTTATTTTTTTTATTTATCTTCACTACCCCGAATACAGCAACAATGGGCCAATTTACGTCGGGTGAATAACAGTAACAACGGACGAGAGACAAACACCCATGTCCTGGGCAGATATTATTCTACCCAGGCGGGACTCAAACCCGCGACCCTAGGGTTAGCTGGCGAGGACTTTACCCCTCCGCCACTGGGGCCGACAATTATTATTTTATTCATTTCCTATGATTTTCTGCATTAGATGATGTAACATACTGTCTTGAGTAATTGCGACACACATAAGAAGAGATCCACATGTAGTCCATATACATGTTTTTTTACTTATTTCGACTGGTTAGAATTAAAATTTTTCCCTTAAAGTAATACCTATGTTGTTATAAATGTCTAAATAATTTTCCTTTCAACCTTATAGCTACACTTCATTTATAGGTCCGAAAGAAGCGAAAAAATTAATGAGATATATTGCCAAACAGATAGGTACAAAAGTTCGTTCTTTCTAGCATAAGTAACCATAGTAAAAACTGAGCTCCACTCAATATACTCCCGTAATACGTTCACCATTTCACCTTTAATAACCTTATCCCTTACACGGCTGACCACCTAACACCCCCTGCCACACGCCCATGTGGTGGCTTGCAGGGTAGTATGTAGATGTCGATGTCGATGTCGGTTGCCATCATGAACAAATTTCTAGGATTAGACCATTTGGCCTAGCCGCTACAGGTTGAGTCCTTAAATCGCTTCTTTGGTCGTTTGTGGTGTTTCTTCCCCTAATGCAAGAGCTAAACATGAGCGCGTCAGGATAAGCATCAGAGGATGCTACATGCAGTGAGAACCTCCTATAAAATATTGGCGTTTAAATCAGGAGAAAATGGTTGGGAATGAGTGGGTATTGAAAGAAAGGGGAATGAGTGGTCTGACAATGAATGTAGCGTGTTTCTTGTGTTCAACCACTTCGAGAGAACAAATGACAGTCAAATAACGTAGCAGATTCGTAATAGAGGATGCAATTTTGTAAGAGAAAGGGGTAGAAAATGAAAAAATGAGAAAATATAGACGAAAGGTAACCTTATGAGATGGAATGTTAGGTTCGTTAAATTATACGTTCATTTCGTGACATTCGTCGTTTTTAGCTGTATATACTTGTGACATATTACCAAAGGTTCATAGTTCATTGAAGAAATTATGATGATATTGTGTGTTATTGCGTCACAAAATGACGGACGTTTTCTTAGACAAAATAATTTTACATTAAACTTATCTTTGGTTAAAGAAATTAGTGAACCGAGCTATTTCATCTGGTTATTAAGTGAACATATTTCAACAAATTCGAGGAGTTAAGGTCCACTAAACTCAATCTAACAGAGTCAGTATTTACAGGCCCAGCTGCGCGTGGCCGAACCACGACTCGCGATCGAAAAATATTGTTTACTTTTCACTTATAAACTTTTCTCCAAGGTTTTAGCAGAATAACGTTAAAATATGGCCAATTTGTACCCTGATGAAATATCTTGGTGAACATATTTCTTAAAATAAAGATGATGGCTGCTTCATTAAAACTTTTACCTGGGAAAAGCATACGCCATTTTATGACGTTGTGGCGCATAAATATTAACAAATATCTCTAAATATTATGCATAGTTCAGGTAAAAACCATGCTATTACATGGTAATGTTTAATATTGCATTAAAACCCCTCCTCTACATCATCATCTGTGTACCTTTTGAGATTTTCGAGAAAAAATGAAAACGGGCTTTTTCTTAGAAACAAGGTCATTTTCAAGCCTCCGGTTAAAAGTTACGGCCAAGGCTTAAGGCAATTGACTTCTCATTTCATAATTATCAATTGTTTATGAGTATATGAGCCAAATTTTAAGTCTTTACCTAAAAAGTCAACTTTTTTCTGACATTTTTCGATTTTCCACCACTGTACTGGTGGTTGGTTTGATTTTCTTGATTATTTAGATCCGGGAAGAATGAAAAATGGTCAAAAATGAGTAATAAAAACATATAGTAAAACCTGTACTGTACGACTGTCTATACCACAAAAGAAAATGACGTCATTGGTAAGAACATCTGTACGTAAAAGTCACAACATCATCAATCTAAACAACATCACAATATCAATCATTAGATAGATCGGATAAAATCAGGGGTAAATATGAACGCAATGGGACGCATTTATAAGCATGATGAAGGAAAGCATTAGATGTATCTTGAAGTAATATAGGCATATTATTCTTAGGAGAAAGGGAAAACAAGGATAGAGGGCGAACGTGGGAGTTAGAGCTGCGAACAGTTTGGATTGTGTTTGTATGGAAATGGAAGGATGAAGACGACAGGGACAATTTTGCATGCGCCGAGGGGAGAAGTCAAACGTAAATTTTTTGGTTTGGATCGAGAGGAGGAATGTTGGAAGAAGGTGAGAGAGAGTGTATGGGGAATGGGTATGGGATGACGAAAAACGTACATCCATTCGCTGCTTTTTTCGGATATGGGGGATATAAGTTCAAGATTTACGATCAGATAGTTGTCAGCCATCCCAAATTCTGAGGCGCGTGGCTATTCTGGGATAGGATCTGCCTCAAGAATGCCTATCCTTTTTACGGCTTCGTAGACTCGTGAAGGTCATGCTTATCTCTTGGGAGGTAATCATCCTTTATAACTGACCAGTGATTTTTTTCTTTCCCAACTGGAAAAGACCGACGCTTCCTGAAGGAATATATCATTAGCGAAAACGCTATCACTTTATTCGAAATATCCGAAGAGAATTGTTCTCCTCCAGGTATTTATACATGTAGATGTAAATATGAGTTAAAATTAGCTGACTAGCCCAGTTTCTTCGTATATATTATACAATTTGCAATCGTGATTAATCTGTGCCTTTCTATCCATTAGTGTTTCGATGCTATAAACGTATCCGTTGTTTTGGTCTATGATTGAGTGCAGACAAGGAAACAGCCGCGTTCTACAAATTATAAACCACAGAGAAGTCGATAAATAAGTATATAATATTCGTCTCCTGAGTGGATATTTTGAACATCTGATTACAATTTTCCTTTGTTATGATCATTAAAATTTGAAACTTTACTTTGCAGTTTGGAAACGTTATGTCAACTCGCTTTCTCTGTATCAATTGCTTTGTAAAACGATTAATTCCGTAATGTTAACTGAGAGGAATTGTATTTCTAGTCTTTAGTTTCACTAAAATTATGTACGCGAGATAAAAATTACAGAAAAGTCATTGGAGGCTACCAATTGTCAAATGCCTTACATCAAATGACGATTTACTACTATTACTTAATGATTATTATATGACTACGTCCGGGTATTTACTATCAACATTGTATACGCGACAGATGAGTTCTACAGCTACCTATGCAGGAGAACAAGAATAAAACACACTCCTTTGGTCTTATCAAGTTCAAATATATCTCGTTAAAACAGACAAAATCCAAGAATTGTAATAATTTCAGATCAAGCAAACACTTTTAGTTTATGGGAAATCAAATTAAATATTGATTGTGTCCTGTAGTTGGTCTCTGGCAAGGATTTATGTTTTCTGGACACCACCGCAGGTAATTAAACATAGTTTGAGATAATTACAGTTCCTGACGTGTGAGTGTTCTGACGTGCGATGCTCAAATTCCATGCGGCCATTCAAATGTTCAATCCCAGTGCTCACAAATTATACATATGAATATACAAGCAAACGTAAAAAATGACTAGGCTAAACTGTTAACAGAAATTAAGAAATGTATGACTTTGTAAGTAATTCTAGACAAGCATTCAACCTTAAAGAATGCATCCCTTACTTTTTCACTGAAATTCATTTCACTTGGTACAACGCGTTTCACCGACTTGCGAAATAATTATTTATCTCGGTTTGAGGTTGGGTTTATCCAATCACATCTGGGTGCATCTCTAAAGCTGCCTGTCTAGTGTGGTAAGAGTGTCGTGAAATATTAAACTTGCAGAATAATACCTTTAATCTGCGTATTTGGCATATAGTTTAAAATGTTTACGAAAAACTTTGTTGTTTCATTCTTTAAAAAAAATATCGTGATCGTAGAAAATCCTGATACCAAGAGAAACACTATTAATGCGTAGTAGATGAATCTAAAACAAAAAAATATCTACATACTATGCATTTGTAGTCCACGCATGAAGCTGAAAAATATTTATTTTAACAAAATAGCCTAAATTATGCGATTTTTAAAATAAGTTTAGGTAAGTAGTTTAAAGAAAAGGTAGCCAAAATCACTCAAAATACGTTTCTGAGAAGTGATTCTAATGTCAGATAAAAATATTCACCTTCAGCCTTCATCATAACAGTTTATATATTTTGTGGAAAAATCTTGACTAATTTTAAGTTCCGTCTCATCCATAAGAGACGCATGCTGTTAAAGGTTTAAACCATTTATTTCGACTATCATATCTTTTCTGATATCTCCTTACACGCTACATCACCTTCTTTGACATGATTTCATTAGTTATAATACAACTCCTCGCTGAAGTTGGGAATTTTAGCCCGTCCATAATATAACTGTCCTGGAATTAAAATTGTATCTTATGATACCTCATGTCGGAAACATGCTGTGAATCAAGTTTTATAAATTTCTCCGGAAAAGTAGTTGATGAATTTCCTAAGTGTAGACACCCTAAACTTTCATCTGTAGTGTGTATATAATGCCTACAACTGATCGAATCTTTGTGAAAGAGAATCCTTTGGCGGCCTCAATCTGGAGTCCCTCAAGTGTACTTTATCTTTCGGAAGTGCATGCTACGTCATTCTTTTTGCTGAACTCTACGCGAAATGGTCTCTGCATGTCTATAGAAGAGAGCAATAGATCAAACTTCGTAGTAAATATGATTTGTTTGCAGTTATCCTTCTCTCTGCCGACTCGCAGTTACTAAACACCGTGAATATTTGTGCATTCGTGGTCCTCAATCACTCGACGGTGACGACTTAAGCGATTAATTGCGGTGATAGCCGTTCATTAGTGGGACGAGATACGTCGCCCAGTCGAGTGCGAATCGACTCTTGAATAAACGTCCTCGCACTCAGTCCATAAAGAGTGCCCACCTTCATTTTGGCCCCAGCCACTCTCCCACAACCCGGTCGCCCTCCTCTGGTGGGATCGTCGCGAGGAATATCAACTCGGGCTGTCCTCTAGTGGAAGGACGGGGGGAAGGGGTGGCACGCTTAATGGTTCGTCTGTTGTGATAGCCAAATGTCGCATTCCGTCGGGTGGGACTGGCGTAGAAGGGTTGCGCGGGGGAGGCAGAGGTGGATCGGGAGTAGTCTAGAGGGGGATGTACTGAATCAACAATTCACCGCCACGCTTTGAGTTGACCTAATGCATCACGGTCAATGAGGTCCCGTGGCCCCAGAGGCACGTCGCGGCCAATTCACACTGCGTGATTCTAGTTAGTCGGCGTCTATTCTGAATTGCAAAAGGGCGTCGGGTTCCTCCTCTCCTCCTCCTGCTCCAGCCTCCCAGACAGTCTCTGTCCTTTTCTCTCCTGACCCGGCACACCTCAGTACACACCCCCCCTCTGGCGGGAATGAACCCTTCTTTAAGCTCACTAGCACCTAAATTCATTGTAACGAATTGGGTCTCGGAAACCGGAAGTAATTAACCACAGACTTGATAAGAAGTATGTTCAAAGTGCACTAACGATGGTGATTTTTTATTAAGATTTGAAATTTAGAAATACGTAGGGGTAAAGATATGTCATTTTTCTTTACAGTTCTTGGGAAGAACTTTTGAATTGAAGCATACAATCGGAAAGTATTATATGACATTATCTGGAAAAGTGCCATAAACAAATATAAAGCATGTATTGCAACTAAAGAGTTATTTGCAATTTTCCACAAATCAATTAAACTTAAATTGCCAATTAAACAAAAAAACTTAAAACTACCCAGCTCTTATTTTCAATCCAGAAATCGGTATAGCATTTACAAATATTATTGGCATGATTTATTTTCATATTTCATCTGAAATCATTTGACATGGCTGACGAAGAGTGAAACAGGAAACATTTCGACAGAAAAAATAAAAATGGAAGACCTGCATTACAAGTGGTTTAGAAATGCATGGAGAGAATTAATTATTATCATTAAAATGGGGAGTGTTATTTGTTGGAACTATTTTTCGTTAAAAAGATGTGATGTTTTTGTTATATTTATTTAAAAAATTAACTAATGTTTAGAAAAGTAAGAGATACAAATATTTTACGGTAAAAGTTGTACAGTGGAAAATGACTTAGAGAGCCGAGTTCTTCTTCATTTGGGATATAGTATGTGCAGAATTCCATATAAATACCATTTGGTTCATCCGAGAAAGAATGTTTACATTCTAAGTGATTATTTTATGGATGTAGAAATTAACAATGTATTAATGCCTTCAGATTTACGGACAGATATGGGAAAAAGCCAGTTGCTACCCTAAATATATGACTCGTTGTAATACTACTTAAATATCACAGTAATTTATATTTAAAGCTCAGGAATTTTTCTCTTTAATTGGCCCATAAATCTATCTTAGTGAAAAGCTATTCTGAAACTGTCTTTATCCGCTTTTTATGATCATCACAATTATGGAATCATGCCAAGAAAAAGTTACCAACTAACTTTTATTTTTTTGAATAGTTACAGGAGAAAGGTTAATAGGAGAAACATCTCGAATATTCCTTGAATATGGATTCCGTTGCAGATTGAATAATTATTCTTCTTCGGAATTTTAACCGTTCTCTTTTCGATGCCTTGTTCCCGGTACCGGCTCTCGCGAAGAGTGTGGCGAATTTGCTAAAAGGCCGAGGGGATTGGGTGGTCGGCATTACTTATCTTACCTAATGTTGCGTCAGAGTGTTGACCCGCCTCCCCTTCGCCCGCAACCAAATCCGCCCCAAGGCGGTGTCGCTCGAACCTTTTTTCTTATTAATACTGGGTTGGGAACAAGAGACCGAGCTTTATACGCCCGCAGGTCCTCCCCTTAAAAGCCCTCCGATATCATCGATTATCCCTGGATTAGACGGCCTGCCTCGGAGGAACCCTGGAGAATCCTGGGAGTATTTCGCGGGTAGCGCGAGAAGAGGCGACCGAGGAAGGAAGAGGGAGTGGGGGAGAGAAAGGAGATTGGAGGGGGGTGCTGCTTCAGCACCTCGAATCGGAGGCCTAAATAAACTGGATAGTGATCTCCGTGGGCCTCCAGACGAAGGGTGTTGCTCTCCCTCTGTTTCCCCATAAGGCCTCCCGTGTTTGAGAAGACAGATCGATGTGGCAACATCGTTTAGAATTCGATAGAACTAGTTAGTGAATAATATACCATTAGTGAATTCATTCCTCAATGAAATACCCAAATGCACCCACTTTGATCAAATAGCTGATTTAATTCAATCTAATATTTTCAACAGCTTATGAATAAATTAGATTTATGTTAATTTTCAAATGTTACTTTCATAATATTTATAATCCGCAAAATTGCTGCCATAAACAGGTGCCAGAAGGATGAATGCGTTTTGTTGTGAAGTTTAGAAGTTAGATAGATAATCTCGGAATTAATTTTTTGAATGATGGAGAGGAAATTTCTCCTTATTACGGCAGCCGTTGACGTAGCGTGACGGCAAAGATACTTAGACGCTTTCCGCTCACCGACTGTTACCTTTACTGTCAACGAGCACCTTTTGCAATTGATTCCACTATATCACAATCATTTTTCATAAAATTTCACTCTATTAAGGCTTCATGCACGCTAGCGTCCGTTTCCGTCACGTCTGGAAACGACGATCCTAACTCCAACTCAACACTGACGAGTCAACGTAAAACTTACAGACCTGTCTCCACACAATCATACTCGACGTTTTTGTCTCGGGTATCATTTACACGCGTGCATTCTTGGAACAAGCATAATTTGATATTTTGTTTATCGTATTGTTTCGTGCCCTGAAATTAAATCCATACTAGGAAAGAGAAACAGAGATAATATTTTCTCGAAATGAATATTCACAAGCAATAACGTTTATTAAGTGTAATAAAAAATGCATTTTTTCTCAAACAAAGTTTAATCCATAAATTATTAGATTCTTTCATTTGAACGCATATTTTTCGACGTTACTTTTGGATTGATTGTTTTTTCTCTCTCTTGTATTCAGAGTAGCGTTCATTGTTGAAAAAAATCTTTGTTCATAAATGCTCTGACCCAGTACATGAGAATTCCATACCATGCATTTGTATTTGATCAATCAAAATAGACTGAGCGTCAAATAATTTTAGCTATAAAAGCACTACACTTACAGCTGAAAATTTTGTGACCCAAAGTCAAATTGACGGCGATGTATACCTTTGCGTTTAATAAAAAAGTAAAGAAACGTTAATCTCAAATAGATTAGTGTATCTTGTCATTCATTCCAGTTTTCTTTTTCGAGGCACTCAAATCCTATTTGTATTCTTCTTTCTTCGTTTTCACCCTAGAAAAAGAAAATGGCGTTATTTATAAGCATGCAACGAGATCTTCTAAAACAGATGATAGGGAGGAAAATTTCAATCCTCTTTTAGGGAGTCAACCATTCCACAGTCTCTGCAAACAACTTTCATATATTTTACAGGTGAAGAATTATGACATCAGGGAAAATGAGGAGGTCTTTATATTTGACAGAGGAAGTCACCGGTAAAGTAAATGAAATTTGAGTTTGTAATTGTAGCTTCATAGATAAGGATTAAGGCAAATGACTAATACAGTTGGAGCACATAAAAGAATGATAGGTGATCAAATTCCCATGATTCCGTTAGCGGAGAAAGACAGTGCGAATTGACATTAGAGAAGACCTTGTAAACTGTTGGTTGATGACTAAATAAAGAGTAACACGAGTGAGAAAGATCCAGGGGTGACTTGTACAGAGAGAAAACAGTAAATAACAGAAGAAGACAGAGAATCTTGGTTAATGCGTATGATTCGCACATGGTGTGAACATGGATCACAATCGCTCCATCAGAGTACGTTTGAATTATTGGTTTATAGCTGAAGAATCAGAAGTAGCACCATTCAATTCAATGCATGTAGCTTTTAAGCGATTAGATAAATGTATGTTATCACACTGATGCTTCTCACCAAATATTCTATCAGCTCTTTTGACATGGGAACAGTTATACGAATAAATTGAGGTTTGATTCAGTTTTCTGTTCATATGAATATATTATTGAAGTTCGTCAATACTAGAATAAAATTTCACTTACAATTAAAGGTAATAGGGATGAAATATGAGTTTTAAATTAGTAGAAATAGATTTAATTCGGTTTCTTGCTGCCGTTTCCAGTCTCTACCAGTAAAAAAACATTGACCTCTATTCTTCATTAGAGCTGTTCACAGAGTGAGGAAAGAATGCTGGATTAGCGTGAACAAGAGAAGAAAGCAATTCAAATCTCGAATGGAATCTATTTAAACTATCTATAAAGGAATATATTTATTCTATCTATAAAGGAATATAAACAATGAGAATAACAGGGATGTTGTACCGGTAATTAACATAATTTTTAAGAGAGGAAGATTTACGTAAATTTCTAGTCACAGCTAATACTGTATGTTTATACCTTCGTCAAGGGAAATTAATTGCTCTGATACTCTACATGCATTGAAGAGATAAATTGATTGTGAGAGTAACAATACTAAAGAATTTGGAGGAAGCCGTATTGAACCTGATGCGTAATGAAGAAATATATCAGGAAAGGATTAGAACACAACACCTAACGATGGGAAATTATGGCAAGGGTGTTTATGTGCCTACTATTTTCTTGGTAACAAAACTTGGTACTATGATGTGGTCAATATAGTTACGTCTTGATAGAGTATATCATCCCGACATCTCAGAAAAACAACTTGTTTTGTGGCCATAATACATACCTATTGCATGGAGCGAGCAAAAGAGGAAGAAGCATTGCAATTATTTGCAGAATACTGCGGGGAAAAGCTGAGGGGGGAAGACGAATTGCCATGCATGTGTCATATTGATTTCTTAGGTATTCTACATGTACGAAAGAATTACATTGCATTTCTTGGGAATAAAATTAAATCAAGAAAAAATGCCGTCTGGAATCAGATGGGTAATGAAGAAATATGCGAGGGGAAGATTAGAAAAAAATTCTCTACGAAAGAGGAAATTTTGGCTACCATGTATTTGTGCCTATCATCTGTTTGGTATCTTACTAACTAAGATCTATAAATTATGTAGCCTAGCAAACCCACGCCATATTGAGTTGGAATGTCGGACAATGAGTTAGCAATAATAGGCGACCTGGGCCGTAGCCGGCAATATCAACTCGAGTTCGGGGCATAAACAATTGAAAGCCGATGGGAGGTATTGTTAAAAGGAGAGAGAAGACTCTCTCTCTCTCTCTCGTGCGAATGAAGGAGACGGTAAGACTCTCTCTTGTGCGTTAGAAGGAACCAGATGCAAATAGGGGCTCTCTCCCTGACAGCCAAGTTAGAAGAGAAAGCAAGATATTTAATAGATACAATTGGATTGTGCAGTGACCAGTGAGAATGATTGGGTGTTGGTGTCCGCCTGGAGCCAGAGACACGAAGACTGGGCGAATTCGGCCTTCTGAAATCTCAGAGATGAGCTACTTATTCTGCGGCTATCATACATAACTATACCATTAAGCAAGCAGAACAGCCCTGCTAAAAAATCTCTACAGTTTTCTTAAAATACTTTCAGAATTTCTTAAAAAGTTCTGTAGATATTACTAAAAGTATTAAAACGCCATTTCACGGAATTCCCTACGACATTCTGCATAATACCTTAGGATGTTCTGCAGAATACCTTAGGACATTCTGCAGAATTCCTTAGGACGTTCTGTGGAATTCCCTACGACTCTCCATATAGGTCCTTAGAAAAGGAACTGGGTCAACGGAAACGTCACATATTTCCGTAGAGTTGCCGAAGTTCTACAGAACAGCTTGTAAGGAGTTATTTTGCTCTGCAGAAAGTAACTCTACAGAACATATGTTCTGCAGAGTCAGGCTCTCATATTCTGTACAGATCATTAAAAAAGGAACTAGTTCTAAAAAATAAGAGTACCTTACGTTTAGAATACCTTACGTTCTACAGAAAAGCTTCTAAGGAATTTTTTAGCACGGAGAGAGAAGCATTTTATATCTTTGAAATAATACTGGAGTAAGCAGCAGAGAGGAAGAACCAAATCGCCAGGAAGAGGACGCGTGTGGTGAGAGGTGTTGTAGAGCCGAGTGAGCGAGGTGCATTGACGAGGGGAGAAAAATGGAACGGAGGGGGGCAGACAAATGGCTTTATTTTTTTCCTCTCGAGGGCTGGAAAAAGATGGAACAGAAGAAAGAAAGCGGAGACGGGAAGGCTGATATGGTGGTTTGTGGAGGGTAGGAGATGATATGAAGGGCAAGGAGAGAGGAGAGGGAAAAGTTTTTGGCAGTCAAGAGTTTGGTTTATTGGACGCGAGAAACCTCTTTGGCATTGGCGCTGGGGTGCCATTCATCAAAACCACGACATGGGAGACCTTTCTCTCTCCCTCTCAATCTCTTCACCCCCTCCGCTCCCTCCCCTTCCCCCTACTTTTCCTCCCAACCAACACTAGCACACACATTTCTCCCCCAAACGGCTCACCCCACTTTCACACGGCCTATTTTTATTTTACGTTTTTTTTAGTACCACCCACCCACCCTTACGAAACGTTCTATCCCCTCACATCTCCCATATTCCTCCATTCTCCTCGAAAAACGCTCGTGTCTATCCTCTCCGCTTTCCCGCCTTTATCCACATATGACACCTAATTCCTGTGTCTCTATCTCGGGGCTCGACCTCTCCCGTCCTTGCTTGTCCCTCTGATCTCTTCCCTACACATATGTGCACATATATTTGTCTGTGTATATCTCCCATTCTTTCTCACGGGGTTTGTTTTCCTACGGACAACCGCTTCGGACTCTATCACATTCGAAGCGATCCCGCACCGCCACCTCCTGCCACCCTCCTCACTTCTCCGCCCCCCTACACCGCTTCGCTTCGAACAGGAAGGTCCGCAGTAAAGCCCTCTCTCTATCTGCTTTGTCTTATGGACGGACCCGTGAGCAGTTTGCGTTTCCGTGTCGCTGAGCAAACGGACAAAATCGTTCGAAGCTGGGCTCAGATTCAGATTAGGTTTTTGTTGGATCCCATACAAGGAACCTCTGTGTTTTAAACGTAAAATCTGCTTGTAAGTATTGTAACAAAATCAATAGTCCCTATCAGATTGAAGGTTGCATATGAAAGCTTTGTATCTTTTATAGTGCGCCTCATAATTCTCTGTCTATTCATTTCAGATCTTTAGCACGAGGGAGTGCACTTTAAAATCGATTTCAAAAAGAGTTTGTGTACTCTAGAAACTATAAGAACTTCGGTAATCGTAAATGTGATTAATTTTCTTAATTTTGTTTCATTCATTTATGGACTGTACATCATTTGTACACAACAATTGGACGATGTATATGTTATCAACTTACTTATTTCTACATACATTTTACTTTCATAACATGAGAACTTTCCTTTCAACATATTTTTATATCTCTTTCACCAGAATTCTATTATTTTCTAGCTCATTCTTGCTCATTCTCCTTCCGTGAAAACACTTCTCTTTGTTGCATCATGATTTCTCCTCGGACAGGTCTTTCACCTCTTCTATCTTCTCTCTGAATACTACTCTGTTTCCTCTTCTTCTTTGATATCAAATTTCCGTAGATCGTAATGTTCTTCTTCCACCGATGAGACTTAAGTCTTCCCATTCTGTCCAGGAAGGTGAGGATCTTGTTTGCTGTTCTTCCTGGTTCGATTCTTCTATGCGGTCCATGGAAAGACAATACTCTTTTTTTTAATCGTTGTTGAGATTTCCTCAAACTTTCCGCGCAACTCTTGGTTTAATCTCAATTGGAATGTACACTCGTATACTGATAGTATTTAAGATCCAAGGAATTTCCTTATAAACTTCCATTCATTTTTTCTATTTCTGAGTCCCTCTCTGAATATTTTCTCTGACGCGCGTTGGCATTCAGATTTAATATTATTTTTAAAACATTCAAATTAAGTAAAAGCGTCATAAAAGATTATGTAAAGTTTTTAAGTGCCTAGTGTTATAAAAGATAATTATTTTAAAGGAACGCGTTCCAAACGATTTTGATCACGATGTACAAAACATTCGGCAATTTCTACTGTAAACCGACAAATGCCACCTATTGGCCGGTTTCTGATCTTTCTGCCTCTGAACATGGTTTTATTTGTCGTCAATAGAGTGGGCTTTTGCTCTCAAACCCTCCAACCCGCGTCACCTTCAAGTCGCTGAATGAAGAGCTTCCAATAATTTCGTCACAACAGTGAGAACGATTGCATTTCAGCAGCTAGAATTAAATTGGCTCACATATTTTCGAAGTTAACTGTGTTTAGCACTGAACATAAGAGGTTGGACTCCATTGCTGGATCTTTGATCATGGAAAAAATGTTAGTGAATCTCTTTCGCCATCAATCTGAAGACCAGTATTACAGCATTCTCCGCTCCACTATTTCAGTAATAAATTGTCCAACTCCTGCATAAGTCTAAACATTCCCTCACGATTTTCCAAATTCAGCTTGTAGTTTTTCCTTCCATCTATTTCACCTTCCGTTTTGTACTATTAGGAGTATAAAAGAAGGTTGGAAGGTAGAATACAACATGATGAATTAGTCTGCGAAAGGCTTCTAATAAGATCAGATGGGACCACCGCACTTCATGTGGTTGAATGAATCATATTTTAGCAGAAAATTTAAATTATGGGCATGACCACATAGGCCCAGTTATATATGGAAAGGTTAAACATTTTCTCGTTGGATAATCTCTCCCAATGAAGTCTCTTTGTCAACTTATCGGCAGTTTGTAGAACTGAATAAACCTGATTTCTCATTCAGTAATTAATAAATATTAAGCCTATCTCAATCTGTTAAGTCTATCGGGCGATCAACACTAAGCCGAACAAAAATTGCAAGTCAATTTTTTGCAGATAAATATGGTAAGTGACCATATAGCCGCTCTTGCAATTATGCGCTCCTGTAATGTAAATTTAGCTAATTTGTAATTTTGTAACATTTACATAACCCGATCATTTCTACATACGGCATTTTTTTAGGGTCCAGCTTTTAGGTACTCCAGAGTCGCTATCATGGAACAATATCCTCTATGCGTAATCTTCCTCCAAGTTAATACTTTCTTTTAAGGGAAGGACAATGTTTTTCCAAACCTTACGGAGGTTAGTTTTCTTATTATCTCTCGTATAAGTTTGACCTGGTAGCATTTCTATAGCAATCAATCAACTAGTTTAATATCGCTTTAAAATGAATTACACCAAGAGAAGACTATCTACAAGTAACCTTGATCGTAGACTATTAAATCAAATAACTGGAATTTTTAACAATTTCTGGCGATTCTCTCCATATATAATCAGTAGTCCTCAATTGTAGCCCATAAATAAATTAATCAGTGGAGCGCTACATCTAGACTTACTGATGCAATAAATATGAACATGAATCATTTTCAAAATCGTAAAATCGTTTAATAATCTTGTCTAAGGACTGCTGTGGTTGAACTTAACTAAACCTTGACTAAAGAATAACACTTTTATTTCTCCACTGATAAATTATAATAGGGCCAGCTTCGAAATCTTTTGACGTCGAGGTAAATTTTCAATGGTTTGCATGATAACGAAGAAAATATTCAGACCTATCGCGCTAAATGTATATAAATGAAAAACTAGCAAGAGTTGTCCTTTAGTAGAAAATTTATTTGAGTAAAAATATTATGTAAATACCGTTATATTTTACATAAGTTTAGATCCTAATTAACGTCAAGAATACTTCGCAGGAACGTTTCACGTACATGTCACTTGATCATTGCCCTATAGAAGCGAGTGTGAGGTTGAAAACAGCACTGATTGTATTTATTTGCAAAAGTAGTGCCACGCCAGATTTTTTGAGTGCGCGGCTGACTTAGGAGCGTAAACATTTTCTTCGGGAGATTCCATTCATTCGAGACGTGCAAACGAGCGTGTTTGGGGGACAGGATTGCGTATTCATCGCTAAACTCCCTCGGGGAGGGAGACATGAAACTGCATCTACATATTTCATATCCCCACCGTGAAACACGCTGCATTTCCATCGTATATCTTCGGCGTGGCCCAGAGGTAAACGCGTCGACGCGCGATGAAATATCGGCCGCATGCAAGGTCCTCCACTCGGGTGACACCGAAAATCATTCAGAAGCGAGCAGCCGTGGAGGAGGAGGGATATCTCTGGTGGGTGAAGTCGCTGCTTGTCACACCCCTTAGCTTACGTTCCGAAAAGGCTGAGACCCCACCCATTCTGCTGCGTTCCCTAACTCACCCTCTTCTTAAAACCCTGCCCGCTTAGCAGTTCCTCTCCCCATTCTTAAGTTCTGTATGCGTCGCTAGGCTCCTGAGAATGTCATTCAAATCCCACCCCTATTTTCTACCCGGCATTAAACCTCTTATAACATCCATTCCCTGCACCCTTCCTACCTCCTGACATTTTCTTCCCATTCATACGCCTCGCCTAACTTTATGTATCCTCAAATCCCTGAGCGCAATATGCTTCATTTACTCCCCCAATTTTTTTTCAATATAGTTGACTTCATTATTGGGAGATTTTTTTGATCGAATTTCCTAACAGAGGAAAGAAGTTCACAATTGTTCACAGAAAGATTCTTCCATTTAATACAGTTCGATATTTAAATCGGTTCTCATATGAAAATATATTAAATATTGTGATGGCTCACGGAATGATACATCACTGCCATGAGCTTATATACCTTTGTTTTACCTACCACCCATAATGGCGACGGATTCTTATTCTATTGCCACTATCTTGGACACCTATCGGAAACAAGGTTCTACCTGGCCATGTTTTTCTCGGGCTTATCAGATACTTTAGAGATTCAGAAAGCAGTAATATGCTGTTTTAGCTCCATACATCCGTAGATCAGTCTCTTTAGATGTAGAAAGGCTTTGCGCCACAGAAAGTTTTTCTTTTACGACGTCAAAAACCTAAGGTTGCAAGCAAAAAAAGAGCAAATAAGCACAGCAAAACGCCATTTAGCCTGTAACTAGGATAACGATTAATATGAAATATTGTTAAATTTAATTGATTAAAAAATATAAGATATTACGCCAATTCTTAATGAGTTATTACCTCGAGCAATCGATTGTGCCACTATTTTCCTAGTATTTCGTTCTTCAGCTCAGAATATTCTTTGCCTTCCTTCATTCAAAATAAAATCTAAATCTTTCTCCTTCTCTTATTAAACATTCTTCTCTAGGTCAAAATAATGACCTTTCACTTACTATTTATTCTAACACCATACGCATATCAATTCCTCTCGTTTTATGTCTCCTCCAATTACCTCCAAGGAGTTTCCTTCACCTCTCTCTATTCCTTTAAGTTGATCTTTTTACTATACATTCATCATTGCTCCTCGTTTCATTTATTTTCCTTAACAAATTTCATTTATCTTATTAATGTAATCTTCTGAATATTTTCTACGTCTTTGAGACGATAGCAAATTTATTGGTTCATTCAACGGAAACGACATTTAGAGGGTTCACAGTTGAATTCATTTGAAAGAAAACTAAGCTATGGCGCCCTTATTAGGAAGTCCTCTGAATACCTGTGTCACAAATAAGACGTAATTTCGTCGCAGAAACCTCAAAAAGTCCTAAAATGGCTATCTAAATGTTTATTTTTCCAGTCAGACTTCACATCCGCGACGTGGGGAAGTTCTTGCTGAATAAGGGCATTATTGAGCGACATGGTACAGTGCCTTTGAAAGCAAATGTGGAGCCTTGTTTTAAGAGAAGTAATACATGAAAGTATTGTCTTACAGTAATGTTAAAAAAATCTCTTCAATGAATTCTAGCCGGCCACCATTTTACCTGGGGCTACGTGCTAGTGTGATAAACATTAGAAAACAGCCAAAGTTTTAATTTGGAATTCTATCCATATCCATATCAACATCAGTATGCTAAGTCAGCGGGAACTGTTTTAATTTTATTTCATGCATAAAATATTTATGTTGAGAATCACCGCCGTTGTCATGCTTAATGGAATATGCCGATGATGGAATCTGTTGTATCAGTTACACTTGATGAACTTTTTTAATTCTTGGAACCAAATTAAATGAATTATTCATTTTATACAGCTCTGTTTATTTTTACTTCCAATTTCGTCACATAGGTGGCATAAAAGGAGACACATCGATGTCACCTATGCGACGAAACCGAAAAATTATTAAATTCATCAGTAAAAATGTGTATACTTTCTACCTGTTCTTGCTTGACTGGCATATTTGGTGATGCAGGCTTTATTTTTATTTCTTAAATTTTGAATAAGTGGTGCACCGTGCATATGTCAACTATTATTTTCGTGCCGTTAAACATATTCCTGGAAAAATTGATATAGTCGGCTCAATTCTGTATAACGCTGTGGTTTTAAGTTAGTATTTCTATGCTGCTGAACTGGAATATTCCACTATTCGCAGTCCAACGCTTGAATGAGCTTCCTACATGCGTGTTTACCGAGCATTGCTATGAATTAAACTAGCAATCCGATTTTCATGGACTTCTAATCGTAAATGCCACACCGACTTACTCTAAGCTAATTCATTCTCATGTGAACGAATCATAATCTCGCCTGAGCTCTAAAATATTAATTTGAGTTTCATGGTCATTTTCAAATACTGAATTTTGGAATCTGAATGCTCATTCAGTAGCGTTAATGATCGGATTGTAACTCATTTGCCCTCATGAAATTCTGCACTGTTCACGAAATATAATTAGTCATAAATGATGTAATAGCTGTCAGTTATCACGGTGAACTTTAATGGCGAAGCAGTTAGTTATTGGATTGTTATTATTATTTAAAGGATTAATTACAGTTTTCGTACTGTATTAGGTGCAGAAATAATCATAAGTTTGATAAAGCTATCCTATCTATCGATTGGTCCTCGAATTATGTTGTTAAAATGCCGTATTTCTCAAAAATCGGCCCGTGTTGGTTTCGTTCATTTTAATTTGCAATGATGTACCGAAGCGGTCAAAGTTAGGCTTCAATTAAGAGCTCTGTTCAAAAAGTTGCCGAACTTTTTAATAGCGCGCCTCCAGTAGGTTATTTTTTAATCCACTTGCAAGCGTTATGTCGTGAAAGTCACTCAGATACGGCAAAATATGTGATATTTGCTGTTTTACGACAGAATAAGCGAAATGCAACCTAAAAATCAATGAATTTGATTTCATTTTAAAGAAAAATATTTCACTCTTCCAATTTTATCATAACTTTACTCCTTACCACACTAACTTCCGAGATATTTGCCAAAAAATACCAGCCCATTTACATGGGAAATGGTACGAGTATGGACTCTAGAGAGAGCTTATTTTTAATAAATGAGGAATTATGGTTAGGGAACTATCTCGCTCAAACTACCTTAAGAAAAGCTAAGTGCGTCAACAATAAATCTTACTCACAATTACTTTGGAATTTCTAACAGTGGAATGCTAAATCTTTGAGTAGATCTTTCTAAGATATACCGTAAAAGTGAGGGCATCTAAAACTCATAACGCATTAAGTCAATTACAATTTTATTCCTGAATTCTCAGTAATCATTTAATTGCAAATGTTCATTTTTGTTCATAAGTGGATCTCGGGTTCACAATTAAGCATTGATTAATCAGGTTCCAGATCTAAATATCCAGTTAGCCTAGAGCAAATTTTTATTTTGGTTTTAATGAGCAAGCTGCTCCTTGCTGGGATCTCGGGATACTGGGTAAGAGGATAACGGTAGCATATGAAATATGCGTGAATTTTAAGGGAGTTCAGTGCTTAATCTTTATTAATACCTAATATTTCAATTTGATGGCAGTGTTATTTTACAGTTCAAAACTAGTCTTCAAAAGAAAAACGTTTTTATCGTGGGTTTACGTTTTAAATCAGATATAAAGAATTAAATTACTATATTATCCTGCATTTTCTTCTATTTTCTACAGTCACCTTCGTTTTGTAGATTTAAATGTAGGTGCTTTATGACATTTGAAGTGATTTTAATGAACGTTCACCTGTTTTATGGCCAGAGAGTAATTATTAATCAAAGGATTTTAAATTAAAATGACTACTAAGTCCTCCACTATTTTTGGTTTTATGGTTTAGATCTATTTTTATACCGTAATTCTTTGGTAAAATCTCAGTAACACTTTCAATGTCAATAAATATTTTTGCTATTATTAATATTAACGTTCACCATCGTCAGTATAAATTAACCATATGTGTTCAATTAAATGGTTTATTAAATGAGGTTACAAAATAATACAGTGTCGAAAGCAAATGGATTGGTAATAGCATATAAATTACATAATAGCTATAGAAATTGAGATTCAGAAAGCTTGGATACGTCTCAGGATATTGAAGAAATCGGAACTTAGAGCGGAAAAAATTTTATACTCTACCAATAATGAGAAAACTTTTATAGAAAATTTTTAGCTAAAGGAACGTCCGTGAGGGGTTTCTATGAGACAGAATTTCTTGGATTCCGACTTATTACCAAGTTCAAAATCTCTTATTAGCTTGAATAGTGATGAGAGTCGAGATTCGCTCAGCTTTGTCACTTTAGAGTAACTTTTCTGGCCTTAACACTAGCTGTGCAGGTCTTTGAGGCATATCAATTATTACCGACAGGGTTTAATTCGATTTCTGAGAAATTATTTGTCTTCGTAGAGGAATGCAGCGTTTGTAATTCAAATTGTGAATAAATAGCCACGAAAATATCTTTTATTTTCATTGGTCATTATTTTGCTGGGATTGATGTCCATATTAACTTACAGTAATTTGCTGAGTCAATATAGTGGATGGGGCGCGTCGCATGAGGAATTGATACTGGGACTTCTTGAGGATGTGTAATACGGCGATTGATCCTCGGGTAGCCAATAATGCATCGCCAGCACTTCGACCTGAAGAAGCGAGCTGGAACGCTTACAACGAAAACTGTAGTCAACAAAAATGACACAACGCGGAAGCACATCCGAAAGCTTTCATAATACAAGACCACTCCGCGGAAGCTTTCATAATATTGTCTCAACATCCCTGCCCAGTTATACAACATTTGATGAAATCTGGTCAGGGACTTTCTTTCGCGACTCTTGTCTCTGATGCAGTTGTTGACCGGTCCATTCAAAAGGAGACGAAGTGCTGAATGTTCGAGTGATAAGCATTCTTTTTGTTTTAATGAGTAGTTGTTTCCTGGAGCACACTTGTCTCCATTTATTCATATTCTTTGAAGTAAAAACGACGCATATACCACCAAAGTTTAATTAGCCCCATTATAAAGAATTCGTACAACAATGTGTTCGTGCTTCGTCTATGAAGTTGAAGTTTGAGTGTTTAAAAACCGTTCCGCTTCAAACCGTATCACTGTTATCATCGCTAATCAAAAAAACCTGAAATACAATAAAGAAGAGTATTTCAACCAAATAACACAGATCTATGACAAATCTCGTATAAAGTACGGGAGAAATCGCATGTGGTAAAAATTAGCCTTTTGGTTTTAATGGGTAGAAGGTAATGTACAAAGTTTAAAAAAATATTTTGCAATGACGTACTCATTTTCACATTATATTCTTCATTTAACAAATTTATATATGAAGAATCACGCGAAAACAATTTAGTCATAAGTTACTGATTGTCAATAATGAAAGGAAAATGCCAAATAAACCGTAGATGTTCAAACGTCTTCGGTATTTTCAATATAAATCTTGTACTTGTAGTTGAATTGTTCATTGTATGATGAAGGCAAACAACTATGCGTACTACCGTGGTCTATTGCATAAGATTGCGAGAAAATACCCACATTCCCCACACATCTGCCATCTTTAAATTGCTGATTAATCTTAAATTATTTCATGCTTGTATCCATCTGAGCTTTGACGTGAATTCTAAACATATCGGTGTTAATGAGTTTCCTCACGGTATTGACTTCAATTAACTCATGTGCTGAATGATTTTATTGAACGCAATTTAGAAATATTAAGGAAATTTTAAATAGTAGTCATAGTTGTTGATAAATTTCTAAAGTAATTATGAGCAAATTCATGATTATTATTTACAAATTGAGTGTTCTTGATCATATCTGCAAATTATTTTGTAAATTTAAACGGTTCAGACTAATAATGGCCACATAATGGCTTCCATTTCTTCATCCTAACGGTTGTATGAATGAATTTTCTCATATTATCCATCGTAAAATGTATTCAAAAGCATATTCAGGGCGTGTTATTTCAAGCAATTATTTTTGTTTGTAACGTTGTTTCAGGTTCGCAGTTAACTCGTAGGATATTTTCGTTAACGTACTAGCTCTTCAGAGGACCTCAGACAAAACGGTTATACGTGGTAGTCAATCTGGCCGATTATATTGGACTTAAATTTTCCTTCCTATACATATGTTATTAGGTGAATACTTATTTTCTCCTCGGACTATCTCTCCTTCATCAACTCGGGCTTCTTGTTTTCAGGTTAATGAACGTAATTGAATTTTTTAGTCCGTGATGAAGCAGAACCCTTAAAGTCACAGGTTTATTTTCTCATGAGACAAAATTACTCATCGTCCACCGGCCGGCTATGACGGTTTAACGGGGAAGTACTAATTGTTTTAGAACTTATTACGCCAAGGATATACCCCCTTAGTGTATTGGATTAGCAAAATATCCTTTTTTGATGTATTTGATTTTTTAAAATAGAGAATTGCCATTTTCATATATTGCTTTCAATTTCACCTTACTCCTTGGTATTGTTTTCAGAAAAAAGCCGATTATCACCGGAGAGATTGGTGGTTCTAGTTTAGCCCTAATGGTTTTAGTTTTTCGTAACTTTCTTGCACGAGTTTGATAACTTAAGATGGATGAAAAATATTAGTATTTTTAATGGTGACAAATTATCAAAAATGAATCATGTTCTGCACTTTCACGGCTTTCCTATCTATAACCTTCTCTCTGATTTATGTTGTTTTAACTTTTGAAGTGCTTTGCTTTAGGAACAGTGAAATTTTAAAAAGAATGCAGAGATAGGGCTTAAATCAACAAGCAAGCAATTGATATTGACAGTTCTGGTTCTCCAGAATATGGAAGCCAAAGAATTCAGAGAAAAGTTATAGAAATGAGCCATTTATCTGTAAATCCCAAGACAAGAAATTAAAAAAAATATATGTATGTAGCTCAGTGAAGCTATCTTACAGTACCTTAAGAAATTAGACAGTTCCATTCCACTAGACTGATCACTGATCCAGGTATTTCAGATCTCCTTTTGTCTTATTACTCATTAAATGTTGCTATGTATTTCAGATTGTCCATGTAGATAATGATCTTATTTTTACAATTTTCATTTAGTGAGAGGTGTTGGCAATGTCAAATGTGCAATATGATGCTCTTTAGCTTTAAGACGGAAAAAATTAGTTTAAACTTTTTGTGTATGTAGAGTTCTCTGTGTCGCCAAATTAAGTATAGCAGTTAACTATTAAATATTATAAATTTGGTATTCATGTACTGTTTACAAAATATATTAAGAATAGTGGAGAAATTTTGTACTGTTTACAAAATATATTAAGAACAGTGGAGAAAATATGGTGATGGTATAGTTTTTTAACAACTCTAATCAAAGTATGAAATCATAATATATTCTTATAGGTTTCTTTAAGATCATTTTTACCATTTCATATTCAGTTTTTTTCTTAATTATATCCTTTAAATGATATAAAAGTTTTCAAAATAATCCCCTAATTCCATTTTAATATCAACATATAATTTTACATCGAGCTGCATTACTTTTACAATGGAGGCGAAGCATGATTTTAAGCACATTTTGGTAAAATGTTGCTGTGGTGGCCTCTTGAATTCTTAGAAAGTATACACACTTGGTTGTCTTTTCTGATTTATCTCTAAATGCTGGGTAAGAAAAAACTTGAAGCTTCGCTGCCACCACCCGCTATTCCTTTCACGTCAAGAATCAGTAATGTCATGGAAGTACCAAAGTTGTTGACGCCTCCATACTTTTAAGTACCGCCGCCTGATGCTACTTTTAGAAACCGGTGGTACATGTTGAAAGATAGATACAAAATGTATCGCATGCTTATGCCATATCTTCCCATACTGTAGGTTTTTAAAGCCATGAATGCTGATTCACCTCCGCAGTCACTAAAAAATCATCTCACCAATTATTCTAAAGCTTAAAAATTTTCTATGAATAAGGAAGCATGACGTTTGCTTGGCGTAACAGACCATATTGAGTCTTACAACGTCCCGCATTTTAAAACTTGAAGCCCTGAAGGCCGCATTCCACCGTCTCTCCTGAGAATCTACACCTCGAGAATAATAGTGGATTATTATCGCCCGCTATTTTCTCCTTAGTTCATTTCCCTTCTCCAATCACCCCTCAAGTCTTCGAAAAAATAAATGAAAACTTTTCAACCTTCCCCCTTCTTCTTCTCTCCTCCAAAGGCCTGAATATTTTCCTCCCTTCAATCATTTTTCCTGCTCAAACTCCACCACCTCCGCCTCCTCCTTTTCTTTCTCAGGAATTTTCGCTCTTTTGAATCGGCTCTTCTCCGAATAGTTTCCCCACTCGCTCGCTATTTCTTCTCTCTTCTGCTCGTCCCCCTCACAGTATTCACACCGCTGTACTACTCGAGCCTTCGCCGTCCTTCAAATCTTCAGCAATTCCGGGAAGTGAAAAGGAATTCTTCGCGTCCTCCCCCGCGTCTCCAATAGTCTCTCCGAGAGCTCGTTCTTTAACCCCGAAAGGTTATCCCAAAACTTCTCCCACTTTTGACCCGGCCCTCTCTTTTATCCTAACCCCTAAAACTCTTCCCTTGGCCGTTACAACCCCCCCACTCCCTCCACGCCCCCCCTGCATCTTCCGCCCTCACTCATTTTCCAACCGCCCGTGAGTGCTGCGGCGACCCACACGTCATACGTGTCTTCGCAGAACTCCACTAAATTTCCGCATCTCTTGTCTTTCACCCTCTTTGGACCACCCCTGTTCTTTCCAAGCCCCTTCTACCAAACGGATAAAGACAAAATCTTCAAGTGTCGGCTTATTGAAGGCGTAATTGAGGGACCCATCTTCCGTGAGAGGAGATTTACACTTCGCTGGTATGTTCCTCTACTGTATCTCCCACATATTATGCAAGATATATTCGCAAAGGCACTTAAAATTTAAAATATGTATTCCTTTAAATAGTACTAACACCTTAAATTCCATGTGCTTAGCGGATGATCACATACTGGTAGCCAAAGGACCACGACGACGTATCTTACAGAGCACATTAGCGAATTGGAGAATACAAAAATTGAGGTCAGGAAATAAATATCCGAAAAAATCGAAATATGTGCATTGGGGGAGCACGAGAGAGCAGTGCTAAGAAGGTGGAGAGGAAATACATAAATGCCCAGAATACAACTACCTGGATGTTAAAATAACTCAAAATGGAACCCTGGATGATGAAATTAAAGTAAGAAATTAACAAGGAAACTGAGCAATATCCATATTAAATAGCATCTTATGGGATCAAAGTACAAACTAAG
Organism: Ceriagrion tenellum; assembly: GCA_963169105.1. Classification (NCBI taxonomy): domain Eukaryota; kingdom Metazoa; phylum Arthropoda; class Insecta; order Odonata; family Coenagrionidae; genus Ceriagrion; species Ceriagrion tenellum. Next base: position 121,286,265 of record OY720634.1, on the reverse strand, counting down.
CAAACAAAAATATATATTCAATTGTAGGAGGCGTTATCACCTATGAGAGTGAGATACGGAAGATGAGGGAGGCAACAAAAGAGATGCTTAATGTGCTAGTGATGGATTACTGGAGACGATCTACTGGGGTATCAAGACGGAAAATAATCACAAATGAGAGATTGAGACATATAATAGGAGTAACCTTCAGCATAGTCGATTACAGAAAAAGTAGCTTGTTTAGTATGGCCACATACAACGTATGACAAACGAGAGATTACCTGAGCAAGTTTTATGATGGACTCCACAGGGTAGATATATAAGGGGAAGACCCGGAATAAGTTGGAGAAAAGGCAATCAGAGAAAAGCAGTTATCAGAGGGCCTAAGGATGAAGCGATAGCAATGTCGGTTAGGCATTTGATAACATCTTAGAATGTTAAAACCCGATTATATTAATTTACATCAAATGTATCCTCACTAAAGGATCATTAAAGTGACGCCCATTCGACGGAATAAGACGTTTGAAGCTATAGTTCCAACATTGAAAACGTTGATGACAGAATTCTTGGTAGAACTTAAGAAAACCAATCTTCCTTATAAAGGATGTAAATTTTAGACAATTACAGAAACAATACCGTGGGTGGTTATTATGGGTACATTATGTTTATAAGAATAGGGAATTTTCTGTATTAAAAATAAATTTTTGTCTCTGAATTTTGTATCCACATTTTATCACTACTTTTTGCCAAATCCTCTAGTCGGAGCTAATCTTGCTATTTAATGCAAAATTTTTGGGTTCATGCGAAGTAAATTTAATCAACTTTGCTGCTAAACATTAGCAAAAGGTTTAGTTTTGCTTATCAAAGTATGGTGGCGTGAATATATACTCAACCTAGTCTCTATCACTTTGATTAGTCCATCTTTAATCCTTGAATAATTCGGTTCTCATCATGAAACAACATTTAATCTTATCCATGACTTCGTATAATCACTATTGTTTGTCAGCATTGGTGTATTACCCCTTATATTGTATATAAGTATGATTGTCTATCTATAGCTTTCCTTGTTTACAGTTTAGCTGTGAAAAGCTTTCCTGGCATAGTTGGCCCGCGCTCAGTCACTTCAGCCAAGGGATCGTTCGAAGTTCGTCCTTGAACCCGTCTGGTGTGGAGTAATCCCGTGCCATACACCCTGAAGGTGACCTAAATGGTACTATTCAGATGTATGAGAGCAAAGTACATTCGGGCGAGAAAGATAAACTAGCAAGAGCTGCAACAGTAGAGCGAAATTTAAGGAAGAAGGTGTCGGAAAATGAGGATAATGACTTCGTTTAAAAGTAAGAGGAAAATTATGTAAGATCGTGGCTCGGGAAAAAAATGGATTTAATTCATCTTATTTTAACTCAGATGAATTAGTTGAATATTTGCTTCTTATCTCACAGTGCTATTAAAATACGTAAATGAGAGGTCGACCAAACATCCCACTTTTTACGTTTTCAATGAATGGCCCCTAATAAAACTTGAATAAAGCTTGGTGCTTTTTACGAGGGAAAGAGGAATGAATAAATACCCCTAATTTACAGGAAGGATTTTCGGGTGACCCTGGCGTCCCTCTGCGAGAAAAATGCCCCATGACCCTCGCTCACCAACGGTTTTGCCGGCCGCGAACTAATCCTGGGGCGGGGCGGGGATTGGAGATCCCCCGTGTTAAACGCCGGCAAAGGATTAAGGGCGGGAGCAATAACACGTGTGAGGCACAAATTGATCGCGATCGCCCTCCAGTCTCGGATTTCCGTTAACGGACTTGCTGCGGAGAGAAAGGAACTAAAGAATGATTACCGCCTCATAATTATCGAAAAATATATAGGCCATCACAAAAAAGGAGCATTAAATCAGCGAAAAAAGGTAAAAGAGCCGCTGCTTATCTCAATAATCATACGTAGGTTACCCATTTCCTTTCACCCACGCAGTACTCTTGGCATTAATGTCAATATTCTCTCTCAAGCTCTGCAAGTGTGTTGCTGTACCCACCCATATGTCTCCACCATTGTTTATTTAAGGGGCTGATATGTCCTCTTCTGAGTTACTAGTTGGTAATCATCAGTTCTTGGCACATTCACTGGTTTTGGAAGCATTTCAGATTTGTGTCGTTCCTGCAGCCCCTAGATATAAGCGTCAGTCCTTGGCACATTCAATGGTTTTTGAAGTATTTTAGATTTTTGTCGTTCCTGCAGCCCCTAGGTAAAAGTTCTGTTGGTCTACGACAGTGTATTATACAGGTTAACACGTTTACGTCGCATCTAACTATTACATTATCACCATTCGTACCCAGTGGACGAATTTATAGCTTTAAACATACGTACATTTTGGCACCACAGAGAGTGAAGCCGTAAGTCAATAACAGAGTTTATGTCAAATCTGTAGTAAAGTATCCTTTGGATCAATAAAATCAAAGAGAAAAAAATCAAATATAATGCACTTAGTCACCTTAACTGGTTTGTAACACAAAAATTAACATAAGGTTTCGTAAATATAAATGCATTAGATAACCGAGGCATTTTATTTAGAGGGAAATTTATGGGTTTACGTTCAATTGTTCTGAATGAATTTTATAATGAATTTATACTATTGGAGGGTAAATATTTTGCATGTGTACCTGACAGCGTACAATATAATTTGATTAACTTTTACCAGGAATATGTAGCATTATAATTCTGCCACTAATATGAGCAATATCAGAAAGAAGATTTCAGATATAATATTTGAACATACATTATTTTAATGGAATCGATAGAAAGTGAATAACCTTAAGAGAGACCAAAAACGCATAAATCTAGTAAAATGGAATTTGATATAGTGACACTAGAGGATATAAAATATTTATGATAAAAAATACAGAGGAAAAGGAAAAAATGGAATAAATGCTTCTCGTTTTCACTGAATTATTGTTCATTTCGCTTTCTTTATTACATATGTGAAAAATAGCGTTTCTACGCGTAAAGACTAGAAGTGTTAAATTGATAAATGATAATTGATTCTGACCATGGGACCTTTACATTCATGAATTTGACCGAGAGTATACCTTAATAGTGACATTTTCTATAGGTATATGTGGCAATATAATCAATAATAGTAAAGAAAATTACAGATCATGTAATGTTAATGTTGCATGTTTTCTTCTAGGGATTGGTTTAAATTTCCTATCCGGTTCACTGAATGACAGGTAAAATGAAATCATCATCATTATACTTCCTTATAGTATGCGTTCTTACTTTGCTTCGATCGAGATGCAATTAGAAAGAGGATTCGGATTATTCTCCTTTCTTTGCTCAAAAGTTCGCCGCTAATCGTGGCGCCGTCTTACTCCATGGAACTGGTCCATGAAGCGAAAAGAATATGGCATTAATATTTCCGAGCCTTTCGATAAGGAATCAATTCCGAGCGTTTCAAGGCTTCCTTCCATCTGCCAGGCTGGGAACTTCATTTGATCGCGCTTTTAAAAATAGCACGCCCTTACCCTTTATACCCTCTCCACATCCGGGTCCTTGGGGAGGAGAGAGGGTGTATCACCAGTGGCGATCGAGAGGAAATAAAGGATAAAATAAGAGAGGGGCACGTAGTTTAGTGGAAGACAACGCACATCGTCGCTGCACGATAAACTTTTGCAGTCGTGGGAGACTCAATTCCTCCCGCTCCAATCGCGTTTTCTCCTTGTGTTTTTCCCACCCACTCCTCTCACAACCCTCCCCCAATTCCCCCCATCCCACCACCCAAACCTTCCACTTCCTCCCCTTACACCCCCTCCCATCGCTCTTTTTATTTATACTCCCACGACCAATTCCGTTCGTTTCCCGAACTCCTCCGGGCTTCACCACGCCGTCGTCCCCATAAGATGCCGCTCTGAAGCGCGATCACTTGCAGGCTTTTTTTATTGCCGGCGGCGCTCGAGAGAGAAAGAGAGAGAGTGGTAGAGATGAGAGAGAACGGGGTACCTAACTGAGAAAACGTTTCCTTGAGGATCGTCGGAATTCTTTTCAATTCCGATCCCATGTGTCTATTGTACCTGCATCCGCGGGATTTCTCCTCAAAAACCCCGTCTGGTCGTCTCTATGTTTCGTCTGTCCGTCCCTATAAAGGCCTTTGATGATCAAATGTATACAATGCATGGTAAAAAAGAATCATTAGTTTAAACCGGGACACGAACCCAGATCCCGTGTGCTCACGCAGTGTTGTCTAACCAATTATGACGACCCTTTGTTTTCTTCCACCTTAGCATTCAGGAAAATAATTTTCAAAATTCTGAATCTCTGGAAAAAGTGTCTTTATCCTCGTCCTTCCATGGATATATTCAAGTCTACACTGATGGGAATCAATCAGGCTACCTTAGTGCGCACGAACAACAATGAAATAATGGTACACGCAAGCGAAATGTTTGGTAACTTGCCGATATATACTTTTCTTTGGGTTGATTGTGGCAACAGCTGAGAATTTAGTATCTTTTTACCGAAATGTTCAAACTACAACTAATCGTAAGCTTTTCAACACTGAGAAGCTAAAAAAATTATTATATATTTGTTTTACATGAATTTTCCCTTGACGAAAATCTACACCAAAACATCATTAACGAATGCAATGCTTGAAGTTTCTTCATTATTCGGGGTACATCTGCACAGCTCCCGATATCTTTGAATTTCTCTGCCTTCTCGATTCATAGAAAATGGAAAGGAACTACTATGGTTTTGTGCGAGGTTAGGAGTGTACTAGAATGAATGAAAAGCTCAAGAAGGCTAATTTTTTAAGATATTTTTTATTTTAAAAATTGTTATTTAGCTTGAATATGGGGTCAACGACCAAAAATCGAAGTAATTCTTATGGAAAGGTGAGTTAATGCAGGTAGGTATTCCCGGGATATCTTAGCTGGGTAAATGAAGAAGAGTGGAGAGAAATCCAGCATCAGCAAATGCTAATGCTTTTTTACTAAATTTAAGAAGGTTATGAGTCCACAGTTTTACATCTCATACCCAAAGAGGCCTCCACATACCACTGAGCAAGTAAGGCTTCGGATTTTCCTGAAAATTCTCCAAACATAGACCCCCCTTATATGTATTTTACGCCGTGAGTTTTCTCACCATTAGAATCTTCCAGGTTTTTTCTGTCAGTCTATATGTAGGGAATAAAAAATTATGTATTCTTCCTCTTTCTTAGCCCTTTTAACAGCCTTACTAGGGCCAGGATTTCATGCAATGCCAATTTCTCATTATCGGTTTGTTTCTCGTGTGGTTCCATTAACTCAATCCTGAAATAAAACTTTATTGCTAAAACAATCGCAATATGGAGACAAAAGCATGAGAGGCGGCTTTCCAGAGTGAAATAAAGCCTACATAACTCTTTCTATCGGAAAATATAAGACAAATGCACACACCTTATTCCTTTTCCTGGCACCATTGAGCTCATTCCATCGGCTCGAATTTTATGTTTCCTTTTTCTCTTTCTGTGTCTTTATTCTTTATTGTGCTAACTGTGATTCAATGTGAAATAGTGCCTACCTTAAAAAAAATAAAGACGCTCTTTTGAATGAAAACACTTCTCAAGTGCATTTGCATTCCTTTCCCATCGGAGTGCCTCTTTACGCCCTTATATTTTAATGCTAGATTGCCGTCCTTCTGTCGGCAGGGCGATACTCTGTGTTTGGGTCTCGAGGAGTGCACGTTTTCTCAATGAAGGAATCTTAATGCAGTCGAGAGCGTTTGATAAATAAAGCAAGATGATGACCCAAAGTGGAAACCGGACGGGAGCTTCGGGCTCAAGCTCTTTGTTATGCATCGCATTTTGATGGAAGCGAAACAATGCCCTTGTAATCCCTCTCCCTGTGTGGGATAATTGTTTTTGACTGCATCAACGAACTCAACACGCACCTTAAACTTATTTTTGAAATCTCTGAAGTATGTTCTACGCTTTACGGTTCATATTTTCCAAATTATGGTTTTGTACCGGGAGTGCAGCGCTCTCCTCACCATGAGAGGCTGAGTCTACATGCCATGCGTGTTCGTTTTCAATTTTGAGGAAAATGATTGCAATTTTGAACTTTACTCGGATTTAATTTCAAAGGTTGTCAGCATAGAAATTAGCAATGAAATTTAATGTTAATTAATTGGAATCATATTTAAATATCTGTTTATCATAATGGAAATTTTCCACTGAAACCAGCCGCGGTATAATGTACAACACTGGGTTTCTGTATCAGTTTTCGGAGCTTTGATTACGCCTTCTTTTGTGTGCTTATCTCGATTTCCCCCTACGCATAACATTTTTTCGCGATGCATTTTATTAGAGGAAACATAATTCAGCTACGGATTGGAGAGACTATACGTAATTTCAACACCAGCCGATTTTCGTGGCAAATGCGTAGATAAAAATTTTGAGGCTGGGACGTTCTGTTGACAGAAAACCACTTATTTAGGGCCCAAAACCTTTTGGGATTTTTAGCTTAGTTTACAAATTTAACTGTCATTACCCTTGTTAACTAGGCTAGTTACTATTGCGATATTAATCCTGCCACCGTAATAATGAGCTGTAGGCTGATGGATTCATTTCTTCACCAATCGGATGCAGAGTATCTAATCTTGTAGCGTAGTCACATTGAATATTTCTTGTGAAGAGTTTATTCGTATATGTCACTGACATTACGTCACCTACTATTCATTTTTGACAGTGGCAGTTGAAATCTTATGTATCAACTCACCTAGTTACATTTTACTTCTTTCGTGTGAGATATTTAAAAAATAACCAAATTTTATTTAGCTCATATCTTTCATTCTGTTTAGTCTAAAGGAAAGGAAAACCTACTGTCTGCTAAAACTGAAAATGTGTTGAACGTTACACATGTATTTATGAGTTACGAGATTATTTCATGAATTAAATTTAGTTCTGTTAAACGCGCATTATAAACATATTTTGTGAAATGCGAATAAGGTCCCTCGTTCTCATCATGTGAAGGGGTATATTTACACCCATGTCGCTGATATTATGTCCAAATAAAGACCAGTCTTTCTCACTTCGTTCTTCCACCTTGCCTTAAACACTAGTGAGTTAGAACTTAACAACTAGAGATATTTTATGGGTAACTCCTAGAAATTTTAAATTTTATCAACGTCCCACAGTTACAAAACCGAGTGTAATGGCATCATCAACTATAGAACTTGATTTTTGTCTAGTCCAATGCAATATTTCCTTCCCTGTCCTTACTAAGTTTTTGTGGTGAATTTTTAACAAAATATTTTGTATTTTCCTCAAAAAGGGATTACTTTCTCTATTACAATCATCTTTTAAAAAAATGCATTCCCAGATATAGCATCAGGTCTGTATTATTAAGTATTGACATAATTTGACGAGTGGATTTGCTTTTAAAATATAATCTTTGTGATATTAGTATCACTGTCTTGTGTTGTTGAATATTATTGACAGAAATTTATTAACTTTTTCTAAACATTGAGAGTCACAAATTATAAGTTGCATTAAAAATCTAAGATGGTTGTGGGAAACATTTTTTTTATACTAGCTACAAATTATGACTGCCTGTAGCGAACGATCAGAAATTTTCTAATACCTTTCTTGTATACTAAGTCTAATAAAACTTTTTATAAAAATCACCCGGCTATAATTCTTTGGTTTCTTATTACCATAACTTGGTAATTCGAAGACAAAGTTTATTTCATGAAAAATAATTTACTTACGTCTTACAAACCAACACCAAACCTATTTCATAAAATATAATTGTTACTTCCTTGGCCTTATTGCAAATAAAACTCTAATAAGATACGGAAAATTTAGGCTTTCAACTTTAGATAATCAAAAGATTCTGTAAAAAAATCTGTAATAAAATATTATTCAATAACGAGAGGCCAGAGACCTAAAAAATATTCAAAATCGCAGACTTTCAAAGCTACGCTGAGTAGGAAAACGGATGTTATTGGATGTTATAAAATAAACGTTAAAAGGCCATAAAAATAGCATCAATGCATCAAATCAATAGAAATAGGGAAATAGTGAAAATCAAGCACGTAAATACGACGTCTAATATGTATCCGTTTTTATCAATGTTCATATCCAATTATTATTCCATTTTTACATCCTTTGTTCCACTGTTTACTTTCATACAGTCCTCTTTGCAAAAATCAGAGAATTTTCCCACCGAGAAAAGGGATTTTCTTCTCTATTCATTTTCGTCTTCTTTCTCCTAATTTATGATCGTGATTTAAGCCTTCGTTTTCTTACTTCCCTTGCTGCTCTTTTCCAAACTCTCCTCTTGAAACTCGAATCCCACTTCTCTTCCAAAATAGATTGTTCACTTGAAACGGTTTCTTCCGCGACCTATCCCGATTGCGTACTTGAAGTTCTTGGATTTTTTTTCCTGTTTTGAATATCCGCAAAGCAACCTACGTGCTCTCAATTCCGTCTCCCAAGCAAGAATTTCTCGCAAAAATAAGTAAAAAAAAGTAACAGGGTGAGAGAGGGTGGGACGTGGATGCCGGGGGAAAAAAACAATCGGGAGAAGAAGCAGGGCACGGAGTGGATAACGGAGACAGTTCGAAAAATATGTGTCAGAGGGCGCGGCGGTGAATTTACGGTTTTCATCGAAACAAACAGATGACGATCGAAGAATGTCATTCTTGCAAAGGTCGTACGGAAGAACTTCTGGAAACAGAAAAAAAATAATAAGTTTTCCGGTCATATTTCAAGATGGCCGACTCCTTTGCAATAAGTGATAAAGTGGAGATGAGACTAGATCAATGAAATGTCGGAGCTCTTTCCTCCGCTACACCGAGTCGATGAAAGTAATGGGTTTCATTTGTGGTATTTATTCTCGGATCTATTGAAGACGTAGGGATTCATGAATATCCTGTGCTGCGTAAAAAATATTTTTCATTACTCTGATCCTCTTTTACCAAACGATAGTTATCAATTTGATTTATTATGCTACAAAAATAACCTCTACAAATATGGTTTCGATGGTTGATTTCAATTTAAGCGGGTACAAAAGAATAATACTGTTCCACTGAGAGAACCTCTGAGAATCGTTATCTTTGAATGAAATTGGAAATTTAAGTTCCAATAATTAGTATAAATGGTATTTAAAACGAATGTGCTTCGGCGCCAAATTCACAGGATCATAAGAAAATCGTAGTAAAAAAATATAACAGTAGTAAAAAATACAATAGTTTTAGGAACACCCCATTCCAATATAAATGCACTACTTTTTCTGTCTCTTAAATGGATATACTTTCATATTAATTTGTTTGAGATGCCTTTCCTATTCGGTACATACCAAGTTAAAGTATCAGAACAATTTTTGTTTCTTTAATATATATTTTCATTCGAATCACTACTAAGGTGTATAAGCTTGTTATGGCCTATTCCATTATGTTGATTCACAATCCTGCCCAGATATTCAATACAATTAGCTCTTATCAAAAAGAAAATACCCGTTTTAATGTAATTCAAGAAATTACGGAAAATTGGACGCTTACATTTATGGCTACTATAGTACATACGATTCGTGATAATATTCATTTGAATTTACTTATTGCTGTTGTACCAATCATAAAATATATTGTTAGATTTTGTTTTATTCTGTGAATATATTCGTCTCTTATATGCTCCTCCATTTTCATTGCTTCATTACAGTGGATTTGATTACATAGCTCTTGGACGTAGAGTAAAGATGTGAAAAAAATTATTGAATGGCCTAAGTTGACTGATGTAGTCAAAATTAAAGATTTTCTGCTGCATGGTAAGTATAAATATTTCTTTTACAATAAATAATTACCTGTGTTTACTGCAAAATACAAAATCAGAGTTGAGAATGCAAGTGATTGAAGTAATTTCACAAAAAAAATTAATAAATTGGTACAGGAATTGAATAAAAATACAATGAACTATTTTTCTGAGCTTAAAGTCATTACATGTATCATAATTACTTATTAAATATACATTTTTGATAGAATTATCAATTTCTGATATACGTATGGGGCATAAACATTGCTCATGGAGAATTTATTACTTCTTCCAGTTGTACTGACACTGAGATCAACAATCATCAAATTACACGTGAAGGACTCTTGCTAAAGTCTGGGCTAAACTTAACACAAGCTATACTTACATGATAGCGCAAGAAATGTGAAAGAAAGTGCAAGAAATGTGATTTTGTCGTAATGCGAAGTGTATTCCTGCAAAGACAAGGAAATAAAATACTCCAACAGAGGGAATTAGACCAAGCAAACTCATTGGAGACATTTTGAAACATAAGTATCCTATGAAGACAGTGATGGGAGGAGAAAGAGATTGTCGTTTGAGACTCCATCAATGAAAAATTAAAATTGAAACATAGCCGAATTCAATAATTATTTCTGTTACATTTTCATTTACTCTGAAGTTCCAGAGATTTGTTTGTTTGATACTGAGAAATGGGTCGAAGGAATTACCATAAAAGGTTAAAGTAGACATAATAAACAGCATTTTTGCAACTGGTTAATATCATCTTTAATATGAGTAACAATTAAATGGAATGCATCAAGGTACAGATAAGTAAAAATAGTCATATTTATTAAAATATACTCTTTGGTACATAGTAATAGAGTTGTCCACATCCTAATATCCTCATATTTGGCAGAGATCAAGTCCCATCCGTTGTCTTTTATGAGTAATATAACTGTAAAAAATCACTTTGAAACCCACATGATAATACATGTAACTATCTGACATAGATAAAACATATGGGTCATTCCACCACAATTCGACCAGAAAATTGGCAAAATTGACCCTTGAGGTAACCGATTTCGACCAAATTTGGCAAATCGTCATCATTTGATTACAAAATGAAAACCCCAAAGCCATTTTGTAATCCATTCAACGGTTTACGAGATATTGCAATGTTGTAAAACAAGAATTTTACAAAAGCGTCGTCGCATTTGACGGCATATCTCCGGAAATAAGGGAGATAAAAATGCATGCAATAACTTATTTTAAAGGTATTAAATTGAGAAAGATATTTAATGGATTATTACATAAAATTTAAACAATTAAATAATGTTCATAACAAATTCAAATGTTCAAATCGATTTTTGACGATGTAGTTATGCCTTCGATTTTCCTCATTTTTTTATATGTTGTAGATACAACCCTCCTCTACAAGTTAAAAAAATTTGTTAGGGGTAATATTTCATTTAAGAAAGAAAAAAATTTTTGAGTGAAGGCGTAACGCTGGTCTCCCGCCGCGGCGGCGTCCGGCTCTCGCGCCTAACGTTCAGCAGTCGGTTCTCCAGATCTCATCAGCGCGCTTCCTTTTCCATCTTCTTTTCACCAGTTTTAACTGTATACTGACCCTTTGATTCCCTTTACCCATGTCATTCGCTAGTTGCTTCCCACTGGAGTGACCGTCGCTTTAGAATCCAGGTGTAGCGACAACATGCTTAACAGCGGGGGCGACCATGGGCCCACCAGCGGCCGTGCTCGGAGAACAATAGACATACCTCGCCCCGTCTTAGACCTCCAATGCTACTTTCCTCTCTTTCCCTATCTCATTCTCCTCGCACACCCTTTATTATGTTCCTCCTAGTTCGTCACTCGGGCACTTTCTTTGAAATGTTGCATAGAAATGCCATTTAGCGTCACCGTCGAAATCTTCTTAGTGATACAACAGATTCATCATGTTGTAGCGGTTCTTATATTGAGCCACAGCACCGTCGGAATAGTAAATTCCACTTAGATAATGTACTCTTCTTCAAAGGAAAGTTATCAGTTTCCCTTAAATGTATAGAATGCACTCACGTTATGTTCCATACAGTCTGAAATAATAACCAAACTGAAAGGTGCGCTTTTATCGCAGGTATTTCTGCTGTAACACTCAAATGGATGTACTGTAGTCTGATCGTTACACCAATGGACCCCTTGTCCAGCATCTTGGTGAAGAAAAGAAAAAGTCTCATACAAATCGGCCACAACGACAACTTTACGCAATTTCAGACTGTCACTGACATTTTAAATAAAATATAGTTTGCATGCAAGCGATGTAGTCATGCCTACTTACTTTGGTGGTATTCTCAGCGAAAGCCTCACAAAAAATATTTACGTCCTTGACCTGTGTGGTTAACGCAAAATGATTTTCCTAAGTCCATTGCTTGAAACGAACCTCATCCGTACTTTTTCCCCTGATGGACTCTGAAATAATTTCTGTCATTCAGTTTCTTCTCTCACATTTTCTGACGACATCATCACCGTTTTCGCCCTCTTCTCGTGGCAGTGTTTCTGGGTACTCACTCATGACGCAGATTTCTAACGGAGGGCGAGAGTGAGAATACCAGGCAATCCCGATAAGTTTAGAAAATTTTTTCTCCATTATCCGACTTTATTTGCTCTAATCCAGCCCAGAGGTATTGTAACTTGTAATTCTGGTGGATCATGCAGACACGTTGTGTCTGCATGATCCAATGACATGACACACGTTCTGGTCGCGACTCATTGTGTACCTAGAGAAATCCGAGATTTTCCCTTTTCAGATTAGTAGTCACGTGTGCGCAGAATTACTCTGTAGAGTTTTGCTTTTCCACAACACCTACATTTTAAATAGAAAGTTTCCATAAATCAAATTGGTCGTTTAAATATTAAATACAAAAAAGGAAGCTGAGATTGTTCCATTATTCGCCTCTGTAAGTACTGAATTTCGCAGGGTAATTACGATCTTCGCTCCAACTGCGGGGCCTTAAAATCAACAGCTTGAATATGAACTGTAATTTAGCAACGTTTAATTACTTTAATATGAGTTAGAGAAAAATGGAATTCACCAATGTATTGATGAGTGAAAATAGTCATAATTAATATGATTACTCCTTGGCAACATACAATATTTACTGAATGGTAAATGGTACCAGCTATATTCGGCATATTATTTTTATGTATGTAAACTAGGTTTTTGTACTAGTGCTAAATATCTTAACATCATTATTAGCTACTAGCCTCACATGCAATGGCCGGCATGATATAGTTCTAGCATGGTTTAGTGGTATTTAGTTTACTTTTTGTTAAGTGTTAGAATTATTTATCTGTCGAAGTAAGTATAACCAGTGGTCGTATCTTTAGTAGTGTACTGCATAGTAGCATATTCATTGTAGGTTCGTTAGTTAGTTTATTGCCTGACCACGCATTGTTATTGTGACTGGTTGTGGCCTGCAACATGCATTGTGGGGGAATGTGCGCCGTTCGGATTTCAGCTGGGATGAGGGCATCATGCCTGGTGTTGAATCACGCCGTGCCACACACCCTAGTGGTGGTTAGCACGGTATTTCGTTGATGTAGATTATCAGTACCGAGACAAACCGTAATTTGTTGCTGAAACCAAGGTCAGTAATAAAGCTTAAGCGTGGATTTTAACTGAGGTATCGATCTATGTATTGCTAGCTGTTGGTGATGAATGTTGCCTTGGATAATGCCTCAACTATTTATCTTTCCTAAGCTCAAGGAAGAAGTCTTTGTGTCTCCGACGCATCGCTGAGTAATAATCAGACCATATTCTATATGCATCTGCGCTGAGTAATGCGGTTGCCTCGAACAGGCATTCGATACTACGACAGGGAATAAGAAGGGTAAGAAAGAGAATGGATGGCAAAATTCTCATCATGAGCAGGAAAAACAGAGCGAATGCCCGGGAATTGGTGAAAAAACGGGGCTTTTTCCGGAGGAGAGACGGAAGGTAGATAAACGGCAGGGACAAAAGACCGCGTCGTTATGCGGAAGAGCAATTCTATTTTTTTTTATCTTCCATACATTCGTAGAAAACGCCATTATTGCAAAAATGGAAGAGATTTCAGTGTGTGTGCGTCTGTATGTTTTTCATATTTTTTTTTGGTCGATTGGCGGAGGAAAATGGTGGCGAATCAAGGGTGAGTTCGAATGGAAATACATTTCCCTCCCTCTTCAGCGTTCTACAAGACGGCCGGGAAATAAGGAAAGCCCGGCTATCCATGCTTAAAAAAAGAATGAGAAACAATTGAACCAGGATAAGGGATTCGTTACTCTGTTTCTTCGAGCGTATCGTTCAGATGAGAGTGGGCGGGGAAAGATGATTGCGGAAAAGGGGCAGCGAGATGAATCAATAAAATACATACATATTCTCATTTCGTTATTTAAAAATTTCGTCTGTATTTATTGAATGACAATATTACTGTTTCATGATTGGTAACTGAGTTTGCTCGTTAAAGGAATTCATCCACCTTGTTGGTTGTTTGTAACCATTAAGGTCCATGGAAGTTAGGTAACGGTGAAAACTCCATTTTCATCATGACAAGTTAAAGGGAAGTCTCAGTTTAGGTACTCATATCTCTCCTTTTAAGCGAATAACTAATAATAACAAGAGAACAGTTAAAAAATGTTGTCAACTAGAGAATAACAATAGAGATATGCCCTAGCATCCATATAATTTTACCCATCATGATTATTATTTCATGAAAATTCAATTTAGTGTACTATATTTGAGGACACGGTCACTCGTTTTAACGTGTGAGACATAATTTATATTTACTTCATGCGTCTTACATCCGCTGAAGGTAAAAAAAAATCGAAAATACGCTCTAACATCATTAGAGTAAAATATCGCTCAAACTCATGAAGCTGATCATAAACAGATCCATGAGCAAAGTATGATTAAAATATTTGGCCCTTGGTTTTACATGTGTTCACTCTCGTGTCTTTCTGATACAGTGTATCCCATTATTTTGAATTTTCATATGGATTTATGATACATTCGACGCCCATATGATGGGCCCGAGATTAATCAATATAGTAATTAAAGATTCAAAATTTATTATTTATAAATTGTGTTTGTAATTATTGATTGGCAACATCACTGCTCCATGATTGGTAACTGAGTCCGCTCGTTAAAGGAATTCATCCGACTTGTTGCTTGTTTGTAATCATTAAGGTCTATGGAAGTTAGGTAACGGTGAAAATTTCAATTCCATCATGTCTAGTTAAGAGGAAATATCAGTTTAGGTACTTATTCCTGTCCTTGTTAGCGATCGAACAAGGATAATAAGAGAAAACAGTAGAGAGATGCTGCACTATCCATGTAACTGTACCCATCGTGGTATTCATGTTAAGTTTCAATTTAGTATATTATCATTGAGGAAATCACCACTTGTTTCAACTTGCGAGACAATTTGCTCGTTGTGGACCAATTAAGTGAAACAAAATTTCACCCAAGATGATGAAACCCATCTAAACCCTCGGTAATATTAATTATTTTCAGGTTTGGACCCAATAGGCATGTTTTCGACGCACGTTTGGTTTCTAAGACTCAACGAAGATATTTGGCTCCAACAGCTATTTTTAGTCATGTTAGGTAGTTTATAAAGTAAGTATAGTAAGGCAGTGTTTTATTGCGGTGCACAAAATGAGAACAGGATATGTCCCCAAGATAGGAGGGTGTAAAGATGGGGCTGGGAATGTTATTAACGAGGGACGGAAGGTGATAGAGAGATAGACTGAGCATTTGGAGAACTACTGAGTAAAGAGGAGGAACATGAGAATGAACATGATAATCTGGTGATGCAAGAAACGAGAAATAAAACAAGCAACAGGATTGGCCCTGAGCCCTCCAGAGAAAAGGTAGATGAGATCATCAGGAAAATGAAGAATAACCGTTCACCAGGAGAAGACAGCATAGTAGCGGAACCTCTGAAACATGGAGGCCAAGAACTTTTAACCAAAATCCATGAGCTAATTGGTAGAATGTGGCGGAATGAGGCTATGCCGGAGAAATGGAAGACGGGTATTATATGTCTCATTTATAAAAAACAACAAGTTCCTCTGTGGAAACTACAGATGTATTATCCTGCTGAATGTAGCCCACAAGATTTTCCCCGGAGTACTGTAAAAGAGGGTGACAGTACTTGCGGAAGGCATACTCGGGGGATAACAATGTGGGTTTCGCCCCAATAAGAGCATCACTGACCAAATTTTTAATGTAAGACAAATGATGGAAAAGTTTCAATAGCATGACATTGAAATTCACATTATATTCATTGACTTTCAGCAAGCATTTGATAGTACAAACCACTGGGAGGTCATGAGAACCCTGAGTCAGCTCCAAATCCCTCCAAAACTGATCACGTTGGTGGGAATTATATTAGCTGATACGAGAGCAAAGGTGTTCAAAGTAGGCTCAGTAAGGAGTTCAGATTCAATGCTGGTGTTAAACAGGGTGATGGACTGTCGGCCGTGCTCTTCAACTTGGCTCTTCACAAAGTGGTGACAAAAATAGACCTGAACGGAACGCTCTTTGAGAAGTCAAGTCAGATCTGCGCATATGCTGATGATATTGCTTTTGCAGCCAGAAGACTAGTGGACTTAGAGCAGATCTATATAATGTATATTTATATTGTTAGTTCAGGGGAAATCTCAGTTTAGGTACTCATTACTGTCCTTGTTAGCGAATGAACAAGGATAACAAGAGAAAAAAGTAAAGAGATTCTGAAAAGAGAAGAGAGAAGCTGAAAACTTAAAAGAGAAGCAGGCAAAATAGGTCTCAAAAATAATGTAAATAAAACCAAGTATATGGTAATGTCTATAGCGGAGCACCGAAGAGAACCACACAACCTAACAATTGACAGACACCTACAAGGGTGTAAGTAACTTTAATTACCTTGGAACAATACTAACCAGTGACAATTACCTGAAATGATGCATTCAGGACCAAATTGAGGCCAGATACAGAGACTAATTTGCAAATATAAAATTATTCAGGAATAGATTAATAAGTAGAACTCTGAAGATGAAACTTTACATGACACTGGTGCGGCCAGTGGTGACATATGGATCAGAAACCTGGACAATGACTCTGGCAGACGAGAGAACATTCAGTACCTTTGAAAGACAGATCCTCTGTAGAATATATGGGCCAGTATGCAACCAAGGAGAATGGAGGATAAGGTATAATGAAGAAATAGATCAGCTGATTGCAGGGAAAATATAGTAAGGTTCATTAAATCCCAGAGGATACGCTGGTTGGGTCACATAGCGAGAATGCCAGGAAATTAACTCTTTGCTTATTCTGGAATTTAATTTCCCTCGATTTTATTGGCTAAATAAATAGTGCTATGATAAATCCATTATGGCTGCTGAAACTGATGGCTACCTACAAATATTTCTATAAGGAGCAAATATACAGGTTATACCTTTGCTTATGCTTTTAATCTTTTATACAAGGAAATATAATGCTTAGCAAAAAACAGAATGTGCAATTATCCAATAACCAATGGTTTTAATGCAATCTACGCTTTGATGTTGATGATTACCTGAAGATAATTGAATAAATTGAAACCTAAGTTGCATTTAAATCAATTATCCATTGAAGAATTGCCTATTCTGTTCTTGATTATGCTGAAATTCCACCACGTCACGCCTAATACTTCTATTTTTGGAAATATTATGCCATATATTAACAAAAGATGGACTTGAACCACTGAAAAAACACTGTAACACTCTGAGTAGATCTATATACCTTCGTATTGCCAAAATGCGTCATAAGTCCTTTAAATCTCCCAGCTTATATTAGAATTCTAAAATCGAATCTTCATGATCTCATACCCTCCGTCCGATTTCCTTTGCATTTCTGTCCTTTTCCGAAGCAATGAAATTGTATCTTGACATGGAGTCTGCATCATTGATGATATTACTTCTTCGTTGGATTTCTCACACCTGAAGTAGATATGCTTGCATCATTCCTACACCAAGTATCACAAACTCTTCTAATTCAGGGTCATTCTATCTCTTCAAACTTTTTTTGATCTTGCAGTGCTATAGCTCGAGAGAAATATTATCTTTACTCTCTCTTGGTTCATCTTATACATATACTATCTCTTCACTATTATCACCAATGGCCATTAAATCCTAAGGCTGGTTGACTACAGCCCCTTCCATCTCCTACAGACCCTTCCCAATCTAATGATATTTCCCTTACCTCCTGGTATCTCTTCCTATGTAATTTCCTCTTTGCTTTGTCCATTAACTTATTCTTGGGTATTCTTCTCACTATTCCGGTGTATTAATTATATGATCTTCATTAATGCGTGAACTCTACAATTTAATTATCAAAGAGTGTAAAAATGCAGAAAAATATAATATTAGAGCGAGAGTTGAATTTAAATCAACTTTTTTTGCTGAAATCTGTTTATAATGCTAGTCTTGTATTCCTCATTTATCTGAATCTACTATAGACATCTATTAAATTGACGGAAGTGACCCACAATGACATGAATGTATGTAGTTTCGATAATTTGCTATTCAATGGAGGAATTGTCGTTGAACAGCTTTTTTTTCGATAAACGGTGTGACTGATTCATGTTGAATAAAATCACTTCTATATCTTAATCAGGTAATCTTCCACAGGTTTATTTGCTGGTACGACGCGTTTCACCACACTGTGGCATAATCATTATTTATTATAATAATTTTTTAAAATCATTATACCACAGTGTGGGGAAACGCGTGGTGCCAGCAAATAAATCTGTGGAAGATTACCAAGTGTTTTTATACAACTTGAATGTAGACAGATTCCACCAAGTACAGCCTGATACAGTTCAATTTAGGCGTGACTGTATTTTTCACAGATATGTTTGATTCCTGTTTAATAATTTATATGATAATGCAAAAATCTTTTGTTCCGAGAAATTACGTTTCAAATAAATAAATAGATTCAAGATCTCGGAGATGAAGAAATGTGCTTCTGCCTGAGAATAAGAAAAGAAGGCGGTCGTCCTTTTTGGTGATTTCCGAAGGCGTTGACGAAATGACGGAGGAAATGAGCGAATGAAAGTGGCGCTTCTCTCTTCAGACTGTTATTGCGCAAGTTCCGTACTTTCACTGATCGTTGAATAGATGATCAAGGACCTTCGCCGAGGGAATAAAAATAATGCGAATACGGAGGCAAGATATGAGGTTGCGCGACAAAAAAACGAGACAGTCAAGAGATCAGAGAAAACATTGACGAGGCGAGAGATGTTTGGCTATACGAAGGGAAAGAGGCAATAAAGAAGCAATATTTTGGGCGCATATATTTCATCTTTCCCGCAAGATTTTCGAACCCTTCGCCCCGTCCAAATTTCAAGTGTCATTATGCATTTTTTCTGGGACCATAATCTATCACTTTCACCACATTTATTTCAACAAAACCTACTTTTTTTTAAAGGGATCACAGTGTCACTTTGGGATTTTCTGCTCCGTATTGTGAGCTGAGATCGAGCCCACTACACCCTCTGTGAGCAAAAGCGTCGACCCTTCACCCATGAGGTTAAAAATAACAGTTTATGTAAATTCGATTTCTATCCTCCTCGAGATGTCCCGTCAACTGACGGTCTATTCACAAACGTTTTGATTGCCGAGAGTCGTGCTAAATTGGAGGTGGGTTCTCCACAAAAATAAGCGTCGAGCATCATATTTTATGAAGCAAATGCCTGTGAAAGTTTATCCATTTTATTATATTAAACAAAAAATTTATCTCCCAATATTTTCTCAAGTCAGTCATTGGTGAGAGACTTTTGGAGCATATACTATTTTTTTTAATGGCATTAAAATAGATAACGCAATAAATCAAGTTTCATAATATTGCATATTAACTTTTGAATAAATAAAAAAGGTAGTGAAAACGTCTCTATTTAAAAAATACAACCATATGATTAGTGTGCATTGGTGGTGTTTCATTCATCTTTTCATGTACTCAAAATGTTGTTTTTAATTCTTAATACTATATTTCCAAAATTTATTCACAAATAGTTCATTTTTTGCATGAAGTTCATTAAAATGGAGTCCTTGAAAACGTTGTAAAACTTGAAAAAAAAGGAAAAAGAATTCCTGAAAAATAGCAGTCTTTCTTCTATCTTTCTCATGCAAAAACACTAAATCTCTAGTAAAGATCTCTACTGATTGATGTAGATAGTTTCCCTTGTGCGGAATTCCACAGAGAAAAAAATCATCCGCCTAGACCAGGATTCGAACCCGGATCCCTCAATTTCCAGCCGAGTGCTTTATCCAGGGAAATAGAGGGATCCGTGTTCGAATCCCGGCGGATGATTTATTCTCTATGGAATATCGCACAATTGTACATTGCGGGTGACTCCGTAAAATTGAAACTCCGTGGCTAGTCCCGGATAGCTCCAAATCTGTCTGTTAGAGTTTTAGTTGGAGAATGTGACATCTTAGTCCCTTATAAACCCTTAACGCTGAGAATTCGATTCGGGCTCACCCTGAATGGCATTCAATTTGGTGCTCGACATCCTAGTCAGAATCACATATCTTCCAGTTTCATTTTAATGAGAACAAACTCAGCCTCAAAAATGGATTTACAAAAAATTTAAGTATCACTATCATAATTGTGCTTACACTTCTTAGCCCAGTTATTTATCCTTGCGTTTTGTGGTCTCCAATATCAAATTCATTTAATTTGCCGGTAAAGGCCCGAGCCTTGAACTAGTCATCTGCTTACTTCATGATTTTCAACGAACATATTAGTTTAATTTGAATTTATTTCGTCGCACCTGTTATTAGAAATGATATCATTTTCGTGTTATTGAAATGATATTATTTGAGTGTGGAAAAAGCGGTTGAATTTGGTATATTTTCCATTTTTCGAGAAAAAATACTTGCAAACTTGAGACGAACATGCTTCAAAGCGTTCATTTAATATGACAAAACAAGGTGATGAAATCAATCATTTGGCACCCAAAAATATATATTGTTGAGCGATATTGACTGGTAGAGTAAACTCGAGTCTGTTGGATTCATCGTAGGAATTCTCCGAATAATGTGAAGCCAGATGGCTACTCTGAGCAAAAGCATGTCATAAAAATCAGCTACTATTAAATCTCCACCAATCTTAAAAATTCCTTTTTCCTCATGATATGAGTACGTTTTTGGCAACTTATCTTTAAAATTGAGTGAATCTAGTCATTTTTCAATCCAAGCTGAACAGAAATTACGCTTTACGATAAAGTGGACTCGCGGAGATGATAACTAAAAATTCGTATTATTTTTCAAATTATTATTTCATCATAATAATTCAAGTTGCATCAAATTCAGGGAAACTGATATTAAAAATAACTAGGAGGGAGAGAGAGTGTCATAGTGACAATCATTTGTGTGTAATCGACATTTATGAGTTGACAAGACCTTAATTTGAACGTAATACTTGGAGTATGAGAAAAGTCTTAATGAGCAATATATGTAGAGGTTGAAGTTAGATAACTCAGCATTTTGAATAAGTATTAGGCAAGGCAGGCTCTTTATTGATGTTTTCAGTATTATGACGGTGATATGGATGAATACCTGAAATCTCTTTGTTAGAATTATTATGTAAGTATTTTGTTAATCGTCAGCTAATAGAATTATGTTCTCATATATGCCTGTTACTTTTACTCACGCGTATCAATTTTCATGACAGATGGGAATTATTTCAAGCGTTGATGAAGTGAATTTATGATACTTGATGAATATGCAATACTCAACATTATGTAAAATGGTCCTCAGTGTCTAGCATTTAAGATTAAGAGATTGAGCAGCATTCGCGAATGTCAGCCACGAGATTTTAGCTAATCAGTTTTTCCAAATTTTCCCGTGCAACGGCTTATACGAGGACTCAGACTACTCTCTGTGGTACAGAAGAGAACTTTACTAATTTAATAGGTACGTTAAGTATCCTCAGAAACAGTCATTTCATCATGTATTATCATTTAAATCAGTTGTAAATGCCTTAAAGTAACTCTATCAGTGCTGGAGATTTTCCACAAGCAGTATGACTTTTTCATGCTATTTATTATTTTTTATTTATGTCGATAGAAAGTATTATATGTAAAAAATCACATAAATTCTTATAAGTGTCGTAGTATGAAACATTCCTCGGATTTCAAGTTTAGTTTCTTTTTTAAATTTAAAATAATTTATACAAATAACACAAACTTAATTCTATCTACTGTTAATTTTTAAAATTAACTAAGCATTAATAGACACTACGGAGAAGATGAATCATGGTTTTGGAATATATGTTATTCGTTAAAGGTACTTTTGAATCATGAAAAAACACAGTGTAGGGTAACTTTTGCTACATCCCTAGTCTTCTTCATCTTTGTTTCTTCTTTGTGGTGAATATTAGGTGAAAGTATGAAGCTATCGCGGACGAGATAACAACAAGAGGAGAGTATCTCAGAGTCGAAAAAAAACACATCAACATAAGTGTAAATTCGGAACGAAGGAGAGAGAGAAAGAGCGAGAGATAAAAACACGGAGGAAGAAATCAGTGCATCTTCCCTGAGAAACATTTTGCCCGGGATCCGGACGTTATCACCGCTCGAAAAGAATAAGGAACGAGATGAGGTGTGGCGGGAAATGGCGCAGGAAGATGGCTCTATGAGAGGAGGGAGCGGAGAAAGAGGGCAACAACAACCCCTTCCACCATCTTGCATCTCGTTGGAGGCTCTGAAGATACACAAGACCTGGGCGCGGTAAAAAAGAACGGAGGAAATAAAATGCGAACGCAACCAGGGCAAACAAAAACCTGGATAAAAATAATACGCCGAAGTGGGGGAAAATAATACCTATTATTTTAAATTATTTTTTCACCTTTTTCTCCCTTGCGCTTCAATTGTTAGCTAAAGCATGAACATTGTTATGAGGTTGCGGTCATTTGGTTTATCTGATTTCATTTCCTACCAGCCCTTGTTTTCATTTATTTCCTCTCATATTTTTTGTTTCTCATTATATTAATTCTCTCCCCAAGGAGATGCTCGGTGGAATAAAAAAAGCTCGCAGGCAAAAGCAAGTGTATGCGATCTTGATGCAGGCATGTTCAAGAACGAGAAACAAGCAAGCCGGGTATTATTTCCAACTCACGAAGAGACGAAAGAACGGGCCGTTTGCGTTTTCTTAAATTTAACGACAGTCCAACGAAAAGATGTAGCTGCGCTGAGCCGCATGCAGAGCGCAGTGCAATGCAGCCACAATTGACATTTTCTTAAATTTGTTCTTCTTTATACACGCAGCATATCTTGTTAGCCTGAATTTTCTTAGAGCATGCCATTCTTTTGTTCTAGTTTAAGAATTTCATGAGAGATAGTTTCGCGATTTCCTTTCCCATCATTGACATAATGTTTTTCCATCATACAATAAATATAGTATTGTAAACTGCTATCAAGGATTAATATTTTTCGTATACGATATTTACCTCATAAAAAAGAGCTAACCGCCATTATTTTCCTTTGATTGGTATAATTTTGATCGATGTTCATGATTTATGGTTTATATTGAATTTCATAGATATTTTACTATTCATCTATAACATCAAAACATCAAATTTTAGAATTATTCTCTGTCAAATGATTCAAATGAAGAATTGCTTTTTTTTATTTCAAACACGGAAGTATGGAAAGTAATTTCGGCTGAAAAGACTTCCTGAGACACAATGATAAGTTTTAACGAGACAGCGTGCGTCATTTTTATAATTGTAAAGGTGAGAGAAAGCGTGTGAGCCTCAAAGGGATGTATGATCTACTTTCGTTTTATCCAAGAAGGTGATGTATGAAGGCTAAAATATTTGCAGAACTGAACTATCATTCCGTATATCCACGATTTTCATCAATTAATCCGTTTCAAGCAGTTCATCATCATCCCACTTACTCAATATCATTTATACTTGGATGATGTAAATATGAATCTATTTTTTTTAATTTAAGGCTTTGGGAATGTTCTGTACTGCATATTTCTGTAAATTTATTACCACTGCAAAAACAATCAATAGCCTGGAAGACATATGAATAAATCATTCTCTGTTCGTATTATTTTGTTCTTTAGATTACGCTCATTTATACTCTGCACAAGCAACAGTACTTGTACTCCAAAATACAGGCCCTTGTTACCGCACATCGAAGCAATTGTTGTATAATAGGATTGCTGGCTCCAACTACATTATTTAAAAGGAAATTCAATAGAAACACATCACCAGTTAACTAATATGAATACCTTCTTCCCATTCATGTCCATACTTAATAAAGAAGTAGTAAATGAAGTGATGATTTTGGGCATCGCTTCATTTGAATGAATCAGACACGTAAAACCTCCTGAAGAACACCATTCAATGAATTTTTGTTCGTTGCTAAAATATCTATTACTGGATTGTTACTGATTTCTCCTCTGACTTTAACATATCAACGCTATTTTCGAAAACATTTCTGACTACAAATATCCATTTGTTTCTATGAAGCAAAAATGGTTTCTGAGAAAACGCAGTTTTATGTTTAATATGATTTCTGATACGTCAGATACATGGCGAAAAATTATTTTCGAAAATTGACGATGTGAAGAACTTTTCTCAGGGTCTCAAGAGTTATAAGGGCTCTTAAACAGTTTCCTCGGATCGCGCTGTTGGCCCTTCCGAACGCTGCGGTGGCATAACAAGTTATTCTCAAGTTTTCTGAGGAATAGGGAACATTCCTCTGAGCGTTTCTTCTCTTCAAGAAACTTGGAAAAAAAGATACCCTAGGAAAACTGGGAAACAAGAGTGAGTGGGGGGAATGGAAGGGGTGGAAAATATAGACTCCAACAATAAAAATAAAGAAACTCGCTCCCCGCAGAAGGGGAGACATTTATTACGAGCGAATAGCCCTTCTGTTTCGAGAGTTGCTCCTTATGGATGGAGAAGTGCTTTCCTATACATTCATCCTTCTAGTCGCGTCGTTCTTTTTTTAAAGACTCCATCACGCCATAATTTCGGGGTATTTTTTCGCTTTCAAGTCTGCGGGTTGGGAAAAACAAGGGATGCTCCCATTCAGAGAGATTTTGAAGGGGGAGAACGGAAACTTGCGGCAAAGGGAGGGATCGGCGAGGAAACAAGAGAGCGGAAGCTCACAAGACGTGGACGCCACCCTCACATGGTAAAGGATTTTTGTGAACTTCGTCCATACGTTCCATCCCTTGGACGTTTTAGCCTGTTTTCCGGCACAACTCTAACCGAGGGGAGGGAATTAGAGTTGCATTTGGGGTGATGTGAAAGGGGATACCTCCAGCTCCCCATCCTTGGTAAAAATCGGTTAGCTCAGTGTATTCTAGTGAAGGGAACGGGCAATCTTGAGAAGAGCTAGAAAAATTTCGTTAAATTCAGTCCTTTCAGGCGTTACCTTGTGGAAGTCCATCGTTGAGTAAGTAATGACAATACCAACTATGCTGAAGTGAATGATTTCAGGCCTAAAGATGCGAGCTGGAACGCTTGCAAAACTGTCGTCAAAATATGTCACTCCGCGGAAGCTATCCAGAGAGCCATCATGTATCGATACCAACTGTAAAACGCAGTGGCTTTGAAACTAGTGGTATCAATAAAAGAACTCTGTGGATTTAAACATAGTTGGTATTGTCATAATTTTATAAAATCCCGTACCTTACGTGCGAGAACGCTTAATTTATTTCGTATGCATGATTTGCATAGAAATAATAAATATTCACAAATATAAATTGTTGAAAACATAACGAAAACGATAAATAATTATCCTATCTAGCTAAACTGACTTGTGGGACTCCCTAAACTGAGAAACAAATCTGTGATGGAGATGGTCATGGAAAAGCCTTGAGAGAATCATCCGATTAACCGGTAAAAAGTGGAAGTAAACCTATTCTGATGCCTGGGGGTCGATTCTTAAAAGACTAAAGGAATTTATCATGCGTAAAAATTACAATTGAATCGCATGAGTGGAGTAAGTGGATTCCACGTAGCTGAGCTGCCTCATTCTATCAGCGTGTGATAATTACTGCGTAGAAAATGGTAGTGTATCATTCAATAATTCAAAGAAACCGTGTGACGAGTGTTGTGAACGAATCACTTAGTTTATCACGACTAGAAGATCATTACAATAAGGCTGATTTCGTATAAATTGGATGATATTTTGTAAAGAAGTTGAGAGACACGGTTAAATATTGAGCGCTAGTCCGAATGCTGGAGAAGCTTTTAGGAGACCAACGAGGCGTGCGCAGGAGATAAAGCGTCGCGACAGAGGTTTTGATAACTAAGGGAGCCTCAAAGTTAGATACAATGGCTTGGGAACAATGAGTATGTTGCCCTTTCAAGACATAGGCATGCAAGGGGGGCCGAGGGAGTCAAGAAGGTAATAAATGTAATGAAAAGGTTTCCTTTGGGGTTCATACTGGGGACTGAGCATAGGAGGGGGATACACGCAAGGAGAAAGAACCACTTCCGATAACTCCTTCGCTAAAGTGGTGGGTGTGGAGGGGCGTTAAAGTGGTGATTGTGGGGGAAGAGGGGAACCTTCAGGAACGAGAGGGTTTCACGGAGTATCGCCAAGAGGGGGAAGAACGGTGGAGAGACAGGCAGAAGGGTTAGAAGAAGTTGAGGAAATATATTGTTTTCCAAGGTGGCTGAGGGTGTAATAAAGTGAAGATATTGAGTCGTTTAGCGTGCGAGGGGAATGTTTATTTCCTTTATTCTGCCCCATCCCCTTCCCCTAAATGCGGATCTTTGCCCTGGAGAGGATTGAGTCTGAGAGATTCCGAAAAGTGGTCCTCGATTGGAACCACGCGGCATTTTTTGAAGAACTCGGCGAATTCCTGAAAGGGCTTGGCAGACCATTGGCACTCACTCTCGGTTTTATTTACGATTCTGAGAGGGGAAAGTGATCAATGCAAAATGCAAATCATCACAATTAACCCTTGAAAGCCGGACTATTATTTTCATTATTCAGTTTTTTAAAGCTGGATTTAAGAGCTCTGGGTGACTGGTTGAACATTTTTTCAATCATACGAAGGATGTGGAGGAAGGGTGTGGGTGCAATGAAAATGAATGGGATGAATGGATTCTTGAAATAGTATAGTGATAGAACGGTGCATAGAAGCATAGTGATTTGTATGTAATTATGCCATTTGGTATCCCCAGGTGGACCAAGTATAATGCTCAATTATTCAGTTCATGTATACCTGTGGTTGTTTAGTATGACCTGTGACCACTTCAACGGCCAAGTTTCCAGGCAATTTATATGTTGTCTTTAGATTTCGATGTTAGTTCAAGTAGGTACACAGAGTCTAAATAGGTGACTCGTTTCTTCGGAAATAATTAATAAAGGTAAAACTAATTCCGATTTTAAACGAAACAGTTGAAAATGAAGTAATTCGTCAAGATTGATTTTAAAATAAAGTTCTCGATCAAAGGCATCTACGGATGATGTCCTTTGTCAAAACATGAATCTTGTTTATATGAGGTATTTTTACACCTTGAGAATATTGAGAGAGAATATTGTATAAGCAGACCTTTGTCTCCAATCAAGTTGTAAGTAGGTATTTACCTCGAATGGTCGTTTTGATAACGACTTATCCTAATTTGCACAATTACGGGTGAATCATTGATACATCTCAAAAAATTATCAATATTGCTTTCGTCAACTCTTTCTCAGTTCTCATGTATACCTTCTTGTCCTTCTCTTGTCTTTTCAATTTTCTTCAATACTCTCCATTTTACCGCCCCCTTCAACAACTCATCCTCTCATTTTCGTCGCTTCCTTCAAAATAACGCCGGCCAGTTTCTCTTATCTTCCTCGCTTTGCTGCTTATCCTCTCCAATAGTTTCACGAATAAAAAAACCATTAATGTTGTCATCGATGCGAAAGCAAAACCGATACCCTTAATTGTTGATATGTGAAACCTTAGCCTATTTATACTTATTGACATAATTGCGAGATTTTTTAATTTATTAGTGGAAAAGAGAATATTACTTTTGTCTAAGATTCGACGAATTATTCCCACCCCATAACATTGGTTATATAAACCCTTCGCATCCACCAGATAAATCACCGTAGATACTTTCCTGATTCAACTGGAATTAGTTGTCTAATGAATTCTGGGATATTTATCAGTACTCTTCGGTTTCTTGAATGGGTGATAAAATTTAACGCGGCCAACGAATGCATAAAATAGTTTTGTACTGTTCTTTTTGTGTCATCACTATATATTTATATATGTTCCCTTCCAATAAAATCGATCTCTTTTGAAAGGGCACTTGATTTTCCCAGGTAATCAGGATATTCAATGACAACTCTATGCTCTTTTCTTCATAAATCCTTTTTGCAGGGACACTTTGGGACTATATCCTCGAGTTTATAAATTTCTTTGATATTTATTAGATATTACATTGAAAAATAGTCGGCAACCATATCAAATTAGGATAGCCAGTCCGTAATAAACATATCGTCTATCGTACGGATTTACTCATAGCTAATTTCATTAACTTGCTCAGAGCGTTATATAACTATCGGAGGCAGTTTATCGACTAGATAGGTTCATTTTGAGACATTTTTACCTCTATTAGTCACTTGCAAACGTAGAAACTTCCTCAGGAGATATATATTTCCCTATTCCCAAATGCTCTTACCCTCTCACTTTATCAATTTACAATATTTCATGGTCAGTTCCATGGTATTAAATGATGTATACCGGAATATTCTTTTTTTTTCTTTTTCGTCTGGGATTTATGTAAAGTGTTTTCATTCTCAGACTACATTGACCACGCTTGTATTAAGTTCATTTGAAGGAAAGTTATTTTGTTTTTTGAAAATTACTGAGTTTCCAATTCATCATGAAATGTAAACTCATGCGTTCACAATTTATTTTACGTTTTCAATTAATGTGACCGACACATCATAAGTCTTTCACAAATTTTTAATGTATAACATGGGTTAAAGGGCTGGATATGCGATTTATTATATGAAAAAAGTTCATATTAATCTGAGAGAAATCTCTAAACAAATTCCTTCTTTGATGTGATATGGCTTTAAATACAAAGATAAGCTGAAAACATAATTTTAATTTATTACATTTTCAGGCGGTCAAAGTAAATGTTTGAAGGTATAAAGGCTAAAGGAATACTGAGAATACTTCGTAATAAGTGAGCATTGAAATGTGTGTATTAAATATAAAATAATACTAAAAGAAATTTAAAAATTTTTGGGACATAAAATCTCGAGTACTGACGGTTGAATTTGAAATCAACGTTAGCATTTCACACTTCACTAAGGGGAATAGGATTGCATAAATTATAAAAAGTCAAATTTGTATAAGCAGTAAATATGAACAGGCAATAGCTTAGTTTTATCTGAAAAAAATCTTATTAGATCAGCTACTTCGTCAACTACTATTTACAAAGTAAAATATGATGTAGATTGAAAATTCCGCTATTAAAAGGCCTTAAAACTATTTCGTGGTTTAACTCTTAAAATTATATTCAATTCGTTCAATGGAAAATTCTAGATAACTTTTACTGGATAATTTATTTTGTATTTCTAAATGAAGCATGGTTAGCATTTAATTTTAGTCATGGATTTCGTGAGTGCAACTGTCATCTTCCCTTGGTTAAGCTCTCATCAATTTTATACTCCGTTGTAATATTTTCACTCGGCCCGAAATTGGTGATATCATTTTTTTATTCGTGATAGGTCGCCTTTTCTGTCTCTTGCCCGCATTGGACGGTGGAAACCTTGTGTCTCAAATTTGATTTGGAAGGAATGAACATTAGTCATCAGGCATTCCAGCGTGTTAATTTTATACTGTGAGATCTGTTGGATTGGTGACACATGCCACGAGAAAATGAAAAAAAAAAATTCGTCATTTCTTTGAGTTTCCGTCGCCTCGCGTCCGAAAAAATTGTATTCTGCGCGCGAAACGTAACTCACTTGTGACATTTATTTTTCTCAGTTTTTCGCTTCGTATGAATATTGAATAATATCCACCTTACCTGTTTCGATGCGAACGACGTTGCTGCATACCTATTTTCCATTTCAGAAATACAAGTGACTAACGAATGAATGAAAATCTTGTTAAATCAAGAAAGAATAACTGGGCAAAGATAAATTAATATCTGGCACGAAGGTCAGAAACTCTTCCATCCATCTGATCTAAGCAATTTAGAAAACTACACCGTTCCAGTTTCGCCTTCAAATAGTAATGATTGTCATAGTTGGGAATATTCTTTACTGCTCGAAATGCTGCAAGAATTATAGTGCGAAAAGAAACAGGAAAGTAGTGAGAATATATAAAAACTTGGTGGTGCACCAAATAAACTTGAAATTTTGTTGTTACCCACTGACACATTTCTAGCGACCATTAGCAACAACAAATGGCATACTTCCAGCACTAAAAGGAATGCGTGATGTCCTTCATTATTTATTCGTTGCCACTCCACAATTTTTGTGTGTTTATAGCATATATGGAGAAAGTTTTTGTATACTGGTATTTCAGTTGGACGATATCTGTAACATAGAAGGGGGCACTGTTTCCACTTTGAGCGCAATCATCTCTCAATGCCTATAATAAAAGGCCAGTTGCAAAAACGACACATATGTATTCTATAGAGTAATGGGACCCACTAACCATGGCAGCTATTCAATAAGCGCTGCAGAAATATTCAATAAGCTTATTGGTTTCATAACTTATACCATGAAGTTATGAATTCCATAAGTAGTCAAGATGGAGAATGCGCAATAAACCGCTTGGAGACTTAATTATTAGATAATAGAGTTGTATTGAGATAAAAGACCAGTTAATTTATTCATAAGCTAAACTTTCGTAAATTTTATCCGGTGGTAGAAGATTATATCAAGTATTCGAAGCAATTAACTATTGGTAAATGAGTGATGTAACAAGTAGACGTGTTCATGCAACCCGAACATTTTTATGAGATTTGTAGCAACATGGATCTCATAACTATTGATTCCATAATTAATTTTCTTGAAACCATTATTTATTAATATCTGTCTGTCCGTCTACCTGCTGGCCAGTTCCACCCATTTCCCTTCGACCCACGATAAAATATTTCGTAAGAGTACAGGTAGTGATTTAATATGGGAACCACTTGGAACAACAATTAAATGTGTTTTTTTACTCAAACCTTTAAACTTTTGCCTTTAGCCCCATGATTACGCATTGGATTCATTGCTGCGTTTTTTTAACATTTTACAATTACATTTACTCCAGGTAAAAGATTGCAAATTTCACTATTGAAATCCTGAAAATAATCCTGAAAAAAGTTTCAATTCTCGCATTCCGTTTTCCCATACTCTTTGCTTTTCCTAAATATTGCGTTTTTCAACCAAAATTCCTCCATTTTTTAGCAAAAGAATTTCAAATATTTTCTACACCAAAGTACGGTCTTTCAACGGGAACCTATGCCTGAGGTCTTTACAACTTAGGCTAATGATCAATAAGATATCAACATTGAGATTTTTGTTGGGTTTTTACCTCCAACACATTCTTACAGATTGGAAATATCTGAGTTTCCTGTGCGTTGCCTGTCTCTGGAGGATTTGTTTTTAAATTCCATGCAAAAGTTTTAATTTTTCTTCTCGTTGATAATGAACGAGCACCCTCTCCGAAAATAGAATGAGAT
Organism: Ceriagrion tenellum; assembly: GCA_963169105.1. Classification (NCBI taxonomy): domain Eukaryota; kingdom Metazoa; phylum Arthropoda; class Insecta; order Odonata; family Coenagrionidae; genus Ceriagrion; species Ceriagrion tenellum. Next base: position 121,254,818 of record OY720634.1, on the reverse strand, counting down.
AAAACGAAGGTATAAAGATGAAGACTATCAGTAATTGAGAAGTATTTTCCAGAAATTGAAATTATAGATGTATGGCAAACAAATGGGCAACTCTTTCCAAGAAGGAAAATCAAACGAAAGCATACCGAGCGATATCCATTTGAGAATTACAGTAGAGGAGGAAGAAATATCACGGAATAATTGCCCATCTAGACCGACGATGAAATAAACCAAACATAGCATGAGGGATTTTAGTGCAAAGGTCTTTAAAGGAAAGAAGAGGAAAGCTGAACTATTGGGGCTGAGAGCAGCATCACACCAATCTTCGGCTCAATGACTTTTGATAACCTCTCTCCTACCTAACTCAGCTGTATGGATAATGCTCAATTCCAGCCATGGGCACACTTGATATTGTGATGATGAGTCGTCGTCCGTCATGCTGATCAACATTCTTATTTGGAAAAGCCCTGATAACGGAGGATGGCAATCATCAAGAGATTTCGTATGATTGGAGCTAATATGATGCTTTTGCACCCTCAACTACTCTCGAGACAAACGTAAGCTTTTGTTTTCCCAGGATAACTGACCTAAATAGCCTTTGAACTCTGATAATCAGCCTCTTCTTTGAATTGTCGGGCATGGCCGGCGAGCCAAGGGGTAATTGGATTCAAATAGCTGTGCCTGGAGCTCGAATAAATGAACGCTGAAATTGCTGAAAATCCGGGATCATCTCTTTTGTTGGATTAAAGTAGATGTACCTGTGGTGTCCATATTGATCAGGTACACTGTCATTATTTCAGTATAAAACTTTGCTAATTTAATGTATTCCATCGTATGTTATATAATATACTGTATGTTCCTCTTTTAACTTCTATTCCTCAATGATAGCCTAACCTCGTTTTTATCCGCTCTGATCAGTATAACTTGTTGCTTTTCGAAAGTTATTTTTAATATTACGATTACCGTGCTTTGCTAAACTTTCAAATACCTTTACTTTTCCAATAATTTTCGATGTATTGACAGTTAGTTAGCTTATATTAAAATAAATACCGTACATGATTATCAAGACGAAGAGGAGGTGGCGTGACCCTTCTACCAAATCATGATAACCGTGTCAAAATACTTCACTGAGGTGTCTATACCTGATTGGAAAAAATAAAATATTTCATAGATGAATCATTTGGACTCGTTGAATAGCGAAGCATTTACTGAGAACATGGGAGTGAGAAGGTTGTCGTGAAGAGTCAATAAAACAAAGTTGAAATTCGGTTAATGAGAAGTATTTTACCTGCTTTTCTCCCAGAAGTACTTAAATTTGGAAAGTTAATGATCTAATATTTAGGTTCTTTATCTCTTTTTCCTAAATGAAAAGTAATAACCTAAACTAAGGGTGATGTTAAAATACGATAGGCAAATCCCATCATCTATCTTTCATTACCTGCTCTTAATTTTTGAAGTATAAAAAATTGGCTTCGGTGGTAAATGGGTTGTGCTGAAAAACGCCCCTGGTTTGATTTTCTTAATATTACACATAGATATTTGTGTTTTAAAATTTACCAGATGATAGAAGGAAAGGTGCCAAAAGTCTTAAATTTCCTTAAGATACTAAAACGGCCTTATCATTATTAATAAACTGATGTGGCGGTTATCGCGGAACAATTCCTGGAACCACACAACATATTCACTGATTTTTCCTTTGCCTTTCCAAAAGAATGGAGTGGTTATGAGCCCGTATTTCAATCTTTTGATGGAGATGCAGTATACTTAGCCTTTCAAAGATGGTTAAAGGGCAATTCCATCTGGGTGAACATAGGCACCATTCCAAACTGCATATTCCATATCTATTTAGCAAGATTCAGCTTTGTCTTTACCATCGTATAGGTAATGAGATCTAGCAATATGTAGGTGTGTATACACTAACATGTGAATAAAAACTGTATAGATTGGACAAAATGATTCTAAATAAATATTAAAGAAACCAAGCTTGTTATGTTATTTTATATTTATTATTATATATTTATTATTTTTTTTTTACTTCTGTCCCCTCCGTGTCCCCGGCTAACATCGGGTTTCGTTGCCGTCATAATGGCTGAGAACTCGAGAGGGGGGGTGCAGAGTTCGTAGACGCTTCCGATCAACACATCGGATCAGTGGCTACGCTGCGTTCGGGTCGTGCGCACGGAGCAGACGGAGCGACCCCAAGAGGACGGCCTTCTGCATGCGGGCTGCAAGTGATTCCGCCTGTGCCACGCAAGCAGGAATACACTTGATGCTCTGTATCAGCGAGCCCTTGATTCCACCGAGCACACCTATGACTAGGACTACTAGTTTTACAGAGTGTCCCGGGTACATCTGCCGAAGTTCGAACAGCAGGTCTTGATATTTCGTCCGTTTCTCCGCCTCTTTCGCGTCCAAGTTCGTATCGGCCGGAGCCGAAAACTCGATTACGAACATGGAACGAGATTGGCGGTCGAGGAGAACGATGTCAGGCTTGTTCGCCTCCAACTGCCTGGTGGTGGGGAATGAGTAATTCCACCAGATTTTTATTTTGTCGTTCTCCACGACGGACTCAATATCTCCAGGGGCATAGGGCAGCACATAAACTTCGTCGATGCCGTAATGATGTCGAAGGTGGAAATACAACACTCGCAGAGCTGCATTGTGCCTAGTTAAATACGCTGATTGCGCATAATAACTGCAGCCGGAGAGAAGGTGACTCAAAGTCTCCGGCTTGGCTCGGCACGCTCTGCATCTCGTGTCCGTCACCTCCGCCTTGAATATCATTCGGCGGTACACGAGAGTGTTGATGACACCATCCTGGCACGCGAGAACGAAACCCTCTGTTTCGGACCTGAGACCCGCGGAACGAAGGAAGGCAAACGTCAGCTCCTTCGATAGCCCATGTTTTTCCATGTTTCGGTAGAAACCTCCATGCATGGGCTTATCGGTGTGCGTCTTGAGCAAGGTCTTCTGCTCAGCCTTTTTGACCTCGAGCTTTAAGACGTCTACCCTCAGTGACACGATTGACGTGCCACTGTCGTTACCGTCGGATGACAGGTCAAAGTCCAGACCGATTTCGTCCGCTGCCCTCTTCGCCGCCTGGAAGAGGAACGCCCCCACCCCGGCACCTTCGTGCTCCCTTACGAGAGTGAGCAGGGGGTCCGTGCTGTTGAACACACGGCAAACTGTACCCAAAACAACTCTGTTATGTAGACACTCCAGGCTCAACATACCTCTACCGCCTACACTGCGAGGGAGATACAATCTGGCGACGGAAGATTTCGGATGAAGACTTCTATAGATGGTCAGCATCTTCCTCGTTCCCCGGTCGAGGTTTTGCAACTCGTTGACATTCCATTTCATGCATCCGAAGGTGTACAGCAGTATCGGAACCGCGAACATGTTCGTGGCAAGAACCTTGTTCTTGCTAGACAGCTCAGAACTCCAGATTTTTCTGAGAGTCTGTCTGTACTTGGCGGTGAGTCTTTCCTTCACTGCTGCTACCTCCTGCATTCGACGCTGGGGGACGCCGAGGTATTCGTAGCATTCGTCATCTTGCAGATGACGAACGACGTTCCCGTCAACGAGTTGCGAGTCTTCCTTGTCCTCCGATATTCTTCCTTTCGCCAGGTGGATGGATGCACACTTATCCAATCCGAATTCCATCCCTATAGCCTCACTGTATTGATGTACGGTGTCCAGTGCAACGCGCAGTTCTTTGGCGTTGGAAGCATACAGTTTAAGGTCATCCATGTAAAACAAATGGGTGACCTTGTGCTTCCTGTCACCAGGAACGCCGCACATGTATCCTCGCCTCGCCTCAGCTTGAAGGAGAGGGGGAGGAGAGAAATACAGAACAGGAGGGGGCTCAAGCTGTCGCCTTGAAAAACGCCACGATGGTATGTTACCAACTCAGTGGAGACGGTCCGTTTGCCCGAAGTCAAGACGAAGCGCGTTCTCCAGAGTGGTAACAGGCGTTGGATGCAGGATTTATTTATTATTATATTTATTTATTTATTATTATATACTTCGTTATTATAAATTATTATATTATATTTGTTTATTATTATATACTTCGTTATTATAAATATTTGATGGTCCAATATATACTATATATAGTACAGGATGTAAGTACCATAGCGATATTATTGAGGAAGTTTTGTATAACGAAATGATAGGGAAAAAAAGTCTGATAGAACAAGAAGAGATTTTAAAGTTTAATGAGGCAAATGTGAAGTTGTTATGTTTTAGTACGCATCCCACTCCACCCTCCTCCTTGACTCTTTCATTACTAACACCTCCTACACCGTCTTCAATCTCCTCTCTTTCCCAGACACACCACTATTAACACTCTCGTGGAGATAGATTGCATATACAAACATCCATGAAGGTGAAATGCTTTGCTGAATGATGATGGTTTGTCGTTGAATTTCAGGACAACTTTTATGATTGTTAAAAATTAAAATATAGAGTTATACAAACGTTAACACATAATATCACTAGGCGAGGAAGCCTCGTCAAAATAGCATATCAATCTAATAATATACAGTGAATCCTGCCTCCGCGGCTACCCCCCTTAAACGGCCACCTCTTTCTTTTTGGAAATGGAATGAATCTCCCATTTTTGTTCTCGTAAGGGAGGGGGTAAAAGTTGTAAACCTCATCCTTTTTTCGTAATGGTTAGTTTTTAAACCATAAATCATGACAGCGTCAGAAAGAGTAATCTCAAAGAGTTTCAGTTGATATTCCGCAAGAGATATTGCAAATAGTTTCGTTAAATCCTATGAAATGTAAAAATTGACAAATTGAATGCCCCTTCACTATTTTTTGAAACGTGTAAATATACAGAGCTTTTAGAATATATATTCAGGCTCTCTGCAAATTTCATAGGTGATCAGAAAATTTGGAGGTACATAGGGAATAAATAAAATTACTTTGAAAATCGAGAAATGTAACAGAAGCTACACAGCCAATTTTGTATGATAAGTTGCGGCTTCGTCCTAACTGGCACTACAGGCCTAATATTATTCACAGTAGTCAGGGAAATCGAGGGAATATAGTAGGAAACATAGAATAGCCAGAAATGGTACAGTCATTTGCTCTAAAGGTGGAAAAAAATCCATTTGTTACGCTGTGTATGTTAAACTCATGAGAATTCGGAAAACACATTTTGGAAATGGAGTGGTCTCTAGAAATTTCACTTTCAAATACCTACCTGTCACCAGCATTCCACAAACTACCTTCTGTTGAGGACAGATTTAGATGAAAATCGCTTTGTTGGTGATAGGCATAAAAAAGCTGTTTATTGTACATCTAGGGAGAATAAATAATCTTTTTTTGAGTTGACCATAACCACAAACCTAACCCTAAATCAGTGTCTTCAAGAAGTTTGCTTTGTAAATCGTACTGGTAAATTTCAAGTAAAATCTTACAAGAGGAGTTTCTCTATAGAACTCAGATACACTTGCCTGGAAACTTTACCTGAGAATACTCATTCCCGGATTTTTACCTAAAATTAAAGTGGAAGAAAATCATAATTTACTCAACCGTCAGCATAGTCTCAGCTTATAGAAATGAAATCACCTTTTAATGTATTTCAATTATTTATTCAACGTTTCGGTGAAGTCAAAAACTTATATCGACAATTATTAGGAATAAAATTTACTTTAAAAGCATTCTGTTTCAATGAATTTATTGAGCCACATTTGAAAAGGAACTCTGAAATTTCCAAACGAAACATAATAACGCGTGGTTTAGAGATGAACTTCTGGCTTTGAGACGCTAAAACTTCTTCATTACCTGCCACAAAAGAGCGGAGCAACTCCTCGCATTGAGACCAAGAGGTCGCTTTCCCAAGCGTGGGTACCGCTAATGGACGCGTCCGCTTCAAAGGGATTTCACAAGCCTTCCATCAACCGAATTGAGACAATTACTGTTAAAGAAACCCAAAAAAAGAGAGAGGGAGAGAGTGAGAGAGGGAGAACAGGACGACTTGTTTGTCTCAAAATAAATACTTCTTAAAGTTCAACGCATGACGAAACTTCATTCAATGATTGCCTTTTCTGTTCACCATAAAACTAAAGTTTCCACCATTTCGCTTAACCCGCCTTAAAAGAGGCTCATTACTTACATGAATGACTGATGCTCCAGTGCTCTCATTGTTTACCGCTATAAGGCGGTATCGAAAGGTAAATTATCCCATAAATACTTTTCAATGTATATTATTATACATACATTCTGTTTTTAAAATTTCGACGACGCTATCCGATACCCAACCGCCATTGCTCTCTATTCATCCACAGGCTTTCTGGCAACTGCTTTTCCCTCATTGCCTGTTCTAATACTTCTCTCCAACTAATTCTGAGCCTTCCTCTTTATTTACCATATGGATTATACATTAAAATTTGCTTGGGTAATCTCTCATTTGTCATACGTTGTATATGACCAAACCAAACAAGCGGTTTGTTTTAATATCTTTGACTATTGTTTGGGTGACTCCCATTATACGAGGCGTGTTCAAATGAAAAGGTACGAAACGTCGTGACAATCAAACCAGTTGAAATTTGAATATGCCGCTTTGGGAAATCGTAGTGAGACATCCAGAGACGTGAACGTAGTGTCCGGCATGGTTGTGCGCATGCGACGGGCGCCCATCTATGACACAGGAGACAAGCACGCACTTGTGTGTTCCATCCAATTGACGAGGTGACACAGTGTGGACAATTGTGCACGACAGTTTGGGTTACCGGGAGATGTGCGAGCAGTGGGTTCTGATGAAACTCAGCGAACCTCAAAAGGAACTGCTTATGGGTCCAGCACTACAACACCTGTTCCTGTATCATGAAGACCCCACTTTTCTGGAGTGGATCGTCGCCGATGATGAGAGCTGATCCCATCCAGGAGGTTCTCCAATTTTTTAGATGCCACCTACAAATTTAATTCACCAGACTAATGAAAACATTCATGATTTTCATGTGAATAGCATTCGTTCACATTGTTACAGAAATAATGGTCTATCATATATCTTATCTCATTCCGATTGATATTTACTGCTGGCATTTAAAATTATACTTCTCAACTCGGTAATTCTCTCCTCCAATTTAATAAATAAATGGTCCCTTTGACTTTTTCCTGAATAGAATATTTTCCACCAATGGGAAGTATCACATATATGGTAGTGTCGTATATACTAATCAGCAAAAACTTACAATATCTTTAATAAATTAATTATTATTATTTATGGCTTTTTAAAAATGGCTTTTACTAGGTACTTGATTTCCTTTTTCTCCAAATTTGAAAGAAGACAAATTATCTCATAGGATGAGAACTCATCGTAGGTGGTATTTTTAAACGGTTCAAAGATAACAATAACTTCTCTGTGGAAACTTTTGGTTAAAGTCATTGCTGCATCTTTGGAGGGTTTGTATAATTTCTTCTTTATTTAGAGCACACCTTTTATTAAAGTTTTATTGTTTAAGGTATTAAGGTTTTTATTACCTCATTTAATCTTTTTCTTTTTTCGTATATGGTGGAATTATCCCTTAGAATGACTTATTCTCATGCAACTATTACTAAACCAAACTATTCTATCAAATATTTTGGCATATAAATGATAGAAATACTTGAATAAAACAGTTTTATGGCAGCATTGTGGGAATATCCCCGTCCTACATTGCTCTTACTCGATAAAAACTTGAAATGAAGTGCGACCAGCGGAAAACTCATGCACACCAAGGCATACGACTTGAAATTGAAATCATAGGAATGAAGACTGGCATTTAGATTTACGTTTGGCTTCCTTAGCTCTATATTATCTATCATACAAGTCTCTTCCATCTCTTTCAAAGCTAAGGTCACACGCGGTATGATTGACGAATGATCAAGAGAAGCCGTTCTCAGCAGAGGGGAGCTGGATGTGAAGATAAAAAAAATGGAAAATAACCCGGAGGCGAGTATTTCAGGAGGGAAAGAAAGGAACGAGCAAAAACAATAATATTTGCATCAGTGGTGGAATAAAAAAAGAGCGTCGCCCCTTTTGGTGAATGGTTGAATTTCTCGCCTCTCCTTTCTCATAGCCATCCCGAAGACGGGGATCTGAAATTCAATAACCGAGATGGATGACCTCCGTTCGACCTCACACTTCCGGCCCCCTCCCCCCTGCCTTCACATCAAATGACGGTTACGTTCCGAGCCATAGATCGCGCATATCGGAATCGCCTTGGCTCGAAAGACGAGCCATCTATCCACCGGTTCAACCGCTCGGAAAGGCTGCGGAATACAGATCTTTCTGCGTGGAACAGCCAAGAGCGAGGGGATACACGGAGTGCGAATGGGCTTTGGGGTTAGGGTAATGCACGAGGAGACAGGTTGCGGAGAGAGTAGGGTGTTAAAAATTTCGTAGCCTCCCACGATGATGAGTGGGTCTTTTTCTTAACCTTGGAGGCGTAAAACTGTTGAGAATCACCTCAGCTGTTCACGCTTTCCTTTTGTTTGTGTAAGCATTTCTGTTTCATCAAATGCGTTCCCCTATCCGAGGTTGCGAATGTGTGGTTAACCAACGATGTAGTAATTCGAGGGTTTTTATTGTGCACTTAAACAGAAGTGTTTATGTCAACGGTGGATAACATGAAAAGGGTAGATCTTCTCAACGTTAAAAAACTTTTTGTGATAAATATTGACTCTTTTGATTTGCAGCGGATCCATAATGAGGACATTATCACTGAAATCTCCTAGCAATTCACATCAAAAAACGATAAAAATATGATAGTTTTGATCGTTCTAGTTCAACCACAAATTATGATTGATGAGTGATAATTAATAACTCAGTGATTTCCAATTGTAGAGGTTCATTTTATTCATAGAAGCATTAATTAACGGGCAGTATAGTGGCTTTCGTTATTATGGTTATTTCGTTATAGTGGCCAAAAATGGATGGCGTATGTGAAGTATATGATCGTATAAAAAGATTGAAGAAAAATCATATTGAAGGGTGGCAATAGTAATAGCATGGTAATAGAATGGTTGTTTAGTTAAACAAATTTCTTTTGCTAGCAAATGAACGCAAACTGAAATAAATATACTTTTTAATCTTTACAATGCGAAGCTCCTATCAAGGAATAAATCTTTTGTTTCCTAATTTAACCATGTTCAAGCTTTCATCTAAAGTCACCACTGTAATATTTATAATTTGAATGAGGAGTAGAAGCAAAACCAATACTCATCATTCTAGTGGAAGCATTTTTTTTTCCGGGTCGTTTCCATTTCAAGGTAGTTATCCAGCTCTTCACAGAAGTAGGGGCAGTCTCACGTAAAATAAACGGCGATGAAATAAAAAATGAGCTATTTTTCAAACTGTAATAAACTTAGTATTACTGTAGAAACTTGCACGGTTTTTATTTTATCATATTAAACTTCCACTCAATAAGCGTATATCTTCGGATTAGATAAAATAAAGTAAGACAATGAGGTGAGAATTCACTAATGTTAGAGTTATATGAAAAATAATACTTATGATGATGATGCAAGTTTATCTATTAAAGTAAATTGTCGACGACCAAGTAAATTAAAATTTAGACCATGGTATTAGTTTTGGCAAGTCGGTCCATTTGCCGATGAAATAATGCTTGGAACCTTTTTCCGACAAATGAAAAATTTTGTTGTTTTTTATTTGTTGTGCTTTTTTAGAGGAGCGCAGACCATTTTATAATTGTAAATTTTCATAATATTTTGATAAAAAACATACATTAAACTAATTCTCTATCGTGTAAGGACAGCATGATATATAGCATAATAATTAATCGGGAAATACTCTATCGTTTCATCTACGTAAGGGGAGGTTTTAGTACATAAAAAGATAGTACTGAATACATACAACCATCCATATACAGGATCAACAGTCCGAGGGATACAAGGAAAAATAGAATATATTTTAGTGGAAAAAGTAAACTCTCATTAACACAATATAGCGATGAAAAATTTTAACCATCCATTCAACCATAAGCTTTGTTGTGGATGCGGAAGATGTGATTCAGGAACGCAATATCGAGGATAGTTTTCGGAGATTGCTGGGAGGAGAAAAATATCATTTTCTTTTTTCGAGATAGGACACACAATGCTTTTTTACTGGGATATAAAGAAATCTTTCCCTTTTCTCAATGGAAGGAAGCCACCTATGAATTGGTTAGCATAAAGCTGGTGACTGGAAGTATTGCTTTCGTTTTCTACGAATACGTAGAAAGTAATGGAAGTGAATTTGTCACGACTCCAATGAGACATCATCACATGAATCTTTTCTTACTCTGTAAATGGTTATAATTTGTTTATGAAATCCTGACCTATCAATATGAAGTTTATTCATTCATTTTAAATGGCTTAAGATGATTAAAACTCTCCGGATGGAACTACTTTGGGTCTTTTTTAATGGTTTTATTGGGAAACTATTTATTCTGGATTGAAGTCATTATAGGTGAATATATACACACAAATATATACTCAATGGTTTGAAGCTAAATTGTCGCTGATAAAGTGGGGTACGCGTGTGAGCTGGTCAAACCTATTCCACCAGAACCTATCAACAATTGAATTTACGCCTGCTGTCTTTAATAACTGGTCTGTATCATTTAGACCTTATTGCCTTACATTTCTATAATGTAAGCGGCTCTTAAGCATGTATCCTCAGTACCTATTCCGAGATCGAGGAATCATTTTCATAAATATTGATACGTGACATATACTTTTGGTAAAATAAAGGAAATTTTGCATGAGTAGTAACAACCCCTTAATTTTGTCTTTGTCGCGTGGTACTTCCGGAAAACTATGACACTAGCCCTAAATAAAGAAACATTTGGACAATAGTTCTTTCCGGAACCAAAATTACGTTCATTTGTTTGACTTTGGTGATAAACAGCCAATAATAAATCAGTGGAACTGACTTAAGAAATATTGAAATAACTTTCTCATCACCGAAGAGCCGATCAACTTCATATAGTCACAGAAGATAGGTACAATAAGTCCCAGAGTTTCCGTCATGTCACTCTTCGTGTGAAGATATGTATAATCACTAGAAAAAACGATGTGAATGTATTTCCCTGCAAAGTTAATTTTCCCGAAAATTGATGGTGTATGTGAAGAGTATCATCAAGGAAAAAGATCGAAGGAAAATCGTATTGAAGGGTGGCAATAGTAATAGAATGGTACTAGTATGGTGGTGTAGTCAAAAAATATTCGGTAGGCGCGCTTAGTGGTATACGTTGCTTTCTTAACATCTTACCCAATTTCGAAATTCACCCTTGATTGTGTTTTATGCTTAGACGCAGGTTTTATATGATACCATTTCCATCTTAAATTTTGACCTTTGATCAAGTATAGAATTTTTATATAGAATGCATTACGGTAAGGTAAATGGCATAGAAGTATGTGTGATCAAAAACTCTTAATTTAGACGAGACTTGGCTCTTGTTTGTTAGCATTGAAAGTATTTAAAAATACCAAAAAATGTCAATAGTTCAGCAAAGTATAACTCACCAATGCTCCCTTGTTTTTAAACAGCCATAGTTTCAGTAAAAGCATAACATCAGATCATGAACCAAAGTAATAATGATGTACCCTAAAAACGGATCGATAGTTGTAAAGTTAAAAAAATAGTCGTTATTGTAGAATTTCTTCCAAATCTTAGACAAAAAGTCCTTCAGTATGGTTATGCTTGAGTCACTTCCTTAAATCTGCAGTCAGTTTACTTCGAAATGACGTAGTCTTAGACTTTTATTCCTCAAAATGCGTTCATATTTTCCTTCCCGCATAACGAAAGCAAAAAAAAACATAAAATGCACAAAAAATTATGATTTTGCCAATGCCCAAATCCATTTTTTTCGCAAATGCTCAATGCCATTTTGTGTCCTGATTTCGGCGGTTATTTTGCAAGTCTTTTAAAGCCCCGTCGAATACCAGACCGTGACTTCCTTGGCTGCATGAATAAACCGAAGATTTTTCACCACGTTCCCTCGAAATGATTGAAATTGTAAGGGATAAGCGGACGCGCGTTCTTCTGATGGTAAATCCCATCTGACCGAGACTGGACATACATTTCGGGAAATGCATCGAGCGTGTCGGTGGCTGTAGAAGATGGATGGAGGGAAAAAGAAGTGAGGCAGGGAGAGAGATAAGGAGAGGAAGATTGAAGAGGAAAGCAGAGGAACGAGGATGGAGCGATGGCAGTGTGAAAGAGAAATGTGTTTCCAGAGAGTGCAAAGAAAGGGTGGAGAACAGAGTTTGGAGGGGCATTAAACAAAATCAATGTATCACAAACCGATGCTTTTAGTATAATACAATCTTAAAGCAGTACTTTGAAAAAACAGAAAAATATATAATAAAGTATAAGAACAGAATAATATAACAAGTATTCATGTATTTAAACACAATAATCGTAACTTTTTACAAATATCATTTAAAAAATGGAAGAATCAGATATCGTTTCTAATTGCTGCTTGCATTTGAGATTCATAATAGTCAGATTATTTTTACATAAGAGAGAAGATATACTGAGACGTATTATATATCAGACTTTTATCATTTGTTGTATGGATAATAACGTTTTCAACAATCATGACCTTAAGTATTATTGCATTGCCATTTCATTCCCCTAAATATAAAAAACCAACCATTTGAGCCTTCATGAACTAGCTTAATAATATTAATTTGAGAATGACAGAAGGAATGCCAAATGTGAAACAGAGCTAGTAAAATTTGGCTTAGTTGATTGACGAATATTTTCAAGACGTATTCAAGTGGCTTGAGGGAATTTATATTTTCACCAACTTTTATCAACTTGCGACTTTTAATTGTTCTCCATTCTCAGCTGTTTAGAAACTTTCATAAGTTTCACCAATTATAATTTCAATATTATGCAACTGTAGAATTTCCTGTAATTTTGAAAGATAAAATATATTTAATGGAATTGCATAGAAATATCGGAAATAATGCCAGTAAATATGCCAATGGTTTATTTTTCAAATATTTGCTATATAGGAAATTGGTCGATAGTAGAAGGGAGGAGGGAAATCAAGAGAAGTGAACAATTAGTTGGATGCATGGAAGAAAAGAAGGACCAAACGCGAGTAGGAACATGTTGAGGGGTATGATATGAAGGAGATGCTAAAAAAATTGGAGTTTGTTTGACGGCACCGAATTTTTCTGAGACTAGATAATTTTATTTTTAAAACGAATTCAATCGCATAACTACTGCCCATTACTTAACAATGGTCCTCCAGTGTGATACAGGGAATACAATTTTGACGCTGCGCTATATAGTAGAAAAGCGATTATATTAGAGGCTCACCAAACAGGTTAGTAAAAAAAATTGTTTTTTACACGCACATTAAGTGACTATAGTGAAAACTGAGCTGCACTCAAAACACTACAATAAACAACGCTTTTTCACCTTCTTATGACCATCTCCTTTGCACCTTTTCACAGCTGGTTTCCTAACAATTACGGTCACTCATTAACTGGATGGCTCACATGGTAGTATATAGATATAGATTCCCCGCTCGTACCTTACTTACAGTCATAATCCAGAGTTATAAATCGATACAGCCACTTCGAAATTCCTCAGACATGTAGTGAGGCGGCATGATTATATTCTGTGTTGTTTTCAAACACCCCAGTTCTGAATTGCTCAATCCAGCTAAGCCTACCGGGTAGCCTCCGAGTTTCTAGGGGCTCCCACCTTAATCCCTCCTGTGCACCTTTTCACAGCTAGTTCCCTAACAACTACTGCCACTCATCAATTTGACGGCTCATATGGTTGTATATAGATATAGATTCCCCGCTCGTACCTTACTTTAAGCCATAATCCAGAGTTATAAATCGATACAGTTATTTCGAAATACCGGGTATACCAGGATATCAATGACTTTTCCTCGTCCGCATCAGAGTAATGACGGAAAAGAGGGAATGGGTGGCAGAGGAGCAGAGGGGACTTTGGTGGATGTATGTTAGAAAGGATGGACTAGAGGCAGGGAGAAATATATGGAGCGGGTGGAGGAACGGAAGGAGCAGCAAAGATGAGAAACGGAGCTGAGGCGTTGGAAGAATTGAGTTCTGGGTGTTATAAAGATTGAGGGATCTCAAGTAAGGGAGGGAGAAGCATTTTTTTGGAGGAACCGATGAGAGGGGCAGCAGAGGGTGGTAGAAGGAGGAGGAGCTAGAAGGTGCCAGAGTAAATAAATCTCCTCCTTTTATTCGAAGAAGCCCGGGAAAAAGAGAGGATGAAATGGGAGCAGGGAGTGTGGGGTAGGGATGGGAAATGCTTCAAAGCCTGTGTGTGTATGCGTGTGAGAAAGAAACCAATAGGGTGAGTGGTAAGAAATCCGGGCGCCATGAGGATTTCAAAGAACGACAGAGGGCCAAACAAGGGAGAGGATGGAAGGAGGAGGGAAAAAATATATAAAAGAGAGAAATGTGAAATAGGAACGGTTGGGGGTTTGAATTAGGGGGTGGATTAAGAAAAGAGGAGAGAAAATCCTGTATGGAGGGGTGTATTTGAGAGGGGAATGGGTTGAGAAAGGGAGCAATGGTTAAAGAAGAGGGTGGGGTAAAGAGGGCTGTGGGTTGGGGCGTTAAAGAGGGGGTTTGGGTGGGAGTAAGGAAGGACGATGTTGGCTATCGGGATGGGTTTGTGTTAGATTCATATTGTGAAGTCTTCGCTTGGTGGAAGGTCGACACTGTATTAAACAAGACTGTGTGTCTTCTTGAGATTTATTATAACAAACACAACAAATCTTACTAGCTATTTTTCTCATTTTTGCCTTTTCTTTCCATTCCTCCTCCCCATATTCACGTTTTTAATCCATCCGTCCTTACTTTTTTGCATTTACCATTACATTTACTCTTCCATGCCATATTTTTTCGCCTATCTTTACTGCAGACCGGAGGGACACACGAATATCGTGATACACTCCGTATTTCACTAAAGAATCTTAACTTTTCTTTTATTATCGTATGCACTGATTATTGCTGATGTAGTTTCTTATCATTTCTACTCGTGTACTTGACTACTACTACAAGTGTACTCGTCTCATCTGCATCAACCCATACTTTTCTTTTTCTATAAACACTGCTTTACCCGATCCACCCATTCCCCAAACTCACTCCTCTCATAAACCCATTGTATTAGATTAACCCAGATACTTTAGATACGCGCAGGGTGCATCTGATGATGGCGTAACTGCCAAAACCGGTTGTTTTGGCAGCTATGGCATCATCAGGTACACCATCAGTTATTTTAGATACTCCACAGGGCGTACCTGGTGACGGCATAACTACCAAAACCGGTTGTGTTTGTTAAAGTAAACCTATGGAAGACACGAAGTCTTGTTAAATATAATGGGTTTATGAGAGAAGTGAGTTTGGGGAATGAGTGAAACGGAGAAATCAGTGTTTATAGAAAATGAATGGTATGGGTTGATACGGATGAGACGAGTACACTTATACTCGAAATGGTAAGAAACTACATCAGCAATAATCATTGCATTTGATAATAAAAGAAAAGTTTAGAACCCCCCCAAAATATTACTTGACTCTTGATATAAAACATCACCAGGGTTTGGAAAATGTACGCAAAGAAGGGGCAGGGTCTTGTCAATGATATCTACATCTACATTATTCCCTGCGAGCCTCCTAATTGGGCAGGTGGCAGGGGGTGTCAGGACATTAGCTGTGTAAAGATGTAGGGCTTTGGGTAATCAAATGATATCGTGTATTATGGGAATGTATTTAGTGGAGCTCAGTTTTTATTGTGGTCGCTTATTGTGCGCGAAAAGAACGAATTTTTGTACCTATCTATTCGCCAATGTATCTCTCATATTTTACCACTCCCGTCAGATTTGAACTAAGACCGTGGTAGACCGTCAGAAATGCAGTGAGGTGTCATGATAATTTTATGTGTCGCTTTGAAACACACTAGCTCTGAATTTCTCAAGCAAGCTAAGTCTGGCTTGTAGCCTCCGAGTTTCTAGGGGCTCCCACCTTCATCTCTCTAAATCTACGTACCCAAGTTCCAGTTAGAGTAGACATTGAATGATGTGGTTTTTATAAATTGCACTATATAAAGAAATATATATATTAGAAGAAAAAAGAATAAATATTATAATATAAAGAATACTCCAAATCTCAATCCATTGTGAGGGTTTGAGATTGGGATTGAGGACGCATTTGGTTGGTTTAAGATACTGAACTGGTTTAGAACAAGGAGGTCGGTCGGAGCAGCCAGTGAAGTTATTTTGGTTGGTTTGAAAGGAGATATGAGTATGATGGGTATGATGTATGAGGATGATTGAAGAGTGGTTTGGTGCTTGAAACGGGAATTGTTTAACGATCACATCTCTTACTCACCATACTACCCTGCAAGCCGTCACAAGAGAATGTTACAGGGGGGGTAAGTACATGGGCAAGTATTATGGATCGGAAAGGAGGAAGGATGTACGTCAATTACATAAAATTAGTGTCCTGTTATCTTGCTGTGTCACTGGATTGGTTATTAATAGTTCCTACAAGGGTGTAATATTTTTTTACAATCAATTTGGCAGCTAATATCGGTTATTTTATCTTCTGTGTCATCTCTACAGATATAGTAATGTACACTAGCATAAACTAATATAAGGTTATATACTCTGTGCCATCTTGGAATATGCCTAATTAAAATTTTCAGGTATCTACACGAGGCTGTGCAGTCTCTCTAGAGGTTCCTCACCTCGTCCTTTTTTCAGTTTTCATTAACTATCAGATTGCACGATGCTGATCTTAACACACTGTGCGGCATTGCTTTATCTTTAACTCATTAAGTGAATTCAATCTGTCAGTGAAGGATGTAAAATGCTGATGTGTTTGAGAAATTTACTCAGCAATGAAGTAATGCTGCTATATTTTACTTTCAAAGGCCTTCCAAATGTGAACTACTTTGATAAATACTGGTTTCATTTACGCTATTATATATATAATATTTTTCGTATGCTGTTTTCCACATGAGACCTGGAGAAAAGGCTGGTTAGAAAAAAAGTAGTTTGGAGAGAGGAGTGTAGCTTTGGATTAAATGATATACATTGAGTTCGAGAAAGACTAAAGTATGATTAAAATAGATAATGAGTTCAGGAAGGACCTGATTAAAATAATTTAAGCACGATTCAGTAAGCATATTCAATGAACTTGGCTTCATATAAAGTAAAATGTATCAATCTTTTAAGGATACCATAAAATCAGCCACTTTACACGCTACTTTTTTAACAGAGTGACATAATTAGAAGAAATGCAGAACATATGAAGGTGTTTCAGGCGTTTTGAAAGTATTCTACATCCATGGTGCTGCGAATTAAAGAACTCAATAGTAATGTACATCCCTTTTTAATACTAACCGACCATGGTTCCGGCATGTTGTGATTGCCAATCCTGTGCCCTTTCCTTTCTTCTCCTTCCTCCCTGCACCCCTATCATTATGAACATTATCAAGGTTCTTCTAATTGAGCATAATCAGCATTGGTATGATACAACGTGTCCACTACGGTCGGGTTTTATTTAAAAATGTGTTGAAATTACTACAGAGTCCTTTTAATCGCATCATTTTGGGAAAACGCGTAATTATGACTCTTATATTGAATCAGAAAAATAACAGTTAGAAGTAGTTATATTTTCTCAAACGAGATATTAATCATTTAATTAAATTATTTACTTAGTGTAGTTTAAAATGATGAAATAAATACTTGAGTTTTGCGGGTATTTTTATCGTACGGCATGATCCAATTAAGCAATTTTAAAGCATAAAACACGTATGTTCGACCAATTTCTGAAGATTTCTACCGAAAATGCAATCTGTGCCAATGCTAAATAATACGTACATTTGAAGGCCCTGTGGCGACGGGGTAAAGTCCTACCTGCTAAATCGAGGATTGTGGGTTCGAATCCAGCCTGAATTATCACCATTAAGGGTATGGATGTTTGTCTTCGTCCATTGTAGTTGTTGCTATTATTCACACTTAATTATTTGGACAAATATGCTGAGTTCCGTGTCGTAAAGACAAAATATAAAAATATATATATCACACTTCGAACTACTGCCTTTCTTTAAACACAATATCGGAATGAGGTCGCAATGATAACTGAATTACAATCACGCTCAACTATATCCATCACAAGGGCAATGGAAAGCGTACGGAAATGTGAGCATACGGAATAGGAGCAGGGGATAGATTGAGAATGGGGATGGTTCGGAGAAGGGGAGATCGGGAGAAGGTTTTGATGTCGGGTGTGATCGAAAAGCGGGCCGGGGGGGGGGGGGGGGGAGTAGGATCTTCATGTAGCATTTTCCAACATACCCTTCCACCTTTTTTCTCTTTCCATCCCCTATTCTAGCTTCCCTTTTCTGAAAAGAGAAAATGCAATAAAGAACAGGGTTGGTGGGGGAGAGGCGAATGTAAGGGAATAGCGGAGTGGGCCGATACGAAGGGAAGCTGCGCGGAGGAAATGGAAGAAAATGCGGGCGTTCGTAGTCATGGATACCGATTATAGGAAATCGGCTCATTTTGCAGAGCTGTCATTTGTCGTTCGCGATCGGTGAACGCTATGGGTTTGTTCAGTTGATCGTTCCGCCACCTTACCTCTCTCCCCTTTCAACCCCCTCTCCATTCCTCCGCACCTCACCTCACCACCCCTCCACCAACTCCGGTGGCAGTTTCGTTATCGAAATTTTATACCATGGAATCTCTTTGCTGGTGTAAAATAATTATGTAGAAACCAAGCATTCCCAATCACCTACACGTTATTTGCATAAACAGTGGCTCACGAAAAAATTTCAAAACTTTAAGAGGAGATTTGAGCGGTTATTTCAAGCACTGTTTCGTCTGAAGATTATTCTGGATTTCAACCGGGTCAAGTTCCCCATTTCTGCCGACGTTTCGATGGACGAGTCGTCCATCATCCTCAGGGAATGAGGACAATGGACCACTCGTCCATCGAAACGTCGGCAGAAATGGAGAACCTGACCCGGTGGAAATCCCGAATAATCTTCAACGACATAGTTCGCCGGGAAAACCTTCGATCATTCTTCACTGTTTCGCTTATT
Organism: Ceriagrion tenellum; assembly: GCA_963169105.1. Taxonomy (NCBI): domain Eukaryota; kingdom Metazoa; phylum Arthropoda; class Insecta; order Odonata; family Coenagrionidae; genus Ceriagrion; species Ceriagrion tenellum. The sequence goes on along the minus strand of OY720634.1, from coordinate 121,235,731 downwards.
TGTCAATTTTTTTAGTCACTAACTTTTAGTTACTAAGTCACTAAGTTAACGCAAACAACTTTTCAGGATCATTTTATATTTACCATGTAAAGGCTATAAGCATTTATAAAATGGTATTTTTATGAGCTAAATCTCAATAATGCGGTATTTTAAACTCATATTATACCCTTTTTGAAAAACTATTCGCCTCCTCCATCGCAGTTTTAAAATGACCACCGAAAGGTTCCATAAATTATAACGGTCAATTTTAGTATTTTCAGTAATTCCAAAACAGCTTAGTGAGATGAAAAATTAACAAATTAATTTATTTCGGCACAGATAAAAATGCCATTCCTTCTCATTTTTTTGGCACAAAGGTTGTATATTCATTGGCACCGCAACATCCTTGTGTAACAGGAATTCCCCGCACATAGAGACGACATTTTTTCAACCGGAAAAGACAATTAAACTCACCGTTTTTATCATGCGCTATTCCTTATAAATGTGAGGAAAATTACAGATAACCACTGAAACAGAGGTGGAGTTATTCTTATTGTTTACAGATAACCACTGAAACAGAGGTGGAGTTATTCTTATTGTTTAGGAAATTGAACTATCAGGTGGCAACTAAGTCCTTCAGGGGAAATTAATGGTGAGAATATACTGTCAATGATATGCATTGAAATTCATTGTTTAAGATGGTGAACTTGTTTATCACCTATCAATCATGCCATAATCTCTCTGATTTTCCCGGTGATTTTAACTGGTATATATGGATGGTCCTACACCGGCCAAAAACATGAGAATTTCACATCAACGCCTAATGAAACTGGAAGGAACGTTAAAAGACGCTGACCTTATTCGACTCATCATCATCATAGGTAGAATCATTAAATTCCCATGGACGCTGCAAAAGCTCATCGCCCCAAGGTATTTTAAAGGCACTCATTTGTGCCCTATGATATAACCCGGACATTTATAAAGAGATTTGTGTCGGAAAAGACCACTTTACGTTTATAGTTGCTTTTTTCTGACGGTGTAGTGGATCTGAGGGGCTAGTGCTAGGCGTGTCAAAACTATTAATGTAATAAAGTTGGTGCAAATTGTATCGTGATTCACTCCTACATCATGGACACAAATATAAATCCAAGCAGTGGCTAAGGTCTTCTCTGTGAATCCCCAGGGCGTATATACTTGGTTCCCATGTGTAGATCACGTACAAAAACAATAGTCCATTTGTCGGCAAATACTTGCACTCTAATACTATTTGCAAGTTGTGTATTTATAAGCATGCCGTCGTGTTTCTCTCCTCGGCGTGAATTATCTCATCTATCAGAAATAAGCACTTTAAATTATACATACCGTCCTTCGTATGGGAATTACAGCTGTAGACCTGAATTAAAGAGGGTAGAATGATGTACCTGCTGGGTTTTTCTCCTAACTTCTTCCATCCTCCTTAAATTCCCATCCTTACCAACAAATCAACCCTCTCAACCAACCCTCAAAGGTGAATATAACCTGTTGTCCATCGCCTCCCGCACCGAGCAGTCAACCGCACTGGATATTTGATGCGTAATCTCTACTCAAGCGTAATAATTAAAGGACCCGGGAGGTTTCCGAGAGCGCGTGAGGGTTTGTTGGATCTGATGGAATTTGGAAAGTGGTTAATTTTGTTAATCACCTCCGATACATGGCTTATGCCAGAAACGTACGCCGATTGTATCGGTTTTCTCCTCCCCCCCCCCACCACCCAAGAGCGCGGTCGATTTTCGAAGTCCGTGGAAAATTCCCGAACAAATAACAGGCCGTGACTTTCGTTCTCGGAAGAGATAACGATCACAAAAGGGAAAATTTAATTAAGCACTCCGCGGTCGGACGCAAAGCGGTGACAGTGGCGTTTGACGCTTAGCTGCGTGTGCGTACAGACAGATGGAATAAAGTTGATACGAGGGGAGGAGGGGCTATGGTTTTTGGCGCTGTTGCGACCAGTAGAGTCGGTTAAAGCGAGGTAATGAGCATGGACTTTGAAAATTCCGGCGATGGGCGCACACTAAGAATGAGAAATCACGGAAGAAGTTAATCCTGTGGGATGGGTTGTTGGGAGTCGATAGAGGGAAAGGAGAAGGGTTCAGTTAAAAAGTCTTTAACTACTAAAGTCTGGAGTATAACCCAAGTGGTAATGCTCGTTAAATTTACGGCTATACTTTTAATGCATTTTACTAACGTTTACCGGGTCTTTTAGAAACCTCATTTTGACCTTCCTATCAATGAGAGCTGAGACCTTGAGAATATATCTCATTTTGAATCTGGCGTGTATTACAATGTAGAGAATCATCGCCATAAAATTTACGACACGTTACCAGTTACAGGCTATTTAATTTTCTCATCATCCCGAGGAAACTCCCAGTGAATATATCTTTTGCATTAAAAGGACAGGCATTCTATACATTGAAAAATCTTTGTCCATTTACTCTAGGTTACCTCCAACAAAATATCACTTTTCCAGAACGATTATGACCTATATATGTGTGGGGAGATCATTTTTATCAGTTCATTTTTATCAGTTCATTTCTCTGGTATTTCACTAGAAGAACTACTCATCCCGTGAGTACTCTGTAGTGTGGGGAGATAGGGGCCATTCAAGTATAACGTAAGACGTTTTTGGGAGGAGGGGTTGGGCCCCTCTTACATTCTCTTATGAAGAGGGGGGGGGGGGGCAGGTTTACGTAAAATTTTTGTCCGTCTTGAAACATTGTATCGTTTCCAAATATCCAGTAATTCTTCACAACTTCATCAGCTGTGGTACTGTTTCACTCTGAACGTCAATGCGTTTGGTACTTCAACACTACATATTTATACGATATCCAGTGCTCAAAGCTGTGCGATGGCTGCCATGGAAATATGTAACAGCAGAATGCGGGCATTTAACGAAGAGTAGAAACAAATATATCTTACATTGTCTTACATAGTAGAAGAGGGGGAGGTCACAAATGGAATAAATTGTCTTACATAATTCTAAGTGCTAAGATACAATTTCAATTCAATATTTTTAATTATTGTAAATTTACTGTAAAATTTCACTCTACAAATTGAGACCATTTTATATTTATAAACCAAGTTTCTCGATTAAAAAGCACCTCTAAAGTTACTATTTTGATATATATATTTTTTTAAGTAACAGTGTTTTGAGTATTAAATAAAAGCAATTCACGTAAGAATTAAGTTCTTAGAAACGTTGAAATTTTGTATTGACCATTTTGAAATTTAAGGGAATGAATATATTAATCACCGTTAAGTCTAATTTGGATACATGCATGACAACTGCCGTAATCATTCCATCAGTTGGAATTGTGGGTGACTCCATTACGCGTTCTCCGAATAAATTTTACTTTTCGAATTCAATGACTGCAGATGATGTGCAATTAGATGATGAGAATTATGTATACGAGGAATTTCCTCTGGTGCGTGAACTTAACAGTAGTGATTCATGTCGTCGGAAATGGTTTCATCACATCCGATTTTTCCAACTTTTATTTGACTGATGAAATACGTGGTTTGAATGTGATGGAACAACGGATGTTATTTTTTTAAATTAACTAATGCGCCTGGATAAAAATAGCCTATTTACCAGATTTTGAAAAACATTATTGCGTTTTGACGCAATATAAATTCATGTGCTTAGGAACAATATCTTAGTTGAAGGCACTAGGCTGAGTTTTTTGATAAAAACAGAATTTACCTTCTGACCCCGACTTTCATTCGACGAACATTCGCTTTTTCAAGCATACTCTGAAATAGTATTTAAATTTTGTGCTCTGTTACGGCATGAAGAGATTTGTGTTCAAATCCGGGTTCTGTTTCTTAACTTCCCGACTTCTCAAACTATTACAGCCGGTTAACGTGTTTTGCATTTGAAAAATCCTGAGCTACACTTGAAAAAGAAAGAAGTGAGTGGCCATTATAAATCTGAGATATGTATCCCAAAGTGGCAGTGATGTATGACTGTAATATTTTCCTAGAGGTGACCTTACAGCTCCTGAACCTTTCCTACAGGTGACTTTCTCTAGGTTTATCTTTATCTAGGTCTATACAGAGTATATTATCATCCTGAGTTGTAAAATCCGTCAAGTGAATGGCTTTTTCATATTTTCTGAGGATTTTCATAAAGGAAGTCTGCCGTTATTGCTTTTGATTTTTTCGCTTGAAAATATTTAGAGATTAATATACTAATCCACTAATGGACTTGTGCTTAACATACTATTAGTATCCTATTACTCACAGCCACTTAGTAAAAATTCATCACGATTGTACTTCAATCGCCCACTCCTTGTTAAAGCAAGTCGTTTGGTGACACTATGGCTCACCAGAGGATTTGCAAGAGTAGACACAGCAATATCATCTTTACTCACACATTGTTACATCAGTATTTTCCTAAAATAATTTTAAATTCTTAATTAAATTCCTTCCTTATATTTCCTTAAATAATCCTAAGATCTTTCTTAAAATAAAAATATTTCCTTAAATAAACTTAAGTAATTGGATATATTCAGATAAATATGCCATCTTAAGGCTTGTTAAAAAAAATTCTGGATCCTTTGTATAAATAAGAAATAAATTTGAAAAAATAAACTCATGTTTTCACTTATTTTGTATAAATTTGTCTTTTGTCCTTATAAAAGTGCGGATTAAGTCATAGGAGAGGTACACATCGGATAAATGTTCATTGGAAGAAACAGGACTAAAGCAAATAATAGTGATTGCTATAAACCCACGGAAACAAATGATTTATTTGATGTAAAAGGTCTTATGATAAAAGAATTGGAAATAAAAAGGTAGAATAGCTATTGGATGAAAATTTTTCCTGGAGTAACATAACGTATGACCTTCCAGAGGAAGTAAAATAAGACTTTATGAGGTGAAAGTAGCCAGGGACCAATCAAAGCCTGAAGGTAAAAAATAAAAAGACATCCGCGAAAATTGTGAAAAGAAGAGACTCAGATTACAATAAGTCATAGATCTTAGAATCAGTTATAATATATAATAAAATAAGTACCAAATTTAAAGGTACACAAAAGTAGCAGATAGAACGAATCAAAAAAGGTAAAGGGACCGTATCTGTTGTTAAAAAACAATCGAGAGGAGTGGTAGAAGAATTATTAATGCTCAAGATAATTTGCAGGAAACAAAAAAATACGAGCTAAATATTCTTTCAAAGACACACACATCCCAGAGATTACTTCTTGTGGTGTACTAGATTAAATAACCAGACAAATTGGGAACTTCATCAAATACACAATGTTGCTCATTTACAAAGCACTACATAATTTCACCAATATAGCACCGGGTAACGAACATTTAAAAATTGTTTTTTTTTCAGTTATTAGAATATTACAGTATTTGGCTATAAGATACAAAATTGAAATGAGGATTATGTTTCTACGACTTATGGAATATAGAAGAGTCTAACTACGAGAGATAGAATCGACTTATTCCATTTACGTCTCTCATCATAATTTTCCCTTACCCTCTTAGTTTCAAGACAAACCTTTTTGGCAAATGAGCTTACTTACAGCAAGCATTTTTCAAATAATATGTCAGTCAATCAGAGTGGTTCAATAGTTCCTCTATTTTTCTGGACTGAATGATATTACACGTTCTTGTTTGTACTATTAAACTAGAATGAAAAAATATTCTAATACCTTTTTCTAAGATAATATGGCATCAACTCAATATTTACTTGACGGCGCCTAGAATTTCTCGTTTTGAGGTTTTAATTCAATACATACCTTCTCAATAGGATCAAGTTGGAATGCGTCAGCTTCGATGCAATGGCAAAATTTGATAATGACTATTGTCCTCAGCGTAAAGGATGCAATGCCTTTGGCCATTGCAACTTTTTCGGCGACATCTTTTGAGGCGATACCTAATATTTACGTCTAAACAGGTTCATTTATGACGTGTCTCTTAAGTCAAAACTAATTATATATCTGTGATAAATATGGTAAGAAATATGTTGTTATACAGTATTAAATAGTCCTAAAAATGCTTTTAAAGTATTTAATGATATAAATTTCAATGGCAGATAGGCAAATACCTGATCAAAGAGAGATTTGCTAATAACACCGGATTTTCGAATTTTTCAAAAATAAAATAGTTTTGCTATCTTGAAAAACGATTGAACCTACGGAGGTCTTGATTAATGTATATTTATTTTAAACTTTAAAAATAATTAATTCTTAACGTATATTAAGCAAAAGTAAACTTTACACCTTCAGGCGTAACTTCGTGGAAGTATTGTCAATATGGATACGAGGATTGTTTGTTTCCATTTTTCATATTTAAATTTTCATTATCAATTCCAACTGCCAACCAATCAGGCAAAAAGAGGCACTAAATGCATTTCCCCCGGATCTGGTCCTTGATACTCAACGATATATTGAATTTTATTGTGTTTTTTTTTAATAGCTAGACCTTTTAGAAATGTGCACTGGTGGAATTAGTTGCGTCTAAAAGGTAATGGTCTTCAATGCAATTCCATTTCCGTAGCTGATATTGGCAAGTATTTGTAATGCAAAGATTCCGTTTTTAAGTGATGCCTTTTGATGTTGAAAGTGGAATCCCTTATTGCAACAGCTGTGTTTGTAAGTTCTATCAAGAAAATAGCAATGTTTTGACATTATAATGAAGACATCAGAAACTTTATATTTTGCTGATGACAAATACTTTCTAAGCAAGCTCATTTATCTGTCATTGTACCTATCTCAATTTACAATTCACGTCATGAGTTAACATGATCGAGACAATGTATATTTAGCTAGTCCTCGATGTAGAACGTAGAACGAACCCGAATGAACTTCGTGTCACCAATTTGTCAAATCTTTTGTATTCCATTTCGGGATGACACATCTTGAAGAGGCGTTTCATCCAACTTCAGCGCGTCGAAACGACTAATAGAACATTTTTATGATCCAGTCACGTAAGTCATTCGCTTTCCCAATCTACCTCTCTTCACTCTCTTCCATCTGGATCTCTCAAATACCTTACCTGCCTCACTCCGCTCGCTCTGCATTTAATCTGCGTCAACACCTGCGATCTCATCGTCGCGAAAGGGATTCGCCGATTCGATTCGTCGATGAACTCATTCATCGTCCTCTCTCGCCTTTAAATTGTTCCCCTGGTCTCCTATCGGGGCCGAGTCGTCATTAACCGAGGAACACCTTCGCGGGATCCCTTGGTGAATCCCTGGAAGATACGCTGCCTCGAAACTCGTAAAAGGCGCGCGGGTATCGCGACCATTCACTTCACACAACCGTCTCCAAGGACTTCATCTGCGATACACATTCGTCGTTAAATCCTCTGCCCTACTCTTCCAACTCCTTCCTCCCTGAACCTCTCCATCTTCTCCTTCTCCATCTATCGCTGTGAAATACCTACTCAAAATTCAATGTCAAACTAGAGGGTGGGGCCCGTTGAATTTAAAGAGAAGGAAGAAAGAAATGAAGAGATGGCGGCATATGATGGCACGGATCTTCAAAAATTGACGCGCGAAATGCATGGACTGTTCAGTAGCAAATAAACACTCGCGGAGAGGTTGGGAATAAAAATCCTGCGGTAATAATATTATTTAACATGATAATTGATTATTTAACATGAAGCGTAAGCAACGTTAGTCCCTTAGACATAAGTAAAAATTCCAAAGGTATACTGAGGCTTCAAAGAAAAAAATGAAGCGCTGTTGCTACCCAAAAGTTTTAAAGTCAAAGCTCATACTAGTAGAGAAAAACGGAAGCGTAAAAAAAAACAAAAGGTTAGATTTGATAACTTCGATATATCAGACATTCTATACTTGATATGTAATTCTTATATCAAGATTGAAAAATCTGCTAAAAAATGCAAAAAATACCTCTGTAACGAATCCTTTGCTTTCCTTATGTAAGGTTTCTAGGCATTTTGGGCCGTTCTATTTTATACTAGTAATCCTTCTAGGAACTCAGAAAACACGCGAGTCAAATTATTTTCGAATCAGTCATTAGGTTTAGAAGACAAAATTGTGTAAACAAACACAGCTTCACAGTTCTTATTGTGTACAATGTTAATTTTCACGTGAAAGACTATTGGATCGTATGCCATGTGGAGTAAAATAGTCAGTTACTTTGAGCGCAGATTTTGAAACCAACGCCGGTATCCAAACGTCCCTTGCCACCATTTTCAATGCGTGGGTTTTTGTTTTCGATACATCTTTGCAATATATCGTATGATTTCCCCTTCCTGTGCGTTCGTCTCTGCACCCATTAATTTCGTACCCGTAATCTCTCCCACTATAACTTCCTTTTTTTTGAGACGGTCAGAATTCTACATTACATTCCAAAATTAATAGTTCATGTCAAAATACATGATGCATCGTATATCGTTCGTTGCTTGATGTTGCTTATCGTTAGAAACAGCGAGGCAACGTAATGAATAGCCCAGAAGATCAGCGTTTCCGTATGTTTATTATGATATTATGATGAGCGTATTCGATCGCAAATGGTACGATATAAATTTTAAATGAAATTTGATACTTGTTTTTTCATTCCTAAATTAATTCTCCTACATGCTCTCTCTATGCCTTATTTGTCATTGATTTTGAAACCATTTTTGTACTTAGTGGTAGTTAACATGACTTTTATTTTACAAATGGTTCTCGTGACGTGTTAGTGAAGTGTCTTGTACCGCATAAACGTCATAAAAATCTCCTTCTATTTCGCTACATAGTCAACCTAAATTTTAAACAAAAACAACAAAAAAACGTATTTATTTTCATGGCAAGGGTATAGCTGACATGAGAAAACGCTCGCTTTGTAGCCGTCAGGTGGTTTTAAGTGTAACATTTAAATGTGAATATCTCAATGATATAACATGTTTCATCTCTTATATTATCACATATTGTGTATTTCATACCATAATGTATTGTAAGAATTTTTTCAGTCCATTTCAGTCCGCAACAATTGTGTATGCAAATAAATTGATGTCACAATGGCCATTATCTCATAGGTGTGCGTCACAAATGTTGGAGGATCATTAGCGCTATGCGAGGTCACCGATGCATCTTATATTGCAATCCAATCGATACATCTCACAGCGATGCCTCTATCATATCTCCCGCTCCCAGTTCCTTCCATCAAACATCCTAGCACTCTATATTCAGCCCTCCTTTAACACTCATCCCTCACATCTTACCAAGGGTGAAGCGATTTCACCCATTCCCCCCCACCCCACTGTCATTCGCCTCCGCTCCCCCAAAATCGCGCTCTCCTCGTCCCTCGATTCTCTCGCCCATTCTTTATCGGCTCTAATACATATTCGTCTCTCCCTGGCTAACACAGCCGAACCTGACGCCCATCGCATACTACCCCACCCGAACCTTAGTCGAAGATCGGAGTAGGAATCTCTTCCCCGTGGAGAGAGAAGAATAAAGGAGAAGACGATGATTTTCAAGAGAAAAGTCTCCATTCCCTCTACGCCGTCCCTCGCTCCATCGCCTTTGCATTCAAATTTAGTCGTCCTCCTCCTCCACTCACCATTACATCCTTTCCCTCTCCGCCCTTTGTTCTAACAGCCTGCCCCTCCCAGCAATGTCCCTTTCCCCTTTCCTTCTTAACATATCTATCCCGTCTCTGCTTCCGTATATTCCCTCTGAGGAGAAGCTATTTCTTACACAGCATCCCCGATCTCTAAGGCTCTGGCTATCATAAATGGATAATTGGTAGTTTCAGGTGTAACTTTATGAAATTTTTTAACATTTTAATGATAATTCGTAACTTTGTGATTCCACGTATCTTTATTTGGACCTGAAGATGACGTTGAACATCAAAACCTGGGTCACTCCGAATACAGATATGTGGAATCAGAAAGTTACAAGTTATCATTATAATCTTAAGTGGAAATAATAAATGACACGTGGTAGCTGTAACCAACGTTTTAAAGGTGAAAACACAAATACTGCGTGTTTGTCATATCATGGTTTATCAGTCAGGTTATTATCAAGTCGGTTATTAGCATGCACAAAAAAATGGCTAATGAAAAATTTTAAGCAGGGCATTTGATCTACATTCGTGGCAACTCATGAGCACATTCATGTCCATTGAACAATTCACATTATTGCACCAAAATAAAGAACTGAATGTAACATAATTAAATGATTCATTGAGCTTAAGTATGTAAAATATCATATTTGATGCACTGTAGTTTTTATTTCATCGATGCCTACTCATTTTTTGAAGCTCAATCTGATATACGTAATTATATAAATAGAGGTGGTAAAATAACTATTTGTTTAACGAGTGATTTAACTTTGGCATAGTGAATGCACCTCCTTCAATTCAACACATTTATTCTTCAAATTATTGTAAACAAAGAAATAATTTTCCAGGTAAACTATAAAAAATTAAAATCCCATTACTTATTTATATCTATATTTTCCTTTTTGTATCAAAATGAAACAAAGGTCAGTAAATGTGATATTGGAAAAAACGCTGTCTTTCACAAGGAATTCCGTCATTTTAGGCACCAAGCAAAACTAGTTGATCCTATTACCTTCTAAATCCTGTGAATAATCTTAATAAAATAAAACATTTTGGTTTGAGTCCTTCTATCGAAGCGTGTAATTGACATTTTATTTCTAAACAGAAAAGTGTATGATCCTCATAAAATAACACTTAAGGCACTTAATAGGGGTGAAATAATTTGTCTCTATTTTATTTCTCAGAAACTGAAGTAGTACTATAATGTCTCGTTTAAGCATTTAAATTGTTGGTTTTTTCCTGACCTAGAATGACCAAAAGTTGTGCCGAGAGAATTCTACTGTAGCTGAATCATACTTGAAGCTGTATATATCGCCTAATACAGTAACCAGCGGGCTGCGGTATATCAGAACTTTCTGTTCCCTCTTTTTCACTCTGAAGTTATAGCCACCAAGAAATAGGTGAGGTACTCTCACATAATGTGTGAAATTACTTTTCCGTTTGTATATACATTCTTCATTTTTCCAGAAAATCGGAGCTTAAGAGCCCATGTTATCAGATCTTAAGAGCTCAATAACAACAGGGATGTATGCAAATCTTTTAACAAAGCTTGGTGTTAACTTTATTTCAGAATTTGTCCTATTTTGCATTTACTTTGATACATTATTTGAATTATTAGTTTTAATGCTTAAAATGGGAAACTGGAGAATAATTAAGACGTAGCAGCTCGCTTCAACGTTACTGTACCACCTAAAAGTCCCCTTAGACAAATATATCAACTATGTGTACGGTTGGATTGGAGCAGTTGAATTCATATTTCCATACTGATGCGTAACCAGCCTGACTACCTCAATCGACCCCTAGATAAAACAGCATAACTATGAACATTTTTCTCAGTTTATAATAAACAACTTTGTGAGTTGGATTCTTTTTACAACGGAGCATGAGCTTTTCGCATAAAATTAGAACGATATTTCACTACTCAAAAATTCAGTGAATTTAGCCTCTTTATAAATAAAAATGTCCATTTATGCCAAATGTATACCTTTTGTTGCATTCTAATAGATGTATTTTCCGAAAAACGTAAGCCGTTTACCATGGAATTAGAATTAGGTTCCTCTGTGTGCTCTAAGATAGAAAACATGAGATTGAATATAAAGATCGAGCCCTAAATGGAACGGTTGTACTGAGTGAATTTTAAAAAATCCTTTTTAAGAAAAAATTTTACCATACGTAATACTAATATTTTGAAATCGAACAAAGAAAATTATCAGTTAAGAAAGTGCTTTTATCGAGGAGGTAAATAAAATATATGTGTTTGGATCATGACTTGAAGCAGGCATGGAAGTATAGTTAACAAGTTTCGAAAAGCAAAATGAATATCATATTTACATCACGCTCCTAAGAAATGCTCAATGTTCAAAATAAATTTAGAAAGTTATGAGCGGCATTTTGAGAAGAAAAAATATTTTCTCCAGAAAAATTTACGAACAAGCTCCTCCAAGTTACACAAATTCGGCATCTATATTGTGAATCTAATCCCTCTCCACACGCTCATCCGTCGTATCGTCCGCAAGATATCTACTCCCCGCGCTTCTTCTTATCGCATCTCCCCTCGCATTTCCTCCTGCCCTTCTTCCACCCTTCACAGCCATTTCCTCTTTCGCCCTTATCTGTCTCCTTCCCTTCCGCCACGATCAAGCGCGCTTGCACACACATAACTCCCCTTGCTCAACGAAATTCTGCCAATCCTTCCCTCTTTTCGCCTTCAGAGAAAAATTCCAATACTTCACCCTACCCGAGGTTCCCTTAAACCATTGCCCCCTCCCCCACCACCCCCTGCCTGAAAAAATCCTTTCTTCTCCCCCCCGCCATCGTTCAACTAACTCCCCACCGCATCACTTCTCCCCTCCCACCCCCCATTGTCACCATTCAACTGCCGCTCTATTTCCAAAAGCCGAGGTTTTTTATCTTCATCCCCCTCTCCCCAAGAGCAGGAACCCCACTCCCGGCCCGCTCTTTGCTTCCATCTCGCCCGGTCGAACCCGTCTCCGGGTCCCGTCAAACACTTCCAATCGCCCTCCCTCCCACTCCCCCACACTCCCCGCACCCTCTGGATTCTCCGCCATGGCCTTCAAATATCCGACCGCTACCGTTTTCGCCGCGTGCTGCCAATGTTACGGTTCTTCTCCATCACAGCGTCGGTATCCGACTAGCAGAGGCGTTGATTATTGCATATTAAAAGCTGTCATTGTGATTTTTCGAAAACGATATCACTTCATGTGAAATTTGATTAATTTCGCCTCATTAATTAGAACAAGACCTCCAGTTACAAATGGAGCGTATATATCAGCCACATTTAGCTTTACGTTTAAAGGTAGATAATAAAAATAGGAGACATTTATAACGGAATTATTTGCTGCCTATGTTTATTTCCTTTGTTGGTGAGAGATTCATTCATAAAAGAAGTAAAAGTATGCTTCTCTGTTATGACTGGAGACAATAAAAATACATACCTTAGGGTAGCCCCAATCTCCGTTATACTTACTTAAATAATGTTTGACATTCGTACCAATGGAGCACATTTAAAGCATGCATTTGGAACTATGAAAAGACATAAATATAAAGTATGCTTGACTTAGGACTTCTTAATTAATGATTCTCGTCATTCATTTTCTTCTCTTCTTCATCTCTTCTCTCTCTTCTCTCTCCTCTCAACTTCATCACTCTAGAATGGCTCTAATTTTCAATATCTGCATCTTTTCTTTTTCCGCTTCTCTCATCATTTGAAATTCGTTGTTTCGTTTACATTTACTTTAAAATTTAAATTTCAGGTAAGCGGTAGAATTATTCCACAGCACTTATGATTTAATAACACGATTAAATGAGCCATCAGTCGCGCACAAATCAATTAATGCCCACCTATTTAACTTCCGTCATCTATAGATCACGAGGGGTGATTTTTTTGTGTCCTTTGTTTCATTTTCCAATAGATTTCAAACACTGCTGACACTTCCATTAGGAGTATGCATTTTTCAGAAATAGGGCCAAGATGAAAATTCATGTGTTCTGTTTTGAATAGGATATACAAAAGATTTTTATTTCAATGCATATTATTCTAATGAGCTAAGATTCCATGACTCAATTCAATTAATGTAATTCAACGAATTCAATACATATATTCAATGAATATATGTATTGAATTCGTTGATTCCAATGAATATAATTAAAGGAATAGAATTAAATGAATGTGCTGCCTGTTTTTATACCTTCGTATTGCATTTTATAGCATGCTCTGATGCTTGAAATGACTTCATGCAGATTTTGTCGATTTTTTTGTTCAAAGAGAATATCTATTTCCAGAACAATAATAAGTTATGATGGACAAGCCTACCATTGCTCACTCAACCAGGAAATCAATAGCGGTCTAAGACTGAACAGATCAGCTACTAAGCCATTATGTAACGATTTTTCTAAATATTGTAACTTACTGAAGAAAACCTAAACGCTTTATTATACAGTGCAGTAAAAATTCTTCATCAGAACTACTAAAAATCATTGATCTGATGAAACTTGAAATGGATGTTATTTGTTCCAGATGCTGTAATTTTGTCTTCAGTAATTTAATTAGCTTGTAGGTATATCTGTTAAAATTAAAATTATTTTTTCTTTTAAGAGAACTTCGAAACGTTTGTGCATATACTTTTGGTGCTAACATTTAGTGTCCAACGCAAGATGCTTCTTCAGGTCGGGAGGTGATGCCGGTTGCTGGATCTCAGGCAGGCTTGCAGGATCTCAGGCAGTCGGTTGCAGGATCTCAGGCAGAATTGCATGTTCTCGGAAAATCAGGTGCTAGGAAGCTTAAGTTGGCGCATTAATCTTTTAGCTGAAATATTGGGTACCTACTCTTGGCTCAATTGCGCTAATCATTTCGTCACATAATGGCGCACTTGACCTCTCATTTTTTATGGAACCGGCGCACAGGGTATCGGACCTGAAAACTTATAAGGAGATGTGAAGTAAACAGAAGACCATCAATAATGGCTTCGGAGGTTACTGTAAACCTCGTTGATTTTCCGTAGTGACGTTAAACATGCATTAAAGGATGCATTTAATTACTATCTTATAAAATGCTTACAATTTTGAACGGATTCAACAATTTTGCATAAAATATTCGGTGGTGACAGTTGAGCTAGATGGAGAGGGCGGTTGCCATGGTGACCAATACTTGAAGCTGTAATGCGGGCACAGCGTGACCACTATCTTTGTTTACCCTGGATATCCTTTAGCGCTTGTGGGCTGACAAATTTGGAAATTTTACGATGTTTTCTTCCGATAACCCCCTTTCAATCGGTATCCATGTGCATTCTCCTGTATATTTATTATTTATGTAGAATAATAATAATCCGCATTTACAATGCAAACTGTAGAATAATTGAGTAAAATTCATGCCAATAAGTAGCCAATATATGTTTTAAGAGGCTAATGCCTTAACTTTAAAAACAGACGGAGGCTACTCTTGCTATTCATCTGAAAAATAGTCCATTCGATCGAGCTATCCAAATTAAAGTAAGGGAAGAAGAGGGATAACCGATTTGGTTATTATTTCGGTTGTCACACTACAGTTTGATAACGTCATGCTCCCTCAATGGTCAAGTAAGTCCACGAACCCAGACGTTTCACCATTTTCAGGGTTCACAACCCCTGAATATGGAGAGGGAGTCGTTCTCTAAAACGTCGAGATTCATGGACTGCTTACCCGGCGGTATACCTGAGAGACATTAATCCGATATCAATATAGTACGAGGGTGGAAAGTGATTTTAATGGTCCTCATCAGCGATAAAACATTTGTAATGGATGAAATTAATCGGGGACAATCTCTTGTATATAACTTTGAGATCGATTTCTTTAGGGTAATTTGGCGCACCATGAACGAGATCACAGCATTCATATGAATGAATCTACATCCACGCAATACCATGCAAGCCAACATTTAGGTGTGGCACGGGGTGATTCCACACCAGGCATGAAGCACTCATCCACGTTACCCAGGTCGTACGCCCCAGGAATGGTCGTATGCCTCAATGGTCGTGACAATTGTTTACCCACTAAATCCTACCGTCCGACGTGTTACAAAATATTTTGAGAGTGCACATTGTTCATTCCAACGTCATATATGTGCACTTTAAGTACAGTATGTCCTCGATTTACGTCGGAGATGCGTTTTGAAGAAGAGCGACGTAAGTCGAAACAACGTAAAACGGATCCAGATATTCGTGACCATGTTCAATCCCGCAATAATTCCGCGTTGATTTCAAAATTCATGTTTTGCTTTTATCCAGGAAATACGCTATTTCAGATGGGATGATTATGTCTCAGTTGTAAATAAACGTAAGCATATGAACATACGGTCTATTTTATTAGCATAAGACAGGGAAAAATTTTCCGACGACTCTTATCAGCATGGGTGTAACCATGAATATATATTATGGATTTAAATGTTTGGAATCGTTGCCTAGGTAATGTGTCGCCTCAATTTCCACATTTAGTTCACTCAGCCCTCAGCGCCACTTAGAAAAAAGTCTTCTCTCTTGAATCGTAAATAGCCGTTGTTAATTGCTGTTAACGTGAGACTGGGGTGAATATTCAAAAATGACTGAAGAGATATAAACTACTTGATGCTGTGAATAATAGCTGGTTATTTATTGGACCTAACAGTTACTTTGCAAATGCTAGAGAGGAAATATCTACTACAGAAAGTAGTAAGTAAAAGCGGTAAGTAAAACCGGTAAGACGTGATTATTTACGATCTTTTTAGACTTTATGTACATATGAACTGCCGTCTTTCATCACTATACGTCGACTCAATCGAAATAGTTGTTTGGTTACGGAATTCTAGGCAACAGTTTTTGGCGACGAGTTGAGGATCCATAATGTATGTTCATGGACGTAACATCGAATCATGCGTAAATCAAAACGACGCATGCCAAGGGCTTACTGTACTATGATGTTTCCGACGGGAGCATGCTTTAACACCTAAGATTGAAGAATTTCCAATCATTGCATTGACAAATGCTGTGGTGCGAAGCCACTCGCACGGATATATTTACACTATGGATTGAAATCCGTCATGAAAAAATGACTTGAATTAACTGGGATGCCGGTCAAGTCAAACAATTACTTCATGTCAAATTACAACCCTTGGTGCCTTTAATTGAATGCTGCCATTGTTGCGCTAACTGTATTCTAAGTATTGAGAAGATGGAGTTCATCGTCTTTACCGAAATTATTTGTTGTATTCTATAATTCATTTTTTTGCAAACAGTTATTTCAAAAGTTAAAGTAATTCTCTACATTATCTTCATAAAATTCTGCAACGTACTTAAAAGATACGTATCACTTCTCCCTTTTCGCATAGTTTTTATGAGCTTATCTCCCATTTTGTGTGTCCCTCCACACTCTTCCCAATTTGTCCCTTTCGCTCTTGGCCCTAAATTTTCTATCGCCCCTCACTCTGAAGAAAAAAACATATTCGTCATCCTCTACACCCCACCACCGTCCCCCCCCACCCACCCCCGCCCCACGCATTATCGAATTTATTCATTTTTTCGCCCGGAACCACCTCTCCGAATCGGCTTTTTTTCGTCCATGCCTTTGAAAAAATATCATAAGCACGTATCCGTCGTGAAATTTTTACCCGGGACTTTTTTTCCCCAATCCATCCGATATTAACCCTCGCGTGGGGAAACTATGACGCAAATGAGGCGAGCGATTGGGTGGCTCATATCGATTCCTCCCGAATGTTTCAGGAAATTTCGGAAAGTAGGAAACTGCTTGCTTAGAGATTTTTTCGCGGTTTCTTTGAATAAGGTTAAAATATCATCTCACACGCTTCTTTTTCTATTGCTAAAATGTAATTACTATAACTACAACATGTTGAAGTACAGGTGAAATACATGATGAAGTACAGATGAAGTACTGGTGAAGTACATGGTGAAGTACATGGTGAAGTATAATAGTGAGGTATAATAATGAAGTGAAGTGTAGAGAAGAGTAGAATAGGAAAGAACCATATGGATTACAAAACAAAAAAGAAGAACCAGTTGGATTGGACACAACCTGAGACACAATGGGTTTGTGAAGGACATAATTGAAGGTAAAATAGAGGATATGCCCCCAGAGGAAAACTTAGGAATAAGTTCATGGACCAAAGAAAGAGGAAAGTACATGGGAAGAGATACCAGGAGGTGAGGGGACTAGCATTAGATAGGGAAGGGTGGAGGGCTGCAGTCAACCAATCTTAGGTTAGAACGACCAATGATGATGATAATTACTGCAACGTATTAAACTGCACTGCGCAAATTCTCATCAAGAATTCATTCTCGTACATGTATCCGCTTTGAATGTTTATTCGTACCACTCTTCTGATGAAATCGTTGTTGATAATGCCTATCTAAATTTGAAACTTTAGAGACTTTATGGATATCTAGAACATTGCGATGGATGACTCTAGCCAATTATTCTTTTCTATGTGCAATTATTTGTCCATCTTGAAAGTAACTGTTCTTAACGTACTCCTTCGAACTATTTTCACGTCAAGAGATGGACATCATTCTCCTTACACTTGCTGATCGATCATATTCCGTTGAAGATAGTGACCTTAGCTTAAAAAAATTATTCAAAGCGAGGACGGTTACTCTATGATTTTTTTTCTCTTTTGACTCTGGCAATGAATAAATTTGATTAATGGTGATTTATTTTCGAGCAAACATAGCTAGGCCCTTAAAAGTAACCATCATCAAAATCAACTGTAGATATGTGTCCAAATTAAGTAAGAAATTATGGAGCGGTAAAAGAAATATGGCGATCCATTAAACTTATAGCAAATGATTCTACTATTCCTTCGGAGGAACAGAAAGTATAATGTATCCGTTTCTCAATCCAGTTAGTTGGAAAGGAATTTCAATGCCTTCTTCAAATATTTTCTCTCTCTCTCTCTCATTCTCTTTCTTCTCAATATTGTATTGAAATGTGAATCTTTGTGGTAATCGTATATTTTGCAATTATAATGATGCATTCAGTCCTGTGAATAGAGAACAATAGACTGCAAAGCTGCCTATGTGCCTTAGACTAATACTATTATTATGTGATGTATATTTAGATGATATGGTCAATTGTAACACACCTTCGTTTTGACTAAAAGTACTCCAAGCAAAAGTAATAATTACTCGAAGTGATTTTCCAGTTGATGTATTTCTCTGAACTCTTGAATTAATGCAGCCAATGAGAATACCTTGTAACAAATGAATCTTCAAGTTTTCGTAGAGAACCCAAATATTGAACCGCACACCACTTCTTTTTTTCCATCAGTCATTTTTGTATCGACTTTATTCCACATTATGGGCGCTTCACAGATCTTGTACAAACGATATTTTTCTTTACTACAGAAAATTTATTTGTCTCTAAATGCACTAAGTTGGAAAGGAGTTTCTATGTAAATTGAATTGAAACGTTAGCCTTTAGAGATCTCCTCAAATATTCCAGGGATTTTCAGGTCTGGTAGGCTTCGGTCACGGAGAGCCATCATTGACGTAAGAGCAGTAATACTACCACGACGGATTCTTTTACATATTCCTCCATATCTTTGTGCTTCCTCCTGTGGTTTGCGTGGAGCATAAAAAACATTCATTGATAAAATGGGACTGAAGACGATCTTAGATAGGAACGTGAACCCAGTGCAGAGAATTTACAATGTGCTAGGGGATCTGTTTGGAGTTGACTGACACTCCAACTTATCATATAAGTACATATTATTACATTCTGATAAAGGACTGTTGTCGTTATATATTAATTTTATTGTCATTGTTGTAACAAGATACTGGATAGATGAGATTGATGTAACTGCATGCATCTATTGTGATTGTGATCAAATAGATCAGAGAATCAGAAAAATAGTTCACGTTATTTGCCCAATTCCTTTAGAAAATAACGTATATGTGCGTTCTCCTGTGCTTTATGTCGAATATACAAAACACAAATTGAGACAAAAGGACTTAAAACGGTCGTAAATGAGCGCGAACCTAGAGTAGAGAATTTACACTATGCCAGGAGATCATCAATGAACATGAATGATTCACATTTTTTGAAATATGTATCTCTAATTCATTCATATTCATATCCCGCTACGTCAATTCATTGATCGCGTTCTAAGAAGATTCACTTTGAGGTAGGCGTTCATTGTGGGAGGGCATACACTACTACCAAAAACGAGGTGAAATTCAAAAGTTAACTTAGGTTATTAAAGATGAACTATGGAGCTCACACTGAGAAATTTTAAAGGAATCTCTGAAGCTTAAAACTCCAAAAGGAATCGGAATCTTAAAAATAAAAACCATTCTTGGATATTCTTGATGGAATAGTTGAATTGGTCAACTAGCAGAAAATGGGGCACATTATTTTATTCTATCTTTAAGGTACGGATGATGGCAGCCTAAGTTCAAGTTACATAGAATTTATCAGCTATGTTATTATACTAAATGTCAAACGTCATTAACTCTTTAGAGTCGGTTGCTTTTGCTGGAATGGATCGCTCCATTTCACTGGCTTACTTACACTCGGAATCACACTATGCCTTCTCCTTACCTCTTTATGCCTCGGCAATTTCAGATCAAAAGAGTAAAATTGGAATTTCCAGGAAAGAGATGAAGGAATAGGAAAGGTCTTACCACCATGCTGGAAAAGTATATTCGTTTTCTTTTTAAGATTCACTAACCTTCTCCAACCGGAGTA
Organism: Ceriagrion tenellum; assembly: GCA_963169105.1. Taxonomy (NCBI): domain Eukaryota; kingdom Metazoa; phylum Arthropoda; class Insecta; order Odonata; family Coenagrionidae; genus Ceriagrion; species Ceriagrion tenellum. The sequence continues at coordinate 121,215,460 of OY720634.1, read as the reverse complement.
CTTATGTGCATAGGAAAGAGACTTCGTAAACAGATGACTAGTTGTCCAAGAGGGAAAGAAGAAGCTTACCTACTTTTCTTCCCGAGTCCATCATTTTCCAAAGGGAATATCTACTCCATTCGTCTTATCAAACTGAGCTGCCCCTACAATTTTTTTATACAAATCCAATGTTCTGTGCTTTCAAGTAAAAAAACTATATTCTCTAATGCCCCAGAAAACATTCAATTGCTGAGGTTTTTCCAAATGCTCTGTAGACTGAATAATGTACTATTAAATGAAACCCACTTTTATCAAAAACCTTTAGTTAACTTAACGGGGGTTCAAATCTTCTCTTGTTGCTCTCATGATATTCTATTTCAATGTTTTATTTAAATGATGATGAGCCATAAAAGCTCACTCGACATTTGTGTCAACTTAGATTTTAAAGAAATAATCTGAATATAAATTTCAGGTAGTATATTATGTTAAAAAGGTATACTATACGTTATTTTTTCCAATGCCCAACATTTTTATCTCATAAATCTTTTAATTTCTCATTAATTCTATTGGTTCGGATTCCATTTTAAGTGTTCATAATGAGGCCATATATCCAGTATCAAGTCGGGCTTGGCGGACAAAATATTCTATACAGGTTACATGAATTTAATAGATTAAAATACACCACAATAAATTAGAATTTTATATAACATATTTACTCACCTCGTTTCGGCACACAAAATGTGACTTAGAAAAATCATTCACCTCGACCTTTTCAGCCCATTTAAATCCTAATTTTTATTTAAGAGATCTATCCTCATGAAAGGGAATATAGTTCGAGGATTGCGATAAACTGCCTGCCTATGCAGAATTTGGCGATGTAAAAACAAGAGGGCGTTGAGTGACATGAAATAAAGTTCACTGCCGGAATAAAATATCCAAATTCGAGAGTCAGTATATCAAGCAAGATGTATTAGAGAACATATTCAACAAGACATTCAAACTTATTATAAATTAATGCTAATAATGCTATAAGATATTACTTCATATTATATTCAGCTCTATTATTCCTTGTTCTCAACACAGGTGTTCACTTTCACATGCCATCCTTGGATATTTAAAAAAAAAATAGAAGAAAAATCCGCTTTTTCCATTCAATTTCTTTAACAAATATCAAGGGATGCCATGTAACAGTAAATATCGTATCATTAATGGCGGTTATTTACTGTTTAATGTCATTCCTCAATATTTGTTAAAGATATAGAATGAAAATGTGAAAACCGAATGTAAATATTTGAACCAGATTATGAATAATGAATATAACAATCCCACTTTTTCGCAGATTTTTAGTAGAAATTACAACGCGATTTATTTATTTATTTATTTATTTTCACTACCCCGAATACAGCACGATGGGCCAATTTACGTCGGGTGAATAACATTAACAACGGACGATACACAAGCACCCATGTCCTGGGCAGATAATATTCTACCCAGGCGGGACTCGAACCCGCGACCCTAGGGTTAGCTGGCGAGGACTTTACCCCTCCGCCACCGGGGCCGACAAGTCGATTCAAGTCATAGAGCCATCATAGGGTTCATAAGGTTCATATGGTTCATAAGGCTAATCCTAGTACCTGACGATGACTCAGCTAAAACGCGTAGTACAAATTATGTGGAAAATTACGATTTTTGTTTTCATTATAACGAACTGCCACTACATTACGCCTAAATCTGTTGAATAAGTTCTGAATATTTAAAAAGAAAAACATAATATATCATTAAAATATTTTTATAATTTACGTTACAGAAATCTGTAGCATTGGAAAGCCGTCCGCCAAAGGAGCTCCATGGTTGCACAACCGAGTCGATGCTTCTTTTTTATGTATATTTCAAGCAACAGAGTGATGAGTGAGAACAACCATTTAGCGACATATGTCTTCCTGTTTTTCGCCTCCTACAGTAGACAAAAGGTATCAAATTATTTAGAGATGTCATTTATTCATAAAAACAGAGATGTGCTTTAGCATATTCAATCAATTTTTGTTTATTTTCAAAGAGCCAAAGTTGTAAACCTCTTTAAATTAACTTGCACTTTTTTCAAAATATGACAAATTTATGTGCTCTGTAATTTTTAGGGCGAATAAAGCTCTTTGCTAACCTTGCAATGTGAAATCTCACAACTCTCAAATCTCACCTATTTTTACTGATTATATTTAATTTATTTTTAAAAGATCAATATGCATATAGTAGAATTAAGTCGCATGAATTATTTTATAAAGGCATTGGTTTCAAAACTTTTGTGGTATCAATAGCAAAAGAGAGGTAGACGATGTTATGAGTGTAGAAGGCAATTGATGAGGAATAAACTACAGGACTTGTGGTCAGTTTTGAATGTGATGTATTAATAAGAAAATGATGGATTCATGGGGAAATTAACAAAAATAAGGAAAAACATGATGATTATTTGTCACATATATCTCTAAGAATTATTCATATCGGAGAAATCGCAGATGCTGATTTAGTTTTGGTGAATTCGTTCATTAAAAAACAGCAACATCGCTTAAACTTATTCAGCATATGAATGCAAAAAGTGTATTTGGTGATTTGCTATTTACTTCTATTTTAAATTAATTGCCAATCTAAAAATCATCATTGCATTTAAATGGGATTTGTAACAACACCTTACAGCTAAAATAATGGAGGTTAATAAATCTTAAGAAGTTCACCAACTTGGAAAACTGACTCACTAATTTTAATTTTTAAAACGAAAACTTTTCTTCTCTTGTCCTCTATTTAGTACGTCTTCCTATAGATATCATGAGTAATTATTTTATGAGTTACTCTATCAAGGTATTATGGGACAAACATCTAACATCCACTCAATTAATACTTTACCTCATTCGAATTGACCCTCAAAAAACTATTTCTTCCTCAAACATGAACTTCATGAACTTCTCATATATTCTCCTACACTCCTATAGCCAGCGCCGGGGGAACCGGGTATAGGTACCTGCTTGTCTGTCAACCCTAGCATCCTACCAAGGATGGAATTTAAACTCCTAGAGCATATCATGGCTGATTGTATTCATTCGAGTTAATTGTAAAAGTGGACAAGATAGTCCTAATGTTTCTCTCTGTTTTAGACATTATTACTAGACTATGCTATTATTTTCGACATCATTGCTATTATTCTACTTTCCTTTGGCACTATCAAAGTACATGTTATCAGAACATTGTTCTATTATTCCTGAATCCGAAGAAGTCGCTTAAATGATGCAATGCCATAACATACACTAATTACCAAGGGTGCATGAGCGTTTTAGTTAGTTTTGAGTTTGCCGATTAGTCGAATACTTAGGTTGTTGAAGCCAGCATAATATAAAACAAAACATGTATATGTTAGTGTTAACATATTACTCTTTTCGGTAAAATATAAGATAACATTTTTATTAGCTTAATTAATTTACTTGAAAACGTTGTAAGCTTGGCACAGTTTTCTCCTCAGTTGGGTTTGAATGCAAAATCATTTTAAGGTTTCTGGGCCAAGGCCGGAGGTTAAACTCTTCTATTTGCGGAATTTTTTTTATTTGCTCTGGAAGTTCCATTTTTTTTCTTAATTAAAGCTTTCAAAACTGCTTCTTGCTTCCTTTCCAAAGTCTTCTCGTTTTATTTATCTTGTGACCTGTTTGTGTGTTTTTGCCATACAAATTGCTTCAAGAACCTTCTTTAGTATTCAAAGAGATGATCAAAATCCTTTCGTTTCAGTATTTTAATTAATTTTGAGATTTTTGTCATAGTTATTCTTGTTAATTGAATTTATTCCTGGATGATGCATGTCTACTAAAAATTGTTGAGTTAACTACCTAGCAAACGCAAAGTTTTCGTACGTCTCTCAAAATATCAATTGTGGTGCAACATTTCGAAGGTCCGCGTAACGAAACATTCAGTAATACCTGATTGCTTTTGTTGATTTCTCTTACTCTTCGCATATATTCAAACAAAATATCTCTACTTTTCAGGCAAATCCCCTGTTAATTGACGAACCTATCCAAAAAGTAGCTTAATTTCTAGAATAGTTTCAGTATTTTATTGGTATATTTCCCTGGTTACATATATCTAGCGTTGACTAGCATTAATATTTTAGTATTAAAAGTCATACATAAATAATTCCAATTATTATCCTACACTCCAATTAGAAAGCCCAGACAACAAGCTAGTTTGTTTGTACACAACTGTCCTTTTCAGATATTTAAATAAGATATTATTGGCAATAATGCACAAGTTATTTCAAATCACAAATTTATAGTTTTCTGGTTAGGTCATAAAAGTTCCGTTTTAGAAAATACCCCTACGATACCCCTACTGATCGAGCATTATAATAATTTTTTTAATTTTCCCTCTTCTAATTCTGAATACCATAAAACCTATAACGCGATCGATTTTCAAGACAGGCAACAAATATTCTCGATGTTAACGGAAATATATTTCGTATTGTCCCGCAGTTGAAGCTCCTAGTTAAATCGAATTAGCATGAACCAATATAAAACTATGCTATCTGTAACAACCAAATTTGACCAACTAGTGACATTCCGAACGGAATATTTTCATGCCCAAGGAATCACTGAAAGAACTCAAGCTGCATACGTACTGGCCTAATAGGCCTTCCATAGCCTCATTTCCTCTCCTAAAGAATTTAGGTCTTCTGTGGCATTGATGAAATTACTCTTCATAAAATTTATTGGAGAGACTTTTCAGCCATGCACACTAATAAACAAGTATTTTTACGATGCATCATGATAGTTGTAGTTTACTTTTGGTTGTACAATAAACAATACCAAATGATTATGTTCCAAAACTGAAAAACTAAATATTACATTGTAATATGAATGACCCCTAAATTTTGTATTTTGCTATTTATTAACTGTGCATATAGTCATCAGAACGGTTTTATATTTCGAAACGCAACACCTTGTTTGAATTTTAGGTCAGAATATTCTGAACCTTTTTTTTTGGCCTCTCTGGTTGAGTTTTCTCTTTGAGAGATTTTGCCAATTTATTTTTATCCATCCGGTTGCCGATTTATCAGTGCAAATATCAAAGTCCAAGTATTGAGTTCTCAATTCGCTACATTCCGCTGCATTGGAGATAAGGCTTACGCAGCATCACTTTGTATCTGGTTCCATCTTCCGGTAGAGCATTATTGGTTGAAACGCTATTTAAGCCAAACTTTATCTTCATAAGAATAGATTATACCAATAATAAAAACTTTTAAAGATTCTCTCCAACCTTACCCCCCAAAGATCCTATTTTACTCCTCATTTTCCCACCAACATACAAAATTCTGCCCTCTCATCCAACCTGTTTACCATGTTTTCGCCTCCTAAGAATATATTCGCTATATGACACGACCGAAAACGCCCTTGCAGTTTCGCCATCAAACACAGCCTTGGAGAGATCTCCGCACTCCTTCCCATTCACATGAACAATTACTTTCGGAAAATAGAGAGCCACTGATGACACTGTGGAAAATACGCTGTATGGGTTTACGAGAATTTTCAATGCAATGTAATCACAAGCAATATGCAATAATTGGATTATCCAACATGAAAATGAAGGATTAACATGAATGGTGCGAGAGGCAGAGGTAGGCCGAGAAAGTTGTGGTTGAATGTGGTTGAGGAAATTCTTTGTAGGAGGAATATTAGGAGTCTTAAAAACAGAATGTCGTGTATGAAGCAGTTTATGGGGATAAATGAGGCAAAAGAGGTTTGAAAGGATATATCAGTATGGAGGAAATTATTGAAGCAGAGTTAGGTATACAAATATGTATTTATGACTGAAACTTTGACTTAGCCTATCCCGGAAGGGAATGGCGTGATTGGCGTATGTAAGATACATAATAAATGCGAACATAAGACAATATGCGACGTACGCGTCATAGCGATCACCTGATCATTGACAAATTTAAATTTCCTCATATGCGATCAAAATAATTATGTAGAAGGAAACAAGTAAATCGTCTTAACACAACATCTCTGCCAAAGCTATTTCTTATTCTAGAGGCCAGCAAAAAAAGGTTAGCTAATTACAGTAAAAAAGTGTCGTAAATACGGGCTGACACCCACGGGAGCGTTTCCGAATGTGGTTCATAGCCCCCTTTGAACGAATTTTTTAATTTTTCTTCATTATTCGAACTCATAATCCATTTCTCCCTTAGCTCATATAAAGTTTGTTTAGTTTTTTCTCCTTTTTTTGCTGGATTACTCTCAAACTCTCTTCAAACTGTTCAAAATCACTTGCATGCCCAAGACTTTCGGCGAGGGTAATATGCGAAATATGGAATTTTTAAGTCTAGAGAAAAAAATTGAATGTACCACGGCCTTAAAAAAGTAGTAAAAGTTTTGCAAGTAAGATGGGCGAGTAGTGTGACAAATTTTGAGTGGCATTTGCTCAATTTTTTAGCATATTTTTCAATTCGAACCCAACGTAGACCTTGCATGAATTCCCCAAAAATAACTCAACACTTGACCTACCAACTACTACCGATTTAGTTTTCCTTAACTTAGTGCTTTGATGTCTGGTAATGATTCATAAATAGAATTATTTCGTGTAGGACTAAAAAAAATTAATGAGTAACAGGTCAAATAATAAGGATTATGAAGATAAAATGGACGGAAAAATAAGGAAAGGTGACATTTACAGGAAAGTAGCAGGAGAAAGGATTATATGGAATACCATATGCAGAAAAGAAGAACCAGATGGATTGGACACACCCTGAGACCAAATGGCTTAGTAAAGAACATAGTTGAAGTTAAAATAGAGGGAAAAATCTCCAGAGGAAGACCCATGAATATGTTCATGGACCAAATAAATGGGAAATCACGTAGAAAGATCTACCAGGAAGTAAAGGGAACTTGCATTAGATACGGAAGAGTGGAGGGCTGCAGTCAACCAGTCTTAGGATTGAGCGGCCATTGGTCATGAGGTAAAATAATCACTGCGCTGCTTTTTCTGCCCATATAAATAACGTCGGCCAACTTACTTAATCAAACCTGATCATGAAACACGAGTCTGCTTCTTAGTGGAAGTATTTAAAGTAGCCCTAGGATAACAATATGTACTCGAAAAAAGTGAAAACACTGTGGAGGAGCTGCAGAATACCTTGTTTAGTATTCATTGTTCAATAGAATATTATTATATAAAATTGTTATGTACATATATTTTTCACTAAAAACCAATTCCGTGACATTTAAAACAATTTTTGTTTAAAAAACAAATAATTTCAAGCTTTCATTTTCATCCAGTCGCCATCAGCTAGTGGAAATAAGATACATTCTGTGGAGGATGGACGATGGAGACAAATTAAATGGGAAAGAGGACTTTTGGAGAAGGAGTGAGTGGAGTGGTAGCGAAATAAGATGCGCCCTTGTTCCTTGGAAGTCAATATTCGGAGCCAGTGGCAAGAAATGAATAAATATTAATGCGAATTCTTAAGTCCGTATACGGGCGAGCTTTTTTCTTGGGAACGACGCAGGATTATGGGCAGACGGATGGGATATTGCCGAGAGAGGAGGGAGAGGGGGGACGAAGGAAGAGGGAGTTGGGGAGTGGCGAGATGAAAGAAACAGGATGGGCAAACGAGGGATGGATATGACGAGATAAAAGTCGAGAGGAGACTTTAGTGGATTGGATAGGGTTTGGTGAGTTGGGCGTGCTTAGACAACCGAGCGAAAGAAAGACGATTCTTATTCAGCGAAGGTTAGGATCGGTAAAATGACGTTGATTTCATGGAAAAGTTAAATTTTAAGAAGTGCATCACCGTGCTTGGACGTTGGAGGAATAAATTTCTTCAAATTGTATTTTCATAATTTTTTCTCCCGTCAGTCTCTATTACTTTACAAGACATTTAGAGCCCTCTTTTACTGTCCAGCTCATGTCACATACTAATCTATTAATTTAGAATCCATGTCAAAAAATTGCTGAAAGCAAATTGAAACGAATGTATAGCAAATGGTCAATAAAATAAATAAACAATGAAATTATAATTGGGCAACAAAAGTTAAACATAAATAAAAAGAACTTGTAGCAAAGATCAAAGTAGAGCCAAACGGGCTGATCGCAATAACGAGTGTACAGTAAGTACGCAGGAGTACGTCAGTTTCAGGACGAATGAAACGAATTGAATTCAGGGATATTTTTCAACAAAGAATAACATGTAGTACTACAATCTCTTTGGATTATATAATAATCCTGTTTCTCTTATGACTACGCCTAAGGTTGACCAAATGAAACGAATGGTTGCCGCCGATCTAAATGCTTTTAGGTAACAACTATTCTTTGCCCACATAATATAGATTCAACCATGAAACTGTTAGAGAGAGAATATAAAAGATTATTAAGTACTTATTTTTTTTGTTAGAGTAATTCAAAGAATTGCGGAACAGACCGTGTTGTAACTTTACACAGTTTTATTTCATACAGTTTAAATGGTTGAACTTGGCATATTACCCACGTCATGCAGTCCATAGATTCGAGTATAAGCTTCTCCTAGGCAATCTAAGTTACTTCATATTAGATGATCATCTTTCTTCAAGCTTTATATAACCAATGACGAAAACAGATTTTCTACGTCCTAGATAAATATTTGTATAATTTTTTATCTGTGTAAAATACTAATTTACTCTTTCATTCCTCCCTTAGCTGACATTCCTTCTGGGGTGATTTATATCATATGATAAATCCAATAGCATACCGAGGCGCAGTGGATCTGCAAGTATCGATAGCAATTTACTTTTAAATATGACTATCATCAATTTTTATGCTATCAATATGCGTGGGGTTTTGGGTGAAGAAAAAATTGAAGTGTTAAATACGAGAAAAGGGATGTAATGAAAGATAGAGTGATTATTCTCTTCACTGAAAATTAAAGTCCTCAAAAAGGAAAAAGCTTTGTTCTCCCAACAAATACCTCTAGATAAAGACCCCATCTTCTGAAATACATTACAAATTTTTTTTATTTGAATCAAGCACAAATGCAGTGGAATTTCGGGAAAAGCGTGGAAAAATTTAGGAAATGTCATGTCATGCCTTGTGGGAAAGACAGAGGATGGTATATAATCTTTCACAAAGTTACTTTCACTTTTTGTGCCTGAAACGTTAGACTTTTTGAAGATGTTAGGCCTGTTTTGGAGTAAGCTTTATTACTGATACATCTGTCAAGTTCAACGAAGCCACTATGTTGGCTAAGTTGTTATGGAACTTTTGACGAAATTATTGCTGTATGGTTTCAAGTGTTGTACGAGAAATTGCATGCAATTTACATTATCATTTGTTTTCTTTGCGTGAATAAAACATTTTGACTAGTTTTGGGAGAACTGATAAGATTACTGATTGACTTCATTCACCCTCCAGTCATAAGATACAGTGTACATCAATTAAGCTGAAGTTATACATCTCATTGCCATTAAAAGTCCAGTCGTACTCTTGTGTAGGAAGTATGTTGACTTAGTGTCTTTATTCATTGTATCTCTGGTCAGCTTGTTAGAAATATTTGTAATCCATTATGCAAACGTATTTATTTTTAGGCAAAATGCTTTTAAATATTTACAGTTTCACTTCATTGGTTAAAAATCTTATTTATTAGAACTACTGCTAAAAGAGGCAAAATTTTATCATTTTTTTACATTTTTATTACTGACACGTGTTTAAAAATGCCTACAGCGGAAATATGAAGGTCTGAGTTATAACTATTTGTACTTGAGATAATACTATGTATATCAGAGTCACGATAAAAAGTTAACGTTAATTTTTAAATTATCGAAATAACAATTAAATTAATGTTTTCGGAAGTGAGTTTGGTTGAAGATTGCCGGCAGCCTTTCACGTGAAACCTAGCTATAAATGCCTACAAATGATACTTAGGAATCATTGTAGCTGAAGTTCCAGAACAAAATATTTAAAGAAGCATCAGCCAGATCTTTTACTTTGGTTCTAAGCATTCTAGAAAAGCATTTATTTCATAAGATCTCGTACACTGCCACCATCGTATCGTTTACTTTGAATTTATTGCTCGTCATTTAAACTACTGTTTTAAACTAGTATAAATTGCGTTTTGTTCTCCAAAAGTTACCAAAATTACGGAACTTTAAAAAAGATCATATTTATAATAATTGCTATAAATAAAGAAGTGTGCGGGAGAGTTATAAAGAGAGCGGGTAAATAGTGAGGTTTGTTATCAAAAGATTATTTTAGCCATCGACAAACATGGTGAATTAAAAGATAGAAGTTTTTTCAAATACCTGACTGGCCCTGAATTCCTCTATTACTGCCCTTCATATGTATCGTGGGCCGTAAAAATATACACCATGACGATATGAAGCTCGCGACAGTTTTATTTTTATGCCAGTTGTTATTAACTTAGCGTCTAAATAGACTTATCGCTGAGTGTCTATACTTTTGAGTCTAAATAACTGTTGACCCTACATTCCTGTAAGTTTTGTCCCATCCACTGAGCACAATAGCAGCTTTTTACACATCACGTAAGAACGGTAAATTGGGTCGGCATCAGTTTTTCACGAACTCTGATCATTTCTGTCATTAAAGAGAAGTATTACAGTTTCTCACACTTATGAGCGATTCTTAGTCAGGATCTTGATGGATAAAATCTTCATAATGTAAAGAACCTCTCTAATGGAAGGCAACTGTATCTACGAATATTTGAAATATGTATTTAATCTATAAAGAAAGAAATATTGATTTAATAATGTAGACGAAATAAACAAATTAGCAATTTTTTTAATCCCTCTAGGTGTTCAACACCCAGGCAACCGTACTCAAGGGATATACATCTCCGATTTCTAATTCTTAATACCGATGCTTTTAATTTGAATTTGCTGGCTTGAAACAGCTTTCCCCTAGAGAACCCAATAGGAGCAATATTTCTACAAGCGGTGACGCGCTGTTATTCTCGCGGTCCATCGATGAAAGTTTCTCGGAATTTTTCGTAATATCTGAATGTTTTCACGGTTCTAGCTTTTCCTTGTACTCAAGGCTTCACATGGAGCATTCAGTACTTAAATTTACGCCAGTTCTTATTGCTTTTGCCGGGAGTATATTATTACTGCCAATTCGGAGTAATAGAACTTCTCCTTTCACGGTATCATTTAATGTTAATGAGAATGTTAATGTCATATGCATATTAAAAGTTTCTCCAGAGATATATGACTCTCTTTTGGTATTTATTTGAGCACACTTGCGTTGGTTCTCAAAATTAAAAAACTTGGCGGATCATAGGACTATCCGATAAAATCAGCCTATTCTTAATGACGACTTTACTCAGTGAAGACATTTGGAGAAAGACCGTTGGGATATATAATGGGCCTACAGGAATAGCTAGCACGTCCTAAAGAGTGCCATGTACCGTCTACGGAAACAGATTGTTCAATAAGGATGAGTAGAAAGGGGCTGGCCACGATCTTAGAGAAGAATTGAATAGCCATCATATCACATTGAAAGCAGTCACCACTGACGGGTAAATGCATTTGTGAACGACTGTGGCGAGAGAAAGTAAAAGGGGAAAGTTCGACGAATGGCGAACGCAGAAGGGTCACAGCGGGAGATCAGAGGACATTTAATGTAATAGAACTCCGAACGATATCAAGTCCCGGTTACGCTCCTCACGCTGTGCGCTATGGATTTCCCATTTATGGCAGCTCCGCAGTGGGTCTCCAAGGGACTTGGAGAGAAAGATCATCATCTGGCTAAAATGGATGAATTTCAAGTCCGCTTAAATTGTCACGTTATTGCAAAAGGGGATAATAAAATATTTCGAGCAATAAATCCACGGCTGTAATCACCACACAGTTAATAAAAATCCAGGAAGTCGAGAAATTACTCCTTTTTCATATCCTCTAGAAAGTAAACGTAAACACCCAATGCATACGGTATAAAGTTCAAATTCTGGAATCAAATTAGGTGTTTCCAGATTTATATAAGGTTTTTGAGTGCGAAATCGGTATCCAAGAGCATATTAGTATATTCCGTTTAAGATTTTTAAGCCGCGTGGCCGCGAAAAGACGTAAGTATTTTTCCCATTTAATATCACTGGCGATTGGAAGTCGAATATTTTAATAAAAATGATACAAAAGCATTACCAGCCAACTCTCAGCATGATAACGCATTGGTTATATTTGTGACAGACCACATTCCATGCATTGCATTGGGAATAAGCCCTGTTCGGCCTTCCGTTGCGTCATAATGGGTGAGTCTATATCAGAGCCATTAATAACATTAATGTGTGCGGTTTTATTTAATTGAAAATGAGAATGAAGTTCTTGTGGTGATAAAGTATGGCTACAACCTGAGTTTAAACGGTTTTTACGGTGAAATTTTTGCAGCATCAATATGCAGATGTAAATTTTTCCATATTTCTTGTTTATAAGTATACAATGATAAGAGGATAGGACTGGCTATATTCTATGATCGTCTCATACTCTCCTTGTTAAGCGTGCATCTTTTTTATCTCTTATGGACGATTACTGTTGATATCGCCCTTAACATTTTGTAAAGGCTAACATATGTAAAGAAAAAAATGGATAGGTGTTATGGCTGTGCACGTTGACCGTAAAAAATCGTAGCCTGTCGGCTAATATGATTTGAACTGAGGGTTTGGGATTATTATTTTTGATCAGGTTGACGATTAGTTGACACTACATTTAGATAGGAGAGTGTATTTATTTCGATTATCTAGTACGAGAAAATGAATTGACAATACATTGAGTATTTGGGGAAAATGGATAACTTTTTTAACTTAAATACATACATTTATGGCGATATTGCTGATTAAATAAGATAAATTCACTACACTTGAAGAAAATGTACAGCTACAGGCCATTGTTTTATTTGCTACTTTTCATTACCTAACGCATTAGCGAGCAGTAATGAAGCATTTTAAATTAAGTTAAAGGTACGCAATGCATAAGTGAGCATTTAGCATACGGAAAACCCCCACGATACATGATATCTTCCCAGCACGTATGATTGAAGTATTTGACATTAACTAGTCACAGCTCAGTGCTTCCATCTCGGCACTGTGAAACTCCGAGCATCCAGACATCTCTTCGAAGCATCCCGCACAGACATAGCCTTGATAAAAAAACGGGCATTCGTACCTTTCGTTGTCCTAGGCCTCTATCTAAATGACTTTTGATGATTGTATTAGCGAGTACAGAACCCAAACATCGAATTATCAGGCTGGTTAATGGAAAAGCACGGTGATGCAGCAAAGATTATATCTGATTCAAACGTCTTGGAGGCAATCTGATGAGAATATCTGCATTCACGAATATCACTTGTAATGACAAACCAACTATTAAGTCACTCTTCAAGCCTGTAAATCACGTAAAGGTATTTACAGGGATAATCGGTAAAAGGCCCAGGAGAGATTTACAGCAAATTTTTACATTTGCATATTTCTATCTTACTTTTTTACACCCGCTAACAATCAGCTGTGAACCTAAGAGAGAGAGCGAGAGTTTTAGATGCGTAAGCGGCAGTCTTATCCATTGAGTAGTATTTTACTGATTTTGACAGCCTGTACATGGACTTATAAATATACCTTTGGTTTCTAACCTGTGTAGCTCCTGTTCTCCTACGAACATGGTAACATTGCTGCCAAAAATTTAATATCCATCCTTTAGGTAATAATTAATACTATATTTTATAACACAATTTAGGTGTATGATAATGAAATATTTTTGTCCTTGATTTGTTTATATTTTCCTGGTAATTAAGGAGAATCTTCGGAAAGCCAAGAAAATTTTACACCCGCCATGTAATACAATCACATATATAAACTCCACTTTCTCCGGCGAGATGTTGTAGAACAGCATATTGAACAATGATACTCAAACGATATCGTACTGTCTACCAAATTTATTTCAAACTCTTACAACACGTGTTTCAACTGTCTAGTGGTCATCATCAGGTAAGACTAATATAATATAAACAGACATGAGCTAATAAATTGGGAGTTACACTGTCCAAACACAGTAGTGGAGGGGGGTTGGGGATGGTTGTGGTACGGGTAAGGGGGGAAGGTTGGATAGGAGGGGAAGACTAAAATCATGAATGGGAAATGATCCTTTGTTCGTCCAAAAATAAGATTACGTCAAACACCAGATTTGCGTCACACTGGGAAAAGGATAGAAGAAAAAAGAATAGACTGGTGGGAGAAAATGGAAATGGGGGGGAAGGGAGAGGGTGTTTTGTTGGAGGAGGTAAAGTTATGTTTCAATAGTGTCAAAAATAGGAGAATGACAAACAAATTCGTTCTCATTTAATAGGTTCATTTTATTTTGTTTCCTTTTGACTATTTCCCACTGTTCCGAAACATCTAAACGGTGTCCTTTATCCAGGAAACGGAGGATTTGAACATTAAAAATGAAATGGTGGGATTCTTCCATTAAATGTTTGGCGAAATGATCCTTTGTTCGTCCAAAAATAAGATTACGTCAAACACCAGATTTGCGTCACACTGGGAAAAGGATAGAAGAAAAAATAATAGACTGGTGGGAGAAACTTAGGATCGCTGTTCACCAAACACCTTTTGTGTTCAGAAACCCTACTTACAAAATTTCTCCCAGTTTGACCGACATAAACACTACCACATGTGTCACACTTTAGTTCATAAACACCCGATTTTAGCAGAGGGTCAAAAGGATCTTCGGCATTATTGAAAATTATTCCCAGAGTTCTTGGTGTGTGAAAACTCACTCTTTACTTGTATTTAGGGAATGATTTAACAGCATTGTAAGACAATTTACCCAAGTAAGGCAGCTTTACCCATTTTAGTTTTTTATCTTTAACTGGTTGCAATAGTGAACTATCTTTTAATGCTCTATTCTCTAATTTCTTATTTAATATTTTATTTACAAGATTTCCTTCATAACCATTATATTTAGTAATTTGTCTAATTATATTTAATTCTTTTTCAAAATTATCCCTAGAAAGAGGGATATTTAAAGCTCGCTGGTTCATATGGTTGAACGCTGCAGTTTTATGAGATCACGGGTGGCACGAATCAGACGGTATAACGTGGTCTGTATAAGTTGGTTTGCGGTATATTGCAAATTGGTGGAGATTATTTGAAGTTGAGATACTTAAGTCAAGAAAATTTAAATAACCGTTTGATTCAGATTCCATGGTAAAATTGATACGCGTGTGTAAGGAATTTAAAACAGTTAAAAACTTGGTGGCTTGCCTATGGCTACCTGTCCAACAACATAAAATATCATCCACGTATCTAAACCAATACAACACATTAGATAAAAGGTTAAAATTGTACTTAGTTCAAATGAACCCTCGACCCCCTAGAATGTATGGTTTACCAAAAATTCATAAAGCTAACATTCCTATCCGCCCAGTGATATCGGGGGTAGGTTCCCCGACCCACAAACTGGCATACTAAATCAATTGTACCAATCAATAGTACAAATGTGTTTTTTCCCCCTTATTCTTTAGACAACACGTTGTGATATAAAATACCCGCGAATGAAAATTCTTTAGCATGGAAAATTTAAGTAGTATATTTTTTTACCTTGAAATATGACACCTAATCCTTCTACGTTTTAATTTACCTTTTTCTCTCTGCTCATTGAAAGCCCTCAATGTTCATTGGCTACACCGAGGCTGACGACAGAGTTGAATTAAAACTCTTCCTAGGGCGAAATATATTTGATGTTCCTTCACTTCCTTGTAACTTAATTGTCGATAGTAATATTTTAATCTACGCAATCACATCAGCAGGAAGTAATTTCCAAAAACTTCATGGTAATTAGAATCAGCTTCATCCATTCCAAAGCATACAGAGTTAATTATACACACTTCCTTTGGCGTTTCCAATCGGATCGAAAAGGATTGCTTTTGATAGGAATAGGCTACATTCAGGTTATACAAATAAGCAATCGCAAACTCCATGGTTCACAAACGTTACATGCACTCAAGCCATTTCAAAGGCTTGAAACTTTCTTGAAATTTTCATTTCAAGCAATTTCAAACTTCTTTGAATGACCAGGCGTGATCAAGGCACACACATAATTTTGGGTGGAATTATTTCATGGACGTTTCGATAGGCTTTTGAACATGTGTCCAGGGTGTGTGCGAAATATGATTAATTAACTCAGGAAGATTAACAGATATGCAGACGTATATTTTCCTCAAGCTTAATGGGGTTGTTATTTTTTATATGTATATGTTGAACAACAGTTCAACACTTTCTTCTGGTCGTATAAGTCTGAAAGTTAGCTGACTGCTGCCAAAAATAAGAGATTCAATCTTAAGGTAATATTTAGTACCGCATTTTTGAAGCATAAATTAGGTGTATGATAATGAAATATTTTCTTCTTGAGTTCAAACTGTGACTGCTCCTAACTTCCACTCTGCCAGTAAGTTATATACTTACGAACACATATGCATCTTGATTCTGCAATGCGTGCCGTCACAGTAGTGTGTGGCAGGCAATGGACTGCAGCTATGGGAAAATGGAGAGAGTGTGAATGTGTCGTGAAAATAAGGAATTATTTAATTTTAGTGTTTATCAATTGTCCCTTTTATTAGCTCAAAAGAACGGAGTTAAAAGTTTCAATCATTGGAGCAATAATGTGAAGGGGCCTAAAAGTGGTATTTTAGAATTCCTAGATGGATAATGAGTGAGATAAGAGAAGTTTGCATACATGAGATTTGCATGACTAGCGTGTTGCACATTGGTATCAATTTTAGGAGAGCTCATGAAGTGCCGATCTCATAGTCACGCTTGATATTGAATTATTTTATTTCTTTGTACGGATGGTGCACATATTGATTGATACCCATTCGATAGATGGGTTTCATATTTGTTTTTCATATTTCCGCTGCTTACAGGGATTTGGAAGAGAGGAAATGGGTGCAGTCATATTCTAAAATGTTTTACAATTCTGCATTCAAACTCGATGCTATTCCTTCACAAAATAAAGGTGCCCGGTCATGAATATTTTTTATTTCGATAGGTACTTAATTTGTAAATTTGATTCCTCGGGGAAACGGAGGAACTTTAATGTAATTTCACTTCGTTCGGTGAGACGTGCATGAGCCTTCGACGTGTTATTGAGTTCACAGTTGATTGAGTGCATTCCCTGAGTGCCGTCCCTCCGCGAAAGCTCAATAATATTTACCCACGAATCACTTTCGAAACACTTGTCCGTACGCCTCTCGCAAATAAAACTTTTTATTCGGTTTTATTCTTCCAAAACGGACGTCGAATAATTCAGGTGAAGGCGGCGGTGATTAAATATTCATCATCGCGATCTCCATTAAAAAGAAAAACGCGGAATGCCGGCAGGAGAGAGGGATGGAGAGAGTGGTTAGATGGGGACGAGAAAGAAGAAAAAACAAACAAATTAGTGCAGAAGACCGCCGCCATATTCGGTTTGATTCCATCTCCTCGTTCCAACAACTGTCGTTAAGGAAGTTTCTGTCCGACTACGTGGGCCAAAACAAACGCTGAATCTCACATTTCTGTTCTGTCGTTTGAAAAATGTACACCTCTCTTTGTTGATAAGCCTTAGTGACTGTTAAGAAAAAGTAAAACACTGAGCCCCCGATTAGTCATATATACAACGTTAACCGCCAGAGAGTTTGAGTTTGATAAAGGCACTTAATCGGATTAAATTTCACAAGATGATTTTAGCGTTTATAATGGGAGACCTCATTAGATTCAATTATCATACCGAAAACATGTTCAACTAAAAATTATAAAACATGGCCAGTACGCAGATGAGTATCGTCTTATGGAAAAAATTGAAAAAAAAGTTATCAAATTTTTCGTTACATCAATTTGCGAGAACAATCGGGCTTTCGCGCGAACGGCCGAATTCTCAAGCGCCAAGTCACGTTATGTCACAGATCGGAATGAATTCAAATTGGTCGTGCGACCATGGTTAGATTGGGACGATTGTTCACTACAGAGACACGGTCCAACAGTTCTAGAACTTCTACAAAACGCATACGCTCTTTAGCACGGGGGCGAGACCTCTATATGGTTATATGTATCCTCAATATATACTGTTGACTACAGAGACACGGTCCGACAGTTCTAGAACTTCTACAAAACGCATACGCTCTTTAGCACGGGGGAGAGACCTCTATATGGTTATATGTATCCTCAATGTATACTCTATGGCTATATGTATCCTAAAATTATTCTTTTTCATTCATGCCTCTGCACTTATTTCATTCCAAGGATGCTACATCATGAGAGTTAGTTAATATTGATAAAATTTTTCGCAATTTTTTCTTAACACCTAAATAATTTAGTTGGACTGGTGCCTTACGTTGTATAAACATGTAATTTTCTGTAAATATTTACTTCATTTACGAGTTTCAGAAACATATTATGAATTGGGAGGAATGAAGACATACCTTTCCCATGCTCACTCATCTACACCTCTAATGTCAATGAAAATTTAACATTACTTTTTATTTATACTCACAAACCCGAAAACAGCACAACAAAGGCCTTTTACATCGGAAGTTTTAACATTAACAATAGACGAACAAACACACCCATGTCCTGGGCAGATAATATTCTACCCAGGTGGGACTTGAACCCGCGACCCTGGAGTTAGCAGGCAAGGACTTTACCCCACCGCCACCGGGGCCGACAAAAAAATAAAATTAAAAATAATTAGAATTATTAAATTGTCTAGAGGCTAGCACTTGAAGGATATCATCATCATTCTTCGTTATATCCGAAGATTGGTTGAAAACAGACCTCCATCCCTCTATGTCTTCTGCTAGTTTTATTACTCTCTGTTGGCTCTTCTCATGTACTTTTTTCTTTATTTGCTCCTATTGATTCATCCCTCAGAATTTCTCTTTGGACTTTTTCTTCTTTTTTACCTAAAATTGTATTGTTCACAAATCCATTGTACCTTATAGTATGTCCAATCAATCTAATTCTTCTTTTCTGAATCTTGTTTCATTAAGTCCGTTCCTCATTATCCCTTCTGAGTACTTCTTCACTGCTTATTTTATCCGTCCATTTAACTTTCAGCGTTCTCCTCCTACCCCAGGTTTCTAATACTCCTAGTATTTTATAATATACTTTTTCAAAGATCCATGCTTCCAATCCATCTAGTTCTGCGCTCGACATGAAATATTTTACATAATGTTCCTCATTTGATGTCCTATCGTCTTTGAGCACAGCAGTTGTCTTTTTACCATAAACGTTCTCGTAGCTTGGGTTGTTCCTCCCTTAGTGCCTATTTTACTTCTACCATCTCACGTGATTATACTTATGAGGTAGGCGAGGGAATCCACTTGCTCTATTTTCTCTCCTCTCAGTGAGACTTCTGCATTCACTTGCCCTCTTCCACACACAACATCGGAGAACATAATTTCCATTTTTAATTGGATGCTTATTGAAGTAAAAATTTTCTGAGAAAGGCTATATTTATTCTAGCACCTGCTATTCTGTGAATAAATTTACTAAAGTGACATTAATTATTGTTTTATTTAACTTAAAATATAAAAAACTAATTAAGAACGTCAGGAATTGTAAGTTATTTCTTCTCTTATCTCTATAACCTTTATTGGCTATTCGATACCTCTCTTTTTCCTAGCCTATCTTCCATCACTCCCACAAATGTTTTAGCCACATTGTGACAAATACCCCTGCAGCTGCCTCCCATTCATAGACTCGGCCGTGTGGTTTTGTCCCACAACGTATTAATATTATAGAGAGAAATGTTATTTATAAAGAGCCGGCTTTAATTGATCAACCTTAAAAATTATATAATTATCACTAATTAGAGTGAAATATAAATTCATAGACTAGTGCAGCTCTTGCAAAAATTGAGATCCTGCCCAAATTATTAATTAATATCTATTACTGAAAAATAACTTTAGTGGCAGGCATATACTGAACCGTAAATGCTTAGGGAGAAAGAGAAATGCTTCGGGAGAAAGAAAAAGCGAGAGAGACAATCTATGGAAAAGATTATCTTTGCTCCCAAAAAGAAGTTCATTCATCAGTTAAAATTTTGATCCATGCTATACACCTCCAATTTCTCTCTACCGCAAAAGTTGCTTGCGGTTAGCACTTTTTAAGGCGCGCATATGAAGACGGTGGGAATAGAAACAAATTGTAATTGAAGCTAGAAATAGTCAAAAATAAAATTGACTTTTCTTTTATGAAAATTTAATGAAATTATGAAAATTAAGCTTGCGCAAAATTTTGAAAAATTGTACATAGGAAAAATCATTCCCCTCAACAAGATAACAGGCCCGGAATCCGGTGAAGCACGCCCATGGGATCTTGTTGGAGGCGTCTTTCTTACGTAGGATCTTATCTTAGTGTCATCTGAGAATCCCGGTTCGTGTCCGGGTGATTAACTATCAGAATATGCGCGTTCTGTGCAATCACTGGTGCCCCCTTAAGTGCAACACCGCGACTATCTCGCGGTACCCCAAAAGAATAAGTAATCGCGGATTCTTGAGATTCCTCATTCTCTCCTCACCACCTATATCTCCCTTTCACAAGTTGGCCACCTCCTCCAGCCCCCAAAATTCCGTTCCCACCCATCTCTGCCCCCACCCCGTGCCAAAAGCCCCACCTTCAATCCGCCACCGCCCCTCTCTCACCATCAAAAACTCCACCCCTCTAGCCTCAAAAGGCGTTGCCACTTCCACCCCCACCCATACTACTAAGGCCGTCTCCATTCCATTTCCCTTGCATTTCAACTTTTCCTCTTCCTCTCTCTCCCCCTCCCTCGACCCTCCCTCACCACTCCCCACCTCCCCCACCCTCTCATCCGCATCTCCCCAAAAGTTAATTAAAAGTTTTTAAAAAGAAATGCTTTTTGTTCCTCTCCCCCTGTCTTCAGCCACCGGATGCCAAGGGAATGAGAGGGAAATGGCGCGGTATGGGGTTTGGGGGAAGACGTAGGTGAGAGGGAGAGGTGGGGGAAAAATTGAGGGGGAGGGTATGTTGAGGAATGGGGTGGTATTTTCGGAATACTGGAGGAGGAGGGTTTTGATGTGCACAGATACATCCGCTCCCTTTCGCGATGAAAAAAATAATTAGAATCACAATAATAATGAATATATGAAACTTGGCTCTTCAGAGGGTTTTTTTCTTTCATGATTTTCCTCATAAGTCCATCCGGAAGTATCTCAGTAGTCTCGTCTTGGATTCCTTCATCCCGCTTTGGCCCTCGCTTATAATGCATCTCAATCGACTCTCCTCTCAAGGATTGCTCCTTTGTTTACCCCACCCCCTAACTCTTCGCTCCAGCTACGTCTTTTGTCATGCTCCTTATATACTCCCAACGTACGGTGCAAAACGCGTCGTGGAGACTCGTTATTGCCAAATATTTTCCTGACTCTGGCAATATTCAATGCTGTAATGGACTGGCATAGTACAGTAGTAACAAAAAAAAGATGATCCAATGATGGTTGAGTACAAATTTTAATTTATTTTAAAAATGGCTACAATTTTTTTCATAATAAGGGTGAAGGAAATACTGGAATTCGGTAAGAAAATTCAACTTACACCTCCATGGTTTATCTGCTACGCTTCATCTGATGATACGAATTTAAGGTTGTCTGCCAGTGAAAGGAAACTGTCCAACATCTTATATTCGACCATATTATTCAACATAAATAGACAGGGCTTTTAAGGGCGAAATATAATTTAGCTATTTTGAAACGTTTGCACCAAAAAATGAATATGAAAACATATTATGAACATCATTTGTGATATATCGGGCGATACTCAAGTGTTAAGTTTTTCTTGAGTAAATTTGCCAAACCTGCCTTTTTTTCAATATTCAGAGCTCTTGCCACACGAGTAATTCCGTTTCAGTTTTCAGCAATATACTGGGCAGTTGTAAAACCTGCTTCCAGCGGAGATTGTTTAATAGTTTCCTCATGAAATGAAAAATTGAGTTGAAGTGCAACTAAAAGTCCATACAAGTAGTCAAACAACTAATGTCAGTTTACTCTCGAAAAAGGGTATTAATGTGCATTACCAAGAAAAAATGCCAAAGAAAAGACATTATTCAGCCAAGAGTGTTTGAACAGAAGATACAAGAGAAACAAGAGGCTTGCTTGAGGATGTTCTGCTTTTTAGGACGGATGAAGAAATACTAAATTATCTAATGTCAAAATTTGATCCCAAAAACACATGTATGGAAAAATTTCTACTTTCTTCTTCGTCTTTGAATGATAACTCAAAAATGTTCACCATCTCTAACCAATTTGTTTCAAAAATGTTAGTTAATAAATATTTTGAGACAGTTGATCAAATTTCAGTTTAGCCAGAATATTTGAGAAATTCATACGAAGTCCAAACATGTGAAAGACGCAAGGTCTCAGAATTTCCTATGCAGCAGACATTGCCAACAGACAATGGCTTAGAGAGCGTCCCAGCATCAGACCAAAGGTACGAATGCTCCATCAAGAAAAAGGCTTGGGATAGCCTCCAGGATATGCTTATATTTGTCACCTTATTCAAGGTAAAGTCAAGTAATTGCGACCTGATCACACAGCTGGAACGCGGTCAAAACTGTCGGCAACAGATATAAACAGACACGATGTAAAACCAGAAAAGAGGGAGCCTTCTCTGCTCGTGCAGCATGTCTCGTGCCACTCGTGAAAGCAGTTAGGCCAAATTTGTATTCATGAATTTCGACCGTGGGACATTGCCTTTATGGATAGGCGTCCTCAAAACTCCTCATTTTCATAGAAAGAGTGTTGGCGGCCCTGCCTTCTCCAGCCAGCCCAATACTTGGAGTATCCCCCATAAACTCACACCACTCCTATCTTCTCACACCATCCCCCCTCCGAAAGAAGCACCGCACTCAAAAGTTGCCCGGATGAATAAAATCTCCCAACCGCTCCATCCTCCCTTCTCTTTAAAGCCCTCTCGCCCAGGACCGTCATCTACAAACGCCTCCCTACCGAAACAACAAGCAACTTTCATAAATACGAAATCCCAGTCATTCATACCCTGTTATTTTGGGCTCTTCTCTTCGCTCACCCTATCTCTTCATATTCCTCATCCCCTCAATGTGATTCTCATTTTGCCCCTGTTGAAGATCCTTCCCTCTTTGGATTCCTACTCATTGGCTTCACATCGTTTTTTTTTCGCTCTTACACATGATGCTTACTTTGGCGCGAAAAATTGGACGTAGTTCAGTATTCTTTATAATCTATACAGTACGAAAGGTTCTATAGCATCGGTGAAGAAATTGAACTTGATTATCAGTATTGAAAACGTAAACAAGTACGATCTCTTTTTAACCTTCGATTCATGAATCAAATGACCAATCACAGGCAGACAGGTAAATTGACTGGTTTGAGAGAGCAGGGGAAGTAGAATTCGAACCAACCATTTTGCCATGTTTGCTATTTAATGCTCATGACTAGTGACAACAGTTCAATACAATTTTTTTATTGGAGTTAACTTGGAATGCACTTTATAGTACATATATTCAATAAATAGGCTAAGCTCATACAGGTTTCGTTGTTCAGCAAATTCAGGAGCAGCTCCTCTGTGCACTGACCTTAGTTTCGTAGAAACGAAGCTATTCAACTCATTGAATTCGAATACGTTGTGATTTTGCTCGAGTATTTTGCTATTATTTCAATACTGATTCCATTTTTTCCGCTTTAAACAGTCTTTAGGAGAACTCTATTGCCAAGGTATCGAGTATACTGTGATTGGAATAATTTATTAAAATATTTGTTTCACAAATGCTATATATTTTGTAATATTGAATAGTATATCGTACAGATTGGATAAGTTTCTTAAAGTAGTTTTGATAGATTGTCTGTAAACCAGCAGGGCATGCAGCAAATTTTCTATTTACAACCAGTTTGCGAGAGAAATGCGTATCACATAATTGAGTATTTGATACTTTCCCGTCAAATTGGAGTTTATTGCATCAGATGTCCGGAGATACTCGATAAAATGAATGAACGTTTATCGCCTTGGAAAAAAATGTATGAGCAAATATAGTAAAATATTGGAATTGAGTGAAAAAGTTTATATATTCCATTGTAATAGTATCCCCAGCGGCGGGTAACTTAGCATCACATTTTCATTCCCTACAACAGTAAATGAAGAGGATGACGTGATGATTTGATGGCCTCTGACACTTATATTTTTTAAATTTTTCCATGTGGTTAAGTGGAGCATATCTGTCCCTCTCTGAATTCCTTTTCAGAGTAAGTGAAAGTAACAAAGATAAATCATCGGTAATAAAACGTCATTGGAGCTGATTCTTCCTTAATAATTTTCTCAATGCAGTCCTGTGGTAGTATACCTCAATATAATTCGAGTTACTTGAGTTACTCGATTCTGATCCATCATCTCAATGTGGCCAAAAATAAATAAAAAAATAGCTGAGTAACGCTCCTTACCCATGTGTCCATCACCGCATGACCCATGAATTTAGCTTACGCGCATACTAAACCTGCCATAATCAAGTTCCGCTACCACACAACAAGCTGGAAGGAGTAGACCTTTTTTATTCATGAATTTTACACCGCATAACTTCCATAGATTACGACTATCAGACCTGCAATGGTCAAGTGCGAGATTCCATCTCTTGAAACACTCTCTCATCCTTAGAACGGTCAATCAAGACTCGCTACGTCGCACAGAGGGGTGAAATCGAACAAAACTGGCCAAAATTAAAAAAGTGTATTTTTTCAGTCTGAAAGTTGCTATTCGGCAAAGTGACTCTCCTACTAATGGTGGGTACTAATATTATGTAGGATTTATTTTGCATAACGCTTCTGCATTAACATTATAAAAGGGTTTAAAGTTGAACAAATTTTGCAAAAAATCCATAAATGAGATTTCGCTGATAATCTCTAAAATGAAGAGACAACAGAACCTTTTGTAGGAGCTTACTGAAATAAAAAGTGATATTTATTTAAATAACTGACTAGTCTTTGGCATATTGAAATATTAAATGATCTAGAGGGATATTTGCCCTTTTAATAGGACAAAATGGCGGACCCTATTTTTCACTGATTTGCTGGCTTTAGGTAGAAAAATAGATAAGAGGGACACGAAGTAACCGTAAGAAACTTACATCACGGTATTTACTAAAGCTTCTAAAATGCGAATCCGTTGAGAAAGCCTGCGGTCGTCCGCGGCGCCGAAAATAAACTCGGTTTTTCGATCGCGCGGCGGGGTCCAGCCTTGCGCGCCAGGTAATCGGAATAAAGTGACGCGGCGAGTATCATCACACGCTATTCAGCCATGAACTGAACTATGGCGTTGTTCTAACTTTATATGGTGTAAAGGATCACCAAAGGTGCTATAATAGTAGTTTGAATAGACAATCCATTCTCCTTCACATGGTTCGATAGCCCTAGTTGTCTCTCTTCGAATACATTCAAGGAGCTAAACCAGGCCCTTCACGCTAACATTTAAGGCTGTGAACAATTAGTTCAGCTTCTGTAGCCTATTGAACCTGCACACTTTTTCCCATTTCAGCCCACTGTGCGTTGTGCCAATAAACATTCCTCCACCGCATAATAAATCAGAGTATAAAAGTTTCCTTTGGGTCTTTTATTGTACATTGTATTGTATTGTATTGTGTCTTTAGCCCGTTTATAAAACCACGATGTCTTTACTTATGGCATTATTAAAAAAGTGTTATTCCATGCAAACACCTTGGTTATACAGTTGCGGAAACATCATTCACATTTTTCGAGATTGATACTACATCGTAAGACTAATGACGAAATAAATGCTTCACAAAATGTCCTGAAAGCCATATCGAGTTACAGAAAGTTAGCGCAAAATTGTCATCTGCATGTCCAAAATGTGACTGCAACGCATTCCGATCTAGTTGGATCTGAAACATATGACGTTTTCGTAGTAGGGAGACAACAGTCTGAATTTTTCTTAGCAGCTGACTACATAGAAATCTATTCTGAGCTTTGAGATGAATGAAATTTTCTTTCACCTAATAAAATTTGATCGATGCTTAAAGGGCCTCATTACTACTTTATTAGTGCTTAACTAGGATCAGCTCCAAATTTATTTAACTGTCTATATCTGACCCATGCATGCAATTTTTTTCAAAAAATTCAATTTAAAATTAAACTCTACTTGAACCGGTTTCAAGCATTTTTGCGTTAAGAGTCGGTGATGAAGTCGATGGCCGTTTTCCTTCAGTTCTCGGCTAACCTTTTAATCCCCAACTGGTTCTTCTATTTTACGCCCTTCATTATATTCAAACTGAGAAATTTCATCCTTAGCCATCCTTTGCCATTTTTTCTCATTCATTCCTCGTTTTCAAAAGACTGGTTTCGAAAAATGAGCCCCTATGAAATTTTCTCTTCCCTTCTCTTGTTTCCGTGTTAGGTCTTTTCTCTCCATCTCTTCAGTGAACTTCTTATTTGGTAACTCCGTCCATTTTATTTTCATGCTATTGGTAAAAACTTGAAAATTATGTAGAAATTTTACCCTTTATGTTCTTCGAAACCACTGTGTTCCTAATAATATAGCAAAGATACTGAAAGAAAAAAAATGTAGAATACGCAAACTGTTCTCGTTGTGTTATCGGCTTAGTGTCAGTAAAATAAAAGTTTGAACGACTAAAAGTTAGAGCATTAAGCACATAGTCTCTACTTATGTAATAGTAATCGATATATAGGTCAAGATGGACCTGATTTCATTGATGTGTACAAAATCGTATTACATTCTAGTTATGTCAGGCCAGCTTGACTTTACAGAATGGCTGTAGATTTGTGTATGGACTGACCTAAGTTTAATTTCATTATAATCAATTGATGGCTTTACCCAATATTTTATAGAAAGACATCTTTGACTTTATAGACTATAATCTCTATTAATAGAACATTGAATATTTTTCGTTATTTTCCAGTCCCGTGTACCGCGCTGACCATTTTAAGGGGAAACATTCTTCCTTTTAAAAGAGAATATTAAAATCCGTACCTGGGCGAATGCATTTTTAATGTCTCGAAATGGACTTCCGAGAATACGGTATTAGTAGAAACCTAGAGCCTTTTAATGGTTTTTGAATTCAATGACTTACTTCTGAACCTAGTCCTTTTATTGAACTTTTTTGTGCTCATCCGCGATACGACACAAGTTTACCTCACGGGCCGACCAAAAAGTGGAAGGAGCAAAAATCAGGGATGCGGCGTGGAGTCGGGGGGGGGGGGGGGCAGGGGGGATTTAAGCAATTAAGAATTCAAGGGATGGGCGTGGAGGAGGGGAAAAGAACTGAGGCTTTGAAAATGCGATGAGAGGGAAGGAGGGTGCAGGGTTTTTCATAAGGAGGCGACGGAAGGAGAGGCGCAATACGTCGGCAGCCGCCCTGAGGAATTCAGCCGTTTAGGTAAGAAACGTCCGCTCGGACTGGGATGATAGTGGGATGAAACGACGAAGAAAGCTGGGACCGAAGAGAGGGGTATTTTTTGTTTCAGAAGAAAGAAAAAATGTAAATCTTGGGAGAAGAGAAAGAGGAAGTAAGATGGTCGCCGCGTTGATGGGGTGGTTCGTTATCGAGGTAAAGACAGGAGAAGGGTCCAGATGATGATGGGGATGTTTTGGGGAGGGAAAAGAAAGTGGAAAGATGAAGCCTAAATATTTCATCAAACGAATGCATTATTGCTGTGAGGCGTTGCTCGCCTGAAGACAAAATTAAATAAGGCCGAGGAGGAGGAGGGAGTGGGAGGAGGTGGGGAATGAACGCTGGGTGGGGATAGCAAAGGGGGGAGGCTGCGAGAAGGTGCCGCGTTATTGTTTTGTTTCGTCTTAATTCTTAAATTCTTATTTTTTCCCTCTCCTATCCTCTCTCTCCCCCCCTCAAAACTCCACATTCCTCCCTTACCCTCCACCTCCACACCCACCCAGGCATCCCCTTAAGGCTTCTTATTTCTTTCTCGCAACCAAAGCTTTTATTCTTTCCCACCCAAAGTGTTCTTCCCCATCCTCTCCTTCCCCGTTAAGAAAAAAATCTTCAAAAAAAATGTAACTCCCCATTCCTCGTGAAGGCACTCAAAAAAGCGCTAAGAAAGCTTTCGGGATGTTGGGAGAAGGATGAGCGGGTAGGAGAGGGGAGGGTTGGAGGCGGGGAAGAGTATATACTTTAAGAAAGTAGGAGAAAGAGGGGGAGAGGAGAGTTTAATTAAAGGCCTTACCCTAACCCTTAAGGAAACCCCTTCCTTCACCTCCTCCGCCCCTCTCCTTCGCCACTTCTTTATATCCCGTCACACTCGTCGTCCCTCTCAAACCCCTAAAAAAATATATTTCCCCACTCCGCACCATCTCGCACCTCCCGCTCGTTTTCCCCCTTGGCATTATCTCTTTCTCACCCTTCACGTTAGTATTTGCATCACCGCGGGCTCTTTTCCACTGTTCCTCAGACGACCCTGACAGGGGAGGAGGAAAGGACGAGTATTAAGGGTCAAGTGGAGAGGTAGAAAGAATTACAGTAGTAGGGGTGTCGTGTTTGTGGAGGAGCAATGGTGGGAGAAAGCAGAGGGTGACTTCATTCCGGTTCGACTCGAGACGACAATCCCCGCCGCTGCCCTTAACGTTTGGTATATTACCCTTTACGGTCGTGGGGACTTAAGAAAAAGTCTGATTGTCGATTCTTCATGAGGCAGAGGTTTAATAAAATGACAGTCTCCCCTGAGCGTCCTCTAGCGGATATTAAATGAGGCACACCATGTCAGTTTCCATCTCAACTCCATCACTTCAAAAAAAATGTTACCCCTCATTCCTCGTGAGGGCACTCAAAAGAGCGCAACTTTAGGTAGCTGATGATTACTGAACATTATCTCTCCGTGATTTGCTCTGATATTGTTTGCTTTATCACTATAGTAGAAGAGCTCCATTCTACTCTGCTCCAAAGTACAGCTCTTAGTCATGCTATGTCCTAGTTGTCCTGGATGACAAGAAGGACTAAACCTCACCAGAAAAGAGCAATGAAACACTAAACGATGTTTTACCGTAACTCTGACTTCTCAAATACTGCCATGGCTACGAGTTGTCACGTCTCTGAGTTAAGGTCACCGTGATAAATTCAGGAGTCGTAAAATAACACCCTACCTCAATATTCGACCCTTGTTATCTTGATATGTTCAAATCAGAATACTTGGGGTCATAAGGAAATCTTCAGTTTACGTTACCTAGACATTCATGAAATTACCATAAAAACAGACAAGTAGGCCTATTATGCCAATGGCAATACCGGCTATATGAACTGCAATGGCATATTATGCCATGCCAGTTCATATAGCCGGTATTCTAGGAAAAACGTATAAGTATGGAGTTGGGCAGTTGAAGACTTTATCTCACCTACACATGGCTATTATCTCTTGTTCTCTTTGAATTTAGAATAACTGCATGGAATAGATTCAGTTAAGTAACTGAACTGGGTAAAAATTCTTTACCGTCAGTGAGTGGGAACTAAAGTAATCCATATTATCGTCTAAAGTATAATGGTAACACGTAACCTTGTGATTCCAGGCATCTTTATATGGAACGACCCGGGTTCCTGGTCGGAATCCTGGTTGGAATCCTGGTCGTTCCAAAGATATGTGTAATCACAAAGTTACGTATTATCATTATAATGTTAAGAATTTCCACAAAGTCACGCCTAATACTACCAATTATGTCGTCTATCGTCATTTTAATGGGTAAAAATTTAGCTCCACGGAACAATTTCTCACTGATATCTGTTTTCCAATGGCCGAGCACTCTACTTGGTCTTCTAAGTAGCAGAGAATTAACTCACAGAAAAAAATCACCAGCAAAATTCATTTCAATTGAAGGTTCTGAATAGGTTACCAAAGTAAGTTGGTTCTTCATGACACTAACAACAGTGATTATGATTATGGATTGACATAAAGATGGCTATTCTTGTTACTCACCATGTTGAAGTATTTTTTCAAAAGACACGCGTGCTGTATGCAAGACCTGATTATTTGTGTGCTATCGCAGGCTGTGTGAATATTTGCTGTGACGAATCCATATCTCTTGAGTTCTGCCTTTTAGAAAATGAGCTACTATAATTTCGAAGAGGTAGTAACGTTTGAGTTAAAACGGAATATAGCTGTATTTATGGACTCGGCGGAAAGTATCACGTCCGCTTACATTAAAGCAAAACGAAATATCTCAATAGTAAATGTGGATTAAAGGTATGTGAAACTTTAGCGCTAGTCTCACATTTCGAGGTCTCAGAACTAGATTTTGGCAGTGAAAGGCGATATTTATCTGAGCTATTCCGATTTGGAAAGTATGTTGTGCAGTTGTTGGGTATTCAAAATTCAAACCATTTCTGCATAATACACTGTGAGCCACCGCGCCGTATGGGCTCGTGGCAGGTGGTAATAGGACAGCCGCCGTGTAAAGGGATGAGGAATAAGGTTTCGGAAGGTGAAATGGTGACACGTATCAAGGGGGAGAATAGAGTGGAGCTCTGTTTTTACTACGGTCACTTATCCTGCATGGAAAGAACTAACCTTGTGCCTTCCTGTTTGTCAGTGTCTCTCTCTTATTTTACCTCTTATGTCAGACCAAGAAATGTAGTGTCGCGTCAAAATAATATTCTCTGTGTCGCTCTGAAACACACCAGTTCGGAATTTCTCAAGAAAACTAAGCCTGACATGTAGCCTCGGGATCTCTAGGCGCACCCAACCTAATTCCAATGCGATCAATAATACAGTACGATAAAAATTTAGAATAGAATTTACAAATTGCATTCCTTCTCCAGGCGGTGTTTCGGCCAACTATCATAAACGTCAGTAGATCTAAATATCGTATGAAGAGCACTTAGGGAGTCTTTTCCGCTCCACTTCTTTCTGGTGAGTGTTTGTGGGAAAAACGTAGCCACTGTGTAAAGTTAACTTCGGAGTTCTCTTCACTCGTACTCCATTTCCGACATTTTTCCTGCCTAAAACAGAATATAATATATTTTTGTTAGTTGTACCAATTACTTCAATTTTCATTTACCTTCCGTATTTACTACTACATTTCACAATCGTAGAGCAACGCTTCCATAGTACCCACTTCAAGATAAAGATTATGATCAGCGTACTAATGACTATTTTTTTTCACCCGGATGCGAAATTTACGCACGGAAATTTTTCAAAGTATTAATTTAGAAGTATATCAAAGAAAGGATAACAGGAAGAGTATTTATTGCTGTTCATTTATGCGCTCCAGCACAAGGAATAACAAGCACTGGAATGCTCTCATTCCAATTGAGAGTTTTAAATCCGTTGATGGGCGAGTTCGTTTTGCATAATTTCCGAACTGAACAGTCCGACTGCGGTCATTTTGAAAGTTATTTCCCTCATGTTTTGAATTCAACCAGTTTATTTTCGACCAATAAACTCTTTTTATCGATTAAAAACATTTTATAAAAACCGTGCGTTTTCTTTTATACTTATATATCAGTCGGTCAAAAAATTGGGAGAGTTTATCCTCCTAAATGAGATACCGCGTGTGAAATGAGAGGGGAATTCCAGCAGTGAATTCATTGCTATTTATTCCATGTGCATTTATTTTGAGAACGTAAAGTGGAATTTATATAGTCGAAACAATGGGCATTGCCCTCAAATTGTTGCCGAGCTATTAAGTATTTTTCGGAAAAAAATACAATCGGGTTTTCGCTTCAATGCTTAGCCGTAGTTAATAATTTTTACTTTTTTGTTAATTGCTCTACTGAAAAGGACACCAGAGAGTTACCGTTGGGATGAACGTGCTGCATATTTGTAAAAATATAATAAGGCTGCATATGCACCTTCAAATTTTTTTATGGTGCTGCAATATTGGGCGTATTTTTTACTCCTTTGCAGTTTCGGTGACTCTCACAGAGAAGGTTAAATAGCTATAAAAACAACGCATATAGCCCGCCTGAAGCGATGATTATTCTCAATAATAGCCATAAATTTGTTTTCAAACGGGTTTTATACAAGCATATGCACGTTTTCATTTTTACTGATACATTACTTTAATCATTGTTCTAATATTATGGCGCATTATTATCATCTCCTCTTAGAGCGTAGCATAACCTTGTGACTTCAACAGCTTGTTCCTCTGTTGGGATAAAAGGCAAAATTTTTATCGTACTGTATTATTGATTGCATTGAGCTGTAGTAATTAGTGCGTAATCCTTTAATATCCTAGAGATATGTATCCTCTAATATGTGCCGTGAGGATGCACTTGTTTTCTATAAAACTCTTTTGATCTATGTCCTGTCCAAGCAAATCATTTCATCGAATAAAAAGGAATTATGTAATATGTATACCAGTGATGAATAATTACTGAGAGGTTGAGATATTTTGAAAATGGTTGAAGAGTGAAGAATATTTGGTAGGTACGGTAACTGACGGTAAAAATAAACATTTTGAATATTTCTAAAAGGAAGAGGAAGGCAATTGTGTCCAGGGGAGATTCAATACTAGGAAAATTTTGAGTTTTGAAAAGTATATGGCTACAGAAGATACCCCGCCTTCGAGAAAATTACATCAGACGCACATCTACATCGAGAATCGATGCCCAGGCCAATCACCATGAGAGACGCCACTAGAAAGAGGGTTGGGAGGTATAATGAAATTTGGTGGAGGATTGGGTTATGATTAGCCATGATAAAAGGAGGGGAGGACGAGAGGAAAGGAATCTGAAGAGGACGAAATTGATGCTTAAGTCCTATTGTCAAGAACTTTTTGTCGCAGCCATCACTAGTAACAATAAATTTAGATTTTATGTATACACTAATTCGGTCGTTTAATAAATTAGAACCGATAGAAGCGACGACCTTAGGGAACTAACCCTCTAATGCTGTCACTGCTATCATGTCCTCGTCGAATCCTTAAGCTGAGGATACCATTACATGCATCAGAACAGATTACATCATATCATTCTGTTTACTGCAACTACATGAATTAAGCGCTGGAAGCAACTATGTCCTGATAGAAGTCAATGCGGCTATCTACAAGTGCAATTTTGCATATCGTTACAATGGCCTAAGAGGACGCTCATCGCATAGACGCGGGATGGGAGTAATCGGGCGCAAAATTCTGCACCAAATTCACTTGAGGAAGCCATATGTAGTAAGTCAACAACTTTTCTCTATTACAATTTTTTATATTATAATTTAACCCTCCAGTAGGCACGCCATTTTCTCTGACACTAGCGGGTGCACGTAGCACTCAGTGCAACACTTAGCTTTCCGCCGATATTAATAACGAAAACTGGATAAAATAAGTGTACATTCCTTTCCTTGTTTTATTTACAGAATTTTGCATAGTTTACACATGCAATACATATTTTTCAAACACTTTTACCATTAAAAACATTTGGTGACAATGCCAAAATCTTAGATTATTAGACAGTCTGCATCACTTACGGGTTTATCACGTCATTTATAAACAGTTTTTGCTCGTAATTACTGTTTCACAGTGCTTTCGGCAAGAAAATTTATTGCACTTCCAACATTTTACTGTCGTCGATACGTTCTTTGCAGGGCCACACAATACACACTTCCCGAATTTTTTACTTGCTGTCTTGCACACTTGCAGCTGCAAGTTTTCATTTCGATGACTCAACAAGAATATTTTAATGTCAGCAGGTAAAGATAATATGCTTGCTCTGTCATTCTAGTGTACGGTCACAAATGTGTATGATAAATATTTTAGAAATGTTCTCCTGCAATGTTTATCTGTTGCATTATTTGCCCTGTATAATATATGAACATTGATTCTTGCGATGCCCAAAAATCTGTAAAATAAAACTACTGGCCACCTTTTCGTAATTCTGGATACAGTATACAAACTACACATTTGGTCAACTGTGTCAATACCTGTTTTCATTGCATTGTAATATAATATTATACATGGTTTATTTGATCCTTCATCTGTAATCCCCTCATCATGCATTGTTGAAAGCATCAACACCACTTTGTTCTTCTTTGTAACATATGAAAAAAGGGTAATGTCTTTCTGAAACCCGTACAGAGATGACCCTACAGCGCTCGACTTGTTTGGCAAAAATTCAGGCGGAATCTCTCTTTTACTTTTTTCAGCGTGCCAATGGTTCTAATTACTTGGCCAACTGATAACTAGTAATCTAGTTATCTGTCGTTAGATTACGGTTTGATACCTCTATTGCTTTTACAAGCCTCTTGGCAACGTCTTCTGGTGCGTTTGACCCGAAATATGGACCATTCATCTGCCTCCCACAATACACTTCAAGATTACTAGTGAAGGATGTTTTGGCATCACACATGGCACACAGTTATATCCCGTATTTTGTCAATTGCGACAAATTCACTTATTTTATATGTTTTTTACAATTCTCTATGAAAGAGTCCATTATTGATCGGATTGCAGCTAATTCATCTGTATGTTTTCGCAACTCCCTAATTGACCTATCGTCAAACCATACTGATCGCAAAATAAACAAAATTCGCTTGAAACTCATAGCAGCCCTTAGAATTTGCATTCCTGAACCATCTGCACTCCACAATTTTTAAGGATTTGCGTGATGGCCTTTTTATCCCAATTAGAAATAATATACCCAACACAGCCAAAAATTCGGTACTTGTCATTTCTTTACAATCCCTATCCCTTGAATAGTGTACATCAGCAAATTTAGTTTGAATGTACATATTTGTCTGCATCACAATTTCATGAATTATGTCTATATCTATAAATTTTAGAAAAGCCACAGCCTCATCAGGTGTATTTCTTGCACACAGTTTTATCCCTACAGTAATTTTATAATGGTTTTGCGCTTGATCTTGGTAGAACCGGAAAAAGAAGTATTTTCTCCACTTTTAAGATTTATCAACCTTTCCAAAAAATAATCCTTCTCACCATCAGTATCACAATCTTCAGCAGTAGTAGGTTCTTCTATGTCACTATTAGACGTAGTTTCATCAGTCTCTGCCCTGATCACCAAGGGGGATATTTTCCTCCTCATCTGCACCGTCACTTTCTTCAATGCTGATTCCTAATCCTTGTCTGACAACTCTTGAAGTACCCTCAGATAGTCTTTCTCGGTAATGAATCTTCGTGCCCGACGCAGTATGATAAATACCTTCAGAATTTTTCCAGATCATTAAAAAAACATCGAGTAAAAGGACAATAAAATATGCAATGGAAATTATTCCTAAAAATATACTCACATCATAGGGCTTGCGTTGGAGAGAATGCCACTAGTCAATTTCCAAAGGGTTTTTTCTCCATTTACAGCTGTACACACACGTACACACCATACGCTTAGCTGTTAGCTCAGCCTGATTCATAGAATGGAAGAAGAAAATTCTTATGCTCCTACCTACTCACATCACACTACATCGTACGGAAAGAAACAATGTTGATCAATAAGTGCCATCATTGGATCGAATTTCATCACCAGGTGCGCGTGGCACAGAGTGCAACAAAGACGACTACTCAGCTACTAATTCGTTTTATTACGAAATACGGGAAGCCACACGCTAGAATTACAAGCATATCTTTATAGTGATACAAAGAAGGAATAATTGGTGCGGTTGGGTCACTGACCTTCCACTAATGATAATGTGACAATAAAACGGCAAAATGTTGCACATTGTGCCACAGTGTGCCCGCTGGAGGGTTAATTTACATTGGGATAAAATACATCGGTATTGAACAGCAAATTTACAAAAACTAATGGTAGACCAAATGGTAAATGTAAAGTTTTTCGGCCTTACATGTAATAAATTGTATTATTTGTCAGTAGTTAGTGTTGCTGACATGGTGAGCAAATAATAAGAGAATGGTGTCTTTTAGATTACAATTCACACAAGCTATGAAAATCCTGGTACTAGAAGCAATGAATTCTAGAAAAAAACTAAAAGTGATGCAGAATTCATGAGTGACCGCTTGTTATCCCTAAAAGAAAATGCATCTCCATGCTAAAGATTGTGACTATGAAAGTTGAAATCCTTTTAGAGCGAGCTTCGGCAAACGAAGGAGGTATTTTGCACAAAAAACGAATTGTTTAGGGAACGGTAACAAACATCCGAAGCGTTTTCCTTCATTTTAATCCCCTCGAGTTTCCGTGATAGGACAAGAGTCTTAAAACTCTCTAACGCCAAAAATGATTAACGGAAACGCCGCGGGCATTCGAAAGAATAAGTACATTTTTGGATAGAAGATGATTCGGAAAATTATTCGATGTATCTACAATCAAAGAAGGATGATTTTCCTCGTTTTTTAATAATTTTCATGACTCACATATAAGAGTATCAATATTTTATCAGTACTCAC
This sequence comes from Ceriagrion tenellum, assembly GCA_963169105.1. NCBI lineage: Eukaryota > Metazoa > Arthropoda > Insecta > Odonata > Coenagrionidae > Ceriagrion > Ceriagrion tenellum. The sequence goes on along the minus strand of OY720634.1, from coordinate 121,179,147 downwards.
ATATAAGAGTATCAATATTTTATCAGTACTTTGTTTAAAAAAACGCTGTACTTTTTATGATCTACCGGTTGAAAATCAAATCAAATACTTCCTGCAGATACTTGGAGAACTGTTCGGGATATTTGTTATCTAAATCCTTTTGTAAACTATTATTTACACATAAACACGTGAGCTATACAATTTATGCTTACAGGTTTCTATTGTTCCAGCGGATTGGAAGAATGATATCATCGTTCCGTTGTACAAAAGGAAGGGAGGAAGGACCGAATGTAATAATTATCGGGCCATTAGTTTACTGAGTATCCCGGGAAAAGTGTCCGGTAAAATATTAATCGAAAGAGTGAGGAATATTACTTCCGACGGAATATGGGGTGTGCAGTGTGGGTTTATGTCTGGGAAAGGATGTAGTGACCAGCTTTTTGCACTTCAGTAAGTGATAGAGAAATGTATGAGTGTCCGAAAGAAAGTGTACTGTGCGTTTGCCGATTTATAGAAGGCATATGAAAGAGTAAATAGAAAGAGGAAGTGGAAGGGTTTGAGAGACTATGGAGTGAATGGGCAGTTATTGAATGTTATGATGGCGATTTATGACAATAGTAAGGCAAGTGTAAGAGTTAACGGGGTTCTGAGTAATTGGTTTTTAATAAATCGGGGTGTAAAGCAAGGATGCGTAATGTCTCCATGGCTGTTAAATGTATTTATGGATAAATGTGTTAGACGCATGTAGTGAAAGCGACGGTGTTTTGATTGGGAATGTAAACGTGCGAGTTCATCTATATGCGGATGATGCTATTTTGATCTCAGAAAGTCAACAGAGATTACAGAAGCTCCTAGATAAGTTTTGTGAATCAACGTAGATGATGGAATTGAAGGTAAATTCGTGCAAGACAAAAGTTGTAGTTTTTGATAAGGAGAATGGGGAGAATAACTGTGTGATGAGGGCGAATGGTGAAGTAATTGAACAAGGGGATGATTTATATATATTTATGACTTATATAATTATTACACGAATTATTGAAGTAGAGTTAGGTGTACATTTATGAATTAATGAGTGAAACATTTTGACTGTGCCTACCCTGAAAGGGAACGGCGTGATGGGTATGTATGTATGTATTTACCCATATAACGGGCTATAATAAATAAATCCTTCCAGATCTCAGTAATTGTTATTCTTAAAATGTAGTTCAAAATAACAGGCGTCATGAAGCTTGGAAAAGTGATAGGTATTTGCAATTTTAAATAAACGCTGCAGTTTTTAATCGAGGTCAAGTTGAGGAATATCTCTGGTCAACGCAGTCAGTGCCCCATCATAAGCAGTGATCAATGCGTGTGAGTTAACGTCATTATCATTGGAATAAAACTCATCCAATTTCCGCTCTCACACGCTGATAAAAGCTGGGATTTTGTGATATTATAAACTGTTTTTTAGAATGCTTGCCAATAAACCAAGGCATAAACACCAAAAACGATACCTAAATGGTATCTCACAACAAAAAATTTCCTATGCGAAAAAAATTTGCAAATATTGTTAAGTGTAGTCCAAACACTTATCACCTCACACTCCTGGTCATTGAAAAAGGGAATCTCGGAAATGAAATCCAATCTATTCATCACTAATAATGCTGGTACATCTACATTTACATATTACCCTGCAAGCCGCCGCATGGGCGTGTGACAGGGGGTGTTAGGTAACCTGCCGTGCCTAGGTGTAAGTTTTTTGTAGATGAAATGGTGACATGTATTATAGGCGTGTATTTAGTGGAGCTCAATTTTTATTGTGGTCGCTTATTGTTCGCGGAAAGAACAAGTTTTTGAACTAGATGTAGTGAGGACTCATGATAATATTCTCTATGTCGCTCTGAAAAATATCAGTTCTGAATTTCTCAAGCACCCTAAGACTAGCGTGTAGCCTCCGAGTCTTTATGGACTCCCACCTTAATCCCTCTAAAAGTTGTCAGACACTATATGTACGCTCGTAGCAGTTTTTAACAAAGCGTGCTGCTTTTCTTTGTATTTTATTAATTTTTTTGGTTGAATGTATTTTACCAAGGTCCCAAATGCTCGCGGCGTATTCGAGGTATGGCCTAACCAGAGCGAAGTAGCATCTCTCTTTGACTTTTTCATCTGAGGACCTTTCTAGTATACGTTTAACGAAAACTAGTTTCTTTAATGCTGTGCCACATGTTTTGTATATGTAATCCCCACGATATACCACAGTACATGGTGATTTTGATTTTCATGTATACATTTATTCAATTAGACGATATGTACACTATTTTAGATCGTTAACCAATTTCCTTGAGGGGTTTGCAGTTCATTTCGTATACCTTTTCTGGGTAGTACATTCAATATTTAAACTCTTGCGTAAATTATTCTGTTATTTCATATAATATTAAATAGTTTACTAGCCTTGCTAGTTAACAATATTTAACGTGATTTATTTTAATCACTTCTTTCTTCATTATTAATAGAGCTATTGAAGATAAAAAGCACATCCCATTTCCGCACTCACGCGCTAGTAAAACGTACAACTAGACGGATTTTATGAAATGTTTTATTAGGTACATACCTTAACAAGAGTTATCTGGTGACCCTGTAACCCATCCCAAAGTGAATGCTGCTTCAAAATCAGGTAGAATATGAAACTATAGATATTTGGAGTAAACCGCATAATAGTCATATTTTGTGGATTGAACTTCAGGATGAAAACATATAAATAAAAATACTATCTCATAAAAAATGTCAATGATATGTTTCAACATGGAAAAAAAACTGAATGAAAGTAACAAAGATGTACAATCATAACACAATTTTTATCTTTAATTTGGCATTATAAATTTACTGTATCCGTCCATTTTCCCATCTTCCATGCTAATTCCTTAACTTCCCCAGGGATATTCTTCATCTGTTCTTTCTTTGTGGTTAGGCTTTGTATCGTGAGTCACACTAATGGGGCTGTTCACTCCTGTTTATTGCACATGCCTAACGCAACCTTAGAGTCTAGTTGAGCACCTAATCCTAAGCATTACTGATGCTTGCAAAATTTCATGAAATATTCTTCGGTAGCTCTTTATTTTACCTTTTACCTCGTTGAATTCATCCATACTTTTCTGTTTTAGCGTTCTCCATCTCCAGATTTTGAATGATTTGATCACTCTCTACTACACGTTTTTATGGACCACGTTCCTCATCTATAGTGTTTAATTTTATCAAAGAATACTCTCAATGACATGATATCTACTCTCACCAAATAATATCATTTTTCACCAAAGAAAATGTCTCCTCGTCATGGAAGGCATATGTGCTTAAAGTATTCCTCGCTTGATGACCATGGTAGTTCCGTCTTCATATGCCATGCAACTTCCAAGACAGATGTAATTATGGGTCGTTCAATCCTATGATTGGTTGACTGCAGCCCTCCACCCTTCCCTATTTAATGCTAGTTCCCTTACTTCCTGGTATATCTCTCTTTGTTCTATCATCTTTATTTTTTCCGCAAACTTATTCCTGGGTCTTCCTTTGGGGACTTTTTCCTCTATTTTACCTTCAACTATGTTCCTCACAAACCATACGAATTTCTTCAAAGGTAGACGTATGCTTGAGTAACAAAGGATATGTAAAAAGTCGGATATCATTGAACAAGGTTCAGGTATAAATATATTGGAGGAGAGGAAAGCTAGGTCACGAAATATCAATCAAACTTGGGGCTGTATCCTTTCTTAAACACGAACAGAGAAATGAAAAAAAATTCCCGCTAAAACGAAACGGAAAAGGATCATCAAAAGGATTGGATGGGCCACTACAGATAAAGAACAGCCAGATTAAAAAAAAACACACGAGCCCCTTATCGATCCAAAGGATAAACGTCATGGGCGAATCCATTCCCTCAACATTAATCCGCATCTACAGCGATTTGTTTCCGAAAGGTGAGAGGCTTGTTATTTGTAGAATCAGGAGGATATGTGCGTCCCGATATTTATTTTTCCATGCGGAGAAACAGAGAAAGAAGAACCGGAGGATTAATGGTGGAAGGAAAGCGATTGGAAAACGGAAAGGGAAGGAATCAAAAGACAAAGGGTGGTGTGTAAAAAAACGAATTTATAAAGTTCGCGATATTGCCATCGGTGTTTATTGAAATCTGTATTTGGGAAAACGGGGTGTGAATATGATGAAAGAATAAAGAAAAAATTATACTAATAATGAAATAAATGCCAGTATTACATATACGTATGTTGAAGAAATTGACTTGCTCTCGCTCTAAGTTCATGTTGCTCCCGAATTTCTCTGAAACAGACATAGTATAACTTCATATTGCAAGCATTTATTTAGTTTAGCTCAACTATTTTACATGGTTCACCATCTCACTCATTTTTGAGACAATCTATATATATAAAAACGAATGTATGTCTGTGTGTCCTGAATGCATTACTACACTTTTCATCCGATCGCCAAGAAACTTTGAGAAGTTGTTGAGTACACTCTTGCGAAGGTTCATGGTATAAAATTTTTTTAATTATCGCACCCCTCCCCCCCCAAGGCCCTCTTAATCTTTCGAATACTTTTCGCGCAACAACGCCCGATGGGTAAGCTAATAATCCTAACCTCAGTTTTAATCCTATCGTGCTGAAATTTTGTCGAGTAATAGTTCAAGGCAGGAGGAAAGTTATAAACTACTTTAAAATGATCTCAGGGCCATGAAATTTTGTCGAGTAATAGTTCAAGGCAGGAGGAAAGTTATAGACTACTTTAAAATGATCTCAGGGCCCATAAAAGTCCCAGGCCCTTAGGTGGACCCTTTAGGTGGGAGTCTCAGGGCCCTTAGGTGGTTCGCGGTACGTATCGGGTTGTGTGCAGTGGTTTCATTTTTTACTTTTTTAAATTATTTCCGCTCAAGATAGAGAATTGGAATTTTTTAATTAAATGTCTGAATGAATTAATTTTTTAATTCTGTCAATTAATTATCCTTTTCACTTTGTAATTGACTGAAAATTGCGTTTTTAGCTGCAGAAACACATATTTTTCAGTGAAATCAACAATACCATATTCGCTTGACAACCAGATTTCGGTCATTGCTGTTGGAATTCATATTGCTTAGTTGAGTCGATTAGGAATTCTAAGCATTGGAATTTGTGCATCGGTTAATTATTTCGCTTTTTAAAACAACTTTAACTAAAGATATAGAGTTGAAATTCATTTTATCGCATACCCGAAAGCATGATACTACTAAAATTAGTGGTATCATGCCCGAAGGAATGAAGTTTCTCTCTTTTTCAATCGATTTTCTTTTACGCATTTTCCTTGACAACCAAATAAACAAACGAAAATAAACATCAAATCAAATCTTAATTAACGGATCGCCAAGAAACTTTAAGAAGTTGTTGAGTACACTCTTGCGAAGGTTTCGAAGGTTGAAGGTATAAAATTTTTTTAAATATCGCCGCTCCCTCCCCACCCCCCAAGGCCCTCTTTAATCTTTCGAATACTTTTCGTGCAACAACGCCCGACGGGTAAGCTAATAATCCTAACCTAATTTTTCAAATACGATCTTTATTTTAACCAATGAGAGAGGTTCTTATTTTAACCAATAGAAACTGAGAAACCATTGAATTTTAGTGCGCTCGCCCCTGAAGGTTTCTGAATTATTAAATCCATTTTACATTAGGTGGAGCGCCAGTCGTTTAAAAATATTAGTGTTGGCACGCGAGCTTCGCAAAAAAGCGAGGAGCGGCAATCAAGCAAGCGAAGCAGATCGTTTACGAGTTGCTCAATCACGTGCATCAGAATCATATTAGTGAGACATAATTTGTTTTAAAAGGTACGTAATTTATTTTTGCGTAAAATATATTTTGGTGTAGTGGTCTCTTTGTCTGATTATTTTAAATTCTTGCATTCGATTTTCGTATATCCTTCGCTTTTTCCTAAAATTGTACATTTTAGCTCGAAAATCTTTAATGTTTGTACTGCTTCAGCAAAATAATATTTTATTAACTTGGAAGCCACAGCATAGGCATGGAATGGAAACTCATGGCATCATTTGTACGTTACAAATTTCTGTGTAGGTACGAGGAATTCATTGGACTGAGTCTAAAAGTCGTTTAGGGACCAATTTTGATTCCGGAAAAGATTTGTGGGTTAAACCATGAAAAGTATAAAAATCAGTGGGGAATTCAGGATGGAGTATTTTATTTTTCAAATTTAAGTAGGCAATTGGAGGAATTTTGTACATGCCAATGTGTGTACTTTTTTCATGTTCAGGAATCAGCATACTTTGTAAGTTTTACTCAGAACATTTATTGCACGACCGGTTTAGTTTACAAATTTAAGGCTGAAACTATTGAATTTGTTGAGTGTGTACTTTTTATATGTGTGCCTGCTAAGAAAGAAAAAGAGGCAATGCAACGCATGCCGGGCACAGCTAGTTCATTATAAAATTGAACCTGAAAAGATATGGTGCTAAACGCGAGAATTTTTAAGCAGAGGGAGAAGAAGCACTTTTTATCTAATTCAAGACCTGTTTTTGCATAAAATATTGAGATATTCAGAGCGGAAACGCAGAGAATTGGTTGGTAATACACTTTAGGATTCTGAAAATCTTATTAGTATGTCTTAAAGTATTTAAAAATAGAGGTCACAAAGCAGAAAATTTTTGGAAATGTCGCATCAGTTTGCCTCTGTGGCCGGAAAATAGTATCCATGAACATAAGCCGATTGTTCTGCAATACCTAGAAACTAATTTTACAGGTTCATGCCCAATTATAGTCATCATAAAAACCAGTGTATTCCACGGCTCAAGCGTCGTTCTACATATTAGTATTCGTCGTAGACTTAGAAATTTTTTTAACAGTAGACTTATACCTTAAGGAGGAAACTCATTTACTACATTTGCTCTTTTTCGGGAATTCAAAACACACTTTCTCATCGGAGAGAAAGGAGTGCTAGGCAAACTCAAGACTACTTTTTTCAGTAACATCTTCAATTCGGTGTATTTTTCACTCATTGTGTTTTGTACTTGTAACTCATCAATCTCGTTTTCCGTCCTCACCACGTTCACAAAAAGTACATCTTTTTCTTATGTCTCTGTCTAAAAAGCTGGTCCACCTGGTATCGCTCATGACTCTAACCACCTTTTTGGCCACCATTATGGGAAAGTAAGTTCTTACAACATTTTACACTCATCTTGTGCGTGTGTGTATGTGACGCATCTTGTGTGAATATGTGGCAGAGCAAGTAGTAAAGAAAGGTCATACAGAAAGGCCTTGCATCTTCTCTGGCCAGTATTCTGCCATGAAGGATGTTTTTCGGTCCTTTTGAGATATGCACAACGTGCAGTGATTTCAATGAACTGTAGGAGACGTAAATATAAATAACATGTTTCCCGCATGCAATTGTACATAGATGCCATGTTATCAACCCCTCCCAACGTTTCATTTTTTGTTCTATTCCCTGAAGTTAGGGAGATTTAAATTTTCTTTTTCTTGATGTGGACTAAATAGATGACCTAGGGACTACTTTTTATTAGGCGTGTGTGTAAATAGCAATTTACTTGGAAAAACCAAATAGGGGTGATTTTCTTTATCTCTAGCTATGAGAAGGAAACACATTGAGATTATCCATTTTTCTTGATCTGATCGTACCGGCCAACGATATGTTATTTGTAGCTCGACAAAATATAAAGGAATAGATCAAACAAATTGTAATACCCCTTCTGTACCCAAAATAGGGCTCCTTCAAGTCTATAGCAACCCTAATTTACATTGCGCCTCTTTATATCATCCAGGTGAACAATCGAATATGGAAAACAGTATTATGTGATTCAGCGCAGTCTTATATTTATATGTCAGGACGATAGGGCTGTAATTTCATTTAATACCGTTGATTTCATATATTTCATACCCAAAAAGGACATTTACCTTAAAACCTGCCAGCTCCACATCAATCGCTAAGGTTTCATGGAACTGAAGTTTTCAAGTCATTCTTTAGAAAATAGGTTTGTTATCTCAGATAGCTTCAAGCTAATTTTGAGTTTTTTTTCAATCCTGCGGTCTTCCATACGCTCTCAATCAATAGCTCCTTCAAGAGTTTTGGAGTGATCAAAGCCTAATGAAGCTACTTAGGTCCCAAAATGCCGTCCTAGATATGTAGGCAGTAAAAACATTAACTGAAAGACGGATAAGTGGAAAATAAATATGATTCCTATTATTTTTTCCGCCAGCTATTTGTATAGCAATCTAATTTAAATTCTTGGAGAAGTAATGTTTAACCATGTTTTTTGCTTCAACGATTTAGCAGTTTGGTGAATAAATAATACGCTTGGCCTTCAAATTTGTCCACATAAATACATAAGTCATAATATTAAAACGAAAAAAGAAACACATCAAAAACTGAAAAAATGACTTGGATAGTCTCCATCAAAATTGGTGGGGATCAAAAAATATCTATAGCTCCACTCTGCCCTCCACATGACCTCCAAGCGACTCCCTCCTATGCTAGAACTTCCTTTAATGTTGAAGTTGGTGAAGACCATTTGATGGACAAGAAAGAGCGAGCTGAACGCCCTGATTAGATGTCTTGAAGTGTACCGTCGAAGGCGAGGTTAAGATTGAGTGGGAGTGACGAGGAGGGAGGTGACGGGGTAAAAGGGTTGAAGGTTGGGGCCTTTAGGGTTCGAGTGGGCGGTAGGGAAAACAAGGATCGTGAGCGAAAAGGGAAAAAGAGGGAACTAACCAGGAGAGTCTTCGTGGAAAGGGCGTTTGGAGGAAGGAAGGAAGGGTGGAAAGGTTTTCGATCCGAGAAAGGATTTGGTTTGGTGTTGAGAAGGTTCCCCTCTTCTTTGGAGGGAAAAGGCGGTTGGGAGAGAGAGCAGCGGTGGTGAATTGAGGAAAAGCTTCGTCTCTTATATTTTATGCAGCGAGGATCGAACGCCGAGGATTGATAAGACTCGTGGGAAAATAAGAGGGGAAAAGCGTTGGAGAGGCGGTGTTTTAAAGCAACGAACCACCTCTCCTCCACCTCCTTACCCGAGACGTCCTCCCATTCCAACACGGTCCCCTTCCCCTTCCTGTCTTTACCTTACTCTTCGGACTTTCACAAGTACCCATACTAGCCCCTATTCCTTCCCGGTCTCGGTTATAGAAGCTGCGACTGACCGATTTTGGAATTGAAAAATCGTATTGCAATGCCAATTTCGGGTAGAAAAAGATAAATCGTAACATATACCGCGAGCTTTCATATATTTTTATCATATTTTAAATTTTATTTTATATAAAATAGCCATTATACAGCAAAAGAGCCAATTCAAAATTAACTTGTAACAAATACAAAAAATACTCACGTGTAGTCATCAATAACTAAAATAATTTAACTAAAATGGAATGAAGATGCCGCCTAAGTTTATTACTGATAAAAGATTTGAGGCTTTCCCGGTGTATAGGATGCAGGAAAGCTTCTCGGGATTCCACATTATCGCTAATTAAACGTTTGTTCTTCTTCCGTCTCTCCTCCTTAATAAATTAACTTCCTGCTGATATCGATCCCTTTTCTCGAACACCATAAAACTTCACCACCGTGTAAACAGTAGATCTTTCCGTAAATACACAGCAAAATTAGACAGTATTAAACTTGCAGAAAGGCTTCTCTGGATGCCATTCGGGTTGGAAGTAATGATTAACGTTTCGACCGGTTACACTGCAGCCATTCTCAGGGTCTCCTCCCTAATAAATGAACCACCCTGAGGACGGCTGCAGTGATAGCAGTGGAAACGTAAGTCATGGACCTTCCAACCCTGATGGAATCCTGAGAAACCTGTCTGCGAGTTAATCACCGTCTACGTTTGCTTTTTATTTACGAAAAGAAGTATTGCTTCTACGGTGGTGAAGTTTTAAGGTGTTTCAGAAAAGGGATCGATATCAGGAGGAAGCAAATTCATTAGAGAGGCGATTCGGAAGAAGAGCGAACGTTTGATTAGCGATAATCATAGAGTTGGGATGTGGAGTAGTGAGCTATTGCTGATACAACGCGGAGGCACTCTGATATTGATAAATGAGGTAAGTTCAGGACTTGCAGTGTAAGAAATTATGATATTTTAAATGAGTTTTAAGTCCGATCTAAGTCTGTGACGGAAGAGACTATAAATTAGGAAGGAAGATAGTATGACCTCAGTTGAAGTAATGTGGAAATATGGAATTGAATGATATCGCGTATAGCAGAGAACGTCTGTAGGAATTAACATTTGTTTCATTGCTTACTGATATTTAGCTGTTTTGGACGCACGTGTGTCTATGCCAAACTAACTATTTCTTTTATATATGAAAGGAATTAGTCGAGATGATGGTGAGGAATGTCTTCTGTGTCCTTGTCACTTTTCATGGTGAACTCATCACTGGCTACCCACCAAGCTAGGAAATAAGAGTTCACGAGGATAATTCGCCGGAAAAGCGTCAGAATACTTATCGCTTTTATTTGCATTGATTTGATATAGCAGAAGCATCGTAGCATTGTAACTTCGGAAAATTTGTGGTCCTGCATTATAGGGACAGGGATCCACTAAGAGTATAGCTAATAGATCCTTGTCGAAATAGTACAATTAAATATCACCTCAATAGTTTTAATGAGATCATGAGAGCACCAAAATCATTCAGGACACAAGGCTAAATGATATTCCTCGCAACATGAGTACAGTACAAACGTAAACGCGTTCTGCTAAATTTTTCCTACAACTAAATAAAAATAGCAGAAAATCTGTGGCTGCTGATTTGGCAAAGATATAGACTGATATAAGAGTCTTTATGGTCTCAAGTATTTTCAGATAGGCCCAGGCAAATGGAAAAATTTCATACACTACATGTTCTGAGTATAGCCGTCATTATTTTACCTTCAAGTTAAGTAACTAACTATAGGACTAAACGATCGGCATAAAAAGGGGTTGTTACATAGGTATATTTCAGACTTCTTCCTTCTTTCTTCATCCGCACCATTTATATCGATTAGGACTACTGGTCGCTTTCATATACTGGAAAGATACCCCTCAGTGATCATTCCTTTCCTCCCCTAATCCTTTTGGACCAAAATGCCTGTTTATAGAGCGTGTATCACAAAACCCTGGCCACTATCCCTCGTGATATCTCATAAGAGAATTTAAAAACAATTATTTTTCTAGAGAAAACTCTGATTTAGAGGTTGGCGCTGTATAAGGTGGAGACATCATCATTATGAAGGGAGGATGTACGTTGACTTGAGGCTTTTGAGGTTTGGGTTCAGGGAAGGATGGAGGGGTGAGTTGGGTGGCGAGAGGGACAAACGAGGAGGTGTTGGATATGGTTGGATAGTAAAGTAAGGTATTAGACGAGCCTCGAAGGAGGCAGAGATACGGATAGAGGACGTTTTGAAAGGAGAGGGAATGCTGAGGAGAATAATAGAGGAGGGAGGGATGGGGAAGATAATAGGAACTCCGGACGAAATGAGAAGAGGGAGACGAAATGAGGACTTCAAGAGGAATCTAATGGCGTATCATCGATAAGGCCCGATTTTTAAGGTATATTTTATAGTATATACAAACAAATGTATGAAGTATCTTTCTCTGGTTTCTCACCGGGTAATGTTTTCAAAATCCGCCAACGTTTCGGAAAACGACTTGTTTTCCATTTTCAAGGCACGTGTTATTTCCGCCGTGATCACTATAACACTAAAATTAAACAAGCTGTTGATGTCGTAAGGAGATTCGGTGAAACCCAGGAGAGTGGCGCAGGAGAGTTATCTAAAAAACCTGTGGCCACAGCTTTGATCCCTTATGTCTCCACTATATCGGGAAAGATTCACCGCATTCTGCATCGTTTGAACATAAAAACGATCCATCTGCCACCATCTTAATTAAGGGACTAGTTGGTTAAGGTAAAAGATCCCACCGGCTTGAAGACATCAGGGGTATATCAGATTCCGTGTGAATGTGGAAAAATATATGTGGGGGAGACTGGTCGAGCAATTAAAACCCGGCTTAAAGAACATCTTAGTCACTTTAGATTGGCGCAACCAGAGAAGTCGGCAGTGGCGGAACACAGCATCAACGAAGACCATGCCATTAAATGAACCGATGTAAAAATCCTTTGCCGCGCACACCGTTCCTGGGACCGCATTATCAAAGAGACCATCGAATACAATTGTATCCGCATAATTTTAATAGAGACACCGAATTCCAACTGAGTAATACCTGGTGGCCAGTGATCATATGTATTAAAAAGACGAGAAAATGATTCAACGGCCAGCGGAACACGTCAGCCAATCATAGGAGTCGCAACCTTCATTGTTGGGGCATCAACAGCTTGTTTAATTTTAGTGTTATAGTGGTCACGGTGGAAATAACTCGTGCCTTGAAAATGGGAAAAAAGTCCTTTTCCGAAACGTCGGCGGATTTTGAAAACATTACCCGGTGCGAAGCCCGAGAAAGATATTTAAACATAATACACCGGGAAAATCTTCAATCATTTAAATGTATGAACTCATTCATGAGGAAAATTGTGCCATGTAAAGCGGAAAATTGAGTGAATGACTGAATGGGAGATATAGCTTTAACTCCATTCATTTACGTTTACATTCTATGATACATTCGTTTGTATATAAAGTAAAATGAACCGTTTAAAGCGGTCTTAAGAGCTTAAACGAAACGACGTACCAGTAGGATAAAAACTATCCAAAAACCACTCAGCTCTATCAGCTTGTAGAATATGTATTCAAAAAGAGATAAATTTGGTATTGCATGCAGCATATTTTGCATGGTGTAGTAATAGAAAACTTATCGTTTATTTCATCTGCATACTACCCTGCAAGTGGCCGCGTGGGCATGTGGGAGGGGGTGTTATCAACCGTGTAACACTGTAAATGGTAAGATTTTGCAAGGTAAGTGGAGTGCCTTTTGGGTGTGTTTTCAGTGAAACGCTAAGAATTTTTTCGTACCAATATATTCGGCAATGTATACCATTTATTTCATCGATTCTGTCATACATATAAATGCAGTGTAGCGACAAAATGATATTCTCTGTGTCGCTTGGAAACTGACCAGTTTTGAAATTCTCAAGAAAACTAAGACTATCGTGCAGCCTCCGAGACGCTTGTGGTTCCAAACATAAAACCTCTCTATGCCGTGCAACATGTGTTTGTTCGTTGGACTTTTTTTAGGAAGCGCGCTACTGTTAATTGTATTTCATTTACTTTTTGGGTTAAATCTTTCTACCCTGGGTTCAAAATTCTCAAAGCGTATTCGAGGTGCGGCCTAACCAGTGCGAAGTAGCATCTCCCTTTTAATTTTTCTTCCGGTAAACTTCATATTATAGGGATTGATAAATTCTATTTGCTTTAGCGCTGTACCGCAATTATCGTGAACTGTGTTACCCCCGATTTGTCTGAGGTAAAGGTTATTCCAAGGTATTGGACATTATATGAAGACTCTATGTATGCTCTACCTCTATAATCTCTCCTAATAATATAAAACTTTTAAGTCCGTGTCCCTGCTTTTTTTGCGGTATATGTCCGAATTGCCTGCAAATAATCATAGTTTACTGCTACCTCAAGGACTTAAGTCATTTTTATAAATAATAAATAAAGGATGGCAGATCACGTTTCCTTATGGAACACCGAAAGTCACTATAACCATACCAGAGCTAAACCGTCAATAGATTCTTTGTTTGCGATTACTGAGAAAGTCACGTATCAAATTCACTATTTTTATTTACTGCGCATGAATGCAATTATTATGGAAGTTACTTGAGAGGAACTTAGTCAAATTTTTTCTTGAAAGCAAGGAATATCGCGTCGACTTGCTTTTTCGATTCACTTGATTTAAGGATATCATGGAAATTATTTGAGAGGAACTTAGTCAAATTTTTTCTTGAAAGCAAGGAATATCGCGTCGACTTGCTTTTTCGATTCACCTCATTTAAGGATATCACGAAGGAAGTGTGCTAGCTGTGTTTCGCAGGACCTGCTCTTACAGAAGCCATGCTGTCTCCCATGCAGGAAGTTTCTATTGTCCAGCATGGTAATAATATTGCTGACAACAATGTTTTCGAGAATCTTGCATAAAAGTGACAACATTTGTAGCAAGTAATGGGGTATAAAATAAAACTGAGTATGAATATATAAATGAAATTATAGCTTCTCATTATAGCTTCAAATCTCGTTTGCCTCACTATATCAAATGATCTACCTCCGAGCATGAAATTAAAGTCAAATCATAGGATTCGGTAGTTATTATAGAACAAATCTGAATATATACAATACCTGCTGCAATTTAAGGAAATTGCATATAAAATCTCACAAAAAAACATTTTTTCAGCAGACCGTAATGTATCCCTATTTAAGCGCTAAGGGGAAACCCTTTTATGTTCAGTATTCAGTCTTACGAATTTGCTGTTAAACTTAGATCCCCTAGCGTCATTTCTTTAGAGTAGGCGTATTCTACCGTTGGGTCTTAACTTATATTTGGCCCATTCTCCAAGTAATCCTGTCCCTGATACCTTACCTGCCAACGTAAAATATCCTTCACTTATATATCTCGGTCGGGTTCGCAAGTCCCCAACTATCAAGCATAGTACAATATGAATCCTTAGAAGCGCGATAGATCGAAAGGATCCATAGAGAACATCGCGATATTTCATGAATATTACATATTGAGTTTGACTCATAGCATTATTACTATGGCCTATTACGAGCCACTTCCCAGGGCAAGCAAGTGCTCATTTCGTATGCTTTCTATCTCCATGCCTTTATCGCGCAGCTACTTCTAAAACCTTTCCCATCGTTTTTTTTAATCTCCCCTTTCTCTTCTCTTTTCCTTCAGCCCTTTTGAACTCTAAAGAAGCTCCAGCTCGCTTCCCCCGCCCATTCTTTACTTCACAAACCCTTACGCCTTCTTCCGATAACTCCCTCCACTTCCCTCATTCTACTCTCCACGCTCTCTATCTATCTTGGCAGCACTCACCATTTCATCCTTCGAGGGTCTACCTCTCGGGTCCATTGGCAGTCGGGAAACCATTTTCGACTCCGTTTTAAACGCTTCTATAATGAGATACTTCGCTTTCCACAAGGTTTCAAGCGAATAAGAGGGATGAAGAAAAATGACTGTGAAGGGATGAGCTCAAGGAAAACGGAGGAATAGCTTCCTACCTTTGCCACAGTTATTGTGTGTCTCGGTAAGGCCTCGGCTACCATGCATATACCCATCAACCTTATCGTACCCCCTTCTACTTTCAATCGTATTACCATACTGTTCAACGTTCTGTCTATTACTTTATATTCCACTATACTTAATGTGTAAGTAATTCGATTGGTTATCTCTGCTGGTTATTTCAATTTCTCAATCCCTAATATTTGATCTAAAATATGTGTACTTTTACCTTGATTTTCACATGTTATGCATCATCTTATTAATTGGTTATTGTTGGTTAATATGTGGTGCTCCTTAATAAAATTAGTATGTGTTGATGTCACCATGCCCATTTGTTGTGGCATGTAATTATGTTTCTATGTTCCAGAGGACTTAAAGTCCCTGAACAATAACAATTGTTTTCTAGTTTTTGAAGTTCAAGCCTTCGCCACAATGAGCACTCGTATTTTAATTATTTTGATTATTATAATTAATAATTGTCTTCATTGATCGCAATAATCATATGCATAAAAGTACTAAATTCCACCAAGAAAAATCATCCACCTTGACCCTTGACCACCTACGCCTACGTAAGTTTACTGGCTGTGGAATCGGCACGATCTAGAGGGACCCATGTTCGAGTCCCGGTCAAGGCTGATTATTTTTCCTCTGTGGAATTTCATACTTATGCGTATTAACGGGTGACTACTTGTGGTTATTACCGTGGCTTTTCCCGGTATCTTCAAAATTGGTCATATTTGTATATATATGTTGTATTTGTTTTCTGTGGTTTAATTTTTGAGACAAAATGACCCGACTTGGCTGCTCAGTCATTATAAGGTACACTGAAAGAAAAGGTCGGCTGCAGGAACCCGAGAATTGGTTGTCGTAACCAACTTTGTTGGATACTGGGGCGCCATCCAATTAGTTGGCTGTGGCAACCATTTTAAATAGATACGTCAGAAATGGCTGCACCGACCAACTTTCATGGTTCCGCTGCCTACGTAGTTAGGTCCCACATCCAACTGTAGTGGAAGTAGCAAGTGATCGCTATGCTGTCAAGACTATGCACTCTCTACATTTCTTGCTTGACCAGTATTGAATATCAGGTGCTCTGATTGAGCAATAATAGACGACAAACTTTCAAAATACTTATTGGCCATTTAATGTCTGGTTAAATATTTAGTCGATTTGAAAAATTTATGGCATAAATTCTTCCACAATCTTCGTTTTCGAAGAACTTGAACTGGCCGTTGACGCTAACAATACTTTATAAAATCGGGCTTTGGGATAATAATTTAAAAAGTCAGATCTCGATACCTTTTCAACATTAAGCCTTCACTTATTTATATCATATACTAACACTAGCTACAAAGCCAAGATTTCCTGAAAGCATAGAGCAAGGGCAAAATGAAGATGATAACCACGTCATTTTCGCATATATTGTTTATTTGTAAAATAAATTAAATTCCAACCTTTACAAAAGGGCAAATACATTGAGATAGATGTCAATGCCTCTCAAAATGCATGTCTAAAAGCCACTTAAAAGTTGTTGTCCGCCATCCTTACAAAAATAACTGGCTGGAAGGACAATAAATCACAAATGTTTAAACATTTACACTTCCCCGTTTTTACTACTTCAAATGCCCAATAACATTCATGCAATCCTAATGTATATATTTCATCATATAAAATGCACACACAAACACTGGAAGGCTGCATTCCTCATCAAACTTTACAGCAACACACATCCCAATATGGTATCTGGTACCCTTCCACTTATCCCAAGGCATTTTCAATCATTTGAGAACATTCTACGAATATTCTATAATGATCCCAACGTCCCTGGAACCAAATAGGCATATTAAGAATCAAAATAGGAAATTCCTACAATATCCTCTGCTGTGTGGGTGGGATCCAATGCTAACGATAATCTAAGTTAGATATCAACGAGTTCTTATTCAATAATTAAAAACTGACCAATAATCGCTTCAAAAAAACAGACGATGAAACTATCCAATAGAACCAACAAAAAGCTAAACCAGAAAGACAGAAACATGAATGTTACAGCAAAATATCTGTTCTTGATTGCCATACTTACCTTTAAATTTATCAATGAGACAGTTCACGCCCAATATGCTGAGTAATTCTCTTGTCTGGTCATCCATGTAGCCGTCCAACAAAGATTCAATATTCGAAAAACCTCTTCAGTATTCGATGAAGGCCGATACAATATTCCACACACACATATACGCACCATAGCTCGATGGAAGTTGGGATATTCCGCCGGATAAACTTCCGCGTAAGTTAGAATGGCGAAGTATTGCGAATGGTTGCTAACAACAAACGAGTTTGAGAATTCATCACCATAGCGCTCTGAAGTGGAAGCTTAGTCCGGCTAACAATCGCATTGGTTGTCCGATCCAACTATTGGTAAAGAGGCTTCTCGAGTGAGGTGTATGAACCAACACGGTGGTACGCCGACCAAGTAACGACTATCCAATTAAATTGGTTGGTATGTCCAATTATCTTGACTATCGTGTCCATAGCAGTTGATATTCAATCCAACTTTTCCTTATCCAACTAAAATTGGATGCTTCACCCAACCTCTTTTTTGAGTGTACAATTGATTTTACCTTATGATAGCTTAGCAGCCATAGTCAGTCATCTTTCTCCAAAAATATATCCATGAATACAACAGGGGTATATATTTAAGTGTAACAATTACCAGATAGGTATGCTCTTTTTTGCAATGATGACAATGACCTTTGTATAGTGACAAGATAGTTTGACAGCATCCTCTAACACTCCCATGTCCTCCTGTAGTTCATTGCATTTGAAAAATTTCCCTCAGGAGGCAGTAAATTGTTTCAGTCAGTATTAAATTCTGTCAAGAAAATTGTTTTGTTATTTAAATGGACCTTTATTAAAAAAACAAAGGCCAGCAGCATATCACGTTGAGTTCAGAGGTCGACTGACTACAGTTCGCCACTCTTCTTAGTCTCCGTCTAGGTATTGGACATTCAAATGCCTACACATAGCTCCGAGATCTCAGACATACCTAGTCTTGAGGTAATTTTGACTCGACTTCGATTCTGATTAACAAATTCCTGTAAATATTAATTTATTTCTATAGCAACTGTATTCCAGTGAGTTCTAAGATTTGTAACCCACATGTCAATCAGTGTCAGTCCCCTGAGATTTACTAGTCGCTCTATTGTTCCAGCCCCGTTTCATTTTTGCCTATATATTTATTAATTGGTGATCCTTGCAAGACTCTCTATTAACCTTTAAAAGGTCACTAGTTGATTTTGATACCACGAAAATTTATTACTCGAAATAAAAAGCCATTAATCTATCGAGATCATTTTAGTGTAAATATAACTAAAATAAAATGTGATATTTTATTCTTTGAAGTAATTTCTACAGAATTATGAACAAATCTAACGTATTGCGGAACACGGAATATTTTAGAACCCAATTTAAGTGACAATATCTTTGATCTTTTGAATTTTTAAAAATAGTTTTACAAATAAAAGGGTTAAATTATGCCCATTACGAATTCATAGTGTTTCAGGGTGCGAAATCGATCTTTTCATTCAAGGTAACTGGAGTGACACTTTCCTATTGCCCAATTTTCCCTTCCATCCTTCAATGTACCTACTTGTTTCTACTTCGATTCGACCGTTTGACCCGTGGAAAAACTCTAATACCTGGTTTTGAAAAAAATACCGTCATTTGACCAGTTTTTCTAATGGTTCGACCCTCCGGTACGTAAAGGGCAAATATCTACCTCAATATTTCCAATAAAAACATTTGATGAAGATAAATCACTGAAAATGACTCAGTTTACATCGAAATTAGAGCGAGAATGTCAATTTCTCATTCATAATAAGATACCACTCAAATTCTATCATTTAGTCCTGTAATTAGTGGTTGTTAGGAATTTGAACGAGCTTTAATCGTATTCACTGTCAGTGATATGTATTAGTCCGGGCTTTTGTCTCTTTTTATCTCATTATACATTTCTTAAGTAAATCCAAAAGCTGTAAAAAATATAATCGTTCAAAAATCTTATTTTTTTTCCATCTCGTCCGCGCTGGCTCCCAACTCTCCCATCCATTACCCTATTACAGAGAATAAAAGTTAATCAACTTACTAGTGAATTATGAGAAGGAAAAAGAGAAGTTTTTCATATCCGACGTTGTGTTTGCGGTGGAAAACTCTTCCCGTGAAAAGGTACACTCCCTTTTCTTTTTGGGTCGTAAGGAGACTGAAAGGCTTTCACTTTGAATTGTAAACATAACGCTGCACTTTTCTTCCATTACGCCCACGTTTCGTAGACATGAAGATGGCTAATTCCTCTTAAAAGGTCTCCCAATTTTTTTGAGTTGGCTTGTTCTACAAATCTTTCTCTTCTTCGAAATTCCTCCGGACGAGGGGGAGAGAGAGAGAGATCCCCCATTAGAACGTCTAGAGAGACGGAGTACCTGCCAAATTTTTGATTGGATGGCAATCAACGGAGAGGTTGTCAATTTTTCAAGCCTTCTTTCTCCGACGTTAAACTCATCCTCCAACGAAAAGCTCAAAAGATGGAAGAGTTTGCCATGATTGGGACGAATTTTTTTCTATATTGTGATTGGGGTCGGTAACGTGCTGATTTTTGATGCGGTAACTCTTTTGATTGATCTATTCCGTCTCATTAAGTGTTTTTAAACAACTAATTGAATACTTTTAGAATTTAGGTGCGTTTTTATTTACTTGTACATGCTACGAGTTACTAACGACGCAGAAAAATTTGCGTGGAGGCTAAATATTTTGAGGATTAGAAACTAATGGAATTGTTGGAAATTATGAAAAAACACTCTAATTGGAAACTATGGATAAAAAAGTAATAAGACGCCAAGTAAATCATGAGGTACACTAAAATTACTTACGACAATAACACCCGAGACATTCCTCACATATATTTCAACGGAATTTATTACGGGGTTAGCGGAAATAGAAGATTGCTTGCAGACAATGCGCTCATCTATAAAGAAATTTCCACCAAAGCGATCGATTAGCTAGGTAATAGGCTAATAATAGGATGCTAAGAAAGGAAACAAGTGGTGTCTTAGGTAGGACTGGGCATTAATCTTAGCAAATACAGTTGTATAACGTAGTGGAATCAAACGTAAAGGTGCCAGATGAAATAAAATACCCGGAAACCTCTGCAACTTAGGTTCTAGGGTATAAAAACAAACAAAACAATTGCGTCACTGCATTAAAAATGCAAGGATCTATCAAACAACATGCAGGAAGTTCCTAGGATATAAAAGTGATAGGGAAATTCAATTTCATCCTAGTTACGCCGAATACGTCGGGAGCGTCTGAACGGAAAGATAAAACCAGCGACGCATAAAGGAAAGATGAAAGCCATGTACTTCGCTGAAAACATCCAGGAGCGAATAGAGCGTACCACATCCAGAGAAGTAATAGGTTTGTGGCCTCTACAGACTCGGTTGTTACTCGCTAGATATAGTTACGCTTCCTACGTTAGAATAAATAAGTTGAAAAATTCTGGTCGATCGAGTTTCAGGATTACATGGGGAATGTAATTAATCTTTGCGCTAAATCCATAAAATTAATACAAGTGACAAAATAAGAGACAGTGCCGTGGAGGTGAGTGAAAATGTCATCCTTTGTACGCACTATTATTCACTACAACAAAATCAGAACTAGGTTACAAAACGCTCCGACAACTCAGAGCGCACTTTCATCCTTCCATACTTCCTAACTTTTCTTGTTCTAACCCCTGGTGTCTTCCCCTCTGTACGCGAAACAGCTTAAAGGGTAGTGTTTAGATGCCGTGTTTTGCCCAGGTCTCATGTTGAATTTGTCTCTTGGGGTGTGATCACAGTTTTCCATAACACGTACTCTCCCGTTGTTGCTATTTTTTAATTTTCCTTTGGAAAGTAGTTAATACCAGAGACCCTTCAACAATGCTCTGCGTTTTGGAAAAAATTTTCCTTTATAAAAGTGAAAATCAATTCCAATTTCTAAGACACCAATTCCACCGCTGATTTCTTAAGGACATTGTTTTATTTTTATTTTCAGTAATCTGTGAGGTTTATTTATTTACAGCAGTCTGTTGAGGTATTTAATGTCGACCGCAATGTAACTAATATCATGTAAGTTCTTTCTAATGTGATTTTGGGTATTTTGTGGAATATAATTTCCCAGCAAATATGTATCCTGGTTTTCATAAGCTCAACAATGAGTTAGAGCGCTCTGATTCTCTTAAGTCTCGTATATAAGGGGTACTCACTGCCATCGTTAGACAACTCTAACAAGTTATTTGTGGTGCGATGGTATTACAATTCTGTGGTCACGGTGGCAACTAATGCGGAAGCACTGTATCAAAAAAAAATATGCCGGAAAACGAAACCAATAGACTCATACCCCAGTCAAATGTTATTAGAGACTACAACAAATAGACAAGAGGCGTGATAACAAAGTCTCGAATTACAGAATAAAAATTAAAAGGAAAAATGGGTGGTGGCCCCTTTATACTAACGCACTGTATTACACCGTGGAAAACCCATGGAAATATTCACAACATAAATTTAATATGAAATTTTGCAGGTGAGTTTTTAATTATTTTTGGTAATCTTCATGTTGAAAAGTGAAAGAGGAAAACCTGCATCGGCAATTAACAGATGGACGAAATACGAAACTGAGAAAACTTCGCACAGTCGTTTAGAATGCCATGAAAGGGAAATCTACTAACATCTGAAAGATATTATGATACAGGATACACGGAAAAGTATATTGATGGGCAAAAACGCAATAGATGTAAATGTGCCATTCTGAAACTATAAATCAGTACACAAAATTAAAAGTGCCCGCACACACCTTTTGTTTTGAAGATTTTCCTAAAAATCAGTAGTTTCAGCTAGAAAGACATATTTTTGCATACTAATAAAGAAATGAGGTAAAAAATAAGAAAAAGCATATAAAAATATGGTAATTTAATCAAGTGTGAGAAGTTTTACAGTTGTATGAGTGATAAAAAATTTAATAAAACACAAACTAGTAAATCGTGCAACACCCTACTTCTTCTAACCCTATGTCTCAACGTTAAAAAGACGGAACAGTTTTTGTTTATGTAGAGGTTGATAAAATATTAAAATCATAGTTTTAGCCTTAATTGGGCCCTTGAAACCATATTTACCAAATATTTCAGTAGAAAAGTATTTTTGCTTAGGATTTAATGGGTTTAAGCGAATCTGAGAACTGATATTTAAAAATATTTCATGACAAAGAATCGATATAAAGTATATAGTAGCGAGTAACACATTAATTTACTGCTTTGAATGGGTGTCAAAGCGTTTTCCCAGCAGTAGCATGATTGGAATTGAACAAAGTGGTATATATGAAGTTGGAACGCAGAGATTAGAGGCAAGTATTCGGTTCCCCAGTGTAGGAAAAAACCTTTGCTCAATGAAGTGTAAATAATTTGATTTCAATACAGTTGGATAACTACGCTCTGGAAAGGCTAAATTTGCAAGCTTTTCTTTAACCGGAACCAATCATATTAGACACGCAAATTCATGAAGAAAATGTTTAAGTTGAGTACCTTGAACTCAGGCTTTAATTAAAATGCTTCGCTTTTTTACGATCACGAGCTACAAAAGCAAGAAGAGGACAAAACAAAAGGGCAGATTACCAGTAATAAGGAGTAGAAACAAATGAAAATACACGTAATTGCTTTTATGTTAGAGAATTCAATTACAATCAAACCAGTATTATGAATTTTATTTTGAAAACTAACGAAACATTAAAAAATCTCAGGGAGAGCGGTGAATGAAAAGAGGTAGAGATTCAAATAAATTTAAAATAGTTGCGGTATTTTAGATTCCAGTAACCTTCAAACGCAAGAGAGGCTAGAATCGGTTTGATAACATAAGAATAATGGGGTGTGACGCAAGGTGAAAGAAAAACTTTTCATATCAGAATATATTTTTCTCTAGTCTGCATATTGAACTGTTCTCAATCTGAGTATTTGCTCAAGTCTCGTGTAAAAGTCGTAACTAGTTTCCTCACGAAGAATGATCGCTCAGTGAAGAGCCAAGAGCTTTTATGTCAGTGTTTCACGAGAGTGCAGCAATGGTTATTTTACGATTTACCTTCAATCCGTATCAATGCGGTAGAAGCATCTCAGAATGGAAGATAGCGCGCATAAATTACAGAAGAGCTCCCAGGTTGGCAATTCACTCGCTATGGGCTGTATGCAACGGAATGCAAAACGAGTTAGGAGTGAAATTGGATAAAAATATCAGATAAAATTATTCTCAAAAGAATTGACGTACACTCTGGGGCCTATTAATTCTTCAAAATATGCGTAAACGTATGATGAGGGAGAAGTGTTTTCCAGTTTTCTCTTTTTTTTACAAAGTTAGGAATAAATATTTCGTAATCAGCTGGAGAAAGCGGAATTCTCTGGTGAGAAATAACAACAGTGCTAAAGAGCGCCAAGTTTTTTAATATAACAACTTATATTTATCAATAACACTGAAGTGCTGAAGGTTTTAATGCTGTGGATTTCCAATCTCCATGACGCATTAGAGATAAATTGGGCATTCATGCTCAAAGGAACTCAGATGGATTAAAATGATATACAGGAATGGTCATGAGACCTCCCAAGAGAAGAGACCCAAAAAGGACCCTTTGGTAAGTTGCAGATTACTTTCACATGACTGTGAGACAGAAGTCCCTTTCTAAGCTATTTTTAACTGCTTGCTCACTAGGTATGCAAATCGAATTTTCAGTATCGGATTACCAGAAGAATCAAGCTTGGATAGTACACACTTAATTTCCTTCATTCATTCATACGCTTCGTCTACTCAAAAATTTATGTTTTTTGTTTCAATTATATGATTTTTTTCACGTTTAAAAAAATGTATATATTTGATATTGCGGTGTATGTATGATTTTATGAGAAGATAGGATTACAAACCAGAAAACAGTATGTTAAAACATTCGTGAGGAGCGTGGCACTCTATGGATCGGAAGCATGGACCATTGGTATAGCTCACCAGAATAGTTTAGAAGCCTTAGAAACCTGGTACTGGAGGAGGATGCTGAAGATAAAATGGACAGTCAAAGTACAATATGATGAAGTTTACGGAGGAGTAGAAGAGGAAAGGACCATATGAAATACCATACAGAAAATAAGACCAAGATGGATTGAACATACTCTTAGACACAATGGATTTGTGAAGAATATAATTTAAGGCAAAACGGAGGAAACTGTCCCCAGAGAAAGACCCAGGAATAGCCTCGTGGACCAAATAAAGAGGAAAGTACATAGAAAGAGATACTAGGAGGTAAGGGAACTAGCATTAGATAGAGAATGATGAAGGGCTGCAGTCAACCAATCTTAGGGTTGAAAAAACAATGAATGAATATATAGTTTACATTGGACTAATTATCAGGACGTTAGTGAATCGGATTTGATGATCAATATATAGAGTTAATGCAAGATTAGGTATTTTTTCTTCCCTAACTCTCCACTTAAGATATGACAGCTACGCGCATTTTGAATGTCTCACTGGAAAGCTTGATTCATAATTTTACGCATAAACTTTATTTATTTCCTCTTCCAAGCGAAATTAACCCATTTCCGCCCAGAAAAATTTTTGTTTGCGGTTTTGATAACTTTTGGTATTTTACTCACATGGTCACCTGCAGTACTCATGCAAAATATTTTGATGATGCATCTTTTCGTTTCTGCAGAATAACCTGTAGCCATATGGCTACGCTGGGCGGTAACGGGGTCAAAATCTCGTATATTACGATTTCTACGAGTATTTTCCAACAAAAATAATGAAGGCTCTGTGCAAACATAGTTTTGGATTTAGAGGTAAGTAAAAGATCACAATTACCATACGAATCCTTACTTTATTCAATTTTTGCGTCTCCTGGCACAATATCCTGTTAATACTACAAGGTCAGTCAAAACATCACAAAAAAACCATGACAGAAGAACTTTGAGGAATGAATGAAAGTTAGTCTTTTCTGACAAGTATGTTGGTAAGATAACTTTTTACCTAAGTTTTATAGTATATTTTGCAGTACTCAGTACTGTCCCATGATTTAGGAACTTTAGTAAAATCACACTCAAAAGTAACATAAAATGTCTAACAGCACCAACTTGAAGTTTTCTATTTAGGACCCATGAATTTGAAAACACATTTTTCAAGTTTTGGTGGAGAAATGAATGCATTACTTATTCTCATAGAATTTTTTAAAACACGGTATGCAGAGTCCCCGGAGACATAGAATAAGATGTTCGCACTTGGCTACTGCAATACTCGCCAGCACACCGTAACCTCCTGTTGTCCGGATTCTGAACGACGAAGTGATTCAAGCCGTCGAAACGGAGAAGATTGTAAGCAAAATTGCCGACTGTCAAAATACGACCAGGTCCCCGACTTTCAGTTTTGTATCGCACAAGGTAAGTCTGCACAATGGTCCGTAGAAATTCAATTTTTGGCTCATTTCTGCCAACTTTGCGGCTCAGTATCCAGCCATTATGAACACTGCTACCAAGGAGTCACGAAAAGAACGGCCACCACCATTTTTTGGCACGGATGTTGATTCCGTAGGTAACAATGTCTTAGTCCATCAAGTCTGTTCCTCTCATTTCGTGGTTGTACTTTCCAATTAGATGTGGTTGCTTGACTTTGATTCTTTTTGTCAGTACTCTGCAGTAACGGGACACATCCTTCACAGGTTGAACCTCATAGTGGATGCTACGGTGACAATACTATTGTCTTTGCAGCGTGTGATGAGGATCCTGTTTTTTTCGTCAAACCTGAAGTCTTAAGATCCCCTTTTTGCCTTTTTCATTTTGTTGACTGGACGGATCAGGCAGTTTCGCGGAACTCTGTTCTGTCGCATGGTTCCGGTACTTCCATACCCACTGCTTTTCAAATCAATGAGCAGTTTTACACTTGTAAATAGATTGTCAAAGAATAATTGATATCGTAACTCACGCTTACTGTCTGGTAAACTGTCGATCATCACAACTAAGGGTGCCGCTGCTTTTCCATATAGCTCTTCATAACTTTCGTTGCATGCCGAACATCTACCCTGGTGGGATTCGAAGGAAACATGGTATCCAGATTGAGAGTTCAGGCACCAAATTTTGTACCCAAAGCGTATGGATTTGCCACGTATAAAATGTTTACATCTATGGCGGCCAAAAAAATTCACAATACACTCATAATTCATGTTTTTCTCTGGGATATAGTGCGTCATGAAGCTTTACTGAAGTTTTTCCATAAGACGTCATAGTTTCCACAGCTTGTCACCATCCATCGGAGGGGGCGAAGAATCATCGGCACAGTGCAAGAATTTGCATATTTCTAAGAATCAATTTCTTCTCATAGAACTGCTAGCCAGAATTTTATGAACGTCTGGAGCTTCCTCCCAAAAAGATCTTTTTTTCCGGAAGCTGTGCGTACCCAGACAACAGTAGTATGGCAATGTAAGTCTTCATTTCTTCTGAACTAACTTTGGGATTTGGTTCATTCTTGAAAGTTGCGTACTTGTTTGACTCTTTTACCAGAAAATCAATCACCTCGGCATCGAAAAACAATTGGAACAGATCTACAGAAGACAAATTGGACAGAGCAGTGCAGCTGGGCTCTGAGAATATACCTAATTCCTGTCCCCTAAGATACTTCTCCGCCCATTTAAAAGCAATCGTGTATTTTTTTACTTTTTTCAGTGTCTTTTTCCCTCACACTTTTTCATTGTTGTAGGTTTTCCTCCTTCTAAATGAGAGCGTCGGCTTCTTTTTTCCCCTTTGGGCCGAGTTTTGTATTCATATTCTGAGGCTTTGGAGTCTGGGCCATCCGAAACGTGGTCTGGGTCATCTTCCTCTTCTTCTTCAGCAGATTTTGCCAACTGGAATGAAGTGTGAGCCCTTAGTGACGGCCGGAGAGATTATTAGCTAATCCACCTACATCTTCATCACCTACATCTTCGTCCGAAATGCTATTTATTTCTGGAGGTTCGATATAAATTCCTTGTATTTCACCGATATCATAGTCATCCTCTAAAATGTGTAAGATATATATGTCAAATTTCTGGGAACAAAAGGAGAAATCATTAAGAATTACGTCGTGAAAAATCTGTTGTTATTCATTTAAACACGTTACTCATAATAAAAAAGGCTTTAAGCAAAACAACCCTGATAAAATAAATAGATTTGGCGACTCGCGAGAAATGACCCCGTAGCCTCCTAGCGTAGCCAAATGGCTACGGCAGCATTTACTCTACTACAAAAATCGTATAGTCAAAAAATCACAAAAAACAAAGCAAGCACATAACGGCTTAACCCTTTAGGAGTTATGGCATCCTAATTTAAGTTCATAACAGCACATAACACAGCAAATAATTACACACCCACAGTGAGCGTCCATTGTGCTTCTCTAACGAGCACACGTCTCTTCTCGCACGTAGTGGAGAAAGTGGCCCCGACTAGCTTCCAAAACGAACTAATACGTGGATCTGGTGATTGTGATCTTGACCAATAATATGCTTGCAAGTTGGTTGCAACAAAGTTGCCAGTTCGTCCTACAGAACGTCGTAATCTCGGCGCGTCAGAGTGTAGCCATATGGCTACCGTGGGCGGAAACGGGTTAAACTGGCATCATCTCCTTGAGGTATCTAAATATTCACTTAGTATTTCAATTTATTAGAATTCTACGGGAAGTTTCTTCCATGTCACTCTTCAGATCAATTTTTTGGGTCAACTATCCGTACCAAATGACGTTACGCACCTACTCAACTGCTTCACCAGATACTCAGTTTGTTGCTCTTATAAGCTCAGATTGATCCTCATATTGGTTTCCAATAATAATGAAATGCCTCTGATCACCTCCAGAGTTTTGTGATGAACTTTTAAGACACTATCCTCTAAAAAGCCGCCTCAGTATTCTCCGTGCACTCCAAATCGACTTTACTTGGTATATCTTCATGTTTTTGCTTTGTAATTGCAGCTACAAGTCACTCCTGCCACTCCAGTCCCTAACATAAATCCAAAAATATTTTCTACTGAGTAAATTTACAATTTAAAGCTAAAGTTTTATTAATTATTCTAATAACTGCATTTTCCTAAGAGAAATCAAGCTTTTCATTCTTTCATTTTAGCTTGCTGCTACTTTGACCGCCCTCAGGATGAAATTTGATACCTCTTTTTTAAACACTTCTGGCCATTATTTCTATAACATAAGAACAAAAACAAATTTAAACAATTTTCCTATTCTCCCCTTTTTCCTTTACTCACTACATCCTAATTCACTGACTAGTTTCCTGTTTTTTTCCTAATCATGGTACTTTACCAATACCAATCAACGTGGACTCCCATTAATGTAACGAAATATCACTCTAAAGCTATTACTCGTTGATATAAAATTGAAAAAAATATTTTTTCTCCGTTATTTTATTATAAGCAATCATTTATTCAAAGATTTGTTTTCTGAAGTTCTCAGAAGTATAATTTTCTTATAATATCACCTATAATTGCTGTAACAGGCTTTGTTCATGGCATATAAGATCTAATATTTAATATTACACACTTGCTGTTTTCATTTCTCACACAATGTCTCAACTAACTTATATGTTGTTAGCATTACCCGCATTTAACATATTTATTATTTATACAAACTCCAAAAGCATCAACTAAGGCCTTTACAGTGGGTTATATAAACAGAATAAATTAAAACAACAGCAAAAATAACATTAAAAACAGAAACAAATATTCAAAATACACAAAAGGCTAGAATGAGTCGAGGATGACATGAAGATAAGCATTACATTTCAGTTGGGAGGAAAAGATGAGAAAAGGGCTAGGGTTGGGTGGCTATTAGTTAGAGCATTGAATAATGAAGGTAGACGGCAAAATAGTGATCGTTGGGAAGTGTAGAGACGGAATGTGGGTGCGTGTAACACACCCACATTGCGAGGAGTGAGGGCTGGGTTTCAGAGAGAGAAATAAGAATGGTCGGAGCTGAAGGACCCGTTCATGATGGAGTGAAGGAATTTAAGGTCTGAAGGCAGCCGACGATGGGAGAGGTGTGATAGGCCAAGAGATGATAGGATTTCTTCACGTGAGCTTAGTCTAATGAAGGGCACGCGATGATGAATAATGGCTAAAAAGAAATTAAGTGGGCGGTTAAGTAATTTAAGAGTGGTTGAGGACGCAGTTGACCAGATGGAAGAACAATACTCTAGGATGGGTAGTGCAAATCCAAGAAAAACAGATTATAGGGCAAATGGGACCGTTGTTTCCTTTAGACGGTAGAGAATTCCCACTACAGACATTGCATTTTTTGAGATCGCAGAAATATGTTTACTGAACACAAAATTTTGATCAGAGGTGACACCTAGATCATTGTGGGAGCTTAAAAAATGTATAGTGCGCTTGGCAAGTTGATATGTACAGGAGATAGTTTTGCGCTTTAAGGAGGAAAATATTGCAGCACATTTCTCTGGATTCACGCGCAGTTTCCATTTGGCGCACCAGCTATCAAAGGCATTAAGAGAAGACTGCAAATTAAGGGAACCAGCCGCACTGTCAATCGCTTTAACGCTTTACAGTCATATGCATATAAAAGAATGTCGCAACCTGAGGGTAGAACATCTTCCATAGGGTCGTTTACGTAGAGTGTAAAGAGAAGTGAGCCGAGGATGCTGCCTTGAGGGACTCCAGAGATAACTGGCAAATACTTCGAGGAGATTCCATCGATTAGAACCCACTGGCTACGAGAATGTAAGAAGTTAGAAATAAAAGATAAGTTGGGGCTATGAATATTGTTCTGGGACTGAAGTTTGTGAAGAAGGAGTCTGTGGTCGACGGAATCAAAAGATTTAGAGAAGTCTATAAAACAGATGTCGAGCTGCCACCCGCTTTCAAAGGCAGAAATAATGTGATGGTGCAAAATGGATGGTTTAGTAAGGCAGGAGCCACCAGGGAGGAAACCGTGCTGAATGGGTGAGATGTATGGGAGAGTGAAGTGAAGAATACGAGCATGGAGAATACGCTCAAAGATTATAGCCAAAACTGGTATGGTGGAAACTATATAAAACTTCTTCAGACATATTTTTATTTTAAGAATCAGAATGTATCATCGCAAAATCCGATTAATTTTCTTCATTTTACACGTAGTTTATTGAATCTACAAATGAGGTTGTTTGAAATGCACTAGTAAGCAAAATAACTCTTCCTGCAGGTGAAAATGCCCCAGTTAATAGCTTAGAAAGGAGCTGCATGTAATGGAAACTGCATTTCTTCAATGCACATTGTACTCCTACAGGCAAGCATCCTCTCATTCCACACGTTCATGGAGAATTTTAAAGCCACATACCATTTCTCTTGCTTGGTATCCCAGGTAGCTGGATGCGCACACCCAGATTCTCGAGTTACAGCTGAGAAACTAATTTGGAATGCATTTCCATTTCCTCTCGATTCTCGAGTCCTACATACTCTGGGAGTAAATTCAACGGCTTTGGCGTATAATATTTAACTAACTGGCACCGTGGCCAGGGATGCGGTAAAAGCTCTGATGCAGCAGCAATTTAGCTAACCTTCCGTCTTAGAGATTTCCATGAAACTTTTGTGTCTTCTAGGACGCGTGAGAGCTTTTGTTGTTCTGAGGAGAGGCAATAACCAGCCAACGTAAATAGTTTGCGACACTTTGGGAAATCGAGGAACATGTGGAGGGAAACATGGCGTCCAATATAAACTGTTGTTTTGGATTGGCCCCAGAGACTTCACAGTTCACTCGGTGAAAAGATGCCTCACCGAAGTTCCTCGCAACAAAATTTCGGGAAGGGCATAAAAATACACCACCATTGGACCAGAGTCAGACCTTGACCCTTGAGTAGCGCCGTTGAAGTGTATGAATATTTTTAAAGTGACTCTAACAGCCTAATCCTGATAAGATAGGAATTATTGCCCATGTTGCGCTGAGCCTTAAAGCTGGTTTTACAGTACCTACTCAAATGAGTGAATGGAACGAAATTCAAATTCAGGAGAATAATTGAGGCGCAAAGATAAAGGTGCATTGTGTAACACTAACTAGTAACGATTTCATCATATAAACTCAGTTTGCAGGATTACTAAGTAAACTATAGAGTGGTACGGAGGTTTCTGCGCTGATTTGATGAGTTCCGTTTATTTTGGATTTTCCCGCGTTGATTCATTTTTATGGACAACAATTATGCTTGCGTTACAGCTAACGTCATCAGGTTTACAACCTGACGACGATATCCGAATAAACGGAACTAAACTTGAGAGTCTTAAATACATATCCTAAACCTGCTGAAGGGAATATTATATTTAAAGATTAAAAACAAGAACTTATTGATGATAAATCTTTTCACCAGTAAGAATTGTGATCAAAATCAAATGGGGGTAGGGTATGCGGAAAAATCTAGCAGGGTTGGGTAAGTTTATTTTTGAGTAATGTTTAGCCTCAAAGGGATGGGAAGAGCAAAATTGGTGCGCTGATTAGGTAGAAACTTTCAAGTGAAGCATTAGGAGTTGGCATCTGTGTGCAGCCGTAGAGGAAAGTGTCATGACCTTTCTTTATGATAATAGTCGCGGTGGTCTTGGAATTCTAGCGCTGACTGCTAGATAAACAATGGCTGACCTGGCCAGGGTACCGTTTTACCAAAGTTATGGCCAACCATGAGTGTGCCTAATGACGTGGCCGAGACGGCGCAAATTGCGATAGTCAATGACAAGAAGTGGTGATGCAAGAGAGGCGCACGAAATTTCGGACTGTCGCGTCGGTAGCGCGATGTTTTCAGCAAAGTCCGCAGAAGATAAACATGGTCAAGATGGGAAATATTGATGAAAAAAGAACAAGAAAGAAATAATAAAAGCCACAAACTTAATAATCAAATTTAAAAAAACCAAATATTTTTGGACATCGCACTCTGTGCAAGGAACACACAAGCAGATGAGGCTCGGAACTGCTTTCTCCCATAAAGCGGACTTCGGGCTTCTGCAGCCAATATGTAAATACCAGGTTTCTTGTTCATTACGTGGTCATGCTAATTGTGACTGGGTTCTGAATTACGCTTACCCTTCCCACGTCCTCTCCCTCCCTTTCAACCTTCCCTCCCACTTCTTCACTTCCTGGCGATAAGCGAAAGATTCCAGGCCGGGAGAAAAGAGGACCTCCCTTGCGAGGTTTTGCCTCTAATCCACTGTGGAAGGATATATCCAATCTTCCATCAAATAAAACAGGAGAAAATTTATCATAGGTATGTGAACTTAAAGTTGCATTATGTTCTTGTGCTTAAGATAAACGTAGCTTATGAGCAATGGCCTTGTGTACAAAATCTTTTAATGCATTTCATTGAAAGTTTGGGTCGAAAAAGATTTTACAATTGATAAAAAGAGTTGAAAAAATTGATAAAAGTAGTTTCCATCACTCTAAATAAGCAGTGATATGCACGGACATATTTCTATGCTGCATGAAAAGGGCACGCCTCCATGTAGGAATTGACTTATACATCACTTTGAAAGTAAGCACTAAAAATCCAAACGACATGGAGCTGAAATTATAAAACTATTCCATCATATGGGCAAGTGTCAGCTCTTTACTCACCAATTATTACTAACATAGTTGCCTGCAAATCACTAGAATCGGTAACTTCAAACTTTCACCCTGTTTGAGTAATCCTTACCCATCAATCTAATATGATTTTTATAATAAAAATTGTCTTTCTTTCTGTCACATATTTCTTCTCTTAAAGCCAATCCGTAGTTAATAATGAAAAAAACATAATACGCTACGACGAATACAAACATGATAAGTCGTTTTTCATGCATGCCAAAGAGTTATTGCCAAGTTTCACCATTTTTTTCGGGAGATAATTTAATTTGATTTCACATGGATTTTTGTAATTGTGCGCTGAATGAATTTGATATCTCCGTCATTCTCTCCGTTTTAAGTCACTGCTCTCTCCTCAACGAGAATTAAAGCAATGAATCAATAGCTTCACAACCCAATCTGAATCATCATCCCACCCTCTACCGCTGTAAATCGCATGCACAAAGAATAACCTTTTTATTAGTGCAATGAAGGATATGAGCGTACCACTGCGGTGGATATCGGAGCAAGCGTCCCCTCTCGGATGATTGGCGCGGACATGGTCGGCGCGTGACGCGTTAAATCACTTTCGGGACGTGACGGAGCGAGTTGACGGGCAGGGCGAGATATGATTAAAGCATTCCACGCCCCGCCTAGGCAACGGACCGCGCATCGCGAGTATGTGGGACGGCGAGAGATCTCGCCGCAATGCATCTGCGCTGAGTCTTGTGAGCCACCACCAGGGCACCTGGTGTCAGGAAACCAGCAGTCATGCAAATTTGAATTCAAATGGTTATTTTCATAACGTTAGAGCCGTAGAG
The DNA here is from genome assembly GCA_963169105.1 of Ceriagrion tenellum. Classification (NCBI taxonomy): domain Eukaryota; kingdom Metazoa; phylum Arthropoda; class Insecta; order Odonata; family Coenagrionidae; genus Ceriagrion; species Ceriagrion tenellum. The sequence goes on along the minus strand of OY720634.1, from coordinate 121,145,533 downwards.
AAGGTACCAATGCTGGATTAAATATAAATGATAGAAGGTTAGCTTTCATGTGTGAAAATGTATTCAATATTGTTTTTAAGTGTGTGGGATAAACAAATATTATAAACTTGGTCTCAATGGTTTCAGGATCAAATTTGTAGAAGTTCATTATGAGTAATAAAATAAAAAAAATTGTTTTATTCCATCAATTTATTTTTAAGGTACTACTATTTTCGAGCAGCAAGTACCTGAAGATGTCACCACTGCGCCGAAATTAGCAGTATCTACCTTTAAATTTATTGCCGGAATAAAATCAAGTTTTCTTTTTCATCATTAAAATATAATGAACATACCAATTGGGTGAGTAAATTAACAAAACGGCCTATTGTGGTAGGTGTTTACGGCATTAACATTAACTAACTACGTTGAGGGCGCTTACCGTGAATGCATCAAGGTAGGCAATATATCCGACGAGAAACTAGCTTAAACTTTTGAGCCAATTGTATTTTCAACCGAATGATATATTTTTGCTTTTGGTGAGGTACTTTGTTAAACACCAGAGGGAGGGATGTGTGCAGGAAGCTAACAAAAAAAGCATACCTAAAAATGTAATACGAGTAAAATGTATTTAGCCAAACAATGATTTCTGAATTGCGGGAGATGAACGATGAATATATTACAAAAAATGTTTCAAAATATTACATTGGGTGGCATTACTATGGGAAAAATATTTACTACCCTAGTAGTACCATTTTTCAGAAAATAAGTTCAACTAAAGTAAGACAAACATAAAAATGGAAATAAAGAGATAAGGAGGGCCTGATATGTATCTAAAAACATGGAAGAGCAGGGAGAATAACAAATAAGCAAAAAATAGAAAGCATTTCTGAAATGACAAAGTTTCAAAGCTTTTACGACAAATTTTGTTCGTCCATGATTTTATTCGTTTAAATGACTTTTGTATGTAATTTAAAACGCATTTTACTCACTCAATTATTCTAGCAAAATTATTTTAACATTTAACATCAGAAATGATCAAACTCAAAGACCGATTAGTTGGATCTCAGCTTCGCACTTTCCTCTCAGTTAACTATTTCACCCTGTTACCACTGTTTGTTTTTACGTTTATTTTTAAAACTTGAAAATGGTGGAAAACTTAACCTGGCGGCGGGAGCGCTATTTTCTTGGTACACGACCGGGCGCGCCGTTTACGAAGTAGTCATATCAGTTTTGATTTAAATTAACTCATATTATTCAATAATGTATTGATTTAGTGATAAATTTTTTAATTTTACATCCTTAAGAGGGTTTAAAAAATGAAATTACCTCTGTATCGTTTACACTTAATACGAACCCATTCCATTTTTTTCATTACTTTCATTGAACATAAAGTGTATGTTATCACGCTCCTTGAATGCCTTTTTCCAAATGAAATTGGAAAAAACGGAGCATTTCATGGTCGCTGCAGCATTTGTACTAACTACTCACATTCTCCTTTTTTCCGCATATACTATGTATTCTTCCACTATTTTGTGCATTTGGGTAGAACGCTCACTATTTCGGATCTACGAATATGAATGGAATGCAATAAACTCAACCACCAAAATTCTAATATATTTCAGCTGATAGTGTAAATTGATTACTTTCACGTAATTGTAATGAATAACATTTCAATTCTTCTAAATTATCCGCAAAAACATTGACTTGTTTCGATGATATTTACTTGGAAATCTTCCCCATGTCCACGAGCAGGCGCGCTGTTTACTTTGTTCACATCGCGTGACGGTCTCCAACAAAAGTTCCTCTGCCACTGAGATGTGACAAAATATTTTACTGAAAATTTCTCACAATGGAAGAAAAAAGACTACTAAAGGAATACAATGATGGGCCCCAGCTAACGCACAACGTTTTATATATTTTCCCAGCCAGAAATCCAAAACTGATTAATTTGTAAACGTGCGCGCCCGCCGGAAGGTTAATTAGTGATCTTGTCAAGTCAGACAGCATTTATAGTGAATCGTTGGGTATAGTTATCGTTAGTCATTAGGTATATATACCACAATACTGTTTCCTTCGGCCCGAAGTTCACCTCTCCTTCACAATCACTCTGAGCTCTACTAAAGCTCGTCTCCTACTCCTTCACGGAAGATGTGGATTCTCGTTCCCTGGGGAAGAAGCACGGGCGGAAAGCCCTGAGAGAGCGAACGCATGCACGACTGGCAAGGCAACCGTGTTGACCTCGCGGGCGTGTATGCAAAATCGTTACAGAGAGCTGACTTGAAAATTGCTCGCACCCACTATTGCAAAATAGTACTACATTGTGCAGCGAGTGTGGAATAGTGGCAAATAGGGCATGAGTAGCACCCACTATTTTTATGATAAGTGTGTGTTAATTATAAAAATGAATAAATACCTACATACTTAGAAATATTGCTCATTTAATAAAATAAATATATCCGGAAAACACCCGGGTGAGATTCCCCGTTATTAGTCATTGCTCAAGTTGCCAAGGAAAAATACCGGTGTTGAAATCTGAGACAAACTGATAATTTTGTCACAGTAAATGTGATTTTCAAACGAAAACGAAGTGTAAGACAAAATTATGTAAACTTATTGAAATGAGCACTCAACGACTCACGAGTTGCGCTTCAACCACCTTTAACTACACTTCGCCCTATATTACCGCAGTCAACCTCGGACTTCATTTCTACATACTCCAACCACCTAATGAGTTGGTTAGAGTGCGATTCGTGAGTCAATGATTGCACATGTAAATAACTTTTCAAGGTCGAAGGAAGAACTTCTTTGACCACATTTCACATAAGGTAGTTTGAGCAAAATATCATTTTACCTAGAAATCAATGAATTTGGTCTCATTCTAAAGAAAAATATATCACCCTTCCAACGACACTAAAAATGCAATCCCTTACCGCATTACTTTCCGAGATATTTTCCAGAAACTACCGGCCCTTTTACATGGGAAATGGTACGCGTATGCACTCCAGAGAGACCTTATTTAACAAATGAGGAACACCTAGATCTCGTCCAAAATCAAAAGTGCATAGTTTGTGTGTTTTCTCAACCATTTTTGAAAATTTATAACATTTTCACCGCAGTAAATTCTTCGGGATCACAATAAACCTTCCATTTTGATGGAGTTACAGGTATACCGCGTGAAAAAAATGAGTCAAGTTAAAGACTTATTTTTACATTTTCATTTGATTACTTACAATTTCTGCCATGTAAATATTATTGCACCATTAATAATGCAATATTTAATTCGCTTGTCTCACAGCTGGTGAAATTAAAACGTAATATTATAATGTGAACTCTATTATGTTTTCGGCACTATCTTGCTCTCAACACCTTAATTTCATCTATTTATACGTTTTTAAAAGCCACACATACTGTAGTGCAAATCATGCAAAAATAAAATGTTAAACTTTTCGTCTCCATTAATGCATCTTCATGACTTAGGTTTGCGGCACAGAATTTTAAATTTTAGCGATACGTTAGAGTAAATACGTTTTCTTAACCGGAATAATACCTTGTTATTTATGAGGAACTATAATAATAATATGAAACGTATGTTTGCGTGGCTAGGAGAAAATCCGTCCGTATGTCATGGAACTGTTTCGGAACAAGTGTCATACGTCGTTAGGTTACTTGTTAAAATAAAGTTTAATCGCCAAGAAACCAAATCGGTAATATGCAAATTTTTTGCTTTTATCAATACATATTTCTAATAAGTGTACAAAGTTTCACGCAAATATGTACATAAACGAAAGTCGCTCTAAACAACTAAAACCAGCTTCCTTGCTCATCATACCAAGGCCTCCGACTCTTGTTAGGCCACACCTCGTATACTTCACGAGAGTTTGGGACCCTGGTCTCAATAATGCAGCCAAAAAAGTTAAAAGAATACAAAGAAAAGCAGCACGCTTCGTTATAAACTTCTATGAGCAAACATATAGTGTATCACAACTTTTTCAGGGATCTAGGTGCCCCTAGAGACTCGGAGACTGCACGCTAGGCTTTGCTCGCTTGAGAAATTTAGGACTGGTGTCTTTCACAGCAAACCGGATAATGTTATCATGACGCTTCTCTATATCTCTTTGATAGACGTGATAAAATAAGAGAGATATAATGCCGAAAAGATTGGTACAAAAACTCGTTCTTTCCGCGCACAATAAGCCACCAAAAATAAATACTGAGCTCCACTAAATACACTCCCATAGTACACGTCACCATTTCACCTCCCGAAACCTTATCCCTTACATATTAACATGGCTGGTGTCCTAGCACCCCCTCCCACACACCCATTTGGCGACTCGCAAGGTAATATGTAGCCTTCAAACGTCCGCCTTCCTTTCCGTCCGTCGCACGTTTTTACCCTCACCCGCGCCAATTCTTACACACTCTCCTTGAAGTCCAGAATTCTCAATTCTACAACGTTTACTTTAATAGTTATACTATTCGATTGCTCAGTTCTCAGTTCTCTATGGATCTGATGCTTTCCTTTGCATTTCAACACAAGACTTTTGATTTAAACTTTCCGTATAGTTCGGGATATAGTTTCCGTATAGTTCGGGATAGTCGGAGGCCTATGGAATAATTATTGCATCAAAGAAAAGAAAATATCTAACGTAGAGTCTATTAAATACTTAAGCGTCACCATCACTGAAGACATGTAATGGGGGAAACACATCAGGGAAATTACTAGTGTAGCAAACCATAGATTAGGATTCGTAAAAAGGGTTCTAGGCAAATGCGATGAGAGAGTACGAGAAATAAGCTATTTTACACTTGTCAGGCCTCATTTAGAATATGCCGCTAGTATATGGGATCCGTACGAGGAAGGTATGATAAAAGAATTAGAGCGCGTGCAAAGAAGATCCGCTAGGTTTGTTAAAGGCCGTTATGATAAATGTATAAGTGTTACGAGCTTAATAGAAGAACTAGAATAGGAATTACTATCAGAACGCAGGTTAAAATTTAGGTTAAACCTTTTAAGTAAATTCGAAACAGTTTTGTTCACAGATGACGTTAGACGTATATTAAGAACCCCTGCGTATTATGCTAGGTTTGATCATCTTAACAAGATTAGAGAGATAGATTGTCGTACCGATAGATTTAAAATGTCATTTTTCCCGCGTACTATAAGAGAGAACTATAGGCAGCGTATCAAAGAGATAGGTAGGTGAAATATAGTTAGAGTAGTCTGTAGTGCATGATGCATGTAATAACAACCAATAATCCCTTCCTTATTATGTAGATACTAACCATCTAGCTCCACGTGACCCTATTTTCTAGCATGTCTCCCTTAAATATCCTAGTTGTATGTCAATAGTGCATGTTTGGTGATCTTCACCCCGTGCCACACACCCTCGTGGTTGCTTGCAGGGTATTACATAGATGTACGTAGATGTATAGTTAGCGACTGTCATCTGAGATTCATCTTCTACTATCACTGCAACTAGATGCATTCTCCATGTTTATTCCCAGATAGTCCCCAGATAATCATACTTCTCTACCTGATATAGTTTGCGTCTTACTTTATGGTTAGCATCAATGACTTTGGATTAGAAAACGTCATCACTTTAGTTATTTAATCGTTAAGTTCTTCATATTCTGTATTGATTTATCAAACCGTATCAAAATCATGCCCCTTACATGAGTTTGTGAAGAACGTAATTAAAGGTAAACTAGAGGAAAATCCCTGCAAAAAGAGACAGGAATAATTTTATGGACCAAATATTGAGGAAAAAAATAGAGAAAGCCGACATGAAGTAAGGGAACTAGCATTAGATACGGAAAGGAAAGGGATGCAGTCAACCAATGTTAAGATTGAAGGATCAATGAGGATGATACCGATCATCCTCCTTAAGAAGAATCCGCCTTAATGTTAAACTAATGGAGGTAGACTTCAAATAATTTTTTTCCTCCCTGCAAAATATTTTTTTTAAACTTTTTGGGAAATACAACCACGGAGTAATTTTAAGAGAAAACCATTAAATGATCGATTTTGGACAAACCCTTGCTCTTTACTCAGTCTCAGCTCCCCTCATCCCATGATTTTGTCCTTTAAAATATGGAAAAGCTAATTTCTCATGTGAAATATCACCTCCTTCCTGAAATCGTCTGAAAGGCCTTCAATCTCTCAGTTAATAATATCACAAAGATGTTTACGATATAACCATAAAAAATTATGTGCTCCACATTATTTTCGATTTACTGAATAATTTTCCTCATACATGCCTAGAAGATCTGAAAATTCTCTGGTGGTGAAGTAAAAAAAGAGCTTTTTCTCAGTTTTCATTGCAAATAATTTAAATTTAAATTTTTTGACCTTACAACGCCATTGTGAAGTATATTGTAACCGAATAAAAACAATTTTTAAAAAGTGTATTTATTACCCATTTTAAGAGGGAAATCAAAATATGCCCAAGTCATTAAGCAACGGTTCTGCGAAATAATAAGCAAGATAAAAATTTGTGACTTCCACAGTTTATATTAAATGATTGATTATATCAAATACTAAACAAAATAAAAATTTGTGACTTCCACAATTTATATTAAATTATCAATTATATGACGTCCTTCCATCACGTGAAAGCTTCAAGTTTCCATTTTATAACGGTTCTACGTATTTCCTTATTTCTAAAAATCTACTTCAATTTCCTTTCATGCCCTAATTTTGAAACACTGGTGGTAGCGCTGAATATTTATTTTCTAACTAACCATTGAGAGAAGCGAATTCAATACGAAAAAGAAATATATTTCTTTTAATGTTGTTTATCATTATCCCTTTTTTCCATGTTTCAGCATTACGGTGGAGCTACTTTTTCCACGTCAAGTTCGTCCTCTTCGATCCGTTTTATGGGCTAAGGTATTCAATTTTCGTGTCCCATGAGTTACGAGGGTGTACCCATAGGGCTCTCGGCAAAGAAAGATGACGGGCACGAATGGTCCTTGATGAAAGCGCTCTACAAAGCTTCCCAATGACGGCGAGTTTATTTCCTTTCCCTGTTGCTTAGTTTGCAATGGGAAATTTCTCCCTTGCTCGATTTTTCCCCTTGCAATATTTTAGTGCAGTAATGTTTCTTTGACTCATTTTCCGCTAAAGCACGCATTATCAACTCTCCCGGCCTGTTATCAATTTATCGCTGAATGAATTTTTATGGCCGTTTAAAATATCACATACTTTTTTTTCAGTACCTGTTATTTGATTAGGCACGCTTGCAGAATCTCATATTTTGAGTTGAGTGAAATGGAGGATACACCCGAAGATGATGCAAATCAGCGCAAAATGAGTCGTAGAAGATATAATTTTTACCTTAAAAATTAAAGGTTATATATTATTTTATAAATAATATGAATACAAACCATGGAGGAAAAAAGTAGTAACCTGAAAATACAATGTATTGTGATGCCGCAGTAAACCAATCTTATGCTGATTTCAAAAATATCATTCATCATTTCATTCTTAGCGTCAACAATATTCATTCAAAATATAGGAATCAACTTATGTTAGTTTCAAATCGATATACAGACTCAATAGAGTTGATTTGATGTGACGTTCTCGCCTGTTTAAAGGAAATTAACCTAGCCAAGCGGTAAAATTTTCACCAAACAGAATCTTTTCTGACGATCACGGCCGTATCCTGGTACGTTTAGTCACAATATCTCCATTAGAGCACAGGAAATATTAATGTCCCATAAACCCTATGCCCATTTTAATTGTCTTGCCTATGAATAGAGATATGCATCAATGATCAACTTTGATAAAATAATTACCGCTGGCCATATCCACAAAATACCAGAGCTATTTCTGTAATGTTTACTCATGATTTATAGCTGTTTCAGTCAATGATATTTATCTAATCACCTTATGAATGACACCTGTTTAGTCGAAAAGGTTCAGTACTTTGTGATTTCCTTATCAGGTCAGTAAATAATAAATTACTTTATGTCCCCAAGTCTATGTAACTGGGAAAAAATGATCGAACCGGTTTCTTTACTCGGGACAGGAAAAATTTAAAAATAAATTTATTCCAGTAATTTGATTGGTTGATGACCTGGAATGAACTAAAATTTTTTAAATGTCGGCCTCTTATGATACCAAAATCAGAATGATCTATTGTTGTAGTGAAACTATAATACCATGAGACAGTAGCCTTAGGAACGTAGGTATAACTCGTCTTCGGTGAAATAAGAACTGGTACCTTCTGGACGTACCGGAGCAGATAAATATTAGTTGGCCAGCGTGGGAAGACCACACTGCAAGTGACCTCCAACCGGTCATCATAAAATGACCTTTTTCTGTGAACAGATTGAAATTGTCTTTGGTCACGAGTGGCGGTTGACGACAGTGACCTTTTTATTTCCGGAGTGACCACTTAGACTCATTCAGACGCACAATATATGTACTGCTGCCCTCGCGAAACGGAAGCATGGACTTGAAGAGAGGGCACCTCTTCTCCACCTGATGGATCCTTCCATCCTCTCCTGCTTCATCCCTTCTCGCTGCTTGTTGATGACTGGCCTGGCCTTCTGTCCCACCCTGTCGTCTCCAAGCCGCGATTAAGCTTTTGAGCGTAATCAGCGATGGCCACCTGGGGTGAGCGTACGATTTACTCCGCCGGTCAGAGCGCCGAGAATTTTATGTCGGGTCATCACTTGTGAGCTGTCCACTTTCCGCCCTTCCATTCAATAGAAAATTCTTGGGGTTGGGTGGGTGCCGAGTTTGGTGTACTAAAGTTAAAGGTTTGAGGACGACTTTTGCAGCTGTCTCAAAAATTGCCAAATACGCATAAGGGTTTAGCAATTTAAGCGTAAGTAGGAAAAGAATTCTTCTTTCCCCTCTCCTGGATATATTTAACTCCGCCATTTCTTTCTCCGACTTTTAGCCCTGATTAAGCGAGTGAGTTAAATATGCTGTCAAACGCTAAGGCGTCCAGCTAAGATGGTTGGAGCGCGAATCGCGAGTCATTAAGTGCACATTTTAGTAACTTTTCAAGTATGTAAAAAATATTGGACCGCACTTCGCTATTTCACATCATTCACTATTTCACTTCAAGTTCATCTATTTATAAGCTGGAAATAACCGCATATGTTACTATTTCAGTAGTGTTATAATTAGAATAACATTTTACAATTTTTTCCATATCATCTAAAGCATTGTTTTGACTTGTGTTAACGGCGCGGAATTCAAAATTAAAGTTCTAATGTTTGCATGTACACGTTTTTTAATCAACAAGATATCTTGATATTTATTACAAGCCATTTTAAAATGCAACGTATCTTTCCGCGTTTAGGATAAAATTATAATATTGAAGTATATTCCAAGAGCCATCAGGCTACCCGTTAAAATAACGTTGAATTTTCCAGAAACCTAACAGGAAACATGCAGCTTTTTTGTTTTTATGAATATGTATTTTATATAAGTACACGCATTTAAAGTTTCAGGCTAGTTTTTCATAATATAAAATTGCCCCAACCACATTAAACAGCCGCGTACAACCGCTTCTGCCAGCTAATCAAAATTGTATTTACATGTTTCAGTTAAATTCATTTAGAGTGGAATTCTTGCCCCAACAACTATTACCCTTTCAGATGTAGCCATGGCTACCGAGAAAATGTAGTAATTGAAAATAATGTTGATGATTCCTGCCGTATATTTATTATTGATTTGCATAATTCCTTTGAAACACTTTACGCTTATGATCGTACTTTGAAAAATTTCGTTGAGTTGCAGGTATACTTTCTTAAACTGTTAAAGTGAGAGATAAATAGTCCTTAACTCCTCGAAATTCTCTGAGTTATCACGGCAAGCAATCATGGAGGGGGGTATTTATTAAAAACTCGAAACTTATTTTGTCTCGTTTAAATGACACAGCGATTCACAGGACCAACTCCTTTCGTGCGCTTGTCAATATTGCCTCCTTCATCTTCATTCTTTTTTTTCTCGAACGAACGACGTCAAGAGTCATAATAATTCATCGCGGCACCGAAATTACTACAATCCCATAGGTTTCGGTATATCCTCACTCTTCCACCGTCGCCGCCTGCGAGAGATTTCGAGGAGAGATGGATGTGGAAGGAATATTTACAGCGGGCGCGAAGACGAAGTGACTTTTCGCAAATTCATTTTCCCGGGCAGCGTTTTGTCATGGCTCGGGGAAGGGAGGAGGGTTTCCCCCCCCCCACCCTCTTTAGGGGAGCCGTGGGCTTTCAGGAAGTTTATTCCGAGCGAAAGTTTTCGCGTGAGGCGTCGCAGTGTATATTTCATCCTCCAAAGTTTGACAGAAAAACAAGGCAAGTTTTCGGGGCCAGGGAATAAAAGATGACGTGTTCATCCGAGGAGAATGCAATAAATGCCCGTCCGCCGCCCGCTCGCCGCCGCGGTGTCTGTGCGTCCATGCCCACGGAAAGGGTGACGGTGACTGCTAGTGCACCCACGCTGGATGCACGCATTCTTATCCTTCAATGTGCCCGAAAAGAAGGTTGGTTAGGGAATTTTCCGCTTATTAGGTCAATTTTCATCTAATTTCTTTAAATATTTCAATCAATGCGATTATAAGGATGATACGGTATGCAATCAAGCGCAAGAGAATAACGAATACTCCAAGGAGATTTAATTCAATTAGAATAGATTTTAAGCTATCCGGGACTAGCCACGGAGTTTCACTTTTACGGAGTCACCCGCAATGCACAAATGTGCGAAATTCCACAGAGAAAAAATCATCCGCCTTGACCGGGGTTCGAAATCCACATGGGAAGAGGACCTCGGTAGCTTAACTGGCTTAAGCACTCGGCAGAAAAAAGATCTTTTTCTTTGTGGAATTTTGCACATCAGTTAGAATAATAAATTCCACATGAACGCGATTCAAACTCGCATCTACAAATTGACGGGTCAATGTATTCACCTGTTAACCTGTCAACCCATCGTAATTCAAGGTGTATTTACGCGGGGGTCAATGCCATTATGTGATTTTTATGGTAAATTTCATCCTGTTGATGCGTCTCTTTTACAATAACGAATTTTTTCACCGATATCGTATTTTGTCTGACAAACCTATACCAATATTTCATTTTTGCTTTTCTGGCTCAATCATGTTTACTTGAGCTATTGCGATGCATTTACGAGACTATTTTCTAATTAAGAATAAGCACTAAAACTCTTAATAGTCACCACAGAATTTTCATTTTACCGGCACAAAGTTTTATCAAAAAACTTATATGATCACGTTTTCTTCAGAGGTAAATGGGAGGATCTTGTGCAATGGGGAAGGGTAAGGTTAAAATAGGCGAGCGATATTTTCCTAACTATGGCACGCAGGAATGAAAAAAATCGCGCTCAATTGTACCTCTCCAACCTCAGTATACTAGAACCGTCAATATCTGATGGTGGTGAATCTTCAACCAAATCTATTTGATAAAATATGAAATTTCTGTGGCACTAACAAATTCTTTTCTCGGATTTGGCTCTTCATTGGATATCATGATATTCTACAAGGTGAATCAGGAGGTTGTTTTACTTGGAGAACTTTCCTCCCGAAGTATTTCTTATTTTACAAAAATTACTTCAAAATTATCATTAATAGATAAGAAATAAAAGGGATTTTCAGCACCTGCGTTCACGCAGAACAGATGCGTGAAGACTCTTCCTCGTAAATGTTCAGATAGTAGTTTCAGAAGAGGTGTTTCCTCTCCACATATAAATCCAGTTCTTCGTCCTCCTAAATTCATACACTGAGCATTACATCTTTTTTGTTGAAATCACTGTTTGTTAACTTATTTTAAAATCCAAAGATGAGATTCGGATGGACGTAATTTACCCAACGAAGAGTGAGCACTACATTGGTCAAAATCCTATAGCGACTACTTCAAGATGTAACAAAAAATTGAGGTTATTTATGGCGTATTGGAGAAATTGCCTTGAAAATGTATTTTGGAGATTTTATCACGTAAACCTAGGATGAATTTCTCGTCCATATCGAGAAAAAGTCGGAAAATCATTCCAAATCCTTTGCTGGTTCAGATTAGCTGATTTGTTTTTCTGTACATAGCGATAAATGCTAGCACCGGTTTATACCTAATACAAATAAGATAATTGTAAATTTGTTTAAGTTACACTTTTTGTCAATTAAATAATAACTCCGATGTTTAAAAATAGAGGGAAAAGTCCCCAGATAAAGACCCAGGAATACGTTTATAGACCAAATAAAGAGGAAAGTATATAGGAAGAGATACCAGGAGGTAAGGGGATTAGCACTAGATAGAGAAGGGTGGAAGTCTGCAGTCAACTAATCTTATGATTGAATAATCAGTGAATGAATCCGATACAAGATGTTTAGAGGGTATCCAAAGGAGTATATTCGCCAAACCGGAATATATGAAGGCCGCACCTACAGCTTTGAAATCCTTTTCTGAATGTGTAATAAATTCATTGAGTAACGGTAATATTTACCTTAGTTCATTTCATATCAATTGCTGGGGGATTTAGTAAAAACGCTAAGATTCTCAAAAAAATGTTTTAGTCTCGCAATTTATATCATAGTGAGATATATTTAGTCGGCATAAAGTAATAGTCTAGCATTGCGACTGATTTAGGGGAATAAAGTGATACGTAAGAGTTAGGGCAATTAGGTCTTTTTAAAATTTTTAAAAAGCACTGTATTAACTCATGACTCACAGATGGTGCACTTTGCGAGAAATGTGAATTGTAGATTAATGTTAGATATTTCCCTTTCTGTTACTTTCTGTTTGACAATGTGATGAACTAGCTAAAAATATGACATTGGAAACTACAGAGATAAAAAGAGCTCGATGGGTTGCTGGAAAAATACTTTTAGATTTTGTGCTGAGTAAAATCATAAGAAAGTTAATTGAACAGAAAATATAAACTGTTGAGTACTTAAACGGAAAAAATAATGGAAATATCACATAAACAGAGTGATAGATTGGTAAGTGTCGTAAGAGGTCACCTGTAGAAGAAACGACTTGCGGTTACGAAAAAGGTGGCGTGACAACAAGGAACAGACCAAAGAAGCCTGTTATAAACATAGAGGACGAGCTAAAAATGTTTATTGCTTGTGATAACCGAGGAGGACAAAATAAATTTTCCCTCGCATAATATTAGACGTCGCGATCATTCGGTTCTGCCCACTTAATTTTGCGTACAAGTAAACGTTCCAGAATATTGGTATTATAGTGTGTTTGTGTGTGTTTTGAAGCATTATGGCGTTGCATAATAAGAGGGAATTTTTAAAGCGTTATCATCTACTGAATGGACCCTATCCCACATATGACCATAAATACATGGATATCCTCCACCTCTGGTAGATTAGTTTCCTGTGGCCATGACTAGGCATTAGGTTTTTGCTCACGCTGCCCTTTTCATCGCATTGTGGACTGTAATGCCATCAGGATGCCGATATTTTCAAAGTGAGCATAAGGAAAATGAGGTTCCTGTTAAGTCTAATCATACATCGGTCATCGACGTTATAACATCTAAGAATAATTTATATTTTAGGATTATACAGGTTAATGACGCAGCTCTAAAAGTGTTCTGCCTACACGATTAAAACTTCTTTTTCTTTTAAAAACAGAAATGTATCATTAAAAATTCAACCATATCTGGATGAAATTGAATTTCTGCCTACCCACATTAAAGATGAATTAAAGAAATTTTCGTATGTAGCTCAGTGTTCCTAAACAATATTTCATAAATAGAACAAAAGATAATACTGCTTTTCATGCTTGATATATTACTATAAGAGATATATAATTTAATTTAAGTTTCATGCCATTAAATTGACAGCAGCTATCATGGATTTGGGTTATTAAACCAGCATAATGAGCTTTACAGCCATTTGTATGAGTAGAAAAACAGTAGTGAGAATTTAAGTTCTACTCTACACGCATGACAAATTCTCTATAAAATATTTGGGATATAAGGGTCATAATACAGTCATAGTTTCCACTACCTCGACAAAAAAAGGTCTCTATAGTTTGTGATTTTCAAGTTATTATAGCATTTAATACTATAAGTAGAATAAATATAACCTAATATAACTACACAAAAAATAAGTAAAGATTTTGAAGACTTATTTTAGGTAAAAAAAATTTTCATACAATTAAGCTTGCAGGCCAGAGGGTATAGTGTTCACCCACCTTCACTAATGTGGCATAAAATTGTACTTCACTGAACTTTGATGATTCCTACCTGCTTGAGTCCGCTGTTTAAATTGACCTTTAAGCGAGGAACTAAACGTATACTCAGCCATGCATGAAGTTTTAGCCAAAAAGGTCAACAATAACCAAGGGCTCCTTCTTGATGCGCAATTGCACTCAACGTGAGTATCGATGCATTGCATTTTCCAGCTGTGCGATATCAAAAATATGCATAACCTTGTGTTTGAATATATAACTTTAGTTGAATTTTTTATTTTATGTTAAAATCTAATATTTTAAACGGTGGTATGATATATGATAAATGGTGATTTAGTAAACTTGTCCAAAAAATTTACATAACTTCTACAGAAAAAGGAATGGGCCACTTTTGTACTCCGTACTGAGAGCAATGTGCGTAATTGATGTGAAAATGACGGAAGGTTAATGTTGAGAAATATTTTTTTTATTTTAGTCATTATCAACGAAAATATTTTACCAAAAGCGAAGAAAGTAAAAACCACGGGTTGAGGACGGGGCTTGGGAAAGTAGAGGACACATTACGAGGTCAGACGGAACTGAGCGATCAGCGTCCAAAAGAGTGAAGGAAAGAAAGGAATTCAGAATAATAAACCTCACGCAACAATACCGCTTGTAACTTCTCGGGGAAGTTCTAATGGAAGACGCGTTTGTCAGTGAGGACAGTGAGTATGGGAAGGTACGGCTGGAGGAGAGAGAAATAAAGGAACGGAGGAGAGATGGGGTAGAGGGAGAAAAGGTGCTGTAGAGGAGTATTCTGATGACTCACAGGTACGGGAATAAAGAGAGGTCATTAAAGCGGACACGGAAGCGGTCAGCCATTGAGTTTTCAGAGGGTAGAGCGGCGGGGGGAGGGGAGGGGAGTTTGTCCCGCCCACCCCCAACCAGGCTTAATTGAACGTGAATCCATGTTAAAGAAGGTTGAGTTCGTCGGTTTTGAGCGCTTGTACGTGTTCAGCTTGTGTGTGTCTGTGTGGGCGAGTCAAAGACAAAGACTGAAACAAGGGACGGGGTCGCGTGGTATGAGGTGAAGACCAGAACGATGGGAGCGTCAGTGTGTGGTTGGTTTCCATATTCGGAGTGAGGTGGAAAGAGAAGTATGGACACGTCAGTCGTAAAGCTAAAGGGATGGGCGAATGAAATGGTAAGAGGTAGAGAAACAGAGAAACACACCGAGGATGACATGCGGACGACGAAGAATCTCATACATTCAAATCCAACCAACACCTTTTGGATAATAACACCTCTTTTTAATTCATTTTTGGGGTTTAAGGATATAATTGAGAATCAATATTCGGCAAAAATTGATTGTTCTAGCACAATGGCCGATTTTATCATTCAGGTTTCTCTTCCTGATTCTTGGTAGAGTATTAGCCGGTTAAAAGTTTCCGGAAAATCTTCCCTCCCATAGATATCACTCAATACTTTGGTTTAAATAGAATTTTGGTGATTATTAGTTCAACTAGAAGCCATATTAACACAAAACTAGGAATATCGCTCATCTTCTGAATGCATGAAAGACGATTCAAAAACTACGTCAATGGAATTAGAAAGGCCCTTCCTTACTGCAAGAACTTTCTTGACTAGAATAAGGAAAATATTGATGAGTAAGACCGAAGTGTTGGCCATATTTGTTTTAAGAAATAAAGCAGAAAATTTTCAAAGTAAATATTTGTTGATAGATGCATTGATCGAAGTAACATTCCGGGAATTTATGATCATTAATTAAATTTATTAGGCACTTCAAACATATTTATTCCTTTTCATTTATGACAATTTACGAAATGGAGTCATTTGTACTATGTTAAATTTTCATAAAGATTCAATCATATTTTCGATCGTGTAGGCATATAAATAATGTCATTTAATTTTGTTCTCGGTTAATATTGCAGAACTTATGGAACAATAAAATTTTCTTCCACTTCTGTTTGTAAAGTTTGCCAGATTAATCCACTATACAGAATATTCTTAAGACTATCCTGGGATTTCTCACTCTACCAGGCGAACAATCTCGTTTACACAAACCGGGAAAGGAAAAAATCGATTACCGAAGAGAAGTACATGCATCGTTGTGGATAAGCAAATGGGAGGCGATAAGGCAATGGAAGAAAACATTATACTGACAGGTGAGCTGAAGAAAAATATGAAGAATCCCATGCAACTAAACTCAACACCCACTCGAGAGCAAAAGCATTTTTTCTAGCCTTTATGAGGGTTTCAAGGGTGGGGATAATCGTTCATTTTCGTCTAAGTTGAGCGTGGTAAAATTATATATTTTTTTTAATCGATGGAGAACGATTGAAAAAATTAATTTTTTCAGGTAAGTTGGTAACACCACTATATAATTCTTGAGCAAGAAAAAAGTGTTGGCTATCTCACAACCTCAATTTTTTTACCGTAGAGTTATGTTAGTCGCGATCGCAAAGGGAAAACTATAAACCCGAAAAACAAAAGTACTTCGATTCGAGCTCCTAAAAAATAATATGGTTTTCTATATCTAACTATTTTAGTTCCATAATAAATTAAATACTTGCTTCATTATAATAAGCGATTGATGGAATTAGGAGAATATAGAAACCATACATATAATTTTTTACCTAGATAAATTACATTTTTTTTAAATTTCAATTTATTGCAGTGCAGCATGGACGGCTGAACCTTGCCAAAATAAATAGTTTTTTCTTCAACGATGTATACTTTACATGTCAATGAGAAAGATCAATTTTTTGCATCTTTGGTGTATTTTTCATTGCATATCGACATCAATAATCGATATTTTTCTTGCCATGCTAATTTCAAACAAAAAAATTAATGTCTCGTGTAGAGGCAATGATTGAACTAACGAGTAGACGGGAGAGGACAAATTATGGCTGTGGGCAGAGGCGGATGTCACGAATTGTGTTCCTCGAATTGTGGCAAGAATGGACGGAAGGTGTGTATACAGGAAATTGAGGTGAGGCTGGAAGGTTTTGTCGTAGACGGAGAAGACGAAAAAGGTGACCGTGGGAGCGTAAAGGCTGGGGAAATAGAAGGGAGGGATGGTTTCGGAGGGCGCCAAGGACGGTTGGTAGGACGTGAGAGGGAGAAGTGTCGGAGAAGAAGAGGAATGTATTTAGGAAATTGAGGTTAGGGGGGCATGGCATTTAGCAAGCGGCTCGTAGTGTTAAGCGTGTGAATTTGTGGTGAGTGGGCCTCAGAAAGGGGTTATGGGAGGAAGAGAATGCCGGGGGAGTAAAAAGCAGGGGTGTCCCACGAAAGGGTTGAAGAAAGGGGTGGTGTGGTACAGAGCGGGATGTGAAATTCAAATTAGAGGACGGCAGGTGACTCCCACGCATCCAGCGAAGCGAAGAGAGTAGTCCCACAAGGATGACTCTTGGGTCCGACGGACTTTGGCCTGCTCATCCACGAGTCCTAAAGACACGAAAGGCGGGCCCTTTCTTTTTCCTCGGTATGGGTCTATGGAAAGAGATGAAAGTGCACTGTGGCTCCTGTAATTACTCCGGTGAAATGTCATGGGAGAAACAGGAAGGAGTCCAGAGACGAAATGTTGAGAAGAATAGGATATGAATGGAAGGGATGAAGGGAGTAGATGAGTGAAACCTATCAAATATATTTTATCTCATCTTGCCTCAATGAACTGAATCCGTTCAGAAAATAATGATGCAATGACCATAAATAGAGACAAAATAGCTTGAAAATAGAGTTCAACCAGAGTCGGCAGAAGGTTGTAGTAAATTTAAACTATTTGGAAACTGAAATAAATATTGATCATGTGATAATATTCTTGAAAATTGTGATGGAGTGAAATTAAAAAAAAAAATCATTGCAGAATAAAGGAAACCTATTTAATACTGCAATAAATTTACCCTACAGGAAAGTACAGGACTATATAAAACTCATGACTTTTACGTTTATTACGTAATAATAATTCGTAATAATCAGGAATATGGGTGAGGAATGAGAGGAAATGAAAGACTGCAAAATGGAGAAATAAGGTTATTAAAAGGAAAAGCGGAAAAGAGTATAAGACAAATATCAGAAATTACATATGAGTAAGTAGCTTAATAAACTGATGGAGCACTTTCATAAATGAAAGACAATAGGATATCCTGTATTTAAAACTAGGAGAAAGAAGGTGGGAATTGACCCACAGGAAGGCCATATGAGATATGCAAATATGAGATAAAACTTGGCTTAAAGAGTATAGACATATTATGGGATTAAGAGTGATAAAAGAAAAGAGAGATGAACAGAAAAATATAGAAAACCCTGATCCACACTTGGTGGAACAGAGTTGTCTGTAATGGATCATGGATTGCGCAAAAACCTACCAGTCCGATTCACCGTTGGATCCGACTCGAGGTTTCTATCTATATTAATCACCCTGAGGATGCAATTTTCATCCAGGATGAGAGTCCAGATTTGTAGGTTTTAATATCATGCTTGGCTATAGCTAAATTATGTATACAATGCAAAACCTGCAAGTGGATCTTAATTTTGTGGTAAGGCTTGCCCACTGGTGATCATGAGACGACGGTTTCGAGCCAATCGCCATTGGATCAGGAAATGAAATTACAATTTTTAACGTAAAAGAGTTACATAAGTAGTGTGCTTCAAACGTAGAACATCGTCCAATCAGAGGAACATTGGCTGTAACTCAGCTTCTTTCTTTGAGAGTAGGCTAACAACGAAGCCAAAATCATGTCGTTTTCTTCTTATCGCCCCATACATCATTTTCCTCTGCAATATACCCAACCATCCTATGTTTCGAAAATGGTTGTCGGCCTCAGTTTTCGGTCGCTTTCGCCTTTCTTCCGACTTTCATGACTGATGTATATATAAAACTAATGAGGTTATTAGAAAGACAAGTAAAAATTTTAATTTATAATAAAAAATACGCCTCGAATAGAGAACATTGCTAAATGGTAATCAAGTTCACGAATCAGAGGGGGTAAATGTTTGACGCCCGAAACGTTCCTGTGATTGAAAAAGCATGAGCGCTACTTTGCTTGCTTTGCAATGGGTATGACAAGGAGCAGGACGGGTAGGAGAGTAACGCAGAATGCCGAGAGAGAAAGATGAAGAAAGATGGCAAGTAGGGTTGTACAGAGGAAGAGAACCAAACTTTTCAGCTTCTTTCCCCTAATCCCCTTATCATCAAACACATGTCAGTCTTGTTTTCGCCTCGATGTGGCATTTTCTGCAGTCCACCAATAAATTCAATGTGATACATCAAATCTTAGAATTGCCAATAGACTGTGGGGTGGAGTGAACTGTGTTATTAAACTTTGCTTCAGAAATATTTTCACAAATTCTTCAATCCAATTCTTCAATTCAATTCTTCAATTTCAAATTCACAATGCTTCAGAAATTCACAAATTACAAATTAGCCTTGATTTATGAAAGCAGGGTGTTTTAAATGAATGAATGACCCTATCCTTCAATGAAGGATCTGAATTCACATCCCGGTCCAGTTAGTTTTTCTTCCAGTAATTTTCCACGTATTGGTGTAATATTTCACAGGCTTATTATAACTAAGTTTAAAATTTGTGGCTGTACAAGTTTAATCTGTGGATTAAATGAATCTTATGAATAATAATTTTTTCTGGGTTTCATATATCATTTGTGTGGATGAAGAATAGTTTTTCTGCTGGATTACCTTTATCATAAGCTAAGTTCATAGCTGGCAGCAAACGGTAATGCAAGCGGGACTGTGGAAAACAGAGGTAGGATGGAAAAGAAAAAAAATATGAGACGTGGGGTTGGACAATGGGAAGAAGTTGAATATTTCACGTATTTTTTTCCTCTTTCCATCAAAGCCCACATGTCCGACCAACCATCTATGGAGGAAGGTGGTCTGAAACCATGGCACACACAGATAGAGAGGGGGGGGGGGGTTCCAACCTACCCTCCGCATGACCTCCGCCCATCTCTCTCCTTTCCCATTAAGTCTGAGTTCGGAAACAAAAGAAGGGAGACGGTGCGGTGGCGATTTTCCGGGTGAAGTTACACGTGCGGGCAACGAGGGTTGGTCGGTTGCGGAGTTCGCAGAGGGCGGGAGGGGGTTTTGAAGTTGCGCTCAAAAGGAAGGGGCGGAGTTACGGTTTTTGGAAGAGGGCGGTGTGCGACCTCCCGCTATGTCCCTGTCGCCGGGCGCCGACGGCTTCCCTTCCGTATTTTTCTCCCAGTTATTTTCCTCCATTTCCACCCCTCTTCTCTTCTCGTCGGAGAAATAACATTTCGGGGACGGGGAGTTACGTGTTAATCGAGTAGGATTGGCGCGGGGTGGAAAAATATGGGGAGAACCAGGAAAAATTTGATCTTCGTCGCTATTCTATTTCTACCAGTACAATTTTTCCTCTTCAAGCAGATTTCTTTTATGTAAGAGAAGAGGCATAACTTTAAGGAACCAAATTATAAATATTGAAAAAAAAACATAAGTTTCTCTGGCTGTCTGTCCGTCCGTTCGCAAATTCTCATTTCCATTAGGAAATACACGAATGGATTTCATTATATTCCCTTGCAGTCTTTTTTCTTTGTGCATTATTAAATTAGAAATACTGATCACACAAAGACAAGACAAACGCCAAACAAAAGAAAGCATAACGAAAAATCTTATTATTTCGGGCAAACTTATGTTTTCTCTTTATTTGCCGAAATTTGAAATTATATTCGTAAAACTGTTAAACATTACACATTTTGAATGGACCGTCACATTGGAAATCGGCAGTATTGTTGAAGGTGAAGCTTAAATGAATATTGTGGAAATGAAAAGGCTAAAAAGGAATCAATTGGGAATTCTAACTAGCTTTTGTCATTAGGTAAGCATTACTTTCAATAGTTCGCTTATTAGATGGAGACATAGAATGTTGTTGGATTAAAGATTAGCAAAGAAGCAGTCAGACAGTGATATCTAGTACGTTTTGAGTATCCTATTTGGGATTGCTCGTGATTGTATATAGCAGACGTGAAATTATGATTGACTCTACATAATTAAATCACGGGAAATCAGTATCATTTAGGTCGATGTACGTGTCTCATGCAAAAGTCGATTTATAGGAACCGAACAGAAGATTAGAATGTGATGAGAACCCTTCCTACTCGTAGACTTTTATATTTTCCGTATTGAAACACTGGTATCAAAGAATAAGAATTTATAATATATTTACCAATTGTGCACATTTTAAAATAATTTAAAAGGAAATGACGGAAAGGTAAATCTTTCTTTAAATTAAACCAAATTTTGTCATGTTTGATGAAGGTTTACTTTAGTAACAACAAAGTTTCTCCGTAAGCCTGTCTCTCCACGAATTTCTGTCAGGATATTCAAGTAATTTTAATTAATTTAATGGTATTATAAGATAATTTTGTTCTCATGCGGTCTTTGACGATGATGTAAATATCGTTCCTATAGATAGCTTTTTGTTAAGCTATCTATATGAACGTTCATATAGATAGTTTTTCATGAAATACCATTTAAAATACCATTTAAATTTTATCACAGTGTGTATAGATTTATATCAGATCGAGCTGTGGTTTAAAGTACAATTTTCAAACAATTATTGCTCGCTACCTTTGGAAGCCCGCGTAATTCTCTTGAAGCATAATTCAATTATATATTTCAATTTAAATCATAAACTTGGAAGGTGCCGTCAAAAGTAGGCATTTGTTGAAAAATGTACATATGTTTCATAACCTTTCAATAATAACTCCTTTATTACATCAACATCACAAAATAAGAAAATGAGGAATCATTGAGTAGTAGACTAATAGAGATTATGTTTCACCATTGCATAGTTTTTGGAGTTTACGTGCTACATTGGGCAATATATGAACGTTTTATGCAAAGGGAACAGAAGGAGAGAGATTATTGTTATACTTAATGATTTTTGTTACTATTAAGCTACAGGTGCGGAGACAAGTGTGTATATGATGACCGCAGCTGTTAAAATATCCACTTTCAGAACTGGCACATTTATTTTCAGTTTCTCCTTCGCTAGAGAACAAAATTGGAATCACCTTACGCCCATTTATACAGAGCTATTGTATGATGAACATTCTCGTCTCTCAAAGACTGATAAAAAATCTTTCTTCTCCAGATTTGATTGGGATCTAATATACCACGATGTAAACTGCAATCCTGATTCATGTTGTGCTCCTGTTGTAATGTCAGCATCATGTTGTGCTCCTGTTGAACGTGTCAGCAGCATAACTTATCTCGGTATAACTGTAGACCAAGCTTTAAAGTGGACGCAACACATAGCCTCTGTAACAAAAGTGTTGCGGTATACGTTAGCAAAATTTTATCTGCTCCGTAACAAATGTCCATTAGAAAATTTGAAATTATATTACAATGCATTAATAAACTCTAAATTAACTTATGGCTTGATTGCATGGGGAGGAGCTTATTTTAACTCTATTAAGCCAGCTATTATCTTGCAAAAGAGGCATATCAGGATAATGCTCAATAAGAATCGTCATGAGCCATCCTTTCCACTATTTCAACATTTGAAATTCCTCCCACTTAGGCATTTGTACGTGTACAAAGTACTTAGATTGTTTTTTCTGAGGAGTGGTGCTAAAATTCCAGTATCAAATTGGCCAGGTTTATGGAATTTTCGCAGTATATTGACACCTTTGCCGAGGCCCAAATTGTCTCTGTACAGGCGAAGTTTTTTTATATATTGGGCCTAAAATGTATAACATACTACCTTCTGAATACAAATGTGCACCTAATCTTGCTTCTTTTTTAAAAGATGTTAAAAACTGGCTATTTACCTTTGAAAAAATCGAAGACATATTTTGTTAAATAAAATTATTTTGCTAAATAAAATTATTATTATTGTAAACATACTGTTTTAAGGAATTCATTTGAAATGTTGGTATTTATAATTTTTTTTTCTTGTACTAAATGTAACAATGTATGGTCGTAGTTCTAATTGATGGTAACCTCAACACAGGTTCGCCTTATAGGTTACCTAAAGCTCCAAATATCTAATTATGTATTCTTTGTATTTTTTCTGTAATTATTCTTTTGGAGCAATAAACATTATTATTATTATTATTATAGATTGTGATTGCCGATTTTCATCGCTTTCCGACCTTAAAAACTCACCACATTCCACTGAAAGTTGTTCAAGTCGTGCTAATATCTAATTCAATAGGGACAAAAATATCAATACCGAATATGATGGATTCGTCAATTGGAAATCTGATTAAAATCATTATAAAATACATGGTTTACTTCCAGTTGGTTTTGTTCCACAAAATATGTTTTTCTTATGATTAATATAATTATGATAATCTCAGACTGGGCATTTTACTTTTTACTTTTGAAATAAAATCATCCACATGCATCGAATTTGCAAATAGATTGAAACCTGACCCCGCGATCAACTCCCTTAAGCTGTCTCCTCTCTAAAAATTCAATTTTTCGGAAACGGAAAGAAGTTTTCATGCACATGAGCAATTAGAATTTTTTCTCCCTTCAGCGGCAACTTTCTAATGCTATCGTCAACTAACTGTTGGTGGTGGCCACTTAAGGTAGTGCGAGCGAGATAGTTCCCTAATCATAATAGAGACCATATTCGATATATACGTTTAAGTTTCTCCAACTGTGAGACAAATTAAATATTGCAATATTAATGGTGCAATAAAATAGATTTACATGACAGAAATACTAAGTAATAAAATTAAAATATCTAAATAAGTCATAAACTTGACTCATTCTTTTCACGCGGTACGTTAGAAACTTCATCAAAACGGAAGGTTTATTGCGATCTCGAAGAATGTACTGCGGTGACAATATGATTAATTTTCAAAAATAGTTGACGAAAATGCAAACTACACACTGTTGATGATCCGACGAGATCTTAGTGTAGCAAATGGCTCATTTTTAATATAAGGTCTCTCTGGAGTGCATACACGTACGATTTCCCATATAAGAAGGCTGTTATTTTTTAGCAAACATCTCGGAAAGTAATGTGGTCGGGGGTTGAATTTTTAATGTCAATGGAAGGGTGATATATTTTTCTTTAAATGAGACCAAATTCATTGATTTCTAGGTTAAATGATATTTTGCTCAAACTACCTTAATGCAGGTTTCACTACATGAAGCAATTCGGTCGAAGGCAACCATAAAATACCTGAAAAAAAGTATTTGGCACTGTAAATTAATTTGTTTTCATATCGGCCGCGGAATAGCGGTGCCATTTGCCTTTAATGTGCGCATTAATTACTGTTTAGTCACCTGGAATAGCATCAAGTAAATTTCCTCGCAACCTGGATGTGGCTGGCAGGGTATTAGGCAAATGTAGTTGGAACAAACTACGCAGAGGTACTCACAGTAAGAGAGTCTTAGACTTTAATATTGGATGGAGAAAGTGAGTCCTTACATTGAGCTGTTCAAGTTTTGGGAAATTTTTGCAAGAATCGTGGGATGGGATAGATTAAGATAAAGTGAATCTAGAGGAAAGGTAAGCAGGCATTAAAATTCTAAGTTTAGAACGAATCTTTACACTCGGTGACAGCGAACTTGCTAATGGCTGTGCCGCGTGATAGCCGCATAAAGTGCCTTACCTAAGGTACATAGAAGAGCTGAAAACAAAACACGGAATAATAGCAGAAAGATGTTGACACAGAGTGAGCGAGAAGATAAATGAATTCATTATAAAAGCTCTCTAGCGAAAACTATGGACACGTTAATTAACCATTCGTGCAAGTTTATGCGTGCATTCTGTGGAGAATGAGATTTCATAACGAAACCAAGGCTATGATCCAATTAAGAGGGGTTATTTTAACCTGATACAACCCAGGATCTTATCTTCTGGAGGTTTAAATTATCATATGTTTATAATAGTGGCAAATATTTCTGTGAGTCCCGAAGTTTAAATCTGAGTATTTTTTATGAAAAAATGCAATACCAGTTTTTGATCTTTCTTCTTGTTGTATATATATATATATATATATATATCCACTTGGCGAAAAACACTTGTAGTGCACAGATATAAAAAAAGGTCACAGGCGTGACTAGCAGTTACATATAGAGCACAAAAAAAAGTAAAACTCACAGAAATTTTGATATATTTCGGCGGACACAACCGCCTTCGTCAGAATGTTAGAAGGTAGTCCCTTCTAACTAGAAGGGACTAGTTAGAAGGGACTGTTAGAAGGTACTACCTTCTAACATTCTGACGAAGGCGGTTGTGTCCGCCGAAATATATCAAAATTTCTGTGAGTTTTACTTTTTTTTGTGCTCTATATGTAACTGCTAGTCACGCCTGTGACCTTTATATATATATATATATATATATATATATATATATATATACATTTCCTTTACTAATTATTTGTTATTTGGGGTCAAAACTGCCAGATGTTAGAAATAATTTCAATCAGGCTTATCAAATTGAGTAATTTTTGGTAGATATCGCAACTTGTACACTTAAATGCGACCGAATTTCAACAATCTCTTGAAGGATTTTTTTGGTAAGTTCACGTCCAGATCGTGTTGTTTTAGGGTGATACTCAAGTGACGATCAGAAATAAAGGGTCTGAAATCTAGAACAGAGGTATTAATGGTGATAGGGTAGCCCGATTAACTTGTGCTTACGAGATATTTTTGAGCCAAATATTTATTTAATCGGCTGTGAAAGTGAATTTTACTGAATAAGATCGACCAATCACTTTTGCGTACTTCCAGCGAAATCAGAACTTTCAGGAATTTTTTA
Source organism: Ceriagrion tenellum (assembly GCA_963169105.1). Taxonomy (NCBI): domain Eukaryota; kingdom Metazoa; phylum Arthropoda; class Insecta; order Odonata; family Coenagrionidae; genus Ceriagrion; species Ceriagrion tenellum. The sequence goes on along the minus strand of OY720634.1, from coordinate 121,119,611 downwards.
TCTGTACCGAGAGATCGTATCTTAAAATATGAATTTAGTCGAGAGTGGTTGGAAAATTGCTACCTGTTAAAAGGGTTAAATTAAAGGGTCTATGATCCTATAGGCGAATTTATTCCATTTTTCTACCCACCCATTTTAATGGTGCAAATAAACATAAAAGTCGATTGCCTGCCCATTGAAATCCACCAATCAACCAATTGATCCCAACGCTGCTTGTCTGAACGACATCAGGTCATATAAGAAGTTAATTACTCATTGCGAAACCCATAAAAATAACGCTCGAGCTGTCATAATTTAGAGGGCATAAAATAATCTTATGTTTCGAATAATCGCTCAAATTAATCCAGCGATTAGAGGGGGGCGAAAATGGGAAAATGGTTTTAATGGCTCAGAGCAGTGCCAAGGTGAATAAATCGCGAAGAAGAGAAAAAAAATGAGTCCACCACCGAGCAGTTTTTCTTCACCCCATGTGCCATCCCGCTATCACTCGGCTCACTCCATTCTCCCTCTAACTCCTCTCCTCCAAATCTTTCTTTCCCCAATGGCTTCTCTCCCTCCCCCCCCAGCCTCCCCCACCGTCTTCCCCACTCTCAGCACTTTCCTCCATTCTCCCTCGCACACTCCAAGTGATTAAGTGGCAGCCCTTAATCAACCACCCTGTTAAAAAGAAACCCCTCGCATTTTCCCCGCAGCGAGCGCCTTTTTATGAATCTGCGATCCCCTCAGCCGGAGACGCCGAAAATGTCTCGTGTGCCCGAGCGCTTCCCTAATTATGAGCGTGAAGCATGAAGAAGAGAGTGAAGTCTTAAGCGAGATAATTTTTTGGGGTTTTCGCCTAGAACAATGCACGCAAACTTCTTCCTCTGTCGGCATGAGATCCTATGTTACGCGCCATCCGTCACTCTGCTCATGTCTTTAAAATGCATACGCGATCTTACCTGGAAGTCTAATTTTTCTCCATGTGATAGGACGAAAAAAACAGCCTAACATCCTAAAAGGGAGGAGGAGTAATGAGAAAGGAAGTATCAAGGATGAATTTTTATTCCTACTCTCAGTCTTTCCCAGATTGGTTGGTAATTTTCAAGAGGTCCTTGGTCAATTTACGATATTCCAAAAAATACTCCACCCATAGTCAATACAATAGGATACAGCCTTCTCTCGCAAAAAAACATCACTCACCAACAAAATTCTCTGTAACTTAGTAAACGACAGCCATCTTCTTAGTAACTACATATTCAATACCATTCATAGAAAAATTCCGTTGATAGGTAAAAGAATATTACATTTTTATGTTATTTCTTACATTGAATACCATTCCATAACAGTTCGTTGTATTACATTGATATCGATAGCAATTCATGAATTTTGATGAATGTTACCGCGGCCCTTATGCACATACACCAACAGGTCCAATATGCCAACTGTCATAATGAGTTTTACAGTTGGAGACATATGGGCTCCCCGAAGGCCATAATATACGTTATTGGTAAGGCCCTGATAGCTCTGGACTACGTGAAGGTATTTCCCTTCTGGACCTACGTGAAGGGAATACCTTCACGTAGGTCCAGAATTAGGCAAAATTGATCAGATCTAGCATATTCATACTCATTATACCACATGCAAATCGCTTTATCTTCGACACATCTAATATGAAGGTGTTTTTTTTCTTGATAGCGCAAAGTTAAAAGGTAAGCGAAAGTAATGGTAGAACAAAAAGATATGGAAGAAATTAAAACCAATATAAAATTAACGACACCAGAATTGATCAGGAGGAACCATTTTGTTATCTTGGCAGTATAATCACTCAGGACAATAGACGCTTAATGGAAGTGAAGAGACGGATAGCTTTGGCAAAACAGGTATTTATGACTGAGAAAAATATTTTAACCAGCAAACACATGAATATAAACATCAGAAAGTTCTTCGCAGAAACATTTAGAGTACACTGCAGTATGGAAGTGAAAGTTGGACTGTGGGCAAATTAGAAAGGAGAAGACTTGAAGCTGCTGAAATGTGGATACGGCGGGAGATGACAAGAAAAAGCTGGATGGAAAGAAACACATATCTGGAAGTTTTAAGGGAAGTACAAGAAGAAAGAATGCTAATAACGGAAATGGAGAAGCGAAAAATAAAATTTATAAGACATGTCATAAGAAACAACACATTCTTAGCCAACAATCTTGAAGGCAAAGTGCTAGGAAAGAAAGGAATAGGGCGGCCGAGGAAGAAGTATTTGGAAGAAATTCAGAATAGGATAGGACGCAGCAACTACGTGGCATTGAAACAAACAGCAAGTGAAAGAGAAGAGTGGTTGCATCGACAAGGCATCAGCCTTTAGGAAATATATATATATATATATATATATATATATATATATATATATATATATATATATATATACATACATATATATATATATATATATATATATATATATATATATATATATATATATATATATATATATATATATATATATATATATATATATATATATATATATATATATAAAGTTCTTGCGAAGATTCCACGAACGTGGCAAACAATATAAATCTTCGTCACAGGGTGACACTAAACATAAAACATAAAAAAGCAAACTCACGAGTTTAAAATTTTCGGTGGGTCGCCCGCACCTTCGTCAGTGATAGAAACTTTCACTGACGAAGGTGCGGGCGACCCACCGAAAATTTTAAACTCGTGAGTTTGCTTTTTTATGTTTTATGTTTAGTGTCACCCTGTGACGAAGATTTATATATATATATATATATTTCCTAAAGGCTGATGCCTTGTCGATGCAACCACTCTTCTCTTTCACTTGCTGTTTGTTTCAATGCCACGTAGTTGCTGCGTCCTATCCTATATATATAGTGCAAAGTAAATACTCCTACGCACCTCCAAAGTTACCAACCAACGACATTACAGTGTATTCTACTTTATTCTACCATACACGACATCTCATTTCTAGTAACACCTTCATACTTTGGTGTGTAGATGAGTTTGCCTTTTTTCTGGTTATCTAAAGCATCCAGCTTCTTGGGTAATTTGTGGTTCATTACTTTGAAGGAGTTCCAATTAATTTTACTCAATCTTCTCTATCAGTATGTCTAGGGAGAAGGATGCTAGACAAGTGGGGAAGAGGAAGAAAGAGAATAGGTTTCATGGACAGGATGGAGAAGGGTAGATCGTATACTGCGGCGAAAATGGATAAACTATAGCAAGATATGCCTCTGGAAGTGTAGAAAACTGGGAGGATATTCTCTGATATTAAAAAAAAACCTTCTTTAACCGGTAGGTAACTTAAAAAAAAACCCTTGTCTATAAAGACTCCAGACCATCCCAGCGATTGGCCCTGGTGAGTCCTTCTGGGCTTCACACCGCAGGTGTCCGTATGATGACCCGCGTTTTGATGGAAAACTTCCCTAATATCCTCAGGGCTACTGATGAGCTGAATAGATAATTCGGCAGCTATGTTGTCCTCAACAATCCCCAACATGATACAATAGTCTTTCATCAAAATTTAGGCCAGCATACGGACATAAACTCGAAGGAAAGCCCGAGAGGAACTCACCATACCAACTTATTTATGCGAAAAATGGAAAGCGAGATAAGATATCCAAGTTTGAGAATGAATTCGGAGGTGGAGGAATCCTAGATACTGAAAGGACTGTGTAACGCTTTAGTAACAAGTTCTCTTCTTGACCAGTAGTTCCAATTTGATCTCAACACGTCTAATTAAATGGAATTTTATGATGAGACTTCTCCACAAGACCTCTCTTTATTTCAAGATCTGCGCATTATATCAGCGATTTTCTTTCCTTTTGAAAACATAACCTCCTCCTATTCCATCCTAGTATTCATTTATGGTATTGTCTCCAGATAGTATCGGAAAAATGAGAGGATAAAAACTTGTGTGAGATATACCGGGTCTCATTGGGGCGCAGATACCTGAGTGGATGTGTCGAATGGGAATTCAAATAAATTCGAGATTTTTACGACGGAATAAGAGATTGTATCAGATGAATGAATCCGTCTTAAGTTTTCAAGCGTTGTGTGGAAAGGATGGATTTCTGGGAAGGCAAGTTTGACGGGAATCTAGAAGGGGGAAGGTATTTAGCGGGAAGGGAGAGGACAAGAGAAATCGGGATGAAACACGGCAAGCAACAAGAGAGATAGTGTGAGCTAAGGCAAGATGGAAACAAAAGACTCAGTATGAGACAAGGAGATGCTTCATAGGGATGTGAAGAGAATGTCTAAGAATAGATATATGGGGTGAAAGGCACTGTGAGAGAAGTGAAAGGGCGTACAGAACTCCCGGCTCTCAGACGTTTTGGACTGGAAAAAATATATAATAGCTGGCAATACGTCTGCAATGATCGGAATGGGGAATATTGTTGTCATGATGGCTTAAGTCCCGGCCTACCATTCCGGGTGAGCTCGAGGTCTAACCCCAGAGGAGGTGAAGAGTTTTTTTTGGGGAATCCTGCTCAAATATGATGCCATGTTAAGTTTACTACAATGGTTGAGAAACACTGTGACATTCATTTGCGTCAAACTAGAATGTAGGGAGTGGATGGGTCGTGTGAAAGAGGTCGGCTGTACAAACCGTGAAGCTAATCGTAAATTTGGATTGCTAAACTATATTTGGCAAAAGAGATGATTAGGCCAAAGAAATCAGCTACTTCTTCTATGTTAGACCCCACTTGCTATATGCTGTCCTGTAATTTTGCTACTTGAGGCACTCATTTCATTATAATATCCATATCTTTTTGTATCTACAGTTCACCACATTGAGATTGAGTTATCATAAAGAATATTAACCATCATTAAGACTAAAAAGGGAAAAAACACCCTGGGTTGGCTTGTTCCCTTTTTAATCATAATCTTTTAATCTTAGAAAGAGAAGAAAACTCTTGCGTGAGTGATTTACATCTAAGTCCTATGGACCTAAATTTATGATAACTTCAAGTACTAGCCACTTTTGTATTTCATTGAGGCTTTAGGTCATACACTATAATAAAATAATAACTTTAGCCTCAAACGTGCAACTTTAACTGGCTACTATGACAGCTCAGTGCGTCGAAACCAACACACCAGTCTTCAAGTAAATTAGTGGGGATGGGTTGATATTTTCATTTCTTCTCTAAGATGTGTAAGATGAAAAAAATGCTAACGATTGCTCCCAATGTGGAATGGTGTGTATCTATGTGGAATAATTTAGATATACTTTTCATTTACAATGTTAAGCAAATTCCATGAAGTTACGCCCGAGACAACGGAATAGATAGCTTCCAAGTTTGCAGGCACCCTAAAACAAAACAATGCATGTGCAATTTATCACACCATGGCATTTTTGTCCTGAAAAAAGTTCTCGCTGCATGTGCTGAACATGATAGTTCATAAATAGTGACTCTTAAGGTAAGCAGTGGAAATTTCGATTCCAAAGTAATTAGAACAATACACGTATTTGTTATAACAAGGCAATTTTCATATATAGGTCATTTTCCCCTGAAAATAAGCAAGGTGTGAAAGGTGACTTTCTTAGGAAAAAGGTAGGTGACAGACTGAACAGAGAAATGTAAAAAGTTTGATATTTGAATTTATTTAAGCTAATTTTTCATGAACTTAAAGCCTTTCAAATACTACAAATCCAATTATTTAGCCTCATTACTGACAAAATCAGATATCTGAGAAATGAATTTTTATCTATTGCTCACTGAAATGACCATTTTGTTTTATTTTTATTGACTCCAATTACTACAAGAATATTTATCTGACTAAAGAGTCAGAACTATCTGACTAAAAGAAACAGTGTATGTGATAAACCTATAAAGGAAAATGTCTTTTAGAGGTCTATCACATACATATTTAGAGAGGAGTCTACTATGGTCACCCATCTCATTTTATATCACATAGCATGATTTGAGATGATAATGGCCCACTATAAGAACCAAATGAATGCAATACACATGCTACCTACCTCTCTGTCCATACTAGTGCAAATAATCCCACGCAGGAATTTTTCTCCGACGCAAAAAGAATTCCTGCATGACGCTCAATGGTAAAGCACCAGATCTTACTCGAATTATCTCACATTTGACAAAACAGGATCGCGGGATGCCTGAATGCCACCATCTGTATGAAACAAACACCTACGGAAAGAGACAAAGGGTAGAATTTACAAGTGACGAGACCAGATTCCTCCAAAACCAAAAGACCAATCGGAACAACGGAGATGAAATTTTGGGAAAGATTGCAGAAAAAACACTAGAGAAAGGTGTGAGGTGATTGGAAGAGACTGTAGGGTGGAATACGCGTAGGTTCTCAGAAGAAAACTAAAATGGAATCCACACATTGACAGAATGCATGACTAGAGAATTGTGTAAGTCACGAGGGACGAAGCTCCAATGGGTAAAAATAAGTGTGGGGCGACCAAGAGAATTTGGAGAGATGACTTAGGTGGAAAGAAGTACGAAGGAAAAGAAGAGTCTCACATTTTCCTCGAAACCCTCAAATAGCCAACCAGCAGAAGAAAAAATGGCTAGGAAGGAAGAACAAAAAAAGGTTTGGCCGTCTCGTGACGGACAATGGAAAAAGAACACAGAGGATAGATACGACTTTCACTTGGGAATTCACAATAGTTTGCATAAATAACCTTAAGTAACTACAGTAATACCTTAATAATAGCTATTCCAATAATTGCGCTTAAGGGCGCATAACTTGCTTAATGACCCTATCGTAAATTATTGAAGCAGCTATGCGAATATAGTTGCCTCAATGTTTTCTCATTACATTCCAAATCATACAGCATCGTGCGAAAGGTCACATATACCTGTCTGTCTCTCTTTAGCGATAGTATTGTGGATTTTTTCGAAGAGGTTGAACATACATAACGCTACTGCTCAATAGTTGGAGTCAGATGTCGCGAGACTCCAGGCTTAAGTGAGAAAACCCGCTATCCATAACAAATGTTGAACTTCAAAAAAGCCGGTGGAGATAAAGAAATCCATAATTTGTCACTAGCATTGATGTGATGAAACTTGTACATGCTTTGCAGTTTTACAATGCAAAGTGTTCTTCTTCCGCTGGAGGAATTAGTCGTGTAGTGCATATTCAAGGCAAGAGGGAAAAATGACGGTGAGAAATTCATAGGAGAGATAGTAAAGGGAAGGAAAGGGAATAATGGATGACTCTTGGTAGTCAGGCATGTGTCTTTGGAGCTGATTCAACTGCAATCAGACTAATTCTAGTTTCGCGATATCACCAAACTTATGAAGTCTCGCCAAGTTGCGAGAAGAAAAAGTTATGCTTTAAATTTGTGAATATTTCGTCTACTATAAATGGTCGTATTTGCCTTATGATTCTGTTTCACGAAGCTATTGCGACCGCTAGTTACATTGATATGTTTTCTTCAGTCTCATTAGTCTTAGCGTTTCGTTATAAGATGAACTATACAGGGGATTTTCTTCTAAAAATGTTGCACGATTTGTCGGAAATTTTGTGCGACGTTGCTGTTTCCGAGCTCGATTTCCATAATGTTGATTCGGCACAGCTTGGTCCATTTCTAAGCCAAAATATAATTAAAATATATTTTTCCAAACTCTACAGTTAGCATACATGTTCAAAAACACACCGCATATATAGAATAATAGAAAGCTCCAAATTTGTTTATGGAATTTTAATTTCGAAGTGAGTTCATTGTTTCGTAATCTGAGATTTCAGGTATGATTGAGTAAAAACGGAACAAAACTGCAACTTGAAGAAAATATTCCACCGTGATGGGACTTAACGTGATTTATTACGATCGGTTTCGCTTTGTACAGCTTTACAGCAACTTCAGGTGCTGAAAGGAGCTGAACCTGAAGATAGGCAGGCAGCATCTTCAGATGCTGAAAGGAACTGAACCTGAAGATAGGCAGGCAGCATCTTCAGATGCTGAAAGGAACTTAACCTGAAGATTCTGTGCAAAGCGAAGCTGGTCATAATAAATTCTATTAGAGTGGACTTCGCTCATTTTTTTCAAAAAGCAGAGCTCGCACTTATTGATTCAAGAATCATGCACCCATGGGATTTATGGCGACGTAATGCAGGTAGTAGATATCGTTTGGTGAATGCTGGATTCATGAAGACCGTCTCATTAACGCGTTAAGCACGTATAAAGGTGTCCTAGAGCCATATCTGCTGAAAGTATATAATTTTTATTCTCTTAGTCCAAAAATTTACCGGTAATTTGGTGGTCTTTCACCATTTTTCTGGAAAAAAATCTTTGCGCCGTAAACCGTTTTTAAATTTCCTGGGCCTCTTTTGTTGACGGTAAGGATAAATTGAATCGAGAGATGAGCGAGTGCTGAAAAAGGTAAGGCGAGAGAGACAGGGAGGTAACACGAAATGAATTAAGAGAAGGAAGGTAGAGGGAGAGAGAGAGGACCAAGAGATAGGAGGTGGAACTTAAGACGAGCGACCTGAGAGTGGAAGATTTGTCGCGGGAAGTGGGTTGAGGGGGGGGATCGTGAAGGAGGAGGGTGGGAAGGTAAGAAAGGAGAGGGAGGAGAGAAAAAAGGTTAAGCCGATAAGGAAAGTCGTAAAGTCTTGCCGTTCTAAGCCGGTCCTGAAAACGTTTATGTCCGTCTCGTTAACAAGCATCGAGTGAATTACCTGGAGCCTCTAATCCGATACCCACGTGTTTTTAGTCAATCTACTTTGTCTTGTTCGGGGGAAATGAAGTCCCACCGCTTTCCCCGTCAACTTAACTGCCGTGACTACTTTCATTAAGGAAAAATAAACCATGAAAACCCCTCAATGAAACATTGTTATTCCGAGGAACGGGATTTCATTCTGCTAAGTGAGCGCCGACCTTCGGTTGTCCTATATTGCTGGACGTTCAAGCTACTTTTTTGCGTGTGACACAATATAATGAATTATATACTTTATAAACTATATAAACATGTATCAGTTTTTGAAATGTTGCTCGGAATAAGGCTAAATTGCACTATTTAGTGTTTAAATTGTACTGGTATTTGATTATTTTAGGTAACTATGATCAGGAAATACTGTTCTTCTTAATTCCATTGTAGCAACACAGAAAGATGAATTGAACATGAACAATGAAAGATGAATGAAAGAAAAACTATTCTTCGTTTTTCATTTCGACCGAATAAACCTCCGTTTTCCAGAAATTGTCATACATTTTTCTGCCGATTTCAAGATTTTTAAAAGGTTAGAGGCAATTTGCGAGATGAGTTAAGTAGATTAATTATCAGTTTGGAAAACAAATCACTTAAAGGCTGACAACCCTTATTGCTCATTCATCCAATTTTGCCTTCTATTGCACGGAGGATAGTTTTTTATCAGTTTGAATGTAACAAAATGTAGCTTCTCTCTTAGGAGTTGGAAATGAAGAACGGATGACAACAGATGGCTTTTAAAGTTGAACAGATCGGACTGATCAAGTGGAGTGAAGATAGAAATTCTATGTTTAGTAGTGAAAGGGAATGCTTCTATTCCTAATTGATGGCTGATGTGAATGTTGCTCGTAAAGCCAATAAGCGAGATAGATAAAAGATAAAAACACTGTGCGGATACATTAGAATGAATGAAGACGTCCTGAGCTTTTTTCTTGAAATAGCTTTTCCTTTAGACATTAGTGAAAAGCGTTTATTTTTCCCTGCCTAAGAGATTGACATAACACTTTTTGCACTCTTAACGACGCTTGAATAACAAGAAAATTGGTAAATAATGAAACGAAGATAAGACTTTTTGATTTACGATAAAACCTTCTTCTTCACATCGTATTATGTCTATCATCTAACATTAGCAAACAGCTACGAACATAGACAATAATTTAACGGCTGCGATGAGTGATTGTTCAAAACAATTTCTTATAGAGGGCCTAGAGTGAATGATTGTGATTGTTTAGAAGAGATTGGACATATATTGAGGAAACGAATATCTAGTGATTGAGGCCATGGAATCATGGAAAACTTCAGATTCAAGAAGATGAGTTTATCACGGAAGTTTCTCCGCAGAAAGACTACACGTGAAAATATATTGTCTTGTATTGAATCAACCACCAGAATAAGAATGTAGATGGCATGAGTTTTAGTAGATAACTGAAACTGTGGCAAAGAGAAAAGTACATGAGACATCGACAAATGAGAAATTCTTCATTAGTAGACAACATAGTAGATTTCAATAAAAAGGAACGCCATAAAATCTGAAATAAAATTAACAAATAGGAAGGCTCACTATCTAAAAGCTGTAATCTCCCAAGTTTAGAGCTGAGGATACTAGGAAGCTATTCATAAATGACAGCAAAATGGAAAACCGTTAAATGTGCTCAGCTGTCATAGATGAATAATAAAGATAGAGTTAAATTGAGAATATTTACGAAGGTACCGCTGTAATAACTTTGAAACACGGGATCTTCGGAGAAAGAGAATACTTTGCGTTCTGTCGCCGATGTCTTGGCTCTAGCACCCGAGAAGAATAACGATTAAAATTGAACCTCGCCAACTTCCACTACGAGTAATGAATAGAGTTATGTGGAAAAAAGAGCTATCCAAGCGTTGATACAGTCATGATGCATTATTTCAGCTCGTGGCTATTTAATGAATGAATTTAAATCAGGACATCTCCATACTTGAGATAGTAACTTTGAAAATCTAAATGACCGAAAAAAGACTTTATCTAGAGAGAAAAATATTAACGCTCGACCTACGTCAGAATGTGTCCAGGTACATCCAAAATAAAGAGAATGGGTAGTTCTAATAAGCTTGAAAGGGAAAATAGGAGCATGGTCATAGTTATCTCCCTATGATTTGCGCTGGAATGTGGTTTAAATATTTATTTCTGGTAGTTTCCAGTTAAAAATCACTGCACAAAATAATATGGCCAAACTTTCAATCGCATTTTTTAAAGGGAAAATCAACCCATATCGCAGTTCTGAAGCTGTAAACTCCATAGTGTACACATAAATTTAGATATTCTAATAGAACTTTAAGGTACTGTGATAATTGAAGAAACCAGCAAATATAGCTCAATATATATAATCTATAGGGGAACTAATAAGATGTATTACTTCGACAAGCAAGGATAGTATATTAAGAGTAGCTAGATAAATAAAAGTTCCAAGCAGAGTACTCCTTTTGTCATGAGGAACCCTTTACCTCAACAGTCTAACCAGCTTTATTTCATGGTGAAAAAGATCTATGTATTCTAATATAGCACAATAAGTCTTCCTTAAAGACCTTCGTTCCTAATAATATCTTTCTTAAAAGTGATCTAACACTTATCCATAGCACACTGAACTCAACCATTGACTACCCCGACCTTGTTTCCTTGATAAATTTCATAATATCAACCCGGCACACAAGGACTCACTCATTGCTCCATATCCCCACTCCCAGAATATCACTTACCGAACGCTCCCTCATTTTTCGCCTCTCTTCTCTTATAAATTCCCTTCCTGAGAACACCGAGCCTTTTACCTTATCTTTCAACATCTTCGCTAACCTAGCCATATGTCATTCCCAAAAAAAAGTAATTTTTAATACCTCCCCTCGTTAGATTATTTTTTGTTACCTTCTTCTTGTAATGTTTTACTATGTGTCCTTTTTTGTTTGTTATACGTTCACTGTAAAATAGCCTCATTCTTCATGCGATCCATTTCTCGAATAAATAAATAAAAATCAAAAAAATATAATAAAAGAACGAATGCCAATTGATATCCATTTCAAAATGAAAGACAATGGTAACTTTCCACACAGATTCTAATCACAACCGACCATAGTTTCAGCTCCTAGTGCCATTATCCAGGATAATGTCACCTTGATGATGCCATTGTTTATCATCAAATGCCTACTGTTCTTCCTCAGTGTTCATCAATCCATTTACTGAAGTTGACTGGGAAAAAATTTAAACTGAAAGCACTGGTAATGATGTTATTCCTGTTCAAGTTATCTTTTCTGGTTGCGAGCTTATAAAAGTTAATAAGACCTTGATTATGGTGACAGGTGCTGAAACCATGGTCGGTTGTGATTATAACATCTGTGTGGAAAGTTACCGTTGTCTTTCAATTTGAAATAGATATCAATATCAATTACTTCTACAAAGTCAATCGTGATACGCTTTCATATAAACGAATGCAAAACTGTAAAAATACCTTTTGACTGACACGTCTGAAAGGGTAGTGTGTTGTTTGGTGAAAGGAAATTTTCACAAGAATAAATGGAGAACCTATTTTTCAGACATAGCTATGGGATGTTTTAAAGATTGGAGGGGGGGAGGAAATAAATCCGAAGTGGAAGAAGGGGTTGACTTTGGGTGGGTGGCCAGAAGAGTTGAGAATATGGGGAGGAATTGCATTAAGGCATCGATGGCGGCGGGCAATGGAAGAGACTGGTTTGGCCCGGATTGAGGGAATAGCCATGAGTGCAGAGGGAGTGGGGGTGAACGGGAGGCGGGGGGACAGGCTGTTGAGTGTTATGGGCCGAAATGGAAGGAGAACGAGTGGATCCTCTGAGAGGGAGAGAAATGGATGCCCCCGTGGAGGAGGGGAGGATTCCAAATGGGAGAGGGGTTTCGTGCGAGCGTCGATGATGGAGGGGAGAGGTGAGAAATGAATGGGGTTATGAAGCCGAGGAGAAGGAACCGGAAAGTGGGAAGGAAATGAGAGAAAAGGAGGAGGAATATGAGCGACCCAGTCCATATTATCCAGCGGGACATAGTCCATAGTATTCATACTATCCAGCGAGCTGACGCAAGGACGGGTGGCAGGGAGTGTTCGGACTTCAGCTATTAAGGAGAGAGAGAACAGAGATAAAATAATTGGTTTGGCTGAGTCTTGTAATAATAATAATTTAATTCGTTTCAGGAATTACAGATCAGTAAAAAAATAGGTAACTCCTAAGGATCAGCCTTTAGTGGGGCTAATATCAGGTAATCATAAACAAATAATGATTTTAATTTTGCAATCAGATGTTTAAAAATACAGCGAAGAATTATAATCTGACTGAGAAATATACAGAGTCTATTAACATAAATAGAGTAGTGATGTTACAGAACAAAACCTCGATGTTCTTTATAAGTAGTAACTAATTATTTATTTCCTTAAGAAACTTTTGGATATTATTTTCTTGCTTGATGTGCGTCGAAAGGATACACCCTGGTTTACCTGGTTATACCCTGTTTCTTTACAAGAACCCTTGATATTCATAACTCAAAATAATTCTCTATTTAATTATAGTGAATATATTATTCGTATCAATTATCATACTAGAGTCTTGTATACATAGTTACACTATAGATTAATTTAGTAGTTTATGTAGCATTTGTAGAATACCCATAGTGTGGTGCATGTTTCTAAAAGTTAATTTATTCATTCTAGTTCATATTGTTGATAAGTCACCCGCTGCCAAACATTCTCGTAGTGGCTTGCAGGGTAAAAAGTAGGTGTTAATAGATTCATCATTGAACCTACATCGTTAATATTTTGTGGACTTTCGCATGAAGTCTGAGATTCGTTATTTTGTCTTCTAAAACAGATCGAGTGTATACAGGAATCGTACAAAGTCACGCTTAAACGACGGTTAGTTGCTCTCTTAATATTATGCCGGAGATGGGTTGCTTGGTTTGGGTTTAAATAGTTTGACCCTGAAATAACTGATATAAATATCTGCTTGAAAAAAGTAAGATAATAATTGCTTTGGTTGAATTCGGTGAAAAATAAAAGCAGTGTTGGCAGTGTTAAAGTAATTGATTAATTCTTATTGCTGGAATGCTTACGCAGAAGAGTGAAATGAGAGATTTAACAGGTTTTCTTGCCATCTTGATTTATTTCTCCGGCAGTCACTAATGGTGCATATCAAGAAAAAAGTTATCTGCCTATCTATTAGACAGTCTCTCTTCAATTATTACCGCTGATGTCCGTTGTAGAAGTATAGAGCGGGGGTAACATACTGTCTTCCATGTCTCTTTGATACTTTCCTGATCTCAATTTTTTCAAGAAATCTGAATCTAGTGTGGAACATCATAATTTCTCTCGAGTGCCCACCTAGTCATTCCATCATCTGTTTTACAAACACTGTTCGCTTTTAGTACCTTTCAATTAAGAACACGGCTGTACTCTGAATATTTTACATGCATTACTTCTTTCTGTATTTGGCCCACTACAATTTGAAAAAAGTCTGAAGGGACGAATGAGAGATGAGTAGATTAGAGTAGGGCGTGAATATAAGAGTAGGGGAAAATACGTAAATAATAGGGCCATTAATTGGCTTTGGGTGAATTTTCGTGGGTAATCCCAAACTTTACTCAGCATTATGCAAGAAACCACCTCTTCTATAGCCCCACTGGTCCATGAGTAGGGTGTTTTCCGTTCTAAGGAATATTAATGGATATATAGTCGGACACGAACGCCTGAAAGGAAAGATTACCTGATCATTGTCTTTCAACCCTAAGATTGGTTTCCTACAGCCCTTCGTCCTTCCCTACCTAATTATAGCTTTCTAACTTCCTGGTAGCTCTTCCTACGTACTTTGCTCTATATTTGGTCTATATTAATTCCTGGGTCTTCGTCTGGGTGCCTCTCTCTATTTTTCCTAAATTTATATCCTTAAGAAATCTGTAGTACCTCAGGGTGCGCCCCATTCATTTGGGTTTTCTTTCGTGTATCATGTTCGGCAGAGTCCTTTCGTCTCCTACACTTTTGTATACTTTTATCTTAATTCATTTGTTCACTTTATCTTCAGTTCACCAGGTTCCTCGAACAGCAGGTTCCTAAAGCTTCTAGTCTTATCAGAATTACTTATCCTGTCGAGCGGCCCTACTTGGTTGGGAGCGTTTAAGTCAATAAGAAGCCGATTGGTGGCACTGATCTTTAATGATATCACCTCAATGTTGGCTCTGGGTCCCTGTCGCTAGATGAGGCCGGGAAGGGAGGGGAATTGGTCCGGTCCTGTCTCCGGTGCCGGCATCGAGGTCCGTCGCGGCTGACTTCAAGGTCTTCCCTCGGTGTCGGTCTCTGCTCCGAGAAGATCTTCGCTCGACGCCCAATTGTCAACTGCCTGCTCTCGCCCAGCGACGCACCCCTACGCGCCCTTTGGTCCGGTCCTTGGGATGGACCCACCCTGCAAGGGGACCGCTCTTCGGCAGGTCACCAACCCAGGGCTCGACCCAAGGATACGGGTATTCTCTCGAATCGTCGGCGAAAGGGTGAATATGAAGGGAGCGAGCACAATTATTCCGTGGAAGGGAAAGCGGGCGCGGCCCTTGGAGAAATCGCCCTGCTCAAGGACCGCTCACGTCTTCTTGACGGGGAGGGAGGAGGACACCCTCGGGCAGGTCGCCGACCCAGGGCTCGGTCCAAGGATATTCTCCAAACCGTCTAAATGGTGATGACGAAGGGCTGCGGACTTAGCGTTGGTCGTGGGCGGCACTTGTGTCTTCCCAACAATCCAATGGTCCACGCTTCTGATCCGTAGAGAGCACTCCACACGAGCTTTTTCACATACTGCTTCGTCGTTTGCAGTCCTATCTTCTTTGTACACAGCAGTTGTTAAAAATGAATGCGTTTTTAGCTTGGGTTGGATTTCTTTTTACATCCGTTATACTCCTCCTTTCATCATTAGTGACGGAACTTGTGAGAAACGTGAAGGAATCCACTTGATCTTATTTTTTGCCTCCCAGAAATACTTCTGCATTTAGCTCCTCCCTTTTACATACTAGAGTACTTGTCTTCAGGAAGATTACCTATTACGCATTCACATACCCCGTATAGATTAATATTTGTCATCCTCATTATTTAATTTTACTTTTCGCCGGTTATTTTTATTTTTTTCTGGTGTTCTTTGAGCGTCAATGAAGAGCAATGGCTACATTTTGGCTGTGAATCACCGTATTGTCCGGCGTCGAGGACGTGGTTATTGACCTGAAGTCTCTTGAATTTAAATTGATAGTTCAAAGCCAAAGCCAACGTTATTCACTAAGCTATTATAATTCTAGAGGAAGGTTCTAATTCATTATTAAACACAACTTGAATTAATTGAAAATGTAATTAATTGAAATTAATTGAAAGAGGAATTAAAATATGTTCATTTTTATACAAGTTTTCGAAAATGTTTTTCCTCAACACTAGGAGGCGTCCTTGGCAACGAGAAATACAGATATCATTGCGTATTGATTTTCCATGAGCTGGCTTGAAAAATAATTAATTGTATATTGGCGAAGATATCACCAGGAGATGACTGTCTCAAATCATCTCTATGGAAAAAATTTCTATCAAAACAGCAGTTGTCCTTTTGAAATAATTATTTTTTTGTGATGGTATGTATTTTAATGACGAAAACAGTATCCTTAGCAGTTATTATTTTCATTTGCTAACTTAGTTTCAATTTAGTAATGCTTATTGTTCCTTTTAAGAGGTTAGTTCGTTTAGAAATAATGAAAGAGGCGAACAGAAATGGAAAAATTTCTGATGAATGAAAACCATAGCAATAGGAATGAATTTCATTTGTAAATAATCATATAAAGCATTTTAAGTGCTCCTTATGCCGACCTGTAAAGGTTTTTCTTCATTAATGACCGTAATTATAGCATTTTTCTTAAATTACAAGGGCGCACAATTCATAAAAAAAGAGTAATATAAATACTTCTTTCGAGCATATATAGTTTTCTAGCTTGAACGTGAAAAGACACGTAATGGGGTACTGCAAGATTTTGTAAAAAATTTCTAATTAAGACAAGTAGTTTTGTTCAAAACATTTGCGAAAAATTTATTTGAGCCCAGTGAAATGTGTTCCCAGCTCCGAGTTAATTCACAGGGAAACTCGTATTGCCTCTTGAGAAAGTTCAATCAAAATATTTTAAAGCACTTCTATTATTAACAGTAACATTAAATGCTTCGTCCCATCTGTTGGATGGCCTTCCGAGATATTAAACCGCGCATTAGGGGCAAAATACTAGAGGAAAGAAAGTTCTCTATCCATGAAGATGTCTTCGTTGAAATCTAGGCTTTAAGAATAGAATGCAAGGAAAAGTCTGAAAAAAATGTGTTCTTGCATAATTGCTGAGGAATTTAGCTCTAAATACGTTTTCATAGCACGCAAAAAGCCTTTTTATTACATATCTGAGGTATCTTTTTGTAACAGATGCCATGTGTCCTCACCCTTATATTATTCTTGCAGTTAAATTTATTATTTTCCAGCAATATTAAGCTATTTTTTTATAGTTCTAGAATTTTATGGAATACTTTTTCTTTTGAGTCCAACCCAGCAATTTTCCATTTATGCATACATACAATCACGCCGTTCCCTTCCAGGGTAGGCAGAGTCACAAAGTTTCACTCATAAATAGATATTCACCTAACTCTACTTCATTAATTTCCTCCATACTGACCTATCCTTTCAAACCTCTTTTGCCTAATTTAATTCTATACACTGCTTCATACACGCCCTCCTGATTTCAAGACTCCTAATATTCCTCCTCCTAAGAATTTCCTCAACCACATTCAACCACAACTTTCTTGGCCTAACTCTACCTCCCGCACCGTTTATTTCACTCTTAATTATCTATTTATATTAAATATCTGTTTATTCCACTCTCATCCATTCTCTCAACATTGCCAAATCAACTCTTTCATATCTGTTCATTACTGGAGCATTCAGGATATATAAAGCCTGCTCAGCAAGTTTCTTTATACATGGACAATAATTTAAGTGCATATGGTTAATTCAATTTATTTCAATTGGTTAAAAGTCATAAGTGGCATAAACGTGCACATTTTTTTCAGGCTGGAATAATGATATCTATTTTCAAAAATTTCAAAGTGAGGTAAAGGAAAATAATACTTGAGCAATAGTAGTGATTCAACCCATGAGGTGAACTGTAATATTACGATGTATGCACTCTGTTCCGAGTACAGGCTTAACCTTGCGTGAGGTAAAATTTCTTCCCAAAAAGCAGACATAATGAATATGATAAATAAATATTGAAATATCTTACTTCAAGCATACTTTTTTATATAGGCATATCTTATTTCCCTCATTTTTACTTTCATGCGTTTCCGATTCCAACGAACCGTTCTGAAATTCTTATTCTTTGCCACTCAGGAATCAATTTACTAGTTCCAGTATTACGTGTTTTCACCATCGCTTCCTTAGTATTACAGACCAATTTTTGGACGCATAATGGAATTTTAAATATTGAAAAGCGAATAAACAAGATACCAACTCCTAACTGCGGATATCTGCGAAAGCTAATTCTCCTAGGCAAGCGTGATGGATTTTTTTGGATTCTTCTACGCCAGATTCGACGAATGTTCTGCTGAGAAAGTTATTAATGAAAGAGTTCAGCTATAGATAATTGCAAGTAAACACCAACTGGAACATATGGAGCAAATGAAACTCAGAGACAGAATTTTGCAGAAAACCTTTTTAAATCACATATATACAAGACGAAGTATAGATATAGGTAAAATATGTTAGGCAGTGAGTAATGCAGGATACATAAAGTGATTCATGACAGAACTGAATTACGATGAACAACGGAGTTAGTTTTAGAGTGGAGAAGCGGCTGCTCGTTTCATGCAGAGCGCAATTGCCCGGTAGGTAAGTATATGCTTGCTGAGGATAGAACCGGTTGTATACGTCCTTTAAAAGTAACAAATCATTAACGTCGTAATTTGTATAAATATTAGTTTAAGTACTTTATTTCCAGTAAAAGTAATGCAGAACTGTTTTATTTACAGTTGATGTCATATCTTTTCATGCGTGGAGAATGTCAAGACTCAATTCATGCGTTTTTATCCAGTTTTATTTGTTGCCTTTTGTTATACAATGGACTTGCCCACTAATCATATTATTTTAAGGATAAAAACTATCTAATTAAACGAGGTTTAATCACATTTCAGTGAGAATTTGGAAAACAATTGTTCTCATTATAGATTTTGCGTAACGCCTAAAATCTTATTAAAAAGTGAGCGATAGCATTTTTTCCCATTATTCTGCGTCAGAACTGATCAATTATCGGAGTTGAATAAATTATCAAGCACTGATAAAATAACTTGAGTTCATTTTATAGCAATTAAAAATAAATGAAGGCTACATTCTCGGGTATATGTTTTTAGTTTATGGCAAAGATTTTGCCAGAGTTTTAACTGGTGTCTTCAGATTGACCTTCGCTATTTAGTGGATTCTACTGCAGAGTGCTGAGAAAGTTTTTGGACAAGTTCAATGATTATTTTTTATCTTATAAATAATTATAAATGTACATGCTTATTACTGATATGGTATAAATGACGAGTTTCATAAACAAAGGATTCGTTTGGATTTAATAAGTTAACATTCTAGGTCCTCCTTAGCCATTTTTGGCGTACCAGTAGATGCCTTATCAACAATAAACTTATCAATAGTGAGCTTACATGTTTGTATACATAGCAAAAACCTTTTCTTGGTCCTTCTTTTTGTATCTATTCTGATATAAAAATTTTAAATCATCTTACAAATTGTTTTTCAATTTAGGGACCAAATCACCCAATTCCCTGCAACCCAAATGATTATATTGCCTATGAACTTCATATTTAATTATTTTTCTTAGTTTAGGGTTCTTATGGTGTACTCTTTCCTTGTAGTTATCACAGAAATAGCAGTCAGAAGTGTGTGTATTAACTTTTCTATGGACAGTGGCATAGTGCAGGATATTTGATATGGATAGCTGCATGCTTTATAAAATGCTTTTTAAATCGAAAGACAAATAAACAAGGTTAGACAAAAGTGGAATGTATAAATTCAAATGTGATGACTGTAGAATCTCATATATTGGTCAAACGGAACGGAATGTTAAAGAAAAAGTTAAAGAATGTAGGAACAACTTTGTTAATGGCGGTGGAAATTCAAAGTTTAGCGAACACTTATGCATATATACCAATTTTAGTAATTTTGACCCTGAGATTGTTACATGTCACTGACAAGGGTTCTAAGTTAGATTTTTTACAGCAATTTGACATTGTAAATAGCCTGCATATCATATATATTATTACAAAAAGGTCTTTTTCTGTCATTCCGTATATTCTCCGTTAATACTGCACCTACAGTGATAAATGAGGTATCATTTTAAACGTTGAATCACCGGCTTCTGACGAAAAATACAATCTCAATCTTAAATTTCACTATTTACCCATTAATTTGACTTAAAAGTTTCGATTTTTCCATATCGATTACTCGCTCGAGGTATATCGACTCCACACATTTTTTTAATTCTAAACTTCAAAAAAAGGTTTAAAATGAAAATAGTACGAAATGCACATAGTGATTGTACATGGGTGAATGGTCATCTGGTAAGTCAATGCAATAAAAACTTTTTGATTTCATATTTATTTGATATTCGCTTACAAAAATAGTTTGTAAACATTTATGAACATCATATTCTCCGATTGGCTACTAAAACTGGGCAATGGTGACTTACAAATACAGGACGAAGTATCCCCTGATGCCATCAACATTCCAAAACATTGCTACTGCGATTACGACAACATCATCACCAATGTTTTCAATGCAGACACATCAACGAACACAATGTATCCCAGTTTTACTCGACAGCCATTCTCTGCCCCAAAAATGACGATTGTAATACCATCAACGATTAAATTGTAACTTATCCTTTGTCTGGAGAGCAAAAAGTATACCTGTCAGATTGTGTAGAGTGCCAATAGACAGATATCGCACAGTTATACCCTGTGGAATTCTTGAATTCATTAAATCCTTCAGGTCTCCCACCTCATAAGTTGTTGGTAAAGAAAAATGCCATAGTAATGTTGATCCGCAACCTCAACGCCAAGCAAGGGTTGATTAACGGTGCCAGGTTAATAATTACTAATTTAGGCGAATACACAATCACTGCTAAATTAATTGTCTCGGGTAGAACAGTCATAATTCCGAGAATTGAACTCACCACTTCGGAACCGACCATGCCTTTCCAGATGACAAGAAAACAATTCCCAATCAAAGTGGCCTTTGCCATGACAATTAATAAATCACAGGGTCAGATTCTTCAGAGAGCAGGATTGTACTTGCCAGAACCCGTTTTTTCGCATGGACAGTTGTATGTAGCATTTTCTAGAGTTCGCACTTTCCGTGATATTTATGTTTGTGTTAAAGAAACTCATAACCAAAAAGTTTCAGACGACAAAATTGGTATTTCTAATATTGTCTTTAAAGAAGTTTTGCAAAGTGCGTGCCATTATTCAGTAACAGACGTCATGATTGTTCCTACTGGTACCAAACTGTCTTGCCTGTATTGTATTCATATGTTTTGTATATTTTTGCAAGAAAACAAGTATAAAGAAAGTAGTTTATGATACACCTTCTTCTCTATTTAAAACCCAATTACACCGTTTCCTTAACATACTTATTACCTGATAGCGTGAAAGTGCAAAATTTTCGCACGGGTTACCTAGTTTTATGTAATGACCATATGTTCTCCACCCATTCACCCCTCCTTATCATAAAACTTCCCTCTTTCTATAACAGATAACCGTCCTAGTCTTCCAATCTGTTCTTGTTTACCTGCCAATTACTCAGTTTTCACCCAATTGTACTCATCTTTTCCATTACGTCACCTCTAGCAGTAGTCCTCCACGCTCCCCCTTCTCCTCTCCCCTCTTTTTCCCTCTCTCTCCCTCCACCTTTACCGTATATATACTCAGCAACCCAAGTCAGTTGTACCTTGAAAATGGCACTCAGTTGCTGAAACCCGGGTCGGTTTTAATTTAATTAATTAGTGTGGAATTAACCAAATTTTATCTTTTCATCATGAATATCCAAAACTTCCACAACGTAATGCCCGATACAGTTTTGTTTTCGGTTAGCATTCATCCCACTTAAGTTTCGTAACTCCACACTAAACACAGTAAGACCATATCATAAGAGACTCAAAAAAACCAATGTGCATCATTTTCAACACATCTATTGCTTCAGTGTTTGTAAAGTATTAAAACATACATAAAATACCTGAGTTTAGTATTTAGTCAGGATAAATGATAAGTAAAACTAAATTTATCACATACATTAACAATTCCAAATACTTGAATTCTGATACCTATTCAAAAATATCACAAGTAACACATTTGAATGAGGACGCTTGACCGAGTGACTCAATGCAAAGCGATTTTTTTAGAGGGAACATTTGCTATGTTCATTGCCTTAGACTTGTATTCATTTAAAATTATTTTATTTTCATGTGACCACTTAAAAATATTAACGAAATCTTCCTGCATATTTGTTACGGCAATATTAAAGTCAAACTGGTTTATCATTAGGATAATTTCATCAGTATAAAAAATGAAGTTACTATTGTTTGTATACTCATGCATGTCAGTTGGATAAATAAAAACAGCATAGGTCCTCTAATAAACCTTTGAGGCACTCCATTTTTATCGCATCAGTATCACTTAAAACATCATTCACCTTCACAACAGTTCGATTATCGTCCATACGTTAATAAATTTTAGGCGTAACTCAGAAGGCAAATTTAAAATGATAATTTTCCGAATTCTGGATCATATTGGATACAATGATAAATACTGTGTGTTATTTCATGCCTTAAATTATTTAGAGGGTGGCAAATTCACTTCAACTCGATAAAAGTTAACCAATAAAAATTGACGGACTTTCGAGTAAATGAATATCCCCAAGTAGAGCCTCCACTAAATTTTAACCTCTTTAAAATGGAAAAGCACTTAATATTGACGTGGGCCAGTTTTTAAGAACGTCATGCATAGAAACATGCGGAGCGATAGGTAGGAGAATATTGAAGTGAAAAAGATGTGCAATCGGCCAAACTAAGTGGATCACATGAGCTGTAAATACACCGAAAGCATTGGCATTAGCATCGGAGTGGTCGCAGTGTCATAACTGCTTATAGAGATTAAAGAATAATATATAAGGTGTACAAAAACCCATCGAAGAATTTATCTAATTTTAGTACTGATTGCGCGCGATGGCCACGTCAGGTTAAGATAAATGTTTGCAAAAAAACATAGCGGGCCTCACTTTTGTGTGTTAAGACGCTAATTTCTACTCAATTGAGCTCATGAGTTAAGTAATGACTTTCCTTGATTTCCATTGTTTATTAGATTAGGCATTTAATCCAGTGCATTATCAACCTGGCCACTTCAACCAGCCCAAATATTTGACCCCACCTATTGCTTTAATATATTATCACGATCAATAGATTTCGGACACGTGCTCTCAATAACCGAGTCCTCTTCACGTCCAGGATATGCCTATTGCACGGAACGATCCACGCTGAAAGCCGGTCAAGTTTTTATCCGACCGGTTGAGGACGTCAACGGCTTCGTAATAGAATGGAAAAAGCTAATCGAATCCCCCACGTGCGGACGGGGATCATCCCGCCTCTCAAATTCAGGCGGCGGTGTGCAGACGAAGTCCTCGCTGGGGGCTCTCGGTCCGCTTTGGGAGTCCACGCCGCCCATCTACAGAAGTCCATTAATAAGCATCCCGGGCGCGCGATTGGATCTCACGTTCCTTGGCGCGGAAATGATGGCATCTCGTCGTCGGAGCGTGGAAGTGACCCCCCCGGGAGTGCCACGTGGGCTTCCTGAAGAGTTTTTTTTTCATTCTCCGTAAGTTATCGCTTTCGGCGAATGTCCTACATTAAGCCAAATCCCACCGAATATGCCACCCTTTGCCATAGGTGATCATGTTGAAGAAAAACCTCCATTTTAGACGTGAAAGTTCAAATGCGGCTGAGCAGTGAAATCCTGTGCGGACCTCGATGGATCAGTATTCTTCCAAAATCAAGGAAAAGCAACGCATTTCGAATTTCTGTTGTACGCCGCCCGGGGGACTTGTACACGTTCATAATTTTCATGACTGGTGGCAAGAGATGAAAAAAGTATCCAATAAAGGGAAATAAAAACTTTGTGTAGTCTACTAACAAAATTTTATTCAATTTTTCCATCATGGTTTCCACAGTCCTATCAGGTACAGTCTTTTTCATGGACTTGGAAAAGTTATCGTACAAGTCGAAATCTTGGTTATTGTACAAGTCAGTCAGGTATGAATGTGGTTACTTTCTTCGCAAATCTTTTACTGCGTTATAAATTGTACAAATATTAACGCTCGTGCATTTTAGCAAATTGGTTCTGAAAGAACTTGCTTGTCCAATAAGATAGGCCCTGCTTTCCCCGGTTTAGCGACCGGCCTTGGAAGTTATATGATTTATAATGGCCACTAATATCGAGCGGAGTATATTTTTCTGTGATTCAACTACATATCGTCTCAGATGAGTCTGCCCTCATGGAATTTTGATTTCGTTTGCCACTCATGGAATTAATAATGCCCTTGGATGCATATCATAGCTATTTGATCTCTTAAAAAATTCAATTGCAAGTTAATGATTAATTTTCTGCTACCTGACTAAAACCAGTGAATACACAGCCCCTGGTACATCATGATGATTTACATGAATATGTAAGTATGGACCAAGCTGGTTATAATTTTTTAATAAATTTACAAAGAGATTCGGAGAGTTTTAAAAGCAAATAAGTGATAAAATCTCCAAAGTTTAAAGGTGAAACTTATCAATATGAAAGACTAATCCACGAATGACTGAGTATATTCCTCCACAAGTAACTAATCCAAATCATGATTCGTAAATATACTTCTAAGTGCTAGGCATGATTTATTTGGACTCATTTTGAGAATAAACACTACCATTTAACTCTGATGCGCTTTTAAATGCTCAGCACACTCTTTTTCCCGTCCTCCCCCTCCGTTGCAATGGGATAACCTCCATATACCCCTCCTCCCTACTTCTCCACTAAGATATCCACTATTCCGTTTACACTTAAGATGGGTCGCAATCGATGAAGTGGAGGAAAGGAAGAGGGATATTCTTTTAAATTTTAACTGAAAAAAACAACAAAATAAAAAAATACGAAAGTACTTTGAGTGAATCGATGACGTGTGATAAAAGTACTACAAAAAGCTCGATAGAGGATACTACGATTTGTAACTCGAAAAAATTGAGTGAATATAATCACATAGGCACTTCTAATGTGTTTACCGAGCAATTTCTATGGGAATATATTAGTACGATATTTAACGATTGCATGCTATAACTCAATGGGAGGAACGGAAGCTAAATACATTCTTCACTTCTTCTTCGTCTTAGATAGAGCCAACGCCCAAATCGGGCCTTGGCCTCCTCAGCTGCCTTCCTCCATTCCTCTCTATCCTCTGCCACTCATCTCCAATTCCTCACCTCAAGCAGTACATGTGCATCCTTGCTGACGTTATATTCCTACCGAGCTCTGGGTTTTCCCACTGTTTTCTTCATCCCATTGGAGTCTCAATAGTTTGCAGTAGGTAGAAATGCTGGCTTCTTTATACGGACTATATATTTCGCTGTTGGGCCGGATTTTCCATGCTCCTTCTATGTTCACAGGCCCTTATTTTCTCCGCAGTACTTTTCTATCAAATCTGTTCAACAGCCCCGCAGATTTGACTTTCATTGTCCAAGATTCACAGCCGTAAGACAGTACTGCACGGATGAGTGTTTTATGTAACTGAATCTTGGTTTTTCCCGAGCATATTTCTAAATTTTATAATTAGGAGCAGGGAGAAGAAAGTGCGGTTAGCTGCGTCGATTCATTTTTTTATTTCTAATGTCTCGTCATTTTCCGAGGAGACAATGGAGCCCAAATAGGAGAAATTGCTTATTATTTCAAATTTATAGTCTCCAATGGTGCTAAACAGTGGTACTTATAGTTGATTAGTTGAATGAAAACATCAGTTACATGGTGAGATAGATCTTAACACATAGATGGTGTCATAAATAGATAAAGTCGTTTTTTGTCTCCTTTCATAGTGGACTTCTGTGACCGATTTCTTATCCTATTACAAACCTTCTCTAGTTTAAACCTTTCACGATCTTTTTCTCACCGAAGTTCCTTCATGTACCTACGCGACAATTCATTGACCGATGCGAATGAACTGTTGAGGAATTTAGCCGCACTAATATTGGTTATGTTAGCCAACATTTATTTTTCAATGCATGGTATATTTATGCATACAAATCATCTCCTTGTTCGATCCCCTGTGCATTCATCTCTTCGATTTGATTTTTCTTGTTTCTTCGATTTCTTTTCTCCGTCAAATCCTCTCGTTCCTTTGATGAATATCGTTCCTTTTATTCCATTTACTCCTTAGGAAAGAAGTATTCTACATTCGAATTTATATTTTCTCAATTCTTTTGTGCATTCGTTCCAAAGAAAAGCCGATCTTTCCCTCTCTACATCTTGAACTATAAAACAATTAGCATGCTTTGTGAGTGACTGTAACTGAAAAGGAAACTCTAAAGCGCATAAACTGAAAATGAGTTTTAAATACGACAAAAAACATAATTCTTGAAGCCGGAAACATAAATAAAACCTTTAAAGCTGTTCAAAGTTCTGTAGAATTTTTCATAAAAGAGTTTTAAGAGCGTTTCCTAGATGTATAAACTTCGAAAAACCATTTGTATAAATGGGTAAATCTACGATTGTCAAGCGGAGTACTTTCTTACATTTTATCCGCAACTGGTTTTCTGAATTGAAGCTTAATGCGCGTGTCATCAGGGGATATACTTGGAAAAATCGTCCCTATAAACATAAATATGTTTGAAATCACCAGGGCGTAGTAACGCCGAAGCTTAAGGGAACATATTTTTTCCATATTTATATTAAAAAATTGGACAGGGAGACCTGGGTGAAGGTACGTCTTGTAATGTTTGGCTCAAGAGATGAAATGGATGGAATTCCCGTAACGCTATAGCTTTTCCAGTAACTGCCGGATTTTTACAGATTCCTTATGAAGGAGAGAGTCTTGATGCGGATGCATGTAAAGATAGTTTGTGCCTATGCAGGAAGAAGAAATTGAGCAATGAGTTTACGCGGTAGAGGAAATATTCAGTTTGGTTTTATCATAAAAATTGAAGAAGAAATGCGAAATTGTTCAGCAAAATCTGAAAAAATGAAAGTCATTGATCGCACAGATGTATTGCCTTGACAGGTTTTGACTCCCGATCGGGATGTCTCAAACCTTAGGTAATGTTAATAACTGGAGGCAATGGCGGGGAGGACGGGGACAACTTTTTGACGAACAAAAATTAGACGAATGGGTTTAAATTAATTACATTGTAAAACCCCATGAGTGTGACCCAATTTTGAATTCAAGTAGTTATATCTTGGCTGTGGACTCCATAAAAAACGAAGGTGTGGTAGAAATCAAGAGATGTATAACTTTAGTATCACTGATCGCCTTAGGTGGAAATTAAGATTAAATTTACGTAAGAAAATCAATACTACCGGTGCACGGTAACTTCCCTAGACATTTGGCTTGCGAGGTTCTATGCGCGCCAGGTTTTACACATGGAGTGCCGGAGTTTTTCAGTCTCCGGAACTGAGTAGAGAGAGGAGACGGAGTAGGGGATGGCGATAATTTGTGCTTGCGTGGAAAGGAGGGAATGGTGGACGAGTTTATAGGGGTAAGAGAAGAGGATGAGATGGAGAAGGGGAACAGTGGAAGGGAGGAGAACGGTGGAACAAAGGGAGAAGGGAGGTGAACAGAGAAAGGAGTTTGGGGAGACGGTACCTAGTGAGAGAAGTTTCTCCTCCTCTTGGGTGTAAGTTGAAAGGATGGCTTAAAGGGTTTTCATGACGTGCAAACCTGTTAAAGTGGCTGTAAACGGTGCCTTGGAGACGAAGGAGGGAACGGGAGAGGAAGGAATCGGGTGGGGTGACTGGGATACAGGGAGCGGGAAGGAAGTCAGAGGGGTGGGAGGGTTTCGAGAGGGAGGAATATAGTGCAAGACTGCGGAAGTAGGACTAGAATGAAAGAGGGTTGGTTGGCTGAGTGCAAGTGCGTCTTTTAGGGGGATAAGGGAGTTTATTATAATGCGGGGTGGGAGGGTTTCCGCTGCTCGAGGGAATGAGAGCCGGTCGCCGCTGTGACTTCGAGACCGGATTTCTGATGATTGACGTAGGGGAAGATGCTGGAGGAGCTCTGCTGAGAAATTACTAATAGTGGTGGTAGTCTGGCCTTGTTTTAATAAGGTTGCGGTACTGAGAATTCAATGATGCACTGTGTTTTAAATAAAGAAGATTCGGTGCTTTGCATGAAAAATATATTGTACTACATTGCAAACAGCATTGCTTTGAACCACACGCCAAATTTAATTGCATTAAAAAATTAGTTGTTTTGCAGTGCATAACATCTCATCTGATAAATATTGCCATGTTTTTATACTTTATGAATATTTCAGTCGATACATCATGGCGATTGCCACATAATGTGTAACGATTTGAAATTATATTCTACCGAGGGTCTTGATCAGGACAGAGAAAATCGTTTTAATCCCTCACGAGTATCACTATAAGCGGTAAAAGACCTCAAAGTAGTGCTGATCATACTTTGTTTTTATAACTCAGTTCCTACTATGATTTTAATTTTTATTATTAAGCATCGAATGTCTGCTTCCCAGAGATTTTATTACAATCGTATCTTCTCGTTTTTTGCTGACCACCTTCAATGGCCTTTCTGATCGTCCATTTTATCTTCATATTAATCCTCTGACTAAACCTTTCCTTTGGTTTTTATCACTCTTATCTCGTGCTGCTGATGCTTTATCTATTGCTTCGCTGATATACTTCAGCAGACTACTCACGAACTTTTCCTGCTTCTAGCTTGTGTTACTTGCTCTTAGCGAATTGCTCTTCACTCGATCTTTACTGCAACCTATATATCCTCTTTTGCTCACATCAGTGGTTCAATATCCTGTTTTGTAACTTTAATGGTGAAATTGTACTATTTTATTTTTTCCACAGGTCATTATTTTTCGGAACTCTACGCGCTGCATGAAACGTGGATTGGGAAATTATGAAAATTTGTAATGTCAACATATATTTGATTTAATGTTTATAGAAAATTTTGAGGATAGTGGGACAGACCACGGTATTATCTTTACGGGCTCACCCCCAAGAGCAGGAAAGGTCGGAATTCCACAGGGTAAAACGAAGAATCCGGGTTTGAGTCCCGGTCAAGGAGACTGAGTTATTCTCTGAGGAATTTCTGCCTTTGTGCTCGTTCTTAATAACTCATGTATTTAATCTTTTCACTTAATATTTTGAAATGAGGTTATTAAATCTAAATATAAAGTTATTCTTCACAGAAACTGCTCTTTTTTTACTAGCGTTAGGTTCTAATGGTTGAAAAGCAAGTAATTATGCTATTTAATAAACACTTCGTATCCACATTAATAGTGCCTTATTACGCAGGAAAAAAAATATCCACCTAACCAAGACTGAAATCCAGATTCCTCGATATTGCGCGGAGGGTTTTATTTGGTTAAGTTACAGATGTGTGCTTCTCCCTGTGGATTTGGAGGGATTTAATGAAACAAGTGGTTCAGGACTGCCTGTGATAAAGCAGACCAAGTGGGCGCTTAGCACTATCGTCCAAAAGGATAAGGCTGGTCAAGGTAAATGATATTCCCACTTAGAAATTTCACAGTTATGCGCATTTTCGGGAGACTCGGCAAAGAAAATACCTTATCTGGTCTCAATATCCTCAAATTTTGGCTGTATTTGATTTTTAATACACAAATAGGAGGGATGGATACAAAGGAAAACATGACTTCATCTTGTTTTTTACATGGAAAATACTGCTTACAATTTCTTTCCAGACTGGTAGCGTTATGATGTATTGAAAAATAAGTTCACGGAACAGTGTACTTTATTAAAACCGCTTTTCACAAAGGAGATTTTGGGGAACGCCCGCCAAGCACTACCGGAAAGGGCGGAGGTTGGCCTTGTCCCTAAGGGAGCGAGTCTTCGGGGGAGGGGGTGGCTATGTGGTGGGCAAAGTGGATGAGTGTTGGAAGCGCGGGAGAGGAGGGCAAGATGACGCAACGGGGAAAGATTCTGGTGAAGTGGAGAATGAGGAGTGGATGGAGTTTGTTTAGGGGCCAGTGGGGAGGGAAGTGTCTACTTTTGGAACTTGGGGAGTATTCCTTCGTCTCCTGAGGTCAGGGAATGTACATACATTGTAAGCATGCGCCCTATTAAATGTGCGTTTCAGTGGAGGGAGAAAAAAATCTCTGATTATACCCATCTCCGAAGGAGGGTATTTGTAGTCAATGCAAATTCTGTGCTTGGTCCGTGGAAATGATAAATGACTTTTTAATCCCGTCTTTGAGGGGATTTTGCATCTTGAGGATCGGGTTTGTGTGGTGGCTAGAGTACTGGCTAGCCATACGGGCAGCCAGGGCTCGCATCTTTGCAGAGGAGGATGCATTTCAGATCACACCCGATTCCTACTTGAGTGGCTTGCGGAGGGCTCTTCAAGTACAGTACTCCGTCTGTCGGATGAGACTTAAGCCGTGGTCCCCTTGGCGCCTTCGTTAAGAGCAGTCTAAAGCTAATACGTTGCTTCAGGGAGGTGCATAATTTCATTTTTTTAATCCCTTAATTCTAATTATTTTCGTCTTGGATTGCACAACATGGAGAAACCTTGCCTTTAATGTCGTTGTAACTAACAGTAGTGTTATATTTTCTCACCGAAATGATGTTCAAACTTTTTTGTCTTCCCTTTCTTGTTCAAATGAAAATTGAATGTGGTAGAGTAAAAGTATAGATACGTAATTAATTATCATTATTTTTATATCCAAGGGTATTTCGTCATATCCGTCCACAAAAAAAAGAACTACGTTATTCACCGAGGTGCATCCTCAGGTTGGTTTACAAAAAGCCAACGCCCGTGTATTACTCAGATTTGAAACTAAGGACCCGTTACATCTCCATTTAGAAAAAATGCTGTATTTAATTCAGATTTTAGCTATACAATATTGATATTTCTGTGGGTTCCAACATCAAATTTTACTTGAATTAATAAGTTTAATAATCAGTAAAAGAAAATAAATTTCCCACCAAACGAGTGTTTCACGAACCGGTAAGACGATGAACAGATAAAAAAGTTGACATTGATTTCGATATCAATTATGCCATCGATGTCGACTCGGCAAAGCGGAAATTTCAAATATATCATTGCATCATAAGAGTTAAAAATATATAATTCCTCATTAGCCGAAGTCAGAGGGACAAATAATTAACCGTAGTATTTTGCCATTTAAGAAATAAACGAAAATATTATGTCTCTAGAGAGTAATAAAAGCTACTAATTAGATAAAATAAACGTCATTTTATTGCACTATTCATTAAGCTTTCTACATCATCTTTATGTGGAATGATTACATGTACCCTGAAATTTTAGTGACGCCCAAGACCTTTGGTGAAATGAAATGTATGATTTGTGGAATATCGTATTTTATCCAGTTTTAATCCTCGCGATTACATGTATTTGAAAGACGTCTAATGCCATGAAAAACTGTGGAAGTGTAGAATAATAATGCTGAACGTAAAACAAAGTTCAAGAGAACTGATTGTAACATCAACATAGCCAAATGAGCATTGACCCTTTCATATCAAGAAAAACAAATTAAATGATCGGTTCCATTGGTTAAGACTGTTTGTACTTTTAAGCTTCAATGCAAGAATTTTTTATATTCTTTCGGTTTTTCTGGCAAAATGGTTGACGAAGAATCGTGTCTAAATAGGTAAAAAGAGAGACAGTTCATACCAAAAGCAACAAATCGATGAGTGGCATGAAGAAAAACTACCCAAAAAAATTAAGGAATAAGGTCGCTGAGAGGATTTCCCTGAAACGTAGATCCCACAGGTTTGGAGAAGGATTTCACGCGATGAAAGAAGATCCGCGCTCTGGAAGTATTTTTGCTGGTGGGTGGGGCGCAAGAGAGGAGGAATGGGTAATTTCGCGAACAGTGCGGGGAGGGAGTGACAGTCAGGAAGTAGAGAGAGCAAAGGAATATGAGCAACGGATAGCGGATGGACAAAGAACCCCCAAGCCCCTAATTGTAACCACGGCGATGACGGAAAAATAAGTGGTGGGAGAAGAGATGCTGCCTTGAAACGGGAAGTCCCCGGCACTCCATACCATCACCAAAGCGAGACGGCCACAAAACTGCCCCCCTCCTATCCTCATTGCCCTCCCCCAACTTCCATTCCCTTCTCTTTTCACAACAGAGCGCCACCCTCCCTCCATAGACCACCGTCGTTGAAGCCGTGTTGTTATGTGGGACGTCCGCATTGTGAGAGAGAAGACATTAATTTAGCAGTCTTAAGAGAGTCCTCCATTCTAGTCGTTTTCCTCGGCGGGTGAGGTGGGCCCCCGTCGGGAGGGTCGGGAAGAGATATGACGCTGGGGGAGAGGAATGCTCACGGGAGGGACCAGGGGGTTGTTTTGTGGAGCTCATGGCTCGAGGAGAGAGGGGAAGGGGAGAAGCGTGGAAGACGTGGTTGGATTATGATTGAGACTAAACGGCGGCTATACACCCCACTCACTCCGGCGTCTTCCGCTAGCCGGGACTCGGGGATCTTTATTGCAACTTGCCTCGCGAGCGGAGTTGCCTCGTTGGCCGCGCGATAAATTCGCTCCCGCGAAAAACAGAGGGACGGGAGTTCCAAAATAAAAAGAGACCTAAGTTAGCGTTTTCCATCCCACAGCTGTGGATCATTCCAAATTGAAAGCCGCCAATGCGACCTATTAGCATTGAATATAAAAACATTGCCGAAGAGCTTGATACAGTTACCTAAAACGCATAGCGATTCCATATGGTATCAGCATGCACTTATGAGCTATATATTCTGACTGTTATCCGTTTTTGACATTCTACGAATGCTATAAAAATGCATGCTATTGAAAAATACTACCAGTTTTGAAGACCACGTTGATCAAGCTAATCCACATAAAACTGAAATGTAACAACATTTGATGCATAATTTTGAGCTTTCAACCAGCTAACGTCTGCTGAGGTATATATGGACATTTGGGACATTGTTTGTCAATTCTTGAATCTCCCGATCTCTTGAACTGTCCCTTTCGGTAGAATACAACCTTGACGTCGTGAAAGGGTAGCGTGTCCAATGGTTCAAAGAGATAGACTGTGAAGTACAATAACTATTGCTCCTAATAAGGTCACCAATGCCAGATTAACCAGGTTGAAGGGTGGGTGCTATATGAAAGGTAATGCACGAGATGATGTCACGTTAAATTACCGCTGGTAGGTGGTAGAGGGGAAGCCCTTCCAAATATAAATTACCCTTATACACTTAACTCTATAATAACACTTAACTTTGTTATCATTATATTGTAAACAGATTCCACAAAGTTACGCCTGATACGACCAATAAATTATCCTATTCATGAAAGTCAATGTTAGATAAATAAATCCTGGCTACTAAAGAATACCTCCCACAAGGGTGAGTGATGTCCTCAGTAGCAGGGAAGGTTAGGTCTCCGCGGTTGTCTTCAAATGTTTTTCTTGCTCAGCAACGTCATCAGAGGATTTAAAAGAAAGGAAGAAATAGAGAAGTATAAATGAATAGGAACTCGGAATGTCAGGACAATGATAAGACTGGAAAGCCAAAAAAACCTTAAACAGAAAATGAGCATAGGAAAAACAGAAGCTTTGTGACCCTGACGCGCATGGATACACCAACGTGTCAAAAATATCTGTACCAAAACACATATTTGGTGAAATGACCCTAAATTTTAATTTTCTTCGGTCACTAGTTTTATAAGAAATTACGTACAGATCGTTAGCAGGGCCTGGTAAAGCAATAAATTCGATTAATTATTAAGCAGTAACATTTGATTTTTAGCAATATTTTGTTATATAATAATAGAGACCTTTTTAGAATTTATCTTTCAGCAATTTTAAGAACTAGGATGTGAATATACTCATATTAATGACGCAAAAATATATGAATGGCTGAACTTCTCAGTGAGTGAATGATCAAATATGTTTACGTTTTGCGAATAATGAAAAGGTTGAAATAATACAAGTTAATGAACAAAAAATTAGGAAACTTGTGAATTCTTATCACCTTTCTGCCGCAATCGAAGCGACTGAACTCTTCTTTTTTTCTAGATATACATATATGTTTCCAGAGCTAACAGCATTTCTGACCAACTTGCCAAAAAACCAGCCAGTCTTTGGCAAATATATGCATAGGTTGTTTGATAAGTGAATGATACTTTGGTAACACTCAAAGGATGAGATTTTTTAAAGGAGCAAAATCATTGAATTAAATATGCTATTAGCTCAAACTAATTTGAATGTACATGTATAGCACCTGAGATATCACGAGAGAGAAAAATTCGAAAGCTCATTAAATGCTACGAAAATACTCCAAAAATATGAATTCAGTTCATTCAACCTGACATCACCTAATAAACTGAAGGAAAATCCTGAAAACCTCAGCCCATTTCCAACTTATTTAAATAGTTCAACTCCATTCCGTAAAGTTCCGGAACCATTGAAAAAATAATAAAACTCCTTTATAGTTGTATCCCATCATCTCGTTCTACCCAGACTTCGGTTTATATGGAGCAGGAAAGGAGCAAAAAAGGGATAATTTCTAGTATTTGATTCTTTCTTATTTTTAAGGCATCCTCAAGGATTCGTCGAGAACATCCATCGCCAGGTCACTCGCCGCCTGTGCGAGTGTATGTGTGCGAGGGCGGTGGGAGTGGAAATTTAGTCCCGCGCAGGAATTATAATGGGGAGAAAGAGCGGGGAGTCGGGCCGGCGATGGTTTATTGGGACGTTAGTTGATATCGCCATATTTGGCCGCGGTCCAAATTGTTTGCGATGATAAATATTATTTCCGCCGCGTTAAATATGTACCCTTGGAAGGGTGTAATGGCTGGTGAGGGAGCCGAAGGGCAAGACTGCTGAGAAGCGGGATCAAAAATTACCATTCTTCCCCTTCTTATCGCTCCGAAAGAATAATTAATTCGCCTGGGGAGTTCTCTTGAGCTCGGTTATCCTCGAGGGAGTCGGGATGAGCGAAGAAGAAACCATCGCCACGGCCATAACATAAATAGAGCCCGATTTTACGATTTTGAGGAGCTGTTATGCGGTGCTCGGAAAGCGATGAATAACCACTTTTGGGTCGGATTATTTCTGAGATATTTTCTTTCATTTTCTGCTGGAAATGAGTTCCGTTTCCGTCTTCGCGAATGTTACATGACTACAATGTCACAACTGCATTGGCTTACCGTCCATTATTGCGAAAGATAAATTACACAAATTATTATTAAGACATCTTTGCAGGAAATATAATATTCAATGTCTTATATTAAGTAATTTTTTGACATCTTTATTGATAACCATTGAATTGAAATACATGACCGAATTTCTCCAGTTCTGGAAATGAGCATATTTGTTAATAGTGAAAAGGATTATGGATTTCACGTCCTGGAAATAACACTTTTTCGAGCTAAAATACATTTTTCAGCGTCATGAATTCTAACGAATAGTAATGATTTACGAATAATTCTAGTTACGAAAAAGTTGTGCGTTTGGTTTTAAATTTTTTATCGCAATTTTCAACTCGGATATAAGTAGACTTTCTATATTGCTATCCCACTATAGTAATGAATTGATACTTTATGTTTCATCGTATTACGTGTATGGTAATCTCGCATGGATCCGCATGAGAACATAATTTTTCGAACTTTGCAATTGAGTAGTGTATGCCAATGTCAGCCTCGATGTAATTTTCAAATCATCGAAGCCCCACGCTTGTGTTAAGCATAATCTGATACTAAAATCTGGTTACGGTTTTTTCTTCATAACCCAGCTATTTTAAGTGGTGAGTTTTGGAGTGTTGGTTTGAATAGGTATTATGGAGCAGTATCAGCGTAGCAATAGTTGCGACTGTTACCGTGATGCATATGTTTTCGATGTATATGTTTTCTTAAAGCTTAAGCAAAAGAGTCATACGCATTTTAAATGCTTTTGCAGGTCGACTGTCAAAATTTATATTTGGAGAAAGCTCTGTTTGATGACATGTCTCCTGACGTTTCAAATTTAGTTCCATTTTTCCGTCTGTACACCGTCCTAAATTTCCTAAATCTGAGGTCCACATCTAAGAATAGGAACTCCGCTCTTAGAGACAATAGTAGACGTACTTGGGAGCTAAGGGTTGGCTTTCAATGTTTCAATCTTCAAGAGGCAAGTACTTTCACGTAACTGCAAGAAAGACGAATGCATGCTAACGGCTCGACTCGTAAAATGCTCTCCTAAAGATAAGGCACATGGCGCCTTTACTGCGAGCCAGACAATCACGGCAAGAGACGTGGAAAGATGACAAAGGAAGTTCAAGAAAAATAAAATAAGACGGTGAATTTTACTGGAAGGACGCCTCACTTTACATTGCCACCTTCTCTCCCGGCTCTTAGTCCCCACCAGGCAAACACAGACGCCTTTTATCGTTTATTTATGCTCAAATAAGTTACTAATCCCTTTACTCCCTGTTGGCAAAGTTGCAGGAGTAATTGCGGGAGATATGAACCAACGAGCTCCCTACTTATGTGACTGACGAACAATTTTATAGTTATAGAAGGAGCTGCCACTGTAGTAAAACGGTTGTGCGCAGCGTGAGGTTTGCGAGAATGAAAACAGTTTTCCGTTTTTTTTACATATGGGCTGGAATGAAGTGCACCGTATCCATCCTCTTTCACCATTTCAAGACTCTTGCGAAAGATATGGCACTCTAGTGAGGATATTTGCGAGGATATAATCAAGATTGGAACCCAAATGCTAGCGGTGGATGAATACACCCAATTGGCGATTTGGGATTAATCCTCTTACAGTTTTCTATGTTCTAGAAGTCAATTTTATCAAAAATTACTCAGATATAAACCCCTTTACTCACGGCTAACACGGTTTACATTACCTGAATATTCTCCCAGCAACTCGTAAGAATTTTAGGGATTTTAAGAACCAACCATACCGTAAAACGGAAGAACTAAGAACAAAACTCATTTAAGTCAGGCGGTCAGATGAACAATAAACTTATCACAACAGATCGCAGAACGGCATGGATATCTCATAAGGGGTTTTCATTTTTAACAATATTTCAGCTTCGGAAATGAGTCTTTTTACTTCCGTTTTCGAAGCAGCACAAAATAATACTCATTTTAACGAATCTGAAGAGTCCCCCTTTTAACGTAGCTACTCCACATATTTTATTTAGCATGGTAGCAATTATTTTATAATCAAAAGCGTAGGAAGAGTCATATGGGTCGTGGAGACCACGGAATATTCACTTACTTAATATTATTATTGAATTTTTATAGACTGCGGGCGAGTGATAATTAAGTTATACTCAAAAATATGAACAAACAAATATTAGGTGAGCAAATCAGACAAAACCAACATGAAATAAATTAAAATCTTAGCTATAAATACCGGGCACTGGGAAAAAGATAGCAACGGAGGGGTTTGAGCAGGAGACAGGGATCAGATACAGCCAACGAGGAGACAGTGAGCAGATGCAGACAATCAGGAGACAGATATCAGTATTCAGTTATCAGTGGTACGACAGATACAGCTGAGTGGAAGATTTGTTTGTAAAAATATAATCAACCCTTGACAACCGAAGGAAGATTGCAGAGAGGCTGAGTGGACATGAACCGGGATTGTTCATCAGAAGAGCGGTGCCGATTACATCAACATTAGACTGAGTGGATTCGAACCGATTCGCCAGGAGAACTATGCCCGACATAAGGGAAGTGTTCAGATACATGTGTGTCATTGACTCCATTGAATTTCATTATAAATAATTAGAAATGGGATATCATTTATGAAATGGAAAGATGATAAATATTGGATAATGTAATTGCATTTATATTCTCAGTAATTGATATTCTAATACTGATAACTTGCTAATCAACATTATTCAGAGTGATTAACCTTGAATGTGATAATCCTCAAGGTATTGATTAATTGGACATTAATATAATGCAAAACCAGGGACAAGGGTATTTTATGTGTGTAATTCTCCATATTCTCCCCTTTGTTCATTGCTTCCCTTATTAGTGGGATCACCCCACAGGTCCTGCCATACGCTGTTGCAGCAGCTCGCTGGTTGTTGTATAGATTTATATGCAGGAATGCACTCGTTAAATAAGTTTTAACTATCCTGGTACGCGAGTTCACACTCACAAACTCAAGCTAACTTTTTATTTCACGTATTCACGTTCATTCGCATATTCAAGTATTATAACGGTTAATCTCACTCATAAATGGGATCCGTATTATGCACCAACTTCACGTACTGCGGCGGAACATTCTCCTCCCAATTTACGAAAGAGATTCCTTAAACGATTTACGATAGACTTGGTTGAGGTCGGAAGGGCGCAAAACTAAAATTAAGAACTGGAATCGTTGTGGGCAATGAGAGAAAAAGAGAAAGAATTGAAATTCACGGACTCCCATTTGAAAGCACTTTGCAGCCATTGATGTCAGATACGAAGCAATTTGCGGCGGAAACCGTCTTCATCTCTCGAGTAATTCTAAGGAATTTAGGACGTTATCTGTTATCTTCGGGGAAATATGGCGGAGCGATTCGTGCCAGACCATCTCGTGAACTAACTTGGAACAATCATCCACCAGTCGTTCCTCAGTTTTACGTTTCAAGTTCTACTTCGGAAGCAATAATGAGAGGAATATCCAGCTACCAACCTGCTTATATGCGAAGGTATTGAGCTTTAATGTAGGCTTACTAGTAAAAGTGTTAATCGGCAGTTGACGAGAGTCAGTATATTTCTTTGATAACGAGTTTTTTTCAGAGCCATATTTAATTTTAATTTGTATTACACCACAGAAATAAAATACAAAAACACGACCCAGGTATCAATACATTAGTAATATCATCAGGTGCAATCAAAGGCCGGAAACTCTCTTGAGGTAGTTTGAGCGAAATATCATTTCACCTAGAAATCAATTAATTTGGTCTCATTTTAAAGAAAAATATATCACCCTTCCATTAACATAAAAAATTGAACCCCATACCCCATTACTTTCAGAGATGTTTGCCAGAAAATACCAGCACTTTTGTAAGGGAAATGGTACGTGTATGCACTCCAGAGAGACCTTATATTAAAAATGAGGCGTTCCCTACACTTAGATCACATCAAAAAATCAAGTGTGTAGTTAGTGTGTTTTCTCAACTATTTTTGAAAATTAATCATATTGTCACCACAGTAAATTCTTCGGGATCACAATAAACCATCCATTTTGGAGTTTCAAACGTACCGCGTGAAAAAAATGAATCAGGTTAAAGACTTATTTAGATATTTTCAATTAATTACTTACAATTTCTGTCATGTAAAACTATTTTATGGCACCATTAATAATGCAATATTTAGTTCATGGGTCTCACTGTTGGTGAAATTTAAACGTATATATCTAATATGGTCTCTATTATGATTAGGGAACTACCTCGCTCGCACTACCTTAAGAGCCATTCAAGTATTACATAAAACGTTTTTGGGGGTGGGGGGTAGGGATCATCTTACATTGTCTAATGTAGGGAGATCAGGGAGACTAGAACCAATTTACGTAAAATATTTGTCCGTCTTGAAACATTGTATCGTTTCTAAATATCCGGTGTTTTTTTCCAAAATCCTGTGATTGTATAAAACTTCATCAGCTGTGTACCGTTCCGCTTCTACTGTTAATGAAAATGGAACTCCAATACTGCATAAATATACGATGTCCAGTGCTTAAATCTGTACAATGGCTTCTATGGAAAGATAAAACTCCAGAAAGCGAGCATTTAACGAAGAGTATATACAAATACCTTACGTCTTACTTAAGGCTGAGAGGGAGGGGAGGTCATAATTGGCATAAATCGTCTTACGCAATACTTGAAATGCCTCTATGTATTGGGGAAAAAGTGATGGAGGATGGGGCGGAATAAAGGAGAAGAGGGGAGATGAAGAGACGGAGGTGGCAGGTATCAGTGTATAACTGCCTCAAGGATAGGGGAGGGGAAAGGGAACAAGCATTCGTTAACAACACATACATCAGGGTTATGCATTCGTCTCAAAATTTCAAGTCGCTCCAGGACATCGAGCTCACTGGAGGAAACAAATTTTTTGTACATAGAGTTTCTAGGGAAACAAATTAATCTAATAATTTTAAGTACCAAGATACCCCTTTATCTTGAATTTATCGAGGTCATATGATCAGCTCTATTTGGAATTAATCGGGTGCATACGTCAAGTACCTGGAAATAAGTTTGACGTCGTGTAGTGTAGGCTAGCAGGATTATTTTTTCATGCAGATCTAGGGCCTAAAAAAGA
The DNA here is from genome assembly GCA_963169105.1 of Ceriagrion tenellum. Classification (NCBI taxonomy): domain Eukaryota; kingdom Metazoa; phylum Arthropoda; class Insecta; order Odonata; family Coenagrionidae; genus Ceriagrion; species Ceriagrion tenellum. The sequence goes on along the minus strand of OY720634.1, from coordinate 121,079,325 downwards.
GACTAAGTGAGTGGAATACTCAGTATCCACCGAAGAAAATCCTAAAAGAGGCATTAATAAGTGATCAGAAAGGCTCAGAAAGAAAAAAGCGCACGACTCAAGTTAGAAGAAAGATCTTCGCCTGGGAACCCTGAGGCCTTAACGGAAGTGAATCCCTTTTTTTTCAACGTTCGAGGCCATTTGCAATAGCGGGAAGTTGTTTCGGTTGCATTGCCTGACGGATTTTCTCTCGCTTCCTTCTTGGGGCCCACAAGTACTCCTACTCGCTGCCTTTCCTTGCTCCGCATTTCCTTCATTCTCCTTTCCCAATTTCTCGGTTAAAACGTTGACGAAAGTGCGGTGGTATCGCTCGCGCTTAAGACTCCCTTATGCTCCCTTGTACAGAGGGAGGATTCAAGATCCCACACCAGTCCCCTCTCCCCGCCCGCACTTCAGCCTAAAGTTCTCGGGAGAGAAACTTTAGTCACGCTAAAACTTCAGAGGAAGTTGTGATGGTAAAGGGGGGGAGGAAGGATGGCAAGGGGGGAAAAATGGCGGAACTCCCCACGAAGTAGTGTGGGGGGTATTGTGTCATTTATTTATGCTATGGAAACGACCCTTTCTGGAGACCTCCGCACTCCACAAAAGTCGCTTTTAGTTGATGACTTCATCGCACCAAAGAAAAAGAAATGGGTTGGAATGGTTATATGGATTGTTGCCGATACCCAGCCGACACTCTTCCTGCACCCATTTACTCCTGGGTCAAACGGGTAGCAAAGGAACGCAGCCTTACCGTGAGTGGAAGGGCTGATTGTGCAACAGTGTCTATTTGGATACTGTAAGATTAAGCTAACGCTAGGTGTCTCTTGCCCTAAATTACATGCTAACCAACAACAATATCACAAAGCAGCAGAAAGCAGCTTCATTTGTTAAGAAAGGTTATGATAAAAATAGTTGTGTTACTTAATTGTTGAGGGAATTAGGGTGGGAACCTCTATCCGATCGAAGGGAAAAATAGGTTAAATCTTTTACGAAAGTTTGATACAGACAATTTTTTTGCCGGACGTTCAACATATTTTGCTAGAGCCGAACTATTATGATAGAAACGATTACAGGAATAATATTAAGAAAATAGACTGCAGAACCGATATATTTAAAATATAATTTTTTCACGTACAATAAGGGACCATAATTGCTGCAATAGATCAGTTCTGGAATACTGACTAGGTTTAGTACTCATTTTCAGTCGTGCTAAATACCTTAACATGTGTTTTAACTACTTACCTCGCATTAAATCTCCGGCTTGATGTACCTACTCTTGCACGTTTTGGTACCTTGTTGTGCTGTTAATCTGTCACATTAATAATACTAACCAGTAGTTGTATCTTGAGTAGTGTACAGCATGGTAGCATGTTCCTCTACGTATCACTCTCCTAGTTTCAGGTCTGACTGTGCACTGATGCCCTGACTGCTTTTGGCCTGCGCCTGGGATCCGGGGAAACGTGCACAGTTCTGATTTAAACTGGGACGAGAGCTGCATGCCTGATGTGGAATCACTCCTTGCCACACACCCTAGTGGTGGCTTGCACGGTGTTTCGTAGATGTTGATGTAAATGAAAATACTGTATGTTTCTCACGCATGAACAGGTTGTTTTGTGTAGAATAGTGATGAATACCCAGGGCATTGCCAGGCTTTGGTTATGCTTGTGACTCATTTTTAAAAGCTGTTTGTATAACCTATACGGACTCAGAAATAATTTTTGTGCGATAGTTTATATGGAATCAGCTAAGTTAACTATCACCACAGCACATCAAGCACTGAAAGAGTGCACCAGAATGATGCTACAATATTAATATTTTCAAAATATATTACACTGTGATTCAAATAATGAATGGAACACCCATGAATAAGACAAATGAAAATAAGTGTTTTACGTGACAACCCTTAACTACTATCGTGTTTTTTGGCCACATACACACTATTCTCGGGTCTTTTTTTACCCGATTTTTAGAATTGCTCGTACTCAACAACCGTCACCCGCACTGTCTCAAGTTCAACTGGCTCGCTCTCCCCTCTCCCCCAGGATAATATTGTAGCCAAGGTTGCTGTGAGTGGCCGTTTTACCACTACAAAAAAGGAACGAATTACATCGGGTGAAAATGACCCGGCGATAACAGTTAAGGGATACAATGAGATGGAGGAGGTTAACCATTGTACCAAGCACCTTTGATAGTGTGTATTAAGCTTGCAACTCGGGCATGTACAGGGCAGGCAGCATATGTAACTTGCTGAAAATCATATGATGAAATACAACCTTAGGTTCAGTCTGAATGCAATACTAGTTCGAACCTTATACTCATCCCTTAGCGTAATTATTATTCTTAGCTTTTTGGTATGGTTTTTAACGAGATACTTGATTAGAAGGTGGTTCTCAAATAATCACTGATAAGGGTAGAAATTGGTACTTATAGTTCGGATGGTTCAAATAATCCCAAGCAGCATTAAAAAAATAAATGGTGAACTTTCTCACATAATCTGCTACATGGCCAGTGTTGGAAACCGATTTTCTTTGACGTGCATCCTAAAACATTGTACGACGTAGAGCACCTCTTTAATTTTATATTTATCAGAGATGCAGTGCAACATAGGGTTTTAGCGAAGATTGGAAGCGGACTCAGAAATAAATGATGCATCAATAATACCCCTGGTCCATTCAGAATACCGAAAAAGTTCCAAGTTTAGGTAGTCTGCCAATAATCAAATCCTAGTCATCCTTGTGCTTTTGGTAAATGGTAAATTTAGCCATAGTTTAAGCAGTCCAATAGCACTCCATCACAATAGTCAGCGGTAGGTTTATCCCATTGATCTCAATTATTAGATGAACCGCTGTAAATTTCTTTACTGGTAGCTTGATATTCGAGTAAGAGTGTATATTCGCAAGCAGAACTGTTTTTTTTGGGAACGTGTGGGATAGAGAGATATTTGGGAAGATATAGTTGTGATGCAAAATTTGGGTTTTAAGAAAGTTTCAATCAAGCCATATAGGAGAAAAGAGATGAGCATTTCTAAATTATATGATCCTTAAAAAAAGACGGGTCCATTTTAACAGAGGCTTTATTCAAGGGACTTCTATACATACTGGTGATCAAAAATATGCCAATAAATGACGACTAGTAAAATTAAAAAACATCTGCTAATATTAGGACACCAGAGTGATTTTAAAGCCAAAATTTTAACCTTCAGCGACCACAGATGTGAGTTGGATTAATTAGAATAACTCTAAATTTAAAAAAATATCATATGAACCCGGTTGCTCTATCCTTGATAAATGTTTGTTTCCTGCCACTTCCCCAATCCTCCTATCCTTGAGCCAGCTTCCCTCTACAAAATTGTCCTTCCCTTCCCACCCTCCATCAGCCAAACATCCCTTAATTGACCTTGATGGCTACACCCCCCCACTTATATTACCTCCTAAAGCTCTCCCATCCCGTACCCCCCCAAATCAACCTTCCATTGCTATATAAACCTTTGCAATACCTTTTTTACTTGTTAATGAGCATCTGCTGATGACGGGTATTGAAATCTGGATTGTGAAATAAATTATTGACCTTTGAACTGACCAGTGGATTATAAAAGTTAATTTTACTTATCAACATGGAACTCTACAACGTTGAACCGAGTATTATGACGTTTATCAAATAAATGACTTAACTGCAAGCAGGTACATAGGGCCTACAAAAAGGAAGGTACTTTCATTGATAATAAACATAAAATCTAAAAATCCCATGCAAGCAGTAAAACTTGAATATTTGTCGACCAGTATTTTTTGTGCCATGAAATCACTCGGTATAGTGAATCTCAGTAAGTAACAGTGCTGTGAAATGTGGAGATTTCCGTTATATCTATATTATTATAAGATTTTGGGAGATTCTACCAAATATTTGCAATTTTCTGAACTTTTAGATTGAGTTAAATGACAAACATGCTGTTTCGTTGGTTAATTAGCGTCATTGATCACTTAATCCTCGGAAGTGGTGTTTTGATACCAATTTTATGAAAGCACACTTTAGTATTAACCGTCCATTTTCTTTATTTCTTAACTCTTCTTTTCAGTTCCGTTTTGCTTAAATCTCTGGGCAGAAAGTTCTTCTTTCTTTAAATTTATCTATACTTGATCGAATATTGGCTATTTTGACGCAATTATGCCATAAAATTATCCAATATATAAAATCCGAATATTCTTGCAAAATTGTGTGGAACTTATGCATGATGAATAAATGAAAAACTTTGCAACTTTCCACAGTATAAACTTAAATACGACCCAGGTTTCGATTTTTGATAATGATGTAAAAACATCGAAGCCTGGGTCGTGGTAAAAATTTTACTGTAGAAAACTGCAAAGTTTTTCATTTATGAATTATCCAATTTAGCTTTTAAACTACTATACAAATAATATCCTCCAGCATATTAATTTAATTGCAAAAACGAAAGAGAATAATTACAATCAATTTGATGATTCCTAGCTAAAGGATAAACTAGATTTAAAAAAATCTATTTCAGTGAGAGCATGGCTCGAGTTAAATAGCAAAGAGCGTGAGAACCATATGCTCCTGGTTAGGCTGGAGTGTTCAACACTTGAAAACTAATACAACTCAAGTTTTGGGTACATTCTATTGCACTTGAGTAAGGTTTGTGAGCTTTTAACATTATTTTAATTAAATTGGTACACTAATGTTATCATAAGCTACACCATCCCTAAATAAAAAGCTAAGCAATTGAAACTATTACCATGTAAAATATGCATCTTTCTTCCACGCTATGTAAACAATCGTGCGCAATCTTTCAGGAAAAATTCATTTGTTTTATGAACTTTACGGGATAAGGAATCAAATCATTCCATGATAAGTACTTGAGTGATTGCCGGGGGAGAAATGCTCTGTCTCACAGATTTTCCTCCGATACAACTAGCTAAAAATCCTATCCGATCATGGATTTTTCTTTTCATGATTTTAAAAAATCACTGATGTGGAAGATCACCGAATAATATAAATTTTCTACTGTTAAAGAACGGAAAGTCACAGTAGGTGACCCCAGGGGCAGGAGTTGTACTAATGACTTGTTCTTCAGAAATACGTACTATTATTGCTACGGAGCATTCCCAATAGCCATTTGTCACCATGAATCGTTATAATGATTGAATATAAATAATTGAAAAGAATTGGAGGGTATATACTTGAATATTCTTAGTTGTGAGGAATGTGTTTCAAATTATTAACCAGTTTCTGAAGGGGCTAATTAGATTCTTGTGGCCAAATGGTTAAAAATGTTGCCATGTATCCAGCGATGACTAAATAAAATCTCTGGTATTAACCTCAAGAAGTCGATTTTCATCTTCGTGGCAATAAGAATTCTTTTCTCAGACCCTATATTTTCCAGTGAAGACTTACCAAGAGAATTATTGGGAATAGAGCTTCCTAATTTACCTGCTTCCTCGATATTCAACTCGACTAATTAAAATTATTGATTTTATGTATCTTTTCTCCTTCATAGGTAAACTTTCTTACTCAATTATTTTTTCAATTGATTCTTGCCCTATACAGTAAAATAGAAGTGCTTTTTACATCGTTTCCTCTCCGTTTTTTGATTGCTTCAATCAAAAAACGGGGAGGATTAAAAGGAGGAAAAAACGGGGGATTCATATTACCATTGCCATGTTTATTTCACAAACGCCATAGCTTGGTAAATTTCATTTTCCTGGCGTCCGCATTTTGAGACTATTCTATTACGTGGACTATCTTTCTTACTATTCACCCGAACGCTGCCCGTTGCATATCAGAAAGAGCTAGATAAGATTTAAGTTTTCTTTAGTATACGTAAATAAAATAAATTGCTAAAATGGTCGAAAGCTTATTTTTAACGCTACTAATTGACGAGACTGAATCCAATGGTAATCAATTTGATTGGATTAGATACTATGGGAAGCGACCGACAACTTAGGTCATTTGCGCCCCAGGGGACAGGTAAGGGAGGAAGGGTGGAGAGAAACCCGGCGTCGTAATTAACCTGTTCTTAACGAAAGGCACCACAGTTTTACACCTTATCCGACAGACGGAGTAGTGTGCTTGAAGTTCCCTCCAGAAGACTCTCAAGTTGGGATCGGGTTTCCTCTGAAAAATTTCCTACTCTGCAGGAATTCGAACCCTAGTCCATTCGCATATTTAGCTAGTACTCTAGCCACCACACCACACCAACCCAATTCCCAATTGATCCGATTCAGACGTATTCATTTTAGTATTTTTCCTACCTTTTAAATTATAGTTTACGTCTGTAATGGACACATTTTATTTGATTACCATGAGGCGGTTTGGAGCCATAATTAATTGTTAAATTAATTCCAATAGTTATAAAATCATGATAAAGACTGTCCATACATGACAAATGATTGTTTTATTTTTAATTTTGGTGCAGGAAAAGAAAGGGGTCCCAAAATAGTTGATTGACCTTCAGCCGTTGCATTTGGGTTTTGGCGAATAAATTCCTGGACCCTTTTCTCATCGACTGCTTAAAGTTTTGAGTCAACACTATCCTCCTCCCACACGGCTTCGGCAGCCGTAGTCCGCTTCGACCTTTTTAACGGATCATAAAGAGAAATAGATCGAGGTAATGATTGGGTGAATGGAAATATGCCGACCGCAGCGTATCGAGATACCCATTTTTCTTCTGCGCCTGACGCTAATCGACGGCAGTGGCTCGCCCCTTCCTCTTCCTCATGGCCCGTGCTTCCTTTCTTTTACTTTTTTTACCAAATTCCCGATAGCAGCCATGATTAAAGGTATATATCCTGATAACAGCTTAGACAGGCTTCGTGCATGCCAATACATTACTGGGTATCTTTTTTTTAGAATCGAAAGTACTCTTTTTCCTCATTATTCTACTGCCATAATCCAGCTGTATTAATTCGCCTATTCCTTCTGGACCATATTTTAGCATTTCATCAACTTTAAAGAAGTACACTGTGACATATTATCTCAAGAATGTGTGGCATGGGGGTAGTGTTTTTATCTAAATATTGATTACACTACACTACTATAAACTCGTGTTGTGTTCAGCTTCTTCTTTCATTTTGAAACCCAATGATCAACCAAACCCAACTAATCTACTTTTATTCTTTCTCTTTACTGATTCCTAATTATGGAACGACTAATATACGACCTCAATATTAGCCCTCATTTATGTCCTCAATGTATCATCATCATGGTAGTGGTTATTATACGTGTTAGGCAAGTAAATGGGTCATTTATAGCTTCAATTAGCATCCATTTTTTTCCGATCCCGTTTTTGCGAAAAACATCTCAAAGTAAGACAGCAGCCTTATAAACAATAGTTCCACGTTTTATAATATATGACTGGTCAAGAATGTTATGTTAGATTCGCAAATGCTGTATTTGCAGTTTTGTTGAAAAGAAATCTTCTGAAGATTCACGTATGGTTATACTTCTCATTTATCGTGACCGTATGTTACTTCACAGTGCAATAAGATATCCTCTTTTCCCTTTTTACGAGGCTGCGTTCGAGCACATTATAGTTGCACATTATCTGGTCTAACATTCAAGTTTTCAATACATTCCATGGCATAGTTACCCAAAGATTTGCCTAAATGAGTACGGCGAGGTAGGGCATTCGATACAGCCGCAATCACCACTTCACGTTCCTTAAATTCAACTCTGCCTGAAATTACCATTTTCATTCGGGCTTATAACGCACACAGCGTGCGTTGTTACTGCCGATCATCGGGGTCGGATCAAGAATAAATGCAACGACAAGAAAATTCCGGGAAAAGCCATGCGTGGACAAAATTAAACCTGACAGCCCCGATTATTCCGACCCTTTTAACGACCGCTTCTCATTCCCGCAGTTGATATTGCGAACCTCGTGTCCTTATACCTTATACGCCTCACCTTCACCACGCCAGAAAATACCGCCATCCACGCTCAGGCCCTGTTTCATTCTAATTTTCATGCTATTTTGGAGTCCGCAGCGCGAATCCCGGGCCCTATATAAACCCATCCTTATTACCATTTATAATACGGTTAGCGCATAGTGCCTCACCGCGTCCTGTGGGGATGACTCCGTCACGACTCATCGCCAGTAAAATGCGCCCAAGCATGTATAAAAATGACTCGTTTTACTGCCCCGCCCATTTCTGCGTTTTAATTTTAACCGCCTGTCCCAATCTCTGCAAACACTGGCACCGTTTCGCACCTAGATTAAAGAAAAAGGATACAGAGCTCAGCACGCAATAGCATAACATCGGAGACCTTAGAGTACTATGCTAGCCTTACTGAATATCTACATGAAATGAGAAAAAATTCGGAATGAGTGCGTGAAATACAACACATGCAAAAACTGTGCGTAATATTTGGAGCTGTTAGAACAAGACAGAGTGTATTTCTTGCCACGCAATACTGAAAGGCCAAGCGCAGTTAAAAGAATCAAAAAAAAGTTTAGATTACGGGATTGTGGGTACTAAGTGATAGCGAAGAGTTTGCCTTCAAATCCGCATCAAACCTCACGAAATGACTGAAATGAAGGGAAAGGTGAAACTCATAGTTGAACAGATTGGTGACTACTGAAATGTTTCGTCCCTCACAACATTAAATACTGTTGTCAGTTCAGAGTTTTCTAATGCTTCTCAGCCAGTCTTAATTTTCGATAATTTCCGCATAAGTTCTTTTTCAGTAATCTAAGGTCCCTTTAATAATAGATACCTTACATTGGGTGCCGCTTGCCCCAACAGCAGCTCTCAAGATTGCTATGTAAAAGTAAAATGGCCCGTCATGAATATTAATTGTTATCTCAAGGTTATACAAATCAAGAATAGCATAACATAAAGATAGAGCATTTGGTATAACTTCACTGTGCGGATCTCGACGAAAATGGATACTAGAAGGATTGGGTTGATATGATAGCTTGAATCCTAGTTTCCCTTTCAAGGACCTACATTCGAATTCGGGCTTTGAGAGCTTGAGTTTAACTTCGGTGAAGTTTACCAGCAGAATACGATCACCACTTAGAGGGAATTCTTGTAGCAGTATTATTTTCATAGGATTGAATCTTAGCTTGCTCAATTGGCATCTGTTCCCTTGGCGATGTACTTAAAGAGTAGCTAATAGCTAACATTTACCTCCCTCTTTTTTACATGCATTCTTTTCCTTGATAGAGTCCTCTCCAATTTTCAATGGCTCAAATAGCCTCTACTGTCAGCCGTTTCACCTAATAACCATACCACCAAGTGAATCATTTCGCGCAAAACATGCCGACTTCATTATCTTTTGCCAAGAAGACATCTAGTCACTTCTTTAAACCATGACCGCAGAGCATCACTTTAATAAACTGCCCCCATACCGATACTTATAACAGTTTTCCGAACCCTACACTTTCCTCCACTTTCCCTCCTATCCCCACACCTTTGATATTTAATCCCTTTTCCGTATCGCTTCGCGGTCCCCTTCAACACGTACCAGTTTATCCCCCTCCTTTTCGTCCTAGCCGTTTCGTTTGGGCCATTTGCATAATTTCGGGCTTTATTTCGCCAATATTCCCAGCAAATGTGCGATCCATGTGGCGGCGGTGTCGGAAGGAAAGCAGGTGTGTGGGAAAGTAGGATGAGCATTCCCCGGACCTATTCCTCACCTACCTTAAAGTCTATTTATGTCTTAGTTAAGCTACAACATACGGAACAAACCTCTAATAACATTCTACTGAAAGTTGTTGAAAATTCCACAATACGAAATCCTTTCCAAAGCAGAGAAAATGGAAAGGAATTGTCTAAGGGAAAACTTGTCGGCTAAAATTAAGTTCATTAATTACGAAATGAAGAATGCATGAATATCCTTACGATGTGTGATAAAATTATGTTACCTCTTCAGACTATGTGGAAAAAGCTGCAGGATATTAATACTATACTTTTAAGACATTACTACAGTTAATTCATAATCATCCTCAAAGACGTAAATTTCTTTATTGTGTGATAAAAATAAAATTGTCATTGAAACTTTGAACAACGTGAATTGCGATCTTAGGCGCATGCAGCCATAATGATGGAGAATATTAGGAAGATAGCAGTGATTTTTCCATATAGCCTTGCAGAATTTGACAAGGAGTAAAACAATCTGCCCTTGGATTGAAGTGTTTCCGTCCATATTTTAATTTTTAGTAGATATATTCAATGAAATATAACCTTCCAATTAATATCGCCTATGAATCATGATTTTATTTACATAGAATGGATACCAATGTAATTGCACATTTAAGTAAGAAATTCAACGTAATAATCATCATCTTTTATCTTTATGCTCAATCAAAGAAAAAGCATGTCATAAGTGAAAAGTATATTATATATCTATATAGCCTTCTTCGTTGAGTAATATCCCGAAAAATAAAAAAAACCTTAAAAGTGACTTTTGCGGAAAGCAATGCTATGAATGTATAAAAAAATACTGGAACTCCAGATTAATAAACAAAGATCACCAGATAATCAGAAGTGCTCACAAAATCCAGGGTACTAAGGAACAAACGTTTCTTGCTGTATTCGACCATTTTCGATGAAACTGCAAATATACAATCAACCCGTTTAAATGGTTTTCCACCTACAGAAGTGTTAAATCCCAACAGGAAAATATAACTATTCCCTTTCTGGCACTCCCTGCAGCATTTGTGTCAGGAAGATGAAGGCAACTATAACAACCAGAATAGCTCCCGACTATTTAATCACCCCTCGTCATAGAACGACCTCTTACCAAAGATCTTATCGTGTTGCTGGGACAAGGTTATGGAACAGTATTTCCAAGGACATAATGATTCCACCTCACTGTGCGTATTTAAGAAAAGATTCTTTCACCATATTCATATTTTAGAAAACGGACAATTATAAATATTCGCCCAATGAATTATTGTGTGATAACATATAATTTATCTATTTTATAGGTTCCCAAATTTTCAAACTAATTAATAATGTAGTATATGAATACCATTACTATATTGTATTTTTCGTGTGTTCTTAAAGAAAGTTGAATGTCCTAGAACAATAAATATTTCTTTACTTTACTTTTAAAAGTGAAATTCCGAGGAATGGCAGGGTTTTGCTGCCAGTATCGGAGGAAAAATTCTTATGGGAAAACAGAAGAGGAGCATTAATTAAATAAGATTTAAGTCATTTTTCATTGGAACCCGAATAATCGCCAGGAATCCTCTGGACTTCCATGCTCTCGGAACGACATACAACTCGAATCATTTCTTAGAAAATGGGTATCCCTACCTGAAAGTCTTGACTTATCTGAAGAAGGCTGAGGAACAGAATTAAGGAGAGGTTTCGCGAGGGGACACAACTTTGAAGGCAGTCTCCCTATCTCTCTCTCTCTCTCTCTCTCAGGGGTCCTTCTACCCTGGGGCAGCAGGTGAGACTGAAGGTATCGTCATAATCCTCCTTCCCTTTCACCAACCTCTGCCACACTCTCTTACTCCCGGAACCTCCGCTTTCGTCCCTCTTCCCTCCCTCCCTAACCTCATACGCACGAACACTCAAACTGCACCCTTTATCCACCCTCGCATGACTGACGATCGCTGGGAAAAGTTTTCCGTCCCTTTAAGCCATTTGAGGCAACCATTTATGTTTAGTTGTTCTTTTTTCACCCACGTACGTAATATTTTGGTAGGCAGGATAAAGATTCATGCATCATGGCTTTGATGCTATTCCATGAAAATTTACCGAACAATAATGACATTCCAGGACTCCAGGACAAAGAAAGCGAGACTGGTATTAAAAACGGGAGGATAAAAATTAGATCACGGAGATCATTTTTATAATTGGATAGTACACCAGAAGGAATGGGCAAAGTATCCAAGACAAGGAGCAGAATAGCATTAGATAAGGAGGCGTTTAGTAATAGAACGGAGCTGATGACGGTGAACTTGGGTAAGCATATGAAGAAGAGGCTAGTGAAGCGCTTGATATGGAGGGTAGAGCTCTTTGGGGGAGAAACGTGGACCCTCAGAGAAGAGGACGTGAATAGGCTGCAGGCGTTTGAGATGTGGGTGTGTAGAAGGATGGAGAAGGTGCGGCGGACGGAAAGGAAAATGAAGGAGTGTCAATTTATAGTGGGCGAAGAAAGGAAACTTCTGGAAGAAATCCAGGATAGGCAGGGCGGGTGGCTGGAGGACTTAATAAGGGACGATGGGTTGTTCAAAACTGTGATACAGGAAATGTTGTTGGGCAAGTGGAGAAAGGGAAGGCAGAGATTACGTCTCATGGATGGAATAAAGACGGATAGATCGTATGCAGAGGCGAAAACATAAATACTATAAATTAATAGGACCTCGAAAGTAGAGAGAACCCGGAGTTTCTCTGACTTTCAAGAAAACCAGTCTTTGCCTGTTGAGGATTTAATAAAATAATAATCATTAATATAACGAATCTTATGAAATTCAGCGACCGCCGATTGGTCAATTATTGCCGTTTTCGAAACTAGGCAGTGGTCGCGCCACTTTTATGCCCATGCCAGGCCGGTGCAGTTTCCTTGAAGGAGCCACCAAAGTGAGATACCAAGTTTTCGGATACAACTTTAAGGGGATTTGTACATTTTTTGCGCGTCCAATTGGACCTCACGACGGGTATTAGAGTCGGCTAATGTCGACGCCAGGTTTTTTACCGTCATATGACGGTTTCCCCTATCCTCATAGAGCAATGGTTCCGCGCTACCTTTTCCAAAGTATAAATCAATCTTAAAGCTACTTTCAAGAGAAACTCGGAGGACAGTCTTAAAAAAATTATATTATGAAAGTGACCGAAAATCAATGCGGCTACGCGCACAAAAAAGAATAGTAAAGATTGAAAACTCATATAAGTATTCAATTGAGTCCACCTGGATGCAAACCCGCATTTTCAGGCTGACAGGGATGGGTATTAGCAACTTAAAACTGGTCATAATAGCCTTGGTAGATTTACCCACGGAGTTTCAAAGTAATAGATTGTCTACCATGTAGTTTAGACTGTAATGCTGGAGAGACAGACGTGCGTGCCAAAAAATGAAATATGGCTACTATAATTCTATGCCTAGAATAATCTCACTGAACTCATATATACCCACGCAAAGCTACTTACTGCAGTAGAGTCTGTTGAAAACTTCATATTTCTAAAAACTTTATAGCATTTTAAAACCAAGATTCATAATTTTTTTAGAAAATAACATTAGCAAAAAGGTAAAAAAAACTACACGTTTACGTCAAATTTATTTTTTCCTGACGAAAGTAAAGGCAATGTTGAGTAAAAGTGTTAGCCCTGTAGCCCGTTGTAAAATTTTGCTCGGTGTCATTGTGTGTAAATATAGTTGGAATTTAATAATATAATCAGAAAGTAAATTGTTATGATAAAAAATCCACGATATAGAGGTTTGAAAATTCCTTGTTATTTCGTTCCATTTTTTTGGAGGTGTGTGAACTATTCACAACTTGCAAATGTTTTAGAGTTCACAGAAATAGAAGTCACTTGAGCACTTTGAATGGAATATTACATCTGAGTTCAAAAAGAATATTCCATTAATGTGAACAAATTATTTCGGTCCATTAAAGAGATTGAAAAGCATTATTAGAGTAGGTATGCTAAAGAAAAATGTTCCTCCTGAATCCTTTGTGCACTCGATAGTTTGACTGTAGGTACTACGTTAAATTTAGATTGATTAACTGAATGGTATTTTTTAATTATAAAAAATGGTTCCAGTTATGTGAGGAATCAAGCAAAGGATAATAATGAAATAACTTTTACCTAGGAAAGTTTTGCTCTCGTCGTGAATATCTGCCTTCTTCACGTACTCAATGGTGAATAAAATAATCTCTCATCATTAATCACTTAGCTGATTCCGAGATTCTATTTACAGAGTCAACAACCCATCTTACAATATACAGCCAGGGAAGATAAGTTATGTTTCAGCAAAACCTCATTTTATTCCTGAATCTGGTTATCTCTCTTGAAAATGTTACAAGAATGAAAGATTCGCCTCGGTTTTGTACAATTTTGTAAACAAAAACTGTATTGATTGTATGATATTCCTGGGAGGTACACATGGGACACAACATCCCGCGAGATAATACCTTGAGGAGACGCTACGAACCAATTCAAGCCGACGAAAAAAGAAGTTGAGGTATTCTTGCGGCTGGTGAATGCTCATTTTTTTCTCTCTCTCCGACGTTTCCGCGAGCTATAAATTGAAGAGAGGTCTTCCGGTGGGAAGGAACTGGGAGGGAGGGTAGTCTTTCACTTTCTCCTTATAATTCGAAATTTTTCGCCCATTTGAACTCCCATTTCCCTCGGGCGGTTTAAAGTCAGTCATTGACGGCGGACGATATATATTCTTATATATGTACATACCCTTTCGTACGCACATATTTAGGGAGCTTTTAAATCACGTAAAGGGAGTGGAGCGAGAGAGGAGGTCCTTTTTTTTCTCTCAAGAGAAAGAAGAATCGTGCGGGGAAGATTGAGGTGCGCGTGGAGGAGGAGGGATTTAGAAAGAAATCCCATCCTTTTAAGAAAAAGGGGAAGGAAATTCGGGGTAGGGGGAGAGAGGCCCAGTTTTTTCAATGCCATGAATCATCATGACCGATTAAACAATTCCGCGAAGGTTCCTCCGGCGACGTGGGCCCTCGTGGAAGTGAGCAAAGTGCTAAGAAGAGGTTGGAATCTTCAATAAATTGTCGACTCCGCTTCAAGACTTCGTATCCCCTTGACTCTCCCATTATCACCCACGCCTTTTAAGACTTGTCTCCGAATGCATTCGACGTTTAATCTAGAAATTATGAAGAGGAAACTTGGTTATGAAAAAATCCTGACTAAAAGAGATTGACTCTGACTGTTATGCTGACATAAAGTATACTGCTGCTGACATATGCTGACATAAAGATGGGACTAATATATGAAAGGCGCAGGGTTAAAGAGGATCAAGTCCATTTTTAAGTTTATTACCTAATAGCTGAATAGGATGGCGAACGATGCGTGTTATATAGTTACAGAAAAAATCCAGAGATCAAAGAAATACATCTAATGCTGGAATCCTCGACAGTGGTAGGTACAGCTGATTTACTGTCGGAATATATGCAACATACAAACGCCTTATCCTCTATATTCTCTTTGCTTAACGAGGCCAATGTAACAATAAGACCTCTAATTAAAGGTTACGCAATCTGTAATAAGTGATGGAAGTCCGAATGAAATTAACGTATTGATTTTCCTGTCACCCTGCAAAGCAAATTTGAACACAGTTTAGATAATCTTGTTGGATGAGCCTGAGTAAGAGCCATCAAATATTATGTTTGTGAATACACTAACTCTTCACAGACCAAATTAAATACTTCCCATAGAGAAAGAAGATTTTCTTCTACGCATTGATTGATAAGGAAACAGAAATAGAAATTTTAAGTATATCTAAAAAATTTACACATTTTACTATTCTAAATTCGGCTCCTAGAGCCTTGGCAAATGAGCGGATATTACTCCAGACGCCTAAGACGAACACATACATCTACATCTATATGCTACCCTGTGAGCCTCCTCATGTGCGTGTGGCATGGGGTGGTAGGACAAAGCCGTGTAAAGATGTAGGTATGGTTTTTGGAGGTGAATGGTGACGTGTATTATGGGAGTGTATTAGTTGAGCTCAGTTTTGTATTGCAGTCGCTTATTATGCACGGAAAGAACAATTTTTTATACCTTCTGTTCTCTAATGTATCTCTCTTATTTTATATCTTCTGTCAGACCTAGATATGTAGTGATATGTAGTGTAGTGATATGTAGATATGTAGTGATATGTAGTGTAGTGATATGTAGATATGTAGTGATAATGTTCTCTGTATCGCTTTGAAACATACCAGTTCTAAATGTCTCAAGCACGCTAAGCCCAGCGTGTAGCTTCCGAGTCTCTAGGGGCTCACACCTTAGTTCCTCAAAAAGTTATGAATACACTATATGTTTGCTCGTATCAGCTTCTAACAAAGCGTGCTACTATTCTTTGTATTTTACTAATATTTTTGGTTAAATATTAATGAACAGAGTCCTAAATGCTCGCGGCGTATTCGAGGTATGACCTAACCAGAGCGTAGTAGCATCTTTCTCTTACTTTTTCATCCGAGCGCCTTCATATAAAGACATCCTAGTTTCTTTAATGCTGTTCGGCAGATGTTTTATATGTGTGTTCTCCACGATAAATCATAAGTGAAGGTAATAAGATATTTTACTGTATAAGAGGATTTTATGTTTACTACACCTTAAATTCCATTAAAGGGTGAGGTACTTGCTGCATCAATGTGTTGAAATACGCCACCAAAAGCATAAAATGACTTTGTCAATATTTAATTTTCTGAGAAACATACGTCAGCCAGTTCCTCTCAAAATACTAAGCGTGAAATCCATCATTTTTAATTCTCGGAATCCGAAGTGATTCATAATCCATGCCTATTCATTTCCCTCTTCTGTTTCCCCCTTCCTCTCCTCCGCCTGCATTGACCACCACCAACGCGGCTTCTCACCGCTTGTGCGTGGGGCGGTAAGCAATCGACCACAATTCCCACGAACTCATCCGCTCACCAGGTCCACTTCATTCATCTCTCAACGCGCTCTCCTCCAACCTTTAATCGCATGTTCACAATCCGTCCGGTCTAAAAACTCGATTGTGCGGAATGTTGGAAAAACCCGCTGATTTCTGTTCCATGTGCGTAGTTACGCAAACATGATCACCGTGTACTCAATCGACGCATTGAGTCGCATGAGAATTTGAAAAAAGAAATGCCAATTGACGTAGAATGGTGATAAAAATCTTCTCGGGAGTATTTCACTCGTTCAAGGGCTGCGGTTTGCCGGCCAAGTTGGATTTAAGAATGAAAATTTACATCTGTGGAAGTAGGGAATGTAGTGATGTCTCAATGTATATCGCTACTTGCAGTACATTATTTTTTCTAGCAGAATATTTCCTGCTTTTTTACAAATGGAGGTAAACTACAAAAATAAATTTTGAGCATGACAATGAGGGGTACTTATAATAGTCTGTAAATATGGAAGTATTGCAAATCGCCTAATATAGGCGATCAGTCCGTTTGTATTTTGGTCTGTTCAAGTTCCATTAATACCCATAGATTTAATGTATTTCATAAAATGCATAAGGTACAAATAATTTTTATGAACCATGAGAATTTTTATACTTTATGTCATGCAATAAAAATAACAGTGATTAACCTTTACCTTAAGCATCTATAAACCTTTAATAATATATATATCACCAAGTTACTTTATCTTTATCTGTGAAACAATGAGTTCTCATCGATCGATTTTACTACTTTATAATTTACTGGCTGCTTATTATAGCCACTGCTTGCCTACCTAGCTGGAGGCCTCTTTAGGTATAGTGTTTTCTTAAAATATTCCCTGCTATGTATAGTAGCTGGTTCCCAAGGCGAATTGTCAACGGTTGTTGTATTTAGAATTTTGAATTAACCGCCCTGATTTTCCGAAGTGATTTCTCTCTTCCACGAGGTCGCGTGTGTACGACCGTCATGTTGCTGAGGACTTGAATATTTCTGTTTCCTCCACCCGTCAGTTGTGTTTTAATAATGCTTGGACATATGTCAGCCTCTCGCCACGAATAACGAAATATGCCTGAAAGCTATTATATTTCTATTTTTCCGAGAACAAAAGCGTTTGATAACATATTCGTTTGTATTGGATTTTAAATTTGGGGAGGTGATCGACAACTATGGTAATTTGCACCATAAGGGACTTGTAAGGGGAGACGGGTTGAGAGAAACCCGGCGTCGGAATTAGTCTGCTCATAACAAAAGGCGCCAACGGGACCACAGTTGAACCTCTCAGCCGACAGACGTAGTACTGCGCTTAAAGAGCCCTTCACATTCAAATAGGGTCGGGTTTCCTATGAAAGACATCTGCAGGGATTTGAATCCTGGCCGTCCTTATGGTTAGCCAGTACTCTAAACACCACACCATTACAATCTTCTATGACGCATTCATATTGCTATCAATATAGGCACCAAAGCTGCTATTTCGCAGTGAAATGTATTGGCTACCCATTATTAAGGACATTTCATGCAGATACCTCGTTACGGATACGTGAATTATGATTGCTTCCGCTGGTGAATCTTTCTCGTTTAAGCGTGACGCTCACTTTGGTTCAAATTGCATATTAGCAAATACTCGTTTGTATTCCACCTCAGCCTTATCATGTATTCAACTATCCGCCCGAAAGCGCTTCTGGACGTATAGTCCGGGTGTTTGCCTTTAATCTCAATCGCAAACATCAATTGGGAAAAACTTCAATTTCTGAGGGATACACTGTACGAAGAGCGCCCCCAGGAAAAGCGCAGGTAGGGAATTTTGTTGAACTAGCAGAATCGTTCTGGTCACTTGCTAGATTCCACTCACAATGGGGTAAGACTTAAGTCCATTCCTCATGAACAATGACATAATAGATGTACACCTATGTCGTAGAATGTATACATTTTAACTTTCGGAGCTCCAACTACAAACTTAAAGTTCCAATCAAACGAATACATGGTTACGATATAAAAATATAAATGGCCTATGGATAAATTAGAAAAATGTTTCATTTTTTAATCTATCGGTTTTTCATCAATGCATTACATTCCTGTATCATGAATACCATCCAGGTTGCGACGTCCGTCGTAGTGGATAGGATTTAAGTGGTTGATATTTAACATGGTTTTTATAAGCGTAATAAGTGTTACGTTAGGACATTGATGACTTAAGTAATATGAACTGTACTTGATGACTTTTGTATTATGAACCATTTTTAGTCGAGTGTAAATGCAGTCGAATTTTGCGTAAGGCAGCTTGTATATTCTGTGTATTTGATGTGTGATGAATTAACCAAAAAAGACAAAATAAGAAAATGGGCATCAATTTTGTAATTTTTCTTTAGGATTTTTATTTATCGAAAATACGCCTTAGCTTTGACAAAATAAGTCAGGGTGCAGAATGTAGCGATGGCGAAGAGGTACGGATCGAGAACGGCTTACGGATGGAGAGTGGGTTTGATATTTTTTAAGATGAAGAGGAGGACATTGTAATTGCTCATTCTGATAATGAAAATATTACAAAATAAGAGGAATTTGGAGACACAGAGCAGGAAAAACGCAATAAAGAGATTTTGAGTGGATGGCATTCAATATGAATGTGTAAAAAATTGAGGCAATACTGTGAACCTCAGCTATTTGATGGAGCACTTGCTCATAACAATGTGGAAGGAGCAGTAGATAAGCTGGTCCCTGCTTCAGGAAT
The DNA here is from genome assembly GCA_963169105.1 of Ceriagrion tenellum. NCBI lineage: Eukaryota > Metazoa > Arthropoda > Insecta > Odonata > Coenagrionidae > Ceriagrion > Ceriagrion tenellum. The sequence continues at coordinate 121,059,991 of OY720634.1, read as the reverse complement.
AATGACCGAGGAACTTCAAATTAAAATACTCAAAAAATCATAAAAATTTGTTAACCAGAGGTGATAAACTCATCCCACACAGAAACCCAAGAAAAAAAGCAGGGCGTCAGATACAGATTTCCCTTTTAGCATCCGGCCATTCAGTATTACCGATGCGATTAACAGAAATGAAAATTACTATAAAAGAGGGATACTTGCATTTACCTTATGACAAGTTTCTTTTCACACTCATGTTGGCCTATTTATCTACAGGAAATTCTAGATGAAATTGATATGATCACTAATAACAAAGCAGAGAGGTTGCACTGGGAATAGTATATAACTTGGATTCATTTGGATAACGTAAAAACCGCCTCTGGAAGCATTTCTTGGACTCCTGATATTAGCCAGCCATTTGAGGTCTTCCAAAGTGAGTGTTCCTCGTCTTTGGAGTAATTTTGATAGAACTAATATTTTAAGCCAGTTTAGGTGTATAATGAGTTTGCTTCAAAATATATTCTTGACTTTTGTGGTCTGACGATAAAGAGACTACGTTGGAAAGAATTCTGATAAGGTTTCACTCATACGGTCCATTTGAAAAGCCTAAAATTTGAACATGGGAAACTATAATCTCCCTGGTGAGTGTATCACTGTCGATGCAGTTGGTTGGGTTTGAAAACCGTTGTACATACTATTCAGGAATTTATTCTCTCTAAGACAGAAAAGAACAGACGCATGATATTTTGAGCGATCAATTATTCTATAAAGTTTCCTCTTCAAGGAAATCCATATTTGAGTAACGTAAACGAGGCAAGAGAACCTCCAAATTTGGGATAAGGAATCGTACTGGACGTTAGTAGTCCTTGTCATGGGAGCAAATCGAATGTAGCTTGGTATACTGTTTTTTTCTACATTGACTCCGTAGCTCAAATTTTAGCCACAAGTTGAAAAATATTTTCCTTCAATTTAGGAAATTGAACTCGTCCTCGTGATATAATGATTAATTTACTACCATACGTAAAGTTTAAGAGTAAAATGACATTTTGCATTAAAGTCACATTTTGGTATAAATATACTAATAAAGTAGTGAAAATGATGATTAATACATTAGACAATTGATAGACCACAAATAAGTAAAATATCTTGGCATCACTTTAACTTCAGATATATCCTGGGGAGCACACACAAAATATATGCGGCACTGCATTAAAGAAACTTGGTTTTTTTAAGCGTAGGTATAATAGGAAGGTCCTCGGATGAAAGAGTAAAAGGGTGATGCTAATTCGCTCTGGTTAGGCTCGCCGGCTTCCGGCTCGCTATATATTAATACCTCAGAAGTAGAAGTGATACCTCAGAAGTATTGGTAGAAAAGGTGGCGAGGAAACAAATACTAGGACGGTTGGTCCGAGTGGATTCGAAAAGGACAGAAAAGATTGGAAAATTTTCCTCCTAAAACTTAATTGTTTTAGAAACGTTTGCAAGGGAATTGCAAACGGCCTGGATATTATATTTGGAGATGTAGAAAATTCCTTAAATAAACCTGCGCTACATTATTGTAAATATTTATATCGATTTTTTCTATTGTTGGGCCACGATTAAATTCGAGGTCATGGGTTCTAACGTTCATTCGTTACATTTATGGTATGAAAAGTATACCGCCGGAATGACAAATTGACAGGGAATCAGAGTAAAGAAATCTCAAACGATCGCAAATTCACTAGAGCACAATGACTATGTAAACATTTCAAATCTGCGACTCTTGGTTGTTTCCAATATTTATGCATGTATTTAGTAATATCAGGCAGGTCACGAAGGGTTAAGATCGGCGATACTTACTCAGAGGAATTCTATGCCAATTCAGGTGTGCCGCAAGGATGTGTACTAGGACCTTTAATACTCTAATCTATGTGAACGATATTGGTGGAAATATTAAGAGCTCTGTTAGGATGTTTGCAGACGATTGCATTATTTACAGAGTAATGGAAAAAGTTGATGATGGCGATATCTTACAAAACGGTCTAAACAATTTGGAGAAATGGGCGGATGAAAACGGCATGGTCATAAATGCTAGTCAAACAAAATTTATAAGATTCAGGAAAGGAAAAATAGCTATCTCAAATAATTATTACATTATAAGCAAATTTTTGATGGAAGCCAATCTCTGTAAGTATCTTGGAGTGACTTTAAGTAGTGATTTGCAATGGGGGCCGCATATTGAAGAAATTTCAACCAAAGCTTTTAGAGTGTTATACTTTTTGATGAGGACCCTTGGAAAAAGCTGTAAGAAAACCAAGGATTTCGCCTATAAGTCATTTGTTAGGCCTAGTTTTGAGTACGGGGCGTCAGTCTGGGACCCTTATATGGGAGGGGAGAAAAAATAACTAGAAAAAGTTCAGCGTTTAGCCGCAAGATTTGTATTGCAAAATTTAAAAAGAAGGCTAGTGTAGCGGAGATGATGAGGGTATTGGGCTGGGCATCACTCGAATCAAGGAGGAGGAAAGCACATCTCAAGTAGATGCATAAGGCATATATTGGTGATCCTGCGTGGAGGGATATATCCAAAAGGATAAATAAGCCTAGTTATCTGGCGAGAAGGGACCATAAATATAAGATAGAGCCTCCAAGGCAGCTTTCAAATTCATTGAAATATTCCTTCCTGCATCGGGGGATAATGCATTGGAATGAGTTGCCCAAGAAAGTGCTAGAGCCCTTTCCAAGTAGAAAACAGCTGTTGATGACGAGATTGAGGGGAGTTGTACTGTAAGGATTTTTCTCCCTATATATTTCTATGTAATAACTTTGCTTTTTTGTGTTTTGGCAATTTCTTTGTTTTACTTTTTACATGTATGTATATTGGGATTTGCTCGGTTCATGCCAATCTGTGTTACCACCGGACCATATGGTCTACTTGTAACAATTTCTTTAATAATAATAATACATGTTTAAACAAGTGCAAAATATATTTTCATCGCAATCCACTTGTCAAAACCTTCGCATCTTGATCTTGTCCTACATTAATATTAAAGATGTGTACGAGTTTTATTAAATAAACAAACGGCATACGGAAAGGAAACGATTTTTCATTCCAAACAAACAATTTCACTTCATGACGATTGGGCAACGCAGCAGCGCTGAGAATGTTTTTGCATTACGTAATTCAGGAACCCATACGAGAGTTAAGGTATTTTACAACCATTACTTCAAATTTTTCGATCATACTAATATTTTCGTCCCTTGGAAATTTTTAACGTTTCTTGCTCTAAGAATCGTTAGTCGACTAATCCAGTGCTGGCCGAAATATTCTTAAAAATTCCTCAGTATCATAAAATGGTGAAATTACATTTTTCTCTCTCGCAAACCACTGGCATTCTGCTTTCTGAACTGAATTCTGGACTAAATTTTAAGTTAAGCAAACGGGTTGCAAGTCTCCCACTTTTGATGCCTTTATAATTGGAGCTGAAACTAAAATATAGGAGAGCTCGCGATTGAAAATGAAAACATGAACTGAATATTTTCTTGGGAGACATAAAAATTCAGGAAATAGACTTGCGCTACATTATTATAAATATTTCAATCGATTTTCTATAGAGTTGGGCCATGATTACATTCAAGTTCATGGGTTCCAACGCTAATTTGTTACTCCAGCATCCTATATGTTAGCACGCAATATGAAGACTCTAAGGGGAGAGGACTGAAACATCATGCTCTAAACTTCATAGTGGTAGGGTCGCATAGGTATGGTATGGAATTTACGGTCTTTGCATCTTTTATCAAAACGATTGTGACCTCATTCGCCAATGTTTTAGCAAAATGACCGCTAAAATTAATGAACTTCTATTTCATGTGGTTCCTTGATATCCTCCATTGTGTTTGTATGAAAGTTAAAACTTCATCTGCAAACCATCGTAGCTTCCAATAGGAATATTTGAATACTGTAATTCATCACTGGATATTCTCTATTTATAGTAAATTTGAAAAATATAGAATGCAGAAGCAGTTCCTGATTTCTTTAAGGTAAGTGGATATTAATATTAGATAGAAAAAACTTTTCATCTTCCATTTCCTTGCAGGTTTAAAACATATATTTTAATCTTCTTTTTTCTCCGATTGTCTTATGCTGCTTTGAATTGAAACGAGAACTGCAAGCTTTGAGTCTACGGGTAATATTTTCAAAATCTTATTTCTAATGCTCAACTCGTAAAAAAAGTTTTACTGGTTAGAATGGACTGATACACGTGCTCCTGAGTTGGACATTTATGGATGTCCAATATTGGATGAATGTCCAACATGAATTTATGATGTACTATCATCGCTGATTATCGCCGAGAAAATCTTAACCTTCTTTTCATATGCAGAATATTAACCTGAGCTTAACTTTTTCCACGTCTTGATCACTGCCTATGGCTTTTGGCGTGCCTACACAGCGGTGAAATGTTGCTCGCCATTGCTTTCAGCCATTTTATCCTACGTGGCCGGGTGCAGGACAGCCAGCAAATTTTCCCTGGGCACAGGGCTTCATTCTGCCTGCCACTCAGCTCCTAAGGTTTTTTCTAACCGGAGATTCATTAAATCTGCGTCGACTTCCTGCAAAGAATCCGTTAAGTTTTATTGCTCCTTAGAGGTACCAAGCATTATCAACTCACCCCTTATTACCAACGCTAGTAAAATATTATTCAAGAATGTATTTATACTTGCATGAAAATTCACCTCTGCCATGCATTATTATTTCATTCTGTTTACCATCATTATTAAAATCTTCCACTCAGAGTGTTCGCCTATAGAAAGGAAATCTGAACAACTGACTCTGGAAAAATACAACTGAAAATTGACAAAACTGACGGATAATGTTCAAGAAATCACTGGTAAAATTGCATTCCCTACCAATATTCTTGTAAGCTGATTACTTCAAATCTTAAAAAATCATATCGAGTTTACTGGAGAGAGTATTTATTTCATTCTCTCAGATTATCGTTAGATCCAGTTATCCCTACAGGCTATCTTTACTTAAAATGAATAAACAGATATACAAAAAACTCCCGTATTATTGTTATTAATTAGTCAGCTATCATCATAATGTTTTAAAATCGGTTCAGTAATTTGGTATTTTATAATATTTATCTTAATTTTGACAAATGTCACTAGAGTATTCCACCGGGTAAGTAGGTACATGCCTCCCGACGTTTCAGAGAACGACTTGTTCTCCATAGATATTCAGAACCCCTGAAGGAGGGATGGAACTCCTGAATGATGGAAAACAAGTCGTTCTCATAAACGTCGCGAGACATGGATCAGCTTACCCGGTGGAATACCTGAGAGATATTTATCCAGTAGATACGCCGGGAAAAAATATCATTCATTAATTTAGACAATTTCGCAAAACCATGACCGTAAGATAAAAATCTTTACGCAGTCTTTCTGGAAATGATTGAGAGATTTATTATCCCCCATCGTCACTTAAATTGAACGAAAGGGTCATTTTTTCAATAATTCATAATAAAAAAAGAACCCATAAGGCGTGTGTTGAACTTTTCCTCAACCTCTATTTTTTCTGCTGTTTTTCTACTGTTTACTCAACAGGGGGGATGTAGACGTTCCTTTGAGCGGTCCCATTTCTATTTTTTCTCCGTTATTTCCGACCTAGCTATGGAGTTTAATGTTACTCCTCTGCGTATGCCAAGGTTGAGACCTCGAGTTTCACTTAGATATGAAACGTTTGAGTTTTCTTTGAGTCATACTCTGCCATGTGTACTCTTGTAACGGAATTTTTATTTATTTTGAACATTCTAATCGACCATGCTTCTTGCAAATGTGGGAGTTTGCTGAGTAAAATCTACGGATAATTTTTGGGCACCAAAGTTATTCTTCGAAATTTTCCCTATTCTAAATCTTTACAATATTCCAATTTATGTCTGCTCTACCGATGGCCTTTAGTCTTTTCCTTATTCATTATTAATACAATATATTTTGCTTTCTTTTGTCCTTTAAGAATTTTGTTGGCTGACTTTCCTTTTCTTTACGCTAAGCATAAAACTCAACTTATAAGAATTATTTTTCTCCGTTCTAAAAGATTCGGTAATTCTTTCCTAATAGGAGAGAAAAACACAAGTGCGCCTTTAGCCAAATTGTGTACAAAATGTTAGCGCCGTTTCTAAACTTTGGCAGCAACATTACTTAAAGCTATATGATGATTCCCTAATTCCTTCTGACTTCTAGCACGGACCTACCACGATGGCGAGGTGATGATGATGATATGAGTGACAATAAATGGTGAATCCAAGATATAAAATTGGAAATTCAAGTAAAGTCATGATTGAATTGGGCGAAAAAATTTTAGTTTCGCTTGAATGCTTCCTTCTAAATTCAACAATGATTAGTTATACATGAATTGTACACTGCATGTCATTTTATATTTTTTATTCAAATGAAAGTCAACTTGCGAGTTGGTAGCGATTGGTAACTTGGTTTTCGGGCGAAATTCACATCACAGCATTAGAGGGAAAATAATTAAATTTCCTTATGCTTCTCTCTCTTTACTTTATTAGTAATAAACAACTACTTATTAATTCGTTTCTATTGAGAAACAAGATCGTTAATAACTGGAAATACGAACTGTAAGCTCCAATAAATATTCTTAACGTCAACATACACTGTATTGCCAAGAAGTTTCGTAATAATATTATGTTTCAAAGCCCTAATTAGTTTTTCAATAAAGATATATCCAACTCAACATAACATCTTGACGTGTAAAATTAGTTAATAACTACAATTTACAGCTCATCCTTAAAAAAATACGGCGAAATGAACGATTTTAACTAATGATGTTAGGTTTTCCCGAAAACTCGCATTCGCGCAGAATCTTTGGTGAGAAAAGTGTGTTAAGACATTAAAATATTTTGAGCACATATTCAATCGTTTGTATTTACCCAAAAACTTTGTACCATATTTTGCATTGGAATCATTAAGGTGGAAAGTAAAATATGGTTTTGAATAGGTCCATCATTTTTTTGGACTAGTACAAGTAGTGTTTGGTTAGGTATTTATGAGTAAAATGTCCGCCTTGTGAAGTAGTCACGTGACTAATAACTTGTAGACTTGTAGCTCTGAGATACAGACCCCTGGTCATTGTGAAGGGAGGATGTACGTAGTCTAGCTGAGAGGAGAGGAAACTAGTGGTGGAGGTTCGGAGGGGACAGAAGAAATGGATGGAAGACATTTTGAATGAAGCCGGAATTTTAAGATAATAATATAGATAGAATATAGATTTGATAGTATAGATTTAATATAGATAATTAAAAATTTAAGATGTCAACTTTTACTAAAACCACTCGATTTATTCAACAACGACCCAGGTTTCGATGTCCATTCACATCACCTTCAGGTATTTTCAGGCAAATAGAGGCCGATGTGCAGGCCTTATATAGTAAATATTACCAGGTGGGGAAAAGGGGGGGTGAAGAGAACAATGCAGGAAGAGGGTGGTCACGGGAGGGTAGGGAGGGGGGCTAGGAGGACGAAGTGGAGGGGATTAAAGCTTTGAGGATGGGGGAATAGGCAGGGAGCATACATTCATTAACAAGAAATTTATCAAAGTATGCTTGGTTTTTAAAAATTTCTAGTTGTTCTAAAGCATTCAGCTTACGTCTGTCAGTTGCAAAATGGAGAGGTGTCATAGTAACAGTTTAACATAGTAGTTTCCTGAAGATGATGTGAATGCACATCGAAACCTGGGTCGTTGTTGAATAAATCGAGTGGTTTTAGTAAAAGTTGACATCTTAAATTTTTAATGATGGAATACCACCAAGTGAGACTGACGAAAGTGAGTGATATTAATATAGATAGTGGACAACAGTGGTGAAGAGGGGAAGGGAAGGAAGAGCATAGTAATTCTGGACAATGAGGGCGACGACATGAGGAATTCAAGAGAGATCAAATGACAGGTCATCCGTAGCGGCCAATATTCTTTGCTTTTACAGACAATTTCTAATTGTTTCTAATTAAAATATTCCAGTGATTTGCTCTTACTTATTGTACAGAAAAAAAATTCCGATAGTTTCTAAATTTAAATTTTGCAATTCATCATTAAAAACATTAATTCTTTGTTAGGGCGGCAGTGTGCTTTTCAACCCAACAGTTGATAAATCTAAGATATGAAGCTAGACCATAAAGGTATTGGAATTTCATACCGATCTGATATAGGTTTTTTGACCCTGCAACCAACATTTATTCTATGTAAAGATAAATATACCGGGAAAAATGAAAAATGAGTAGCTTCCGAAGTTCAACGATGGGGTCTATTTACGCGAGAAGACGAGGAATACCATGAGTGCATTTTCAATTTTATTTTTTAACGCGATTCTGAATTGCAGATGAAAATGCAATATTTATATCAGTTATGGGCCTTCTATTCGTAGATAACTGTTTGAAGAATACCTACTTTGTTTGTTATTAAGTGATAACTTTCAACGATAGAAAGGTTCCAAGTACCCTTTTCGGAAGCCATCTCAACATTTTATTATATTTTCCTCGTTCGATTCTTTAAAAGTTTTGTGGATTTCTATTTATTTATCAATAATTTGTAAATTGGGTACACAAGGACATACAATCGCCTTTGCGATATTTCTGTGAATAAGTTATACCCAGCTAGGTGAATTTGACGCCCATTTGCATTCCATTGACATTTTCGTCTCCATTAGATCCAATAGTATTCATTCGTAATGCTTGATTGGAATCGCTGTAAACTTAATGCCACGCTAAATGAACTATTTTCTGTTTATTTGCCACTGTTGAAAGATTCATACTTACGTTTTCTAATGTTCACAATATATGATACCATATCTAATCATATATTCTGGACATGAAAAAACACAAGTAGGAATCTTTTCACAGCGGCAAAAAAATATAAAAACAGTTAACTATGCGTGGCATAAGTGATTATTCCATGACTTAAGTATTCCATGTATTCTTTTGGATTTGAAGGAGAAGGAAAAGTCAAAATACGAAAGTGTTTGTCTTGAAGGAAAATATATTGGTGGTGTAATTGGTTAACACACCCGACCGGCAATTGGGAGATTCGGGTTCGTATCGGCGTTCGTATTTTTCATGGCAAATTTCTACCCTAGGTGTTTATGATACCATGCTGAAAATACATTAAGAGACATTTCATGAAAGTTTGAGGTCATCGTGAAAGTTTTGGAAGAGGTAAAGGCATCTGATGAAGTTTCCTAAAGCATCGACAAAATACTGAATGCATTTAAATATGTAAATATAAATTTGGGGTTGATTTTTTACAAAATCATATATTCGATAGTCCTACACTTTCATTGCTTCGGCGTCAAACTTGGCATGACCTTCTTGCCCAAGCAATCCCATATGTAACTGCCAAGCCCCCATTCTATGTATAATACCATCAGCCCCATTGCCAGTGTATTTCAACCACTTTTTGGTAAGATGCTCCACGGCGAGGAGAGAAAGAGAGAGAAAAGAGAAGAAGATGATGAATGATTCGGCGTGGCAAATGGACAATGAAGTGGAAAAGGTGAGGATTTAAAGGAATCGGGAGGGATGAATGAGTGAGGAGGCGAGAGGGGGGGAGTGAAGGAGGAAAGGGAGGGGAGGCAGAAGAGGAAGGGATGGCAAAAAGCGGGGAGTGAGAGGGGGGATCCAACGGAATAGCAGCCCTAATCAATTGATCCCCCAGGGGGTGGGGAGATGGGATAGGCGTCGGAGACAGAAGATGGGAGGAAGGGAAAAAAGAGGTAGAGGTAGCGAAGGAAGAGGGGGAGGCGGGAGGGAGGTCGGTAGAAAGGGAAAAAGTTAAAGGGAGAGTAACAGGAGGGAGGGTGGGCCATCGAGAAAATTCAAAGGTGTGCGAAACTGGATCGGAAGGATTTTTTTTTCGTTTATTTTTCTTCCTCTCATTGAACCTTCCGCAGTACACACCCAACCCACTCACATATGTATTTCCCTTCGAAATGGCCTCTTTTCTGCTCAACCTAGCAACGTACATGTAGATATGTACTCCTTCTATTTCCAGTTATTTCTAAATATTTCAAACTCCATGTTTGAGATCGTTAAAATTATAAAATATTGTAGTTATACGTTATTTAGTTATTGGAAAAAATATTGCAAAGAATTCTGCAGTGTAAGATGGTTAAATGTAAGATTGAATTTAACAAAATCGTTATTAATTTAATTCACTGCCTCATAAAGCCAATTTATACTAATTTTATTCGATAAGGCAATAAAAATAGCAACAAAAGACCATGATTATTTTTGATAAATACCAACTAAAGCAGGTGTGTATAGTACGAGTAACATTTATACTCTTTGAAATCTTTAAAATAATACCTTGTACTGCCTCTAAACCTTGGGTTCTTATATAATTCCATCCTTTGAAATACGTCATAGTACTTTTATTGCCATCAGCCGATCCTATTATCTTTATATTCCTTCTCCGTAACTCATATTCCCGTCTATTAAGATGTTTAACTTTTCCTCATCTCTGATTACCTATTTAAATCATCTTCCCAGCCTCATTCTACCTCATTCAGCTGTTTTCACTCCTCTCACACCATGCCGTACCCTTTTTCATTCGTATTCCTCTCCATCCACTGTATTTGTTCTATTCTCTTCTTCACCCACATTCCGGTAGCTATTTGATAAGTACAAAGCCAATCTATCATCCCACAAGGCAGGTTTCAGTGAGGCTTTATGAAAACTAGATATTCGCAACTCCAGTCTACTTAATAAGATAAAATTTTGAAGGACAAACCTACATTGTCGCAATAGTGAGAAATTCAGAGAGGAAAAATCAATCGCCTGGACTGGAAATCGAACCCAGATCCATCGATTTCGCGCCGAGTGATCTAACCAATTAAGCTACCCAGGAGTCCTCTTCCACTGTGAGTCTCATTAGGGTGCAAGTAGTTCTCACAGGTACCGTGCATCTAATGTCAGATTTACCCACACTTATGCAAGCACTAAGCGCTCTAGTCCATGGGGTAAAGCCCAACTTTAAACACAATGGTTGCACAATGGTAAGAACCACTTACTCCTTAAAGCCCTCATAAAAATCGCATAGGAAAAGGACTCTGGGTAGCTTAATTGGCTAGAGCACTCGGCGCGAAATCGAGGGATCCGGTTTTGATTCCCAGTCCAGACTAATGGTTTTTCCACTATGAATTTCACACAATTGAGTGAACATCAGCGGGTGACTCCGTTAAAGTTACTGCGCGCCTAGTTCCGTAGTTCTTTGAAACCTATATTGTAGAATTAGAAATACAAACATCTGACCAACCAAATCAAATCAGATACATTTTTAATATGGCAATTTAACCACCCTTAACGGTGTCCAGTTATGGGACAACTGCCTAAAGTTTCAATGCCAATCAATAATAATCAATACTACTTTTTCCGTCTCCGACACTGGCGTCACTCCGATTTACTTTATTTCCCTCTGTAATTCTCCAAATTCCTGCCGATCCTACTTCGTTTACCTGCCTTCAAATGTCTTTATCATTCGTGAGGAGAGGGGGGAGAGGGCGAGACGCAGAGGAGAGAAAGGGAGCGACGAAATGAGGGTTCTTTCGACGGACAGGCGCGGATTCTCGGCCCGAGGAAGTGGAAGGGTAAATCCCACGGGAAGAGAGAGGAAGAAATGAAAGGGAAAGGACTAAAAGGGAATGGTGGGGAGGAGTGTAAGGACGGAAAGGAGAATAAGGAGAAGATGGGAAGGAAAGGGAAATTGCGAAGGAGAGGAGAAGTGACGTAGAAGGGGGGAAGTTGAGGAGGGGGAGCAGGAGGGCTGAGGGTGGAGGCGGACGAGGACCTGAAAAGAAGAGGAATTACTGCGTCTTGAGGAGGAGTGAAGTGGAGCGGAATAAGACGAAGGGAAGGGGAAGGAGGGGGGAGCTGGCCTCGAAGGTTATTGGCGGGAGAGAGGGTGGCGGAGGTGGGAGGGAGGAAAGTAGGAGGTAGGCAAGAAGTGGGAGATGGAGGGAAAAAGGGAGAGGATTTGCGAAGGACGGTTCGGTTTGAAAGCTTGTGCCGAAGTCCACCCAAAGGTAGGGATTGGAAGACGCCGAGGAAAAAAGATACCATGATATGAAATATGAAGTATAAATCGAGATTTCAAAGAGGACAAAGCAGTGCATTGAATACGCATCGTGTGTTCGGGAGATTTAAGTGGATGGTCGAATCCACGCAAAATTAAACATAAAGCCACTCACATGTCCCTCAATTATCTTCGATTCTCAGGGGTTTTGTGTAAAAACATGCTACGATGCGAATATACTACCAGGCATCAGTCCTTCATTTTAATAGATATCTAAGATAAGGCTCTCCAAATCTATCAAACATATGCGGCACAGTATTAAAGAAACTAGGTTTTTTTAAGCGTATGATGGGAAAGTTCTCGGATAAAAATGTAAAAGAGAGATGCTGAATCGATCCACGTTAGGCCACATCTAGAATACGCCGGGAGCATTTGGGACCCTGGTCATAAAGATTTAAACAAAAAATTAAAGATATAAAAAAAAGCTGCACGCTTTGTAAAAAACTGCAACGAGCCAGCATATAGTGTTTCACAACTTTAAGAGGGATTAATACGGGAGACTCTTGAGACTCAGAGGCTAGACGCTAGGCTTTGATCGCTTGAGAAATTCCGAACTGGTGATTTTCAGGGTGACATAGAGAATATTATCATGGCGCGCCACTACATCTCTAGTTCTGAAAGAAGCGATAAAATAAGAGAGATACACTGTCGAACAGATAGGTACAAAAACTATTTCTTTCCACCCACAGTCAGTGACCACAATACAAACTGAGCTCCACTAAATACACTCCCATAATAAACGTCACCATTTCACCTCTCAAAACCTTATCCCTTATATCTTTACTAGGCTGGTGTCCTAACTTTCCATGCCACACACTCATGCTGCGGCTTGCAAAGTAGTTTGCAGATGTAAATGTAGATGTATCTTTATGCCCTAACGCATCTCTAAATGGTTATTCTAATTAATGTCAATCTACAGGTCCGATTTAAAATATACTAAATTTTCACTATTAGTACACAGCATTGTGGCTACCTTGATATCGAGAGGCTATTAAAATATCTACTTTCATTCATTTTTTGATACCATCTAACTCATTTCATTTATTTTTTATCCAGTAAAAATCAGTTTCAGTTTTAATTACATATCAGTAAGATGTAACTTAAAATAAAAATAAATTCTTGGACCCTTTGATATTCGTTTAGCAATACACAGGATCTGGATTCATTTTGCCAAACATTCAAGCATCAGGGCTAGATGTGGAATACTGTAATGCGGTGCACGATCACGGCGCGATGGAACAACCGACACGGAAGAGTGGAAAATGAGGTAACTGTTGCTGCGTGAAAAAGTGATATTTGACCGGTTGTGATATATATGTTTATTATTAGGTTAAGACATTGTCAAACGAAAACTAGTAGAAAATATTTGAGTCCAATAGTTGACTCAATATATAATACAAGAATAGTTGACGTGGGGATTAAAATTAATGGACAGAAGATAGATATGCTGCGTTATGCAGATGATATTGCTGTGATCACAGAGACCAAAGAAGATCTAGAAAGGATGTTCGACACAATGGGTAGGATTTTCTGTAAACAGTATGGCATAAACAAACGCAAAATCAAGGTGATGGTTTGCAGTAATGAAGAACAATATGAACCCCCAATAATGAGAATTGGAGGTGAGAAGCTATAAGTAATAGAGGAATTTGTCTACTTGGGAAGCAGAATAACAAGGTAGAACCCAGAAAGAAATTGTAAGGAGAATAGATCAGGCCAAAATTGCATTTTATCTTAGAAAGAACCTACTCACCAGCAAGAACATTAGTTTGGAAATAAGGAAACGGATGATGAAAGAATTTGTTTGGAGTGTGGCCCTATACGAGGGCAAAACATGGGTAATAAGAAAACAAGAGAGAAGGCAGCTAGAAGCCCTGGAGATGAGGCTCTACAGAAGGATGTTGAAGCTCAGCTGGAAAGATAGAGTCACGAATGAAGAGGTACTGAAAAGAGTTCAAGAAACCAGATCCCTGTGGAGGCATATCCAAACGAGAAGAGACAAACACGTAGGGCACATTCTAAGACACGACAACATCGTTTTAACAATAGCAGAAGGAGCTATAGAGGGAAGGAATCGCCGGGGACGACCAAGGATGTCATTCATGCAGCAGATTGTGAATGATATGGGTTGCACCACATACACGGAAATGAAGAGGAAAGCAGACAGAAGAGAGGAATGGCGTACTGCTGCAAACCAACCCCAGGGTTGAACACTGAAGAAGAGAAGTTGACTCAACAGTGAACGTTCTACGAAGTGAACACACACTTTGGAAATGACTCATTGTAAAGTAATGAGTACGGTTGATTCAAATTGAAGAAGATTTAATAAACATGGAGATGATATATGGAAAATATTCAGCGAAAAAAGAATAAAAAAGCTGTAAAATGTTCACTCAAGCATCACTCATAATGGCATTGAGTAGGAATGTGGAAAATAGTGTGAAATAAGGAAAAATTAGGGGCATGGATGACGAACTAAAACGAGTAAATAAAATTTTGAAGGAATATAGGAGAAGTAAAATAAGGCGGTACAGAGAAATTACAGACTTAGATAAAAATATCTATACAATTCGCGACGTTGTAGGAACTTTCAGGAGAAAGCACAAAAGGTAGAAGGTAAAATGGAAAACAAACACTGCTTAAGGCAAGGCAATTTTAAATGCCAACAACCAAAACATGATGTTATTGATCGAGTGCGAGGACAACTAGAAATACGTTGAGTAGTTCTAAAACACGGTCCTTTGAAAAGTTCGACCTCAGAGAAAAAAAGAGTGAAGCGCAGAGGATATGTATCTGAAGACATGGCATACGAAATACCAGCCAAACAAGTGAAAGAGATTCCGAGAACTTTAAGGCTAGACGCATCATGGGAGAAGCAAAAACAATAATCTTTGTGATAAGAAAGACAATCGAAGAGAGAAAAATGGGGTTGGATCAGTTACGAAGGAAAGAGAAATGGTAAGTGGAAGGGGGACATAACAAAACATTTTCTTTTAATGAGAAATATAACTGAAAGAAGGTTTGGTCTCAAGAGAATGGCTCGCAAAAGAAATAAAGGGTCGAAATATAGATCAGCTTGAAAGAGATGATTTTGGGCCAATTGGAGATCACGCAATTGAAATACTCATTTTAAACCCGATGACGGAATAATTATTTTCGGGGGACTTTCTCGGAGCGATAATTGGTAGATTACCTAAGTTCGAATAAAATCATCATAGTTTAATACGATGCTTTCGTCTTAATAAATCAAGCTTCTCCCTTAATTAGGGTAAATTTACCAGGGAATACCTATGCTGAAATCTATGGTTATCTATAAGTATGTAGTGTAGTAAATGCCAACAAGTAGATGCTCTTTGCTAGTGATTAGAGAATTAAAACTGAGTGAAGAGGAAGACTGAAAA
Source organism: Ceriagrion tenellum (assembly GCA_963169105.1). Lineage (NCBI taxonomy): Eukaryota > Metazoa > Arthropoda > Insecta > Odonata > Coenagrionidae > Ceriagrion > Ceriagrion tenellum. The sequence continues at coordinate 121,044,499 of OY720634.1, read as the reverse complement.
GGAAGCAATGGAATTTAGCCCGATCATTTGTATAAAAAATTAAGTTCAATTTTAATATTTCAAATATATACTATCATTAATGATTCCATGCAATTATTCACAAATACATATTCAACGAATATATTCGTGGATATTAAGCAAGAATAACCCATAATCAATTAGCTTTTGTCGGATACATAGTTATACTATCATCTCTCTAAAATAGCTGAAAAATAAAGAAATCATACCCTAAGGAAACGTTATCTATGACTAACGAACTTCACCCCCGCGCCCCGACTTGGAACACAAAGACGACATTCCAATAGGAAGAATTCCTGATTTGAATGACGGTGGCAGTGATTTGACTCCGGCTGATATTCGAAGAAAACGAAGCCATTCGAAAGGACCAAAACTATAAGGGTTAACTATGGGGGAGAAGGTGAAAGGGTTAGGGATTTAAAGAAGTCCAGTTACGTAAGACATGGGTGGATGGTTGAGGAGAGTAGGGGAGTATAGTAGGGGAGTATTAATCCCTCGCCGAGAAGGACAAAGGGAGACCGGTATGAAAATGAAACAGGCCTCCACCTCTCACTCTCCGTCTCTTTCTCTCTTCTTCCCCGTATTTTTTTTTCGTATGAGTAATAAATGAGCGAGAGGGGAAAGAGGTAGGAAGGGGTTTCTGACGTCTTTCACTTTCACCCTTCCCCTGGGGGAAGGTTTTCCGACTCGACTGCCACATCCTTCCCCCCCCCAAGTCCCCAGTCCCCCTTCTTCTATCTAAACCCACTCATTTTTACATCCGACCCATTCACGTTCCTCTATCTCCACTCTCCATTCCTCTCGTTCAATCCCTCTCCTCCCTCCCTCCCTCTTGTCTGCGTCCCTCTTTAAGTATTAATTCCTGAACGATTTGATTGGAGCCTTGACGTCTGAAATTCCACAAAACCAGCAGCGTTCGAGGAGGAATTGGACGCGAGGCACTTGAAATGTGTGCAATTTTGCCGATTAAAAGGTTGGGAGAGGAAAAAGCGAAACGATTCTTTGGTTCAGCAAACTAGGTCTCTTTGTCTTGCTCAGTTTAATCTTTATGATGTCATCTTTGGATTATTTTAGTTAATGAATTATATTGGCATGTGGATACTCAGAAGCACACTATAAAGGTAAAGTACGCCCCATTGATACCGAAAAAATGGAAAACGAAAAATCATTGATTTGACCAGGTTTCAAACCCGAATTACCTGATCACTTGTTGTGCCATCCAGTTAAACCATATAGGCATCATAGTATTAGTTGACTATTGGGAGGAGAGGAAAACTGGGGTTTATGCGCACTAATATTCTCCTTTGAAGGGTACAACGTACCACAGGAAGGGTATCCTTCCTATCTAAACGATTGTCAATATGGTTAAACTAAAATTCGTTCCTTAAAGAAGAAACTTTTTAACCGTTTGGGCAGTAAGAAAATTCATTTACGTCCTCGTGCCTTCTGGCCATCCGGAGTATGATCGTACATGTACGTCTTTAAAATTTGCGCTGGAGCAGTAAAGGTGTTCGTTCACGCGACCCATTCAGATACATTGTACCATGTCGTTACTTCTATCCCAGTGGCTGGTGAGACCAAATATCACTATAAAGTGTCTATGAAGAGTTTATTCCATTATTTCGCTAACTGCGATGAGCCTTGGATACGTGCATACCACATGGATTCGGTTCCATTGACGTAAGTTAATGCATTCAAAGCGGGTTTAAGTCCTCTTATAAGTTAATATTTTTGTTCTTTTACCAAAATATTTAGGATCTTAAGCAGTAAAATTGCTGAATTTATTTTGTTTTGCTTTTGTAATGCATGATCTTCTTGTTTAAATTGAATGTTTATCAAACAAACTAGAGTTCAATGTAATAAAACTGTAATCGTAAGTAGTACATCTTTTTCCAAAACATACTCTCTCCTGGGGTCAGGACAAACGATAAAAAACTCTCATTATCTTTCTACAAAGGTTAAGGTAATACTGCTACTTTTACTTGCAATACTATCCGTTTTTCGATTCTTTTTTATTGTCGCCACTTTGACGGATTTATTTCTGTAGGAGGTCAGATCCTTGATAATTGGTTGGTTCTTTATTTGGTTATGCAATCAGCTTCGGAGAAGATTTTGGCCATAAAACATTTGATAGAACAGTGATTAATTTCCTCGCCGGTTTGATTGGTGTGACTATCGTTATGGTGGCTTCACTTCAGCTCATTTAGGTACCTAACACGTAAGTGACGGAAGAAGGTCACAGAGTAAAATATTCGTGAAAAACACAAATTTAAATCAGTAAAGAGGGTTAATCGTAGAGATGGGCCACTCTGAAAAATACAGCGGTAATTTTCTCAAATTACCTCGGTATTTCACGTATTTTACCGCAGCTCCTGAAAGTTACCATAATTTTCGGTAGTATTTACTTCCGTCTCAGATATTTTTTATATCGATATACTACAAATATATTATTTTATGTCAAGCTTATATACATTTAATACAATCTTAATTATTAATAAAGGCACGTCCAACTCACTTGTGGAATATTTTTACCTATGGAATATTTGTGGGGATATAATGTTCAATAGTTTTAACGAATATTTTTAAACCACAAAAATAACGTCAAATTTTGTGTGGACTGCCGTGTTTGTTATTAAATTTCCTTTATTTCTAATGCACTAACATAACAATAACAATGGTTTAATTGCCTTTAACCTCTTGCTATTGGCCTATTAAATCCTCTTATAGCTATTAATCAAAGAGAATTAAAAGTTACCGGAAAAATTCGACAATTTTAAAAAATTACCGTATTTTACCTCGGTAATTTACCCATATCTAGTTAGTCGTAGTTATAAGGAGTTAAACATTAAGGCAATTTGGTATTATTACCGGATCATATCTGTTACCTAGTGAATTCTTAATGTGTTATTTCTATCTGACTAATGATGTCAAGCATTCAAGAATTCCTTCTGTTACTTCGAGTAACTATTTTTGTCATTGAAAAATGGTTTATCAGAAGATTATAGATAAGCTATTTTAACAGTAGCCAATAAATGAGGTCCGTTGCCCTATTATGGTCAGATGGGAAAAAGGATAATTTAGAAACTGGAGGAAGAGTGGAGAGAAACTTGATGTTCGTATGACCTGCTCTCATTGGAATGTCGTCGTACCATCTCTCGTGCCTGCTCTCTTTGGAATGTGTCAATAGATTTGAAGTCCCATCCGACAAAGAAAGTAATGCACTTAAAGTGCTCTCTACCTTGTACCCACGTGGGCATCGTAATTTCGCCGATTTCAAAAGATGCCACTGCAAGGGTGAGAGCTCGAGTCCTCGGGATGGGAAGCCAGTCAACCCATCGCAGAAATCAGGGCGCGTTCTTTTGAGTTTTATAATTTTTCTCTCTGGTTTGGATTGGTCGCTTTAGGGTCTGCGTCTAAATGCAGCTGGATAGAAGGTTAAGAGAGAGGTAAGGTACGTAAATGATTTGGGGGATATCAAACAGGAGGGAGATTGAAGAGTAAAATATACGGCAGCCTGCAAAGAAAAGGCTTCCTATTTGGCTGTGATTAGTTTATATTAATTTAGAGCCTTTTAAACCCAAATTACTGTGTTCAAAGAAGAAAGGACTATATACCAGGAAACAGTATGTGAACACATTCGTGTGGAGCGTAACACTCTATAGATCGGAAGCATGGACCATTGGAGAAGCTGACCCGAAAAAATGGAAGCCTTCAAAACCTGCTGCAGGAGGAGGATGCTGAAGATAAAATGGACAGCCAAAATAAAATATGATGATGTGTACAGAAGAGTAGAAGAGGAAAGGACCATATGGAACACCATAGAGAAAAGAAGAACAAACAGATTAGGCACACTCTGGTACACAATGGGTATTTGAACATAATTGTAGGCAAAATATAAGAAAATGTCCTTAGAGAGAGATCTAGGAATAAGTTAATGGACCAAATGAAGAGAAAATGACATAGGAAGAGATGCCAGGAGGTATGGGAACTAGCATTTGATAGGAAAGGGTGGAGGGCTGCAGTCAACCAATCATAGGATTGAACAACCAATAAATGAATCCCGAATTATTATCTCGGTCAATTAGCACGTTGCTTGATGATCTCATTATTTTCATTGATTTGCGAGATTTTTTACAGGGAAGTAACATAACCTTTATATTGCCTCATAAATTACAGTAATTGCCCTTTTTTATCACCTCTCTTAATTGAAAATGCCTCTCGTAGATAGTTGCAGAACTGAGTTAAACCAATAGTATCAAAATATGCAAAGCAATTTATTCCCATAGATATGATACATGCATGTCTTTACTCCAAGAACTATTGAATGGGTGTGGAAATCCGTACCTCTGTATCTAAAATGGAAAATGTATGCTCATTCCAATTTTTATTTTAAAGTTCATAATAAAGTTCCATGGTTTCAGGTACTACTTTGTGGAATTTGATTTTCACAAATGAAAATATAACTTAGTGTTAGCACAATGGTATTATAATCAGGTACTCTCATACCGGAGATACTACACCAAGAGAAAAAGGAAAGAAGATGAACAAGAAGGAGGAACTGGACATAAGAACGAATATGAAGAAATGTCTTTCTCTTAACGACATCCTTTTCGAAAAACTTTCTCCCCTCATAGAAGTCTCACTATCCCTTAAGGACAAAAACTAAAACCACTGACCCTCCCACCCCACTCCCCACATGCTGATAACACACAACTACCTTAAACCCTAACCATCGAGGAACTTCACCACGTCAACCCACACCCACTCACCTCCACTCACATGTTCTCTCACGGGCTTTTCCAGATTTCTAGCCCACCTCTCCCCTTTTTTCCCCGCCTTCCCACCCCCTACTTCTCCCTCCTACCTTCCCCCAAACCCCTTATGATATATTTATTTCGTAAAAAGTTTTTTTGAATGTGCATCTGATGATGACAACGTTGTTTCGAAATATGGTGAACCAAGAAAATAAATCAGTGGAAGAAAATCAAGTTTTTTCATAATTTGTCTTAATAGAGGTTGAAGTAACAAGTCTTTATGCCACTCCTTCTCCCAGTTGATATTTCTAATTGTGGTAATAATTCTGTGTGTTGCTAGAGAGCTAGGATTCCATACCGAAGGCCCAGGTTTTAAATCCGGCTTTAGTGGAATATTTCAAAAAATAAATCAATTCCTACACTTCGTGTCTCGCGGAGGGATATTCCACTGACGTTGGTACTTCATTTATTATACTGCAAATATCGTCTCTTCTTTCGGTAAGAGGACACTAAAGCCAATACTGTGATTCTCTTCATCATTTCATCATTCCGATGCAATCTTCCCACCTACTCTCCATAAGTTCAAATGGCCTCATTTGCTAGTCAGTTCTCGAAATAAGCAAGCAGCCAACCCACATCATTAGCGTTAATAAAGGCTCTCTGCCTTGGGAAATTTTTATTCCATTTTTTTATAATCATGGAAAGGTAAATTTAACGTCCATGGCATTTAATTTTTTCCCAATTAATGGCTTCCGTAGTCAGAAATCTACACGTTGCGATGATTTATACTTTACAACAAATTCGCTGAGACAAAAAAGGTACTTTTACTACCGAGATTCGAATGCGCGGAACATCTGAGGGTATTCATGCGGTGAAGGGTTATGCCTTAACTAGGTAAACCTAAAACTAGATTTTGGACAGAAGAAAGATATTTCATGTAGGACTAGAAGCAGGTTTTCAAAGCGCTTCCTTGAGCATATATTTTATACATAAAATGACACATTTAACACTAATAACGTTTAGAGCAGAACTTATAAGAGCAAGAAACCATAAAATCAATTTATCACACAATAGATTCTTACATCTCTGCACCAGACACAAAGTTCCAGTTTAATGAAGTAGCACTGATGAAATCACGGAGATGGACATTCAGAAACCAACATTGTAAGTCATTGAATTCCTCTAAACTCCATTTAAATTCAATCTTGGTGAGTTCAAGTTGGTTATGATATTTTTCCCTATCGATTCCTCATTAATTAAGCAAATTAAATATCGGATGGAGCAACATTGGCACACGCTGAAATTTTAAGTTCATTAAAAATGTCATACCTTTTGATACCAGTGATTTTTTATATTATATACAATATGATGATGTAAGGGTCCTTAAGGAATCCAATTAATCTCTCAAATTTCACACATATCTACTAATAGTTCGCATGCTACTTAAGGGACACCATTCTTTGCTATCAGATGCCCCATGGATAGCATCTGCAACCTTGGAATGAATAATTGTGCCTCTCATGTGCCGTATATATTCAACTCCGAGATCTAGTTCTAAACTCGAGTATTGGAGGCGACCCCAAGTCTTGAATTGCAGCCAGCAAGCCGATCAGACTTCGCCAAAGTAGGATTCGGCTCGTTCCCTAATTGAGTGAGCAGATTCGCTCAGCTCCTCCGTGGTTTTAGTATGTTAATGATTCCGGTGTTGAGATAGGTCTTGCCCCGTCAAACCCGAAAACGCTTCCTGAAGCAGTCTTCCAATCTCGCCAGCTCTTCACCGCACGTCTTCTCCACTCGTACAATACGGCCGTTTCTCACTCTCCCCAACTCACGTTACTCGCATCATTTCGGGCATTCTGCCTCCTTCATTTCCACCAACCCCTCACCTTTGGCTCTCATTTTTTTTGTCCACTTTCTCCCGAACTACCTCTCAAGGTATTCCTTTTTTTAACCTCTCTCCTCTTTTCTCATTTATTTTATTTTCCCTTCCTTTTAAAGGGCCGATTTGTTCCATTACGCTGGATGATGAATGCAAACTTAGGCGCTTGAAGTTTTGTAAGCATCCGAGGGTGAAGCCAATTAATTCAGACAAGACGTCTGCCTCATCCTTTCTCATCCCCCCACCTGCCACACCCCATAACCCCCGTCCTGGTCCTCCACCCGTCACCCCTCATTCTTCTTGTTCCCTTTTTGGAGAGAGAGAAAAAAAAAGATTAACCCCGACCCCTCATCCTAACCATCCCAATGGAGCCTTTCACGTCTCACTCTCTTCCGCATTGTCGTTCGCCCCGTACTCTCCATCTCCTTCTCCTGTTCCTCTCCAACCATCCACATCCCTTCCACCTTATATTCCCCCAACACCTCAACCCTTAACTCCTCCCCCCCCATACCCCTTCACTCTTGGGCTCTGTCCTCCCGTCTCCCCTCCCCCCCCCCACTTTTAAGGGCAAAAAAAATAATAATACCAGTCGGCTGGTGCTCTCCTCTGCTGAGTGGGTGGAATGGGGCGCGACCCGTGAGGCAGACTCTGTCTCTGCTTGTTTAAGTCAAATGATGAAAAGGGTCGTGGGGGGGGGGGGAGAGTCAGTCTTTTGATTAGCGAGCGGCCTCTCCTTATATTCGAGAGATTTCTCAGCAGGAGAGGCGGAGTTAGTCAGGGAAAGGGAATGGAGCGAGGGACTGTGAGCGAAGAAAATTGCTCGAAATGGGCGGCGATCCCGACTCGCTTTGATTGTGCAAAAATTTGCCTTGCATATGTAGGTAAAAAGCCTTACCCAAATATGCCCCCATTCACAGTGAACATTGTGTATGTATACTCTGTAAATAAATCGTGTTTTAACGACCCGATGTGCCACTGTCTCGAGCGCATTGAAAGGTAGAAAGTAGAATTGGACAAAAAGGTTAAACTAACTGTAAAGTCTAATGGCAGGAATCCCTTCTATTTTAAATTATAAAGTACATTGTGCAACACGCAAAATTATATAATGATGCGTGCCCGAAGGGATCTCTAACGACCAGCCTGAATCTTTAAGACATTTTAAAAATCCAAGAGTAAACTCAATCTTGATTTTATTCTCCGTGCGGCTCTATATTGTGCGGGTAGAGTGGTGTCGTGCCAGCCCATTTTATTTCTGCATCAAGTCAAACTTGATGGCTCCTAGAAATTTCATCATCCGTCAACTTATAGTTTTATCTCGTAAGAGCGTTGACTGACTTCAAAAGGTAAAATAGGTAGAATTGAATTTTTTGCCAAAAATATATATTATGAGATTTCAATGTTTTATCTCGTAAGAGCGTTGACTGACTTCAAAAGGTAAAATAGGTAGAATTGAATTTTTTGCCAAAAATATATATTATGAGATTTCAATGTTTTATCTCGTAAGAGCGTTGACTGACTTCAAAAGGTAAAATAGGTAGAATTGAATTTTTTGCCAAAAATATATATTATGAGATTTCAATGTTTTAACAACATTCGATAACGCAGTTTTAAATAAATTCATACGTATGATGTCTTCGCAAAAAGTCGAGCATATGTTTTGTATATACCTAGGGTCTTGAAAATAATTTCAACAGCCGAATTCCACAGAAATGAAACTTTCAGCGGAATATTACGAAGTGAAATTATTTCCAAACTATCGCAATGTGGTTTCACCAATTTAAGCTTCAAAGTTTTATGTATAAACTGAACTTCTCTTCTAGCAGAGCCCCAATGTAAAGGAATAAAATTTCTTATACAACATGAGAAAGTAAATACTTTTGGGCATACATTTGATTATAAATTCAGAGTAGGATCATGGCAAGGTCGTTCAGGCAGGATATATAAATCCATTAATGTGTTTATTTTTCTGTGTATCATCATTCTGTGTATTAGTATCGGTTGTTATATGTTTTTGTTGATTTGGTAGTGCACTTGTAATTCCAAATGACAATGAAGTTCTGTTGAAGGCTTCCGCGGGGCTTTGATGGAGGTCCAACAGCCATAATCTTAGGAGACCTGAACGCAAGAAACACCTCCTTCAGGGACCAGGCGACGAATGCTAAGGGGAGGATTCTGCAAACCTACCTTCTGCAGCACTCCCTAACCCGCCTGGATATTCCGTCGCCCACCTTCGTGGGCAATGGGTGTTCATACCCCGACCATGCCCTGGTAACCGGAAACCTCATGGCACTCTCGGGTGACGTGACGGTGGACGATTGCCTTACTTCCGATCACCTGCCCTTTTCCTTCCCCCTCTACCTCGTGGATCCTCTCCCTGGCATCTCCGTCACCCGGCCCGACTACAAGAAGGCAGACTGGGACACATTCAACAGCACAATCGCTGAAAGGACGAAGCACATTGAAGGCATAGAAACAACGGACCAGGTGGACAGTGCCCTAAAGGCAATGGAGGACGCCTTTAAAGAGGCTGCGGGCTGCATCCCGACGAAAACAATCGACCCGAAGAGGCCACCACTACCCAGGGATGTGGTGGATATGATTAAACAAAAGAGGTCGATATACCGGGATTGGGTTAGGACAAAAGACCCCGACCTAAAGACTGAATGGAATAGAATGAATGCCCTCATCAGAAGGAAGGTCATTCTGCAGAAGGAAAAAAGTTGGGAAAATGCCTGCAGAACACTCGATTACAGGGACGGCGGCGCATTCTGGAGAAAATTCAAAATACTGACAGGACAACACAAGGCTAAAACATGCCCGTTAACTGACATTACCGGGGTTCCGATCGCTGATGCTACAGCAAAAGCTGAGGAATTCCGGAGAGTCCTGTCGGAAATTTACACGCCCGCCGAAGATCCCCTCTTTGACGAAGTAAAAAGAGACAGGTGCACGAGGGCAGTGCAGACTGCTGAAATTCTTTTAAGACCATTGCAGACACCAGCCAGGATAGAGGACGACCCGGTACTCCAACCAATCTCCGCAGAGGAAATGGAGGAAAGCAGACCGTGGAAGAACAAGGCACCGGGCGACGACGGTATAACCACCCTTCATGTCAAAAAGGCCCCTGCCTGCGCCCCACTCCTGATGTCTATCTTCAATGCCATACTATGTATTGGATACTACCCTGACTCCTGGAAAAGGATTACAATGGTAATGATACCTAAGCCAGGAAAGGACAAGAAGAAAGCGGAGAACTACCGGCCCATCAGCCTCACTAGCACCGTCGGCAAGTGGTTCGAAAGAATCCTAACAAGACGGATGAGCACCGTGTTCGAGGCCAATGGTGTCCTGCCCCAACACCAATATGGCTTTCGACCACGTAGATGCACCACCGACCCTCTGGCACTCCTGACAAGCACCGCCACGGAAGCCATAAACAGAAACAGATATGCCGCAGCACTGTTCCTGGATATCGAACGAGCCTTCGACAGTGTATGGCATGATGGGCTGATGTGTAAAATGGCAAAGCTCCCAGGAGTGGGTGCAAACCTACTGCGCATCATAAACTGCTTCATCAGGGACAGAAACGCAAGGGTAAGAGTGGCCTCAAACCACTCTGCGCTCTTCCCCCTCCAAGCAGGTGTCCCCCAGGGCACCGTACTATCCCCTCTGCTGTTCACCCTGTACTGCCATGATATGCCAACTGATGGTAGAGCAAGAGGCGCGGTCACTCTATGCCAATATGCAGACGATACCGCGATATGGTGCGCAGGGAATTCCGCCCGGACTGCCACAAACAATCTACAGAAGATGGCAAAGAGATTGGAAAAATGGTTCACCACATGGAGGATGCGACCCAACGCAAGCAAGTCGCAACTACTCATCGCCAAACCTCTAGGAAGTAAACCAGATGGTTGCAGGCTACGACTATGGGACCAATGGATCCAGGACACAGACACGGCGACGTATCTCGGGGCACTAATCGATAGACATTTTACTTTCAGGAAGCACGTGAGGAACGTGGTCGCAAGGTGTAGTAGGCGTAGTAACCTGATCAGGGCGGTCCGCGCAAGGGGGCGGGGAGTCTCGGCGAGGTGCGGCCTGCTCCTATACAGGTCGTTCATACGGCCAGTCATGGAGTACGCCGCGCTGGCCATTCTCCCGCTACGACAAACTTTAAAGTCGTACGCCACCCTTGAGCGAAGGATCCTCAGGCAGACCTTCGACCTGCACCCATTGACCCGTTCCCGCACCGTATATGACCTCACTAATAATGAACCTCTGCTTCACAGGTTGTGCCGCCTACGCTGCGACGGGACAAGGAGGATAGCGGAGAACAACAGGGCGCTTCTGGATTCCATAATTGGTACAGCAGGTGGTCCACTGCCCAGAAAACCTAAGAAAAAGCTGTATTCAACTCCAAGATTCATCTCGGACCACCTCCATCTATATCACCCGGAGGTCGCGCTACCACCTCATACAATCAGACCCACGGTTCCCGCACCCGCGCAGCTTACCATCACACCAGGTTTTCCTCTCCGCCCCAAGAAAAAAGGAAAGAAGAGAAAGAAGAAGAGAGAAGAAGAATCGGCGTCCGACACAGTGGCCCCCCCAGCAACCCTTGCCCCAAGTGACTCCCCCCCACCTCCCCAGTGATACCCATATTTATTCCTCCCTCCCCCCAGTGATTCCCAGTGATATTGACTATTTATTATCTATTTATTGTTAACAGAGACATATATTCCATGTTGAAATATTTCATAGTTTAACCACGTTATTAACGGATCCCCAGTGATTTCTTTATTACCAGAGACATATATATATATATTATTTATGCAGAGACTTATTCAATGTTGACTTTTAAATTTCTAAGATTTGTTATTTCTTTGTGTTGTTTTATATTGTTAAGTTTGTGGCCTGGCGGTGGTTTTAGCGGGTTTCCCACCGTCCTAGGGCGAATGCCGGGCCAATATCTTCCCGCACCTGTAAAAGTATTCCAGTGACTTCCCTGAAGAGGCGACAGCCTAGAACGGGGTCCACACCATTGTTTTTGTTATTTGTTATACTTGTATTTGTTTCGGTGTGGAAATAAACATATTTTGACTTGACTTGAACCGAATTGTTACATGGACCTGAGGAAGCCAGCAGGACAGCCGGCGAAATATCGTCCCCAAGCATGAACCAACGCGGCGGAAAACCCGGAAAAAGGAATCAACCTCCTCCAAATGACAATATTTGCAGTCCGCATATTCGCAGATTTCCTTGGGTGTGTTAAGGCAGCAAATGCTCAAATAGCACATTCATGGCGGACATGTGGTGGAAATGGTTATAAAGAACTGTGTTGATGGAAGAATACAATCGATATCGAACAACCTAGGATCGTGGTAATCGGAATTACAAGAGTTTTTGAATAATTCTTGGATAAGTGAATAATTTTTGGTAGAATTAATACTGAAAAGTAAATCTGGTAAGCTTCTACAGATCCATTATTACATATAATCATTTCCGAAGTCTGAGTTTAACATGTAATCTCTTTTTATTTTCCCTACCACCACATTAAGTCATTCCATCTACAAAGCGGATGATAGCAGCCGTCTACTCTTCCCTTTTCCCTTTAGATCCCTGAAAGTTCTGACGATCTCTCCTTCTCTGCATCCCCCGTCTATTAGTCATAATTTCCGCCTCTTCTCATCTCATTCATGATGACTTTGCTTTTTCTCCCATTATCCATTTATCATTTTTTATCAAAAATTCTCTTCTATTCTGACCCTAAACATCATGTTGACTGAAAACCTGCTCTTTCCACCATCCGTCTTTTTCTTAATTGCCCCTAAGATTGACATTCCCCCGACCATGGTTTGAATTTCTTCGTTTGTTTTCATTTCAGTCCATTATAATCTCTCAATCATTTTCCAAACAGCCATCTAAAAAATTTCACCATCTTATTTTCTTCCCATAGCATGCTGTAGGGTGGAGCTTGTTTGTAGAAATTAGAGTGCATATGGACTTCTTACGCAAAAAATGATCGATTTAGGGGGAAAACACGCTTCATTTTTATAGGAGCACAACCTGACATGGCCGTGCGTAAGCAGGTTATGCTGGGTTAAGGCAAACGAGAAGGTTAACATCCTTGAGGCAATGACGTCATTTAAGGTAGTTTGAGTGAAATATCATTTTCAGTATAAATCAATGAATTTGGTCTTATTTTAGAGAGAAATATCTCACCCTTATAATGAAACAAAAACTTCAATCCCTTACTACATTAATTTTGGAGTTATGCCAAAAAATAACAATTTTTTGGCATAACTCCAAAAAAAACAACAATACGTGGGAAATGGTACGTGTATGCACTCCATAGAGACATTATTTACAAAATGAGGAATTTATAACACTTAGATGATGTAAAAAAACAAACAGCATGTAGTTTGTATGTTTTCTCCAATATATTTGAAAATTAATCACATAGTTCCCGCAATAGGATCTTGGGTCTCACAAAAAACTTCCGTTTTGAAGGAGTTTCAAGTGCACTGCGCGAAAAAATGATTTAAGTTAAAGACTTTTTTTAGATATGCTTATTTAATTACTTACCATTTCTGTCATGTAAAACTATATTATTGCACCATTAGTAATGCAATATTTAATTCATTTGTCCTACAGCTGGTGAAATTTAAACGTATATTTCGAATATGGTCTCTATTATGACTAGGGAACTATCTCACTCGGACTACCTTAAGAGCTTTTGAGAAAAAATTTAGCCGTATAGTCGCAGATTTCTAGAAATATTTGAACATCCTTGTCAGCTCGAGACGTGCCAGGCGCCGTGGATGTCGTATCATGAAGCTTATTTACCGCTCTCACTCTACGAACCGATTACATTGGTACTACAGACCTCTGTTATTTTTACGCCACAAGCAAGTGCATGCGAAAAATACTGGCACTCTGGTTAACAATATGTCCGAAAGGCCAAATATTACGTGATTACCTTAAGGACGGTGGTTTAATTCGGAAAGACGTTCATCTTGGTCCAGCTGACGTTTATGTATAAGATGAGTCGACCGCTTTAAGACTTAATCTTGTTGTTTTTTCAGCGTATTGATTAGTTTTGGCTTACGAATCTCATTGCATCTCAAAATTTGGGAAAAAGAGCTCCGCTCCGCACAGGTTCGACTGGCATTTGACGTTAGACTTTAGGTCAGACTCCACCATTGTCTAAGTTTAACTTATCAGGCGATAATTGTGGAAATGGAGTACAGATGCCATGGTCTCACAATAAAAGCTTCTGTTCACTTTCCACATAGTTTTATTCACCGACCAAGGTTTTGACATGAGCTACGTCAAAAAAAACTCATGTTCAAAATGATATAGCGCGTTTAGAAACCTTGGTTGGTGAATAAAATTCTGTGGAAAGTGAACATAAGTATTTATTGTAAGACATTGGCAAAGACCGCTCTTATAATGTGATAATTACGCAAATCATCGCATTTACTGTTAGTAAGCCGAAATGATTGCACGTAACAGGCTATTTAAACAGATTGAGACACTAAAACACTTTGCCAAAACGCACTCACCTTTGTTCAATTTCCTTCCTCCTATTTCCTTTCCACTTTCCGGCAACTTTTCGCTGCTGGTGTTTAAACATCCCTTACCACGAGTTACTGCAGCGGCTTGCAGAATGTCATGTACATGACAATCCTCCAGAAGTTTTTACTGAGAGAATTTACTCTTCCGTGGATGGAGGTGGCTACACCTTCCTTTCAATTTTTCGAGTCTTCCCCGCATTCCCGTTACTACCGCCTGAGAGAGAGAGAACGAAAGAGAGGTAGAGAGAAGGAGAGCAATAACGTCAGCCGTCACTGTCGAAAAGAACGCTTTTCTTTTTTCGCGCTGTTTATTATTTTCGCTCCACTCCGCGTTTCCCTTTCTCTTTCCACAGTCGCTCAAAGGGCCCCCTTTTCCCGAATGCAATCCGCGGAGGCCCTAGGGTGCGTCCAGATCTCATTATTGCGTCATCCGCACCCTCACGAAAGGAAACGAAAAGGCTAAAGCCTTCCTTTTTTGCACCCGCAGATCTGCGTGTTTTTTTCCTCTTGCCTTCCTTTGTCTAAAATTTTTGACGAGATAAGAGGGAATCGTTTACGATCAGCGGTTTTGGTGGAAGAGGAATATATTTTTACGCGGAACTGTAGGTTATCCAAGTCTGACTTATTTGAAGGAATATATTTCACGTGGAAGATTTTCTGTATTTCTTACGTGTGCTGTTTCATTTTTATGTCCGTGCGAAGTTGAAAGGCCTGGTTACATGATATATGGTAGCGAAACATGTTGGCTGAAATGCAGAAGGTCTGTCTCAGTTAAGTGTGAGTTCCTTACTATATGGAGCCGCTCGGGAGAGTGAGATAGTATCCGTACTATGCTAATAAGTAACTAATGGTCCTAAAATTTAATTTAAAAATTTCAATAGTTTCAACCTTAACTTTGTAAAACTTTACCATGCTCAGGAGTCAACAAAACTTTGTACGTTCTACGTAGAGTATTTACCGGTCGTAAAATGAATACTCTACGTAAAACTTACAAAGTTTTGCTAATTCCTTAATTTTGAATTTCAAAATGCTCACTCTGTCATTTACCACAATTTTTTATTCATCTACATAGTAGTGCAATACGATTTTCAAAAGTCATCTCAGTCCTGAAATCTTTAGAGAGATCTAAACACGAAATCATATTTCACTTTCAATTATTTAAGTAAACACGAGTTATACTGTATACTTTTTATGTACATTACAACGCGTTTCAACTCCTGAGCGACATCATCAGGTTCAAGAATAATGCATTGGAAGATATCAAAGACCAATGGAGTATAAATTTATAAGAAATTCAATTTTTTAAAACTCCGATTACTAGGTGATATTTATTTTGCAAAAAAATTAAATATGGCTGAAATGTAGGAAAACGGAAAATGCATCAGCCAAATTGCCTAAAATTGGAGAGGGAAACTCGTTGCTCGAAGTAGCATTAACTGACCCCATGCATCTTAATTCAATTGTTTGGACGGGCTTCTCAATAGTTTGCTCAAGAGTATTATTCATCTAATTCGTACGAATTTTTATCCATATTTGTTTAAATAGTTAACATTGAAATGATGAATGATGTAATGGGCTCCTGATTTATCATTTAAAGATATATGTAGGCATACTGTCCGCGTTGCGTGCCACTTGTTGTCGTCTCTCATTCAGCAATCCCCTTCTCCTTAACATCAGGTTTCACACAAGTGACTGGAAAAATTTTATACTACCACTGTACCGGCAGAAAATTTTGAAAATGCGTTTGAGAGTTTTTGAATAATAATAATAATAATAATAATAATAATAATAATAATAATAATAATAATAATAATAATAATAATAATAATAATAATAATAATAATAATAATAATAATAATAATAATAATAATAATAATAATAATAATAATAATAATAATAATAATAATAATAATAATAATAATAATAATAATAATAATAATAATAATAATAATAATAATAATAATAATAATAATAATAATAATAATAATAATAATAATAATAATAATAATAATAATAATAATAATAATAATAATAATAATAATAATAATAATAATAATAATAATAATAATAATAATAATAATAATAATAATAATAATAATAATAATAATAATAATAATAATAATAATAATAATAATAATAATAATAATAATAATAATAATAATAATAATAATAATAATAATAATAATAATAATAATAATCGTGTACCGCCGAATGATATTCAAGGCGGAGGTGACGGACACGAGATGCAGAGCGTGCCGAGCCAAGCCGGAGACTTTGAGTCACCTTCTCTCCGGCTGCAGTTATTACGCGCAATCAGCGTATTTAACTAGGCACAATGCAGCTCTGCGAGTGTTGTATTTCCACCTACGACATCATTACGGCATCGACGAAGTCCATGTGCTGCCCTATGCCCCTGGAGATATTGAGTCCGTCATGGAGAACGACAAAATAAAAATCTGGTGGAATTACTCATTCCCCACCACCAGGCAGTTGGAGGCGAACAAGCCTGACATCGTTCTCCTCGACCGCCAATCTCGTTCCATGTTCGTAATCGAGTTTTCGGCTCCGGCCGATACGAACTTGGACGCGAAAGAGGCGGAAAAACGGACGAAATATCAAGACCTGCTGTTCGAACTTCGGCAGATGTACCCGGGACACTCTGTAAAACTAGTAGTCCTAGTCATAGGTGTGCTCGGTGGAATCAAGGGCTCGCTGATACAGAGCATCAAGTGTATTCCTGCTTGCGTGGCACAGGCGGAATCACTTGCAGCCCGCATGCAGAAGGCCGTCCTCTTGGGGTCGCTCCGTCTGCTCCGTGCGCACGACCCGAACGCAGCGTAGCCACTGATCCGATGGGTTAATCGGAAGCGGCTACGAACTCTGCACCTCCCCTCTCGAGTTCTCGGCCATTATGACGGCAACGAAACCCGATGTTAGCCGGGGACTCGGAGGGGAAAGTTACAGAAGTAAAAAAATAATAATAATAATAATAATAATAATAAGGCGTCTTTATTGGGGCGAAATTGAGACTAAAGTAGTCCCTTTTTCCATCTAACACTTCGTCAGATAAATACATGAAATAAGTGTAAAGAAAGATGTATACATTTGAGGGAAAAACGCAAGGAAGTAAGGAAGAGAATATCTTTGACAAAAAAATCCACTGCAGGAATACACCCACACATGAAGGGGAGTGTAAAAAACCTGCGAAAACCTACAGACAGATTAAGCTAATGTAACATAAACAAAACAAAAAAATCCATGAAATACACATAAATTACAATAATAATGAAAAGGGTAATTTATGCATAACTAAAAAGTTAAAAATAACCAAAAAGTAATAAGAGAATAAAAGTAAATAGTAAAATGGAGATAGAAACTCGAGACAGGAGATTAATCCTAGGCTTATAGGTATATGGTCCAAAGGCTGCTAGTAAGAGTGGTTGACGGTGGCTCAGGATGGGCAAAAATAGGTCGCGGGGTGAGGCAATGGTTCCTTATGTCACCTTTGCTTATGCTGAGGAAATGGTAAGAGTCGCATGGGTAGAAATGCGTTAGGGAATAAAGGTAGGAGGGCAGCTGATAAATTTGATTAGATTAGCGGACGATTAGGCGCTGATTAGTCGATCTTCGAAGGGATTACAAGCATTAGTAGATACTGAAGGATTTCAGCGCGTAAAATTCGAAATGAAGACAAACCATATGAAAAAAAGTAATTAATTTATCTTGGGCAAAGAAAGATAGCAGAGAGTGTGGGAGCATTTTCATGAGTTGGGTAGCGCACTAAAAGAAAATGTGTACAGTCACAAGTATGTAAGGAGGAGAATAGCGCTAGCCAAGGAAGCGTTTACTAGGAGAAGGAAGCTAATGCCGGGGATCTTGGGCAAGGATGTGAAGAAGAGGCTGGTGAGGAGATATGGATTATTGCGCTGAATGGGGTAGGAACGTGGACCCTCAGAAATGCGGTCGTGAATAAACTGCATATGTTTGAAATGTGGGTGTGGAGAAGGATGGAGAAGGAGCGGCGGTCAGAAAGGAAGACGAACGACGATGTGATTAGTTTGGTGGGTGAGGAAAGGACACTTTTGAGTGAAATTCGGGATTGTCTGGGTAGGAGGCTGAAGGAAGTAATAAAGGGTGATGAGTAGCTCAAGACTGTTATAGAGGGAAGGATGCTAGGCAAGCGGCGAAGAGGTAGAAAGAGAATAGGTTTTATGTTGTGACTGAGGCTTTCTCGAGGCTTGGATGGAGGCTGATTCTTCCCTTTTCTAGGTTTTCCATCGCGCCTTACGAGTACCTTAGTGTTCTAGATGAATAATGATGATCGTACATGCAGATTAAATCGGGAAAGAAAAACAATCTAATAATATGGCACAGAAAGACTCAACGCAATGCATTTTAAGGAAAAGTTCCGGGAAAAGTTAGGCAAATTAAAAAGGGACATGAAACAATAAATATCAGGACAAAGAAGGACTAGCAGTGCAGAGAGAAGAACTGATGGCTTGCAGAAGAGATGTATTAAACCAGCCTCAGTATTTAATGACTTTTGATGAAGACTTTCCTTATGTGATAACTAGTTGAAGACACCCCACTTCACAGGGTTTCCTTTTGGACCATCTGTGTAGTTTTCTCTATGTAATATAGAAGACTGTTATATGAAAGGCTACTTATTACTTTCTACTTTTTAGTTTTTTCACGTTTTACTTTTGTCCGTACACTTTTATTTATTAAAATTTAACTGATGCATGCGCGTCACGCTTTGCCTTATATAGTGTCAGAATCTACCCCACCATCCACATATAGGTAATGGTCCTTGAAGATTCCCGAATAATCTCGATCCTAACGGTCCAGTTCATTTTGGTACCTTCGAATACATTCGAGAACACTGCAGTACATTCTCCCTCCGATCCTTCCAGTATATATGAGAACTTACTAGGACATTCTCACTCATTTTAATGCATTCAATGACGAATTCGGCTACTTAAAACCCCCACATCCTGCACACCACCATATTTATTGACACGCAACCACTATAGTGCACGAGGGGAGACTTGAGTCTTTTACCACAGACAAACACCAGTAGTCTATGGTGGGTAGTTGTGGCTGCAAGGTAAAATATGCGGACACACACGTCTATTTTTATGTATGTATATAGATTGTACATTACTTAAAATATTGTAGAGAAACTGACATTAGGATCCTGTAAGCACATATTTACATGTAGATATTCTGATTGTTTATTCATTTCGCTAACATGCCCTCACCTCAAAAACATTCCCCTCGCATTGGAAGTTTTACTGGAGATACTTATTCCTCGTAGACAGTTTTTCTCGAAGTTCCCTTGTCGAGGATGTTGAAATGCGTCGAGCAAATTTTAATAGAGAGGACTGAATTTCGTGCGTTTAAAGGGGTTAACGTCGGGTAACTCATTAGACATTCCCGTTCCCTCGAATGTAGAGTCAGTCTTACCGCAAGATTTAAATAACTGACCTACGCAGCAGCCTCGGCAGGAATTTAATTTAGATCCAATGAACGCATTCCCCAGGCTCCATGGGTTCAACAACCGGGACGCACGCACGTAAAACGCATGTTCCAGCCCTTCGTAAACACGAGTATTTTCAGCGCTGTCTAAACGGGTCACTTTAATCGCTCAGCTTTCCCCTGCCCCACCCTGATAAATATTTTATCGAACGAAAGGGTATCTCTCCGTTAGAACTCGGCCAACCGGCATTTCTTATTTATCCGCCTGTCTGCTAGCCTGTTTCGGGATGCCTTTCAAATGAAAGGGCCTTGTTTTTGGCCCATTGGTTTGTGGCGGTGGTCGGAGATCCGGGTAAATGCTTGTGAATTTCGCTCCTTTGGTCCGCGCACACACCCCCTTGACTTTGCCACTTCGCATCCGTTTGCATCGCCATATTTGATTAAGCAAGTAAGCAAAGGTGGCATCTATGGAAGCAGCTCTCGGACCAGAAAGATCCCTGTGTCATACAATCGTGTGAATTGCTATGGACTCAGTAAACTGTTTTCTGAAGAAAGGCACTACATTATATTTACTTGGACTGTTGGAATTTTTTTCGGTGTACACTATGCTCTTTCTATCGAGACATGTGTCTTCTATGACTTCACTCACTTTTATCTTGTTTGAAGATATATTATGCTACCTGCTTAATCCCTGTTGTCTAAAACGCACCTTACTTACATTTATATCATTTCTCTCGGTGCGCGATCTACGATGACTCACTACCCAATATTTAAAGTCGGGTGAAATATTATAATGATGTTTATCCCTAGTATTTTTTATTTCAGAAAAAGTATCAACTTTTAACTCAGTCCACTCTTACGTCGTGTGTATTATCTTATTTGATATGCGCATTGAAATTTGACATAGCTTTAGTAAGAAATTGGATTCGACAGAGAACGCATTGTTTTGATGAAAAAGTAATAATAAGGTAATAATTTATTATCGTTTTTTCCTGGCCAACCTGGTCTCAAGTAACTTAAAGTTTTGCTTACACTAATAGTACATACCGCTCCAGAGGCATCATACGTGCATTTATGCTCCCAATACTTCATCATAAGTGACATAATTTAAGACCAGGGATAAGATCCTTGCTAACATTTAAAGATTAAGGCAGTTTCAGTCTTCAAATTAACTGAAATAGCACATAGTCCTGAAGTGAAGAAATTCGCTAAGGTAAGTCGAGGCCGGAGTCACGTCCTTTTTATTTATCCTAATATTTTCTCCGAATACCTAGCAAATCGTTTAGTTTTCTGTGAATCAATATTCAAAAGTGACAAAAATATACAGATATGCAAATTTTAATGAAGGAGATATTCATCTTGAAAACATTATACGAATTGAACCAAAATAGCAATAAAAAAACCAAAAACACATATAATTGTTTTAACTACAAATCCGTTATTTACATTGAACTTTTTGACACGGATAATCTAAAGTTGTCTTAAATATATAGGATGGTATGATTCCTTACCATATTTTTGTTTCTTGAGGAATCATATTCATCGCTCTACCGAATTTCTACCAGAAGTAGTTGATCATGTCAGATTAGCGGTTGGCTGTTCATCAAGTTATCAGGATTACTTTTCCTAATTTCCAATCCAATTCCTTGTATATCCCTAGCAAAGTGTCATCAACCAGTGCTGGACATCTTACTACTCGTTTTTATCATACCGATCAGACCTCTTCAAGTCCAAAATACAGTTGTAGGTGTATCATATGTACCAAGCATACTGTCAAAATGATATGATGGGGCAATACTTTTAAAGCAATTTTTTGCTGAATCATTTGTCATCTCACATAAATTAATTATCAAGGTACTAACCGAGAAAATCTTCTACTTAATGGGAAATGACATCTAGGGTCTCATACATGGTCTAGAATCGGATGATATTTGCGTTAATTTACAACACTCTTAGCCAATACTAATTTTATTAAATTAAAACTAATGACTCATTTTTAAACGTGTTTAAACTATTTGTGATTGCCCGTATAATTTTCAATCAGTGCTAAGTCAATCTGATACCATTTCCATTACCACGTATGTTATCTAAATGACCAATTGGTATCGTCTCAATAGAAGAAACACACACACTCAGAAATTTATAAAGCGATCATCTTAAAAATCAACTGCTTTTTAGTTAAACATTTCAAGTTTATATTATAGTTGTAAAAATATTGAAATACATTTCTTCAAGCCATACTGATGATCAAATATGTTGAATATTATTTTGAAATCATGTTTCTTAAATGTCGATCAAATACACATTGGTACGCTAGATTGTTGCTTATTTTTTCTGGACCCACCAAAAGATTCCCTCTTGCTTCCTCCGCACCATACCCCTTTCAGGAGGCAGATTGTAAATATGTAATTCCAGATAAATAACTGAGACAGGACATCTTTTGGTAAATGATCTTCTAACAGTAAAAATAGTCCACCGCCATGGTACTCAACAGAAGAATTGCTTAAATTTTCTCTTAAGATATTTTTGCTTAAACCATTAATCAAACCATTTTGTTGAATGTTTATCGTATTCAATAAAATGGATTATAATTTATGAGCGTCTGACCAACGAAGAATTCACCAAATATGTTTCCCACCTCACCATGACCCCAACCTGGTGATAAAACGGAATGAACGCGGCGAAACTATGAGAGTGAGAAGGAACTGGAATCCAAAGCTAGAGGTGGGATTCGGATGAAGACATCTGATTTAAATGGGTAAACGGAGGATGATGGGGGGGGGGGAGATGGGAATACAATAGGGGAGAAGGTAGATTCGGGAGTGGTGGCAACCCGTTAACCGATAATGCACCCTTACACTCGTTTCTTATTCGCTCCACAGGGTCAGGACTCACCTCGCCCTTCGACCTTTTCCCTTCGTCACACCAGCTACCCCTCCTCTCTGTTCCAACTCTTAATACGTGGAAACGGTCAGGAACCAGAGTTCCTCCTTAATTATTTTATCCGTACCGTGAATTTTTATTTCACGCTAATTTCCCTCGGGAAGCCGAAAATCAAATGCATTCTTGCCGACCCACACCGGATGGAGAGCGAGCAAGCGAGACAAGACGAAGGTGGGGCAAATAAAACAATAGTGTACATACATATATGTCCATGTGTATCACGACCTGCGTGTATGTATGTGCGACTGTGCGCGCTGGAAATTTGAGGAGGTGTATTAATAAAGGGAATTCGAAACGGCCAAGGTAGAAAATTGGGGTTTGAGCGAATATTTAACCGAAGTTAAACTGGTGTGTTTCAGAGCGACACGGAGAATATTATCATGGCACCTCACTAAATCTCTAGGTCTGACAGAACCGATAAAATAAGAGAGATAAATTGTCAAACAGAGAGATACAATAACTCATTTTTTCTTTATATAATAAGCGATCAATAAAAACTGATTCGCACTAAACACACTTCCATGATACACGTCACATTTCTCCTCCCAAGACCTCATCCCTTACATATTTACACGGCTGGTGTCCTGGCATTCACTGCCACACGCCATGCGGCAGCTCGCAGGGTAGTATGTAGATGTCGATGTAGATGTAGAATTTTCACGAGACTACAAGGTAGATAGATCTATGAGTAAGAAAGGAGGGGATGGGAGATTTCGGTAGAATGTAGGTGACCGGAGTGAGAAAATGGTTGTTGGAACGATTGACGATAGAATGTTTCTTGGATAGTAGATTTTTAATTGGCGCGTTGCATGTGTGGTACGCGGTTTCAATGTAACTTCGGTGTTCTACCGTACCATTCATGCATGCCTGGTTGGAAGGACCCACTGCCGCACACCCTTTACCCAAAGGGTGGCTTGCAGAATATGACATAGATGTAGATATAGACGTTTGTACAACAACTCTGTAAAAGGAAGGTGCAAGGATAAAAACGAAAAAAGGTATGAAGTCTAGGGGTCACGCTATGTCATTAATGGCGCTTAGATTGAAAAGATTTTTGTAACAATGAGCTCGATTTTCTTGATCTTCAAAGGTCACTAAACGTAATGGATCAAGTTCTCAAAGACTAAAACATAAAAATAAATAAGACGAAGACTAAAATCCTGGTATGCGGAAGAGAGATGGTGAATGTAGAAGTCACATTGAGAGGAGAGAAATTAGAGTAAGTGGTTTCCTTCACCTATCTCGGAAGTACCATCACGTGGGACGGAAGAAGTACAACGGACATCAAGCGGAGAATAGTCCAAACTAAGAAGGTATTCATGGGAAAATTTTTATAAAAAAAGTTAAAAAAAAGTTTATAATATTTCATTCCAGTCGAATTTTTTTGCCATTTGTTATTTCATTTCAAAGTAGTCTCGTCAACAATGAAGTGTTAGCACTGGAATAGTTCGAGGTAAAAATATTAGTTGCGGTACATTACTCAGAACTTACTGTTTTGCTACTAGGTCGTTTCAATCTAATTACTATAAAACTTGTCATTCTATAGGCTGAATTTTGGGGTTTCACCGCGTTATTGTTTTTTGGAGACAACAGATTCACCTCAGGCTAACACCTCCTCAAGTTAAAAATACAATAAGAGGTGTATCACATGTACCAATCATACCGTCAAAATAATGCGATGGGTAATACTTCAACGTTGTAAAACACTGTGGTAAAAATTGAATGAGTTAAAATTGCTGATGGAAAGCACCATAGTAATCCTAGCCGATTCTGAAAAGGAATTGAATCAAATGATTGAAGTTTTGCCAAATGCGCTTGAACACTGTAGAATGTAGATTTTTAAAATAAAACAAAAATAATGGTAATCGGAAGATCAAAAGAAATTTATAAAGGTAATATATATCTTAAAAATACGATCCTAGACCAAGTTGATACTTTCTATTACTTAGGAAGCATTATAAATAATATAATAAATGTGAAACAGAAATTAAGAGAAGAATTAGCCTAGAAAAACAAGCATTTCAAAGTAAAAGGAATTTGATAAATGGTCACTTAAGTATAGAAGTGAGAACAAAATTCGCAAAAACATTTGTATGGAGTGTATTAACTTACGGGTGTGAGACATGGACAATCGGAAAAACAGAGTATAACAAACTAGAAGCAGCAGAACTGTGGGCATGGAGGAGACTTTCAAAGACGAGCTGAATAGAGAGAAAAAATAATGACTAAGTTTTTGCTTTAGTGAAAGAGAAGAGGTCCCTCTAAATTACAATTAAAGAAAGGAGAGAGAAGCTAGTGGGACGTATATTACGGCACTACAGTTTTCTGACCAATATTTTTGAAGGAAAAGTACTCGAAAAAAAACCAAGAAGTTCTTACTTTAAGACGATATTCACGGAATTGGATCTGCAGTCATATGGAAATATGAAGAAAAGAGCAAAGAATGAGACATGGCTACAGCGACAAGGCATCGCCTTTAGAGAATGATGATGACGGAAAGCACAGATCATTTTTGTAACCTGTTTTTTCCATCTGAGACCTTGCGCTTTCTTACATCTTCCTATTTATAAATGCAATTCTCTCCCCTCCTTACTTGACCGAAATACCATCCGAATGCCTTGAGCCAGCTGTAGCCCCTAATTCATCGATCTATCCGATTATGCAGCCTTCTACTCTTTTCCAGTACCTTCCTTTTCTCTCTTATCAAGTCCACCACTTTGTTTCACTCTCCTTCCATCACAACCCTAATCTATTCCACGCCCATATCTCGAACGATTGCATTATATTCTTATCCTCGTTCCGTAGTGTCCTGGTTTCCTCGTCGTTCCAATTCGGTTCCTCATGTCAGACAGCTCACTTGCCTTTTCCCAACTTTCTTTCCAATGGTCCCAGTCACAAATTCTCTTCTGCAAGTGAACGTCTCATTCGTTGCTTCAATGGTTTTGTTACTACATGGGCTAATACACCCATTTCCCACGAGGATTCAGCTTACCAAGGTAAACAGATTGACTTGCCGCATATACACAATAACAGAATGATTTCATCTTTTACAATTCCGTCGTCGTTGTGAAAACAAGTTTGCTCAAATAATTCTAGTGAATTTCATGCTATGGTAACACAAGTTGCAGTAAACACGTCTCAGCACTTATTAGCCTCCCTCCTTCAGCTGTGCAGTGAAATGAGAATATGGATAGCAATGAGCCATGAACTAGAGAGTTGACTTTCGCAGCTTCTGATAAATATTGATGTGGGTGTCCATCTTTGGAAGAATTTTTGTCTCAACGTTTCCCCCCGTGTTGGAGCAAGCATCTTTAAAATTTCAAAGCTTAACACCTAAAGACTCACTGCCGCTTGAGGGTGACTTAAAGGCAAAAATGTTACTGACGCAGCAAAACTCGAAAGCAACGTTATCAGTAATTCACGAACCATGGCTTTACTCTGGATGCACTAACTACATAAAGCAAGCTAATTAAAATTAATTAGCTTGCCAAATTATCATACGTATCAATTTTATGGTGCTAAAATATAAAACCCAAGAAGGCAGGATGAGAATAGGCCCCAGACGTTCGAGAATGTGGAGAAGGATCGAGAAGGTGTGGAGGACGGAAGGCGAACGAGAAAGAGCATTGTATGCTGCACGAGAAAAGGAAACTTCGGAATGAAATCCAGGAATGGCAGGGTAGGTAGCTGGAGGAATTAATAAGTGGCGATGGGTTGCTCAAGACTGTGATAGAGGAAATGATATTGGGCAAGCGGGGAAAGGTAAGAGAGAGAATAGGTTTTATGGATGAGATGAAAAAGGCCGATTGTGTGCAGAAGAGAAAAAGAAAGTACTAAAGGTAGATAGGGCCGTAAGAGTGGAGAAAACCTTATCCTCCACCGGGAGTTTCTCTGGCATTCACCAAAACCTATCTTTTACCGGTAAAAGACTTGTAAAAATCATAGAGGCCCTATTTATAATAATTTGAAAGAAACTCTAGCTAATAATTAACCAAGCTAGTTGTCAGTTCCCCTTTAAGAAAAAGGTTTCCCCGGAATCAGGCTAGTATACATTAGGTAAATCATATTTTTTACGTCTAGACGAATTACTGCCTTTCCCATGAAAAATATCTTGCCTAAAAGATTGGTCTGGACACATACTGGCTTTTCCTTTGGTCTGATGGAAAAGCAGCCCTTCGACATTCCTATCTCACTTTGAGCAAGAGGACTGTGAAATGATTCGCAAACACTTTTTGTTCTTCTGGAAAGGTTCTTACAAACACACTCATCGCGTCTCTAAAAAAAACCATCTTAACCTTTATTGGCTGCATGACCCGGGCAGTGACCGTAATGTGGGAAGCGTGAAAACATTATTTCTTGTGAGGACCTCTCCCAAACGTTCCGCTTAGCACCACACTCAATGCATTTTTTCTCTTATTTGAAACTTGTGCGACGCCACGTAGCCACTTCAATGGCTAGGAACGTGAAAAGATCAATAGACTCTATTGGAGGGGAGAGCGTAATTATTTCTTTCCTTACATTCTTGCAGTGTGCATTTTCTATACTCCAGATTCTTGTTTTGCACCTTTCCGCTTCTTGTGGCTTGACTATTACTATTCGCTGTATATACGCATTCGCTTTATGAATTTTAGGAAAGAGGTCATTCACCAATGGGATTTGGTGTTTAACAAAGTACAGTATTGCTCCTTTAAAAGTAATTTTATTAGTCCTAGTAGGCTATTTATATTGCAATCATAAAAATGTTGTTATCGGGAGAAAATGACAATGCCCTTTTAAGTACATATTGCGACGGACGAAAATGAAAGTGTAAAATATAATAATAATAATATTTTCACACACCTAGTTACATAATGTAGTCCTGTATGCATTGTTATTCGTGAAATTAGACACCCCTAAAGAGACCTGCATTGGGGTTGTCATCCCTTGGTTACGCTGTGTTCGGCAGCAGTCTAATGACATATATATTTATAGGCGTTGTAATTCACACAAAGTGTGCTCAATGTAACATCAATTAAAATACAGAGACTAACTAAATTTAATAACAGAAAAATATGAAGCTAGTAAAAAGTTAGGTAATAATGAATAGTTAAAGCATAGCGATTAAAAAAAATTCAATGATTGCTGGATTACGCTGATTTTCTAGACCTGCTTGGTGCTCATATGGATTACACCAAATTCAGTCAGCGCTCTCCGCATATTTTATTAAATTCAGACAATTATTTCTTGTTCTACTTCTAAAGCTTATCGATGAGAGATATTATCCTCCACTATATGTCATACATGCCTTGGAAAAATTATCATCATTAAATGGAGAAATATTGGATTTTCTAAGTAGAAATATAGCTGTAGCCGGCATGGATACACACCTTACCTTCAACCACCCAAAAGTTGCACATATATCTCTAATACCTAATCGTATTCATTCGCCAAATTGAACGATCTTTTCATCTTACAGGGACTTATAAATAGCAAAAACGTTTAAGACGTGATTACTAGGAAAAAAACACGTAGGAAAAATAAATGCTCAAGGAATCTTTTTCTCACCAGAATAATTTGGGCAGTAGCAAATTCTCAAACTCATTTTGCTTTGATTAAAACTTAAACATATATTGTTTAAAATAGTCTGCTTTACAGATTTATAACAATTTCCTTTAATAGAATAGAATGATTCGGTATTATAACCGTCAAGGTATTACATTTTAGGCAATCAATATTCTAAATGTCAATGAAGGATAACGTCCCTGCGATGGCCTAGTGTAACGTTAATCATGCTTTATCTCATTAAGAGCTATATGAAGATAGTCTTTTTGCACTAATTTGGCAATGAGATAAATTAAAAAAATATTTATTAGCCATTTAATTCGGTATAATACCGGTTTATTAACAATTTATGTTGCCAAATTTGGGCTAAATCTTCCAAAATGGAGCTCAATTTTCCAAAAAGCGACTTTTCAGTCTCAAAAAAGGCCAAATCTTTTAGAAAAGTCAGCCCAAACTCGGAACAAACTAATTTAATCGTATTGGCGGATTTAAATGTACACATAGTTTTCAAACCATTTCCCGCCCTTGCTTTCTAAAATGGCTCAAGAAGTTTTTCCTCCTGCAAAAACTTTTATTATGCTTTAGGGTTTAGTAAATCGGGGCAACCAATTTATTCGGTTAGTTATTTTTAATTCAGCGCTGGTATTGCTCGATTTCCGCTCGACTTGCTTACAGCTCAATATCGCTTGGAGCGAGAGAGGGCTCCGTTTACTGTGACTGATGGGTGAAAGTCGAGCCCAGGGCAGTATTTGCGGCGAAATTACCTTCGCCCGGAGTGCCAACGGCCTCTTTCCCTTCAAAGTCAAGTTGGGTGTGCATGCCTGTTAGTCACCTACAGCCCTGGTGTAAGGGAGTTAGTTGAAGGGACGGGCTTAAAAATGGTCGGAAGTTCATTTCAGCCGGCAAAGAAGCTTATAATTTTCAGTCCCACGCTTGAATAAGCGAAAGTATCGATCCATTCTGTCACCAGCACTCCCAGAGAGCTGAAAGGTAGATGGAAAAACCTGCGCATGGTAATAAAGAAATACCAAGAAAAATATTCAAACACAAAGTCGATAGTCAAACTTTATTTAGGACGTCATTTTCTAAAAGATCACTCAGTTTTGAGACATGCATGATGAAATTAGTTTATTTTTCCTAGTTTCGGTTGGGTTTCGAACCTGTTCGAATTCGGTTGGAATTCGGTTGGAATTCGAACCAATTTGAAACAAATTTAGTGACCTGTGCGTCCTATTTAACTATGAATTTTTATGAAGTGATCTTTGGGGCAAAATTTGGGGGGACTGGGGCAGTATTCCGGAACAACCAAATGTTTTATTTTATTGAGAAGCCTGCATTTAAGATATTAACATTTCTGAATAAATAATGCAGAAATGATGTCAGTTACTGTTTTTTACGATGCTCTACTGAATGGAGGAAGACGTCGAATCACTCCATAAGTTCTTGAGAACGGTTGTTGTTACGAAACCCCTCAGCGAGTTTCGGCTCGTGAGGCCGAGTGAGTACGCATTACATGCCTGGAAATATACATCTATATATACAGGTTCATTCCCGATTTTACGGTGAAGACATTCCACTGGTGTCTTCATTTTCCGTGTTCACTTTCTATTTACAGTATTTTTCTCGATTTCTGTTCTTTCAGAAATGTTTTCTGATCTATAAATCATGAAAATAATGAATGGTACAATAAAAAAACTCCAAAAAGACCAAGTATTTGGAAAGAAGTAATGATGAGTATATATCTGAACAGAGAAGTGAGTGGAGTGCATTAAAAAACCGGTCTTACGATACATCACCACGTGGGTGGCGATAGCTATTTACGGCTTGTATTGTTTGAATTCTTCACGGTGAAAAATACAACAACTTTTAATACGGGGAGTGCTAAAAAAATTACAATAGCAGCATAAGATGAGTAATGTTTGCTCCCAATAAAAAAATATAACGAAATAAAGCACAAGAAGCTGATGATCCTCCGCAGTTAAAGAGAGATACTGCCCTGCTGAGCTAAAATGCAGTGACTGAATCATTGTTGGTTCTAAGTTGATTTATGCTAGAGTTTTCAACTTTGAGTCTTCGATTCTTCAAAGAAATTTTAAACTTAAGGTGATGGTTAGATTTTCGGCTCGGGAAATATGGAATGAAAAAAATTCATACGAGACCAAACGCAATGAGATTCTCTGAAATAAAGACCTGTAGCTACTGTTTTCTAGCCGAGAAAACATTTATGATGTAGATACGGTGAGAGACGAACGTGATTACAGGCAAACCGCTAAATATACGTTTTTGTTTAGTTTTATGAAATCCTCCAGGTTGAAAATATATAAAAATCAACTTTAACCTCAAAATGTGTAGTTTTTTCAGTTACTGTCTCTTTGGTTAGCAGTGCAGTGTAGTGGATGCAGACGAGATATTTCTGCTCGCCGAGAACCTCGGATTCCAGAACTGGATTGGGGAGGAGGAAAATGATATTTGATGGAAGACATTTCGCGCGGTCTGCCAGATCAGAACGCCTCAGTCATTGTTGTCCTGTGCGACTGTTGCTACTGCCTAGAGCGCTCATCCCCTGAAAGCAACTAAGCCGTCAAAGGAGACTCACACAAGGGAAAAAGACTACAGACCTCTCCGGTTACTCTTATACGGGTAGAAGGCCTTGGGGGAAGTTCAAAAGGTGTGGTCCAGGGAGGAGTTTGAAGTGTTGTGGGGACAAAACGCTCGTGCGTGCCCTCCTTTGGTGGGACTTGCTTTGCGACTAACAAGTACGTAAGCATACCAGCCTACCTCCGCGCCAAACCGCAAGAATTCCACCCATCTGCCTTTAAAAAAAACTCCCCTCCTTTCTTCGTTTATCGAAGCTACTTTCAAAGTTTAGCGGTTGCAAAATATAGTGCAAGTCGTTCGCGCAAAGCGTTGCGTCAGGGAGGGGAAGGAAGAGTTGGCAACCGAACGAAGAGTAAAGGACAGCATAGATTAGTCAACAATGCCAACATACGTTAATGCAGTTGCGTGAAGGGGAGGAAAGAGTCTGCAACGCGCTATTGTCAAAAAAATATAAATGGTAGGTATTATAATTTTTTCGATCCAAACAGAACTGGATTAGTTTAAGTTGGTATTTTTTTGCTAATAATTTGAAAAGCCGATATAATAATTTGGATATAGAGTATGTAAAGGGTAGAAAGATGGTGCTAATGAAAGATTGAGCATTTTGAAATATGCAACGAAGGTTTTTGACCTCGGGAACCCAAGGGGCTATCCGAAGAGACTACTTTATTCCCGAATTTTGAAGGGCACCCTCATTTGGTGCCAGACCAAGCTATTTTTCAAATGTGAGCAAATTTTTTCGGCCACCATAATTGAGAACTTATTTAGAAAACGCGATGTATTCAAAAAAACAAACAAAAACTATTTTTTTAAGCCGTGTGTTAATTTGACGACTGACGAACTGTTATCTCAATTTGGTAGTTTCCTTTCCAGCTGAGAATTTAAATTTAACTTAATGGGTGGTCTCCCAGCTTTGACTTTCGAGAGAAATGGTTTTATCGAGATTGTTAGAATTATACCTACTTTTAGGTGCATGTAATTTTTGTACTTAGATTGCGGAACAATGAAAGTCATTGTTACTTCGAATGGGCTTGAGAAAAGAGTTTTTAAGAAGAAAATCACTGGTTAATTTTTACTGAACTAGTAACCTACCGGTTACCTAAAATATTTCACGAATGTCTTACATATTGATAGTTATTATTTATGTTTCTTTGTCTGATTCCATAAAATGACAGTCAGTTGAAAATACCTGCCTGTCGCATCCACTCGGGCAATTCAGTATAATATCAAAGTTGCAAAATGTCCCTGGTTTCATGATTGCATATTGAAAGTTTACTAATATCTCATAATTTTATATGACGTAAAATATTTTTTTGGCTATCCTTTCTTTATTTAAATATGTACACCTCATTAATACTATAGGACATTTACCAGCCATTATTTTAAAGTTACGGCATGAAGATATCCTAAATGAAAACCATACTTATGTCGATCTATGGCAATCTCAGACTGCTGAAGCGGATATGTGACTTAATTATGAGGAGGTTTCAGAAAAAGTGGCTGCCAGAAGACTCAAGTTGCATGCGCGAAACTAGTATGCGTTAATTTGACCAAATACGAAAGTTAAGGTTTTCTCATTTATGTTGACGTTACAAACCTCGAACTTGAATTAGTGTATCCAAGTCTTAAGCTGTAGGAATCTTCCATATTTGATTATCACCATAATTTTCACAGAGAATTCTACTTGGTGACCTTGACTTACGTTGAGACACAATGTACCTCAAACAAGCTATATTGGCGATATGTACATTGCTGATACACAAATTGATAGAAATTTTGCATTTTTAACGGAAAGGAGAAAACAGTTTTACCTAATGCTGCATATTTCAGAGAATACGTGCCTTCTATAATGCATGCTACCGAACTATAAACGAAGTAAATGTTTCGATCGTGACCTTCATTGAGAAACCAAAGTTACATTATCTTTTTCTCATTTTTATTCTTAAAACACACTCAAAGGAGTATTATTACTGATTCTTTGAGATAAGATTTTTTAAGGAAATTTCTCGGTTTTCGTGCAGTACACCTCGTACTTCATCATACAATCGTAATTGCAGCTACTTACAACTTCAATTTTACGTCTCTAATCAAACCCGTTACCGCTTGTGCTGTGTTATCTATGGACTTTGTCAGGATATAAGCACTCGCCACGGTCGTGAGAGGCATAAAATTCATGGCCAAGATCGCCCATTCACCCTTATATGTACCCACGTACGTCCTCGCTCATCCCTTCAGATCCCTGCGTTGCACTCTGTTGCATCCTCCGGATGGAGCCTGGGCATGGTGGTCTAGATTTTCTATGAGCCTCGGAACTTTCTAAATATCCTCGTACTTACCCATCCCGGCGTAAATTTGTCTCAGGGGGTATCCGCTTGATTTAGGACCGCTAAAATCACTCTGGGTGGAATGCATTTCAATTTGTACATGGGTAATGAGGACGCCACGTCGATGGTTAATGAGAAGCTACAACGCCGTCTATCATGAGTGACTTACAAGAATTTGGGTAAACAGTTTAGTAAAAATATAAGAAGTTGATCAAAGGAGCAGAGTAATTTAATACGGATAAAATAACAAAAATTATAATTTTGGTTCCAGAATAAAAAGGATTTAAATGCTTTAAACTTTCAAGGTCATACATCGATTTTATTTCAGAAAAATCTCTTAAAAAGAGGCCATTTCTTCGATCGGAATCTTTGACCGCTTTCAGAATTTTGGAGAAAAAAATGACATTGGTAAAGATTACTATTCCTCAAAAGCTGCCACCCTAAGTGTATATTTATGTAAGATTTTCAAAATGTGAGGGAAAAATAAAGTTATTTAATTAAACGAATTATAGGACCAAGAAGTGCACTGTGAATAGATATATTCGTTAGAAAATGAATAAATTTAAAAATATCTTAAGGATAATATCGATTAATATTTAAAATAAAAAGGGTATTCCAAATTTATCATAAATTCTTTACACCTGAGTATTTTCGAAATACTAGCCACCAGAAGTAAGGAAGATTGACTCCTGAGAGTTATGAGTATAGAACTAAGGTAAAATCTATTGGTATTTCAATACTGCCATTTCCGCGCGGTAATTATTATCACCTTACGCCTGAGGCATTTAGTAGTGGTGTAATTAGTGACGTGAAAAAGTATACGAGTAATTGCCTCTCCAAAACGTCTGTAAGGATTGATAATGTTAATCGCAGCAGAGTTACTTGGCAAATTTCCACGCGGAGATTATTTCACCGAAATACGTCTAGGCAACTTTTGTCAGTACCAAGGTTACCGATGTTTCTAAATCCGAAGACATGTGAAATATTTATGATAAATGAGAATAGTCGTTTGCAAAATAATTTTTCAAATAATGCTATCAGAAACTATTTCCGTAAGCTATCGCCTGGTTCTTATCCTTCAACGAAGTTCAATGAAACTGGCGATACACCCTACACCAAAACATGAACCTTTGAAATGAGCACAGCTCTTAATTACTGGTACTTTTCACCGTAGTATAATTAAAATAATTTATGCAATGTCCTGAACTATGAAAAATTTCGACATTATTTTACTAAAAAACGGAAAATGAAAACTCGAATACCTATGAGTATCGGTAATTGAATCAAAAACGGGTCTCACGATATTTTCCAATTTTTAGATTGAATGTGTTACCTATAATTATACCGTAACGTGTTGCCTACGGAGATTCGAAGAACTCCGGGAGAAGAGATAAGAATTATAAAGAAATTATTATTATCGACATAAATTTGACAAATGAAAGAATACATACGTAAATAGAAGCAATGTAGGTAAATTAATATGAAGATACATGTAATTAGGCATGCGGTTGTTTCTGTGAGTAGTTGAGCAGTGTTGAACCAGGATCGTGCGATTCGAAGCATCCGTAGCTCTATCGACATCGACCTTCGCAACCATTTCAACCGCACGGCCACCAGTAATTAATCGCCAACATTACTGAGTATTTACAACCATTGCATACCCAAGAAAATCTGCGAATATGCGACACCAGCCATCAATTTGAACACTTATGAACTGACACATGATCAAAAACGTTAAAAATTGGACGCAACGCTTAAAAGATATACCTACACTAAAATAAGCACATTAATGGCGGACTTGTTTGCGTGGTGAAGACGTGTATTGAAAGAATAATACAATCAATATTGAAAGACCTTGGTGATAAATGTAAACAAAAAGATAGAGTAGTTCGTTTTGTCACTTAGTTTTGTGTTATTTCATGAACACCCAATTCGCAACAGTACTATCAATCGGTACGTTCCCGACATTTTCCTCCGGTAGAACTACTCCATTTCCAGGTTTCCTTTAAGGTGATTAGAGCTTGAATCGTGAGTCGCTTAGTGCATATTCTATTAACTTTTCAAGTATGTCGAAAAATATTCATGGACCAAACATCATTTAAGTATATATGTTAATTCTCTGGAAATGACCATACATGTAGTGACACAAATGACGTAAGAAATACATTTTTAAATGTTCGTTTTAATTAAAGCACTGTTATGGCATGGGTTTACGGTGTTGAATTGAAATTCTATCCCAGCACCCCTGTTTCACCCCACCGGCCCGCAACTTCGTTGGCTGGGGGAATAAAGGGTATATTATAGAGGAGAAATTAGTGAGTATCCTCCTATCGGAGGTTCGGTAAAACCTGAAAAATGGCGTCGAAATTCTTCGAAAAAATTACGAAATTTATATTTTTTGAATGCAAATATCATTCGATTCTGATACATCCTACGTTTGAAATTGACATCGCAAGAGAGGCTTCAAGTTAATAACTTTATAGATTTTCGGGATAAATAAATGAAATTGTGCAAAACTATTGAACCTACAGGGCCCATTTTTAGCACACTTTTAAAGCATGGAAATATCTTTACCTTTTTGTAGGTTTCATACGATTTCAACACAAATATTAAAATCATAAACAATTTTTTTTGAATAGCCATTTTTTGTTTTTTTGCAATAACTTTTTTTAACAAATCGATTTTAGTTAAACAAATCTCATTTTGTAGATAACTTTATTTCCTACGATTCTTTTGTGCGTTACTTATCTCGACGATGCATAGTTTTCCGAGTACATTGGAAAAACTGATTTTACCCTCAAATTGTTTAAATAAAACTTAATTCAACAGAATTTTTTGAATCGTGCGATGAGAAGACTCCCAATACGACCTTCTTGAATTTTTCGCGATGGCATCACATGTAAGGATTTCTTCAAATTTTGACTGAAAATTCCGGTTATTTTACTGCCCTATATATGCATATTTATTCAAATTATCTCTATATAGCGTGAGGAATAAAAGAGGACGAATGCAGTACAGTGAAGTCACAAATACTCCCAAATACCTGCTATTGTAATCTACCAGACAGAATAAATAATGTCCTGATGGCAAGGGTTCCATAAAATTTATAGCTATCGCTTGCCACGCGTGATCAGGTAAAGGGGTCAGCGATAACGGCTCAGGTTTGGGTGGACTGGATACACATTGGCAGCTTTGGCATTGATTTACATATAGTTCAACATCTTTATCAATGGTCCTCACCAAACCTTTGATCTCAATCTAACTTTCATTCCAGACATTCCAATGTGTCCCTCGTGTGCTAATTATACATCTACATCTACGTGATACCCTGAGAGCCACCACGAGGGTGTGTGGCAGGAGGTGAAAATCACCAAACATGCACTATTGACATGCAAGTAGGATATTTAAGGGAGATATGCTAGATAATAGGGTCACATGGAGCTAAATGGTTAGTATCTACATAATAAGGAAGGGATTATTGGTTGTTATTACATGCATCATGCACTAAAGACTACTCTAACTATATTTCACCTACCTATCCCTTTGCTACGCTGGCTATTGCTCTCTCTTATAGTACGAGTTCTATCTCTCTTATAGTACATTCTAATGCTCGTCGATGCAAACTCTTAGGTAGTATTACGCGAACTCATCACACAATTAGGTCATCTATTACGACTATACATGTATATATGTGCCAAGTGCCATAACGTCAAGGGTGAGAATAGTTTTGAATTGCCAAGAATAAATCGGTATTATACAATTTATTATGTTTTTATCTTATATATATAATTTTTTAGTAGATACGCGTATGAATAGTTTTACGCAAATCTGTCCATAAACGCAAATCGCTCTAACCACATTAAGGTAGTGCGAGCGAGATGGTTCCCTAATCATAACAGAGACCATATTCGATATATACGTTTTGATTTCACCAACTGTAAGACACGAATTAAATATAGCATTATTAATGGAGCAATAAATAGTTTCACATGATAGAAATTGTAAGTAATCAAATGAAAATATGTAAATATGTCTTTAACTTGACTCATTTTTTTCACGCGGTACGTTTTAAACTCTATGAAAACGGGAGGTTTTGTTGTGATCCCAAAGAAATTACTGCAGTGACAATATCATCAATGTTAAAAATAGTTGAGAAAACACACTGTTGATTTTTTGACGAGACCGAAGTGTAGGAAATACCTCATTTTTTATATAAGGTCTCGTTGAAGTGCATGCACGTACCATTTCCCATGTAAAAGGCCTGGTATTTTTTGAAAAATATCTCTAAAAGAAATGTAGTAAGGGGTTGAATTTTTTATGCCAATGGAAGGGTGATATATGTTTCTTTAAAATGAGGCCAAATTCATTGATTTCTAGTTAAAATGACATTTTGCTCAAACTACCTTAAGAAGCACTAACATCACAAAGCGAGAGCGTGTTTGCGACGACTGCGCACTCGGGACGGCTCACCAAATATTTCCCTCTCATGCCGAGAGTTTTTCAACCCCTTTTCCTCACCATACGTGCGTACGTGCTTTCTTCTTTTGTTTTCGAGGACTTGCGCCCAGTCCGGCGCTCGACGAACCGTGAACAGCGGACGAGCCGAACCCTTCAGTTTACTCTGGCGGACGCAATCCTATCGCCCACTCTCTCACACCCCTTTCTCTTTGCAAGAGAAAGCGTGGGAATGAATAGGTCATCGCTTCCGCGTTGATGGAGAGGAACCCGTGCTCTAGTTAGCGAGATGGAGCAGCCGGGAGAAAGACAAAAGGCTGTTTGAAAGAGAGCGAGGAGGAATGACTTTGTGCCCAAGGTGCGCGGGTTTTTTCGGGAGAGGAACGATTTCTGCGCGTTCTTCTAGAAAAGATAATGAGATTTCTACATCACTCTCTCTGCCATTTCCATCCGAACCTTTAATTACATTTATATTCTAACTCCTTGCGTTGTAACAATGGCATGTGGCTGATGTGTTACAAAAACAAACCAATACAACAATACAGAAAGGAGAAAATAGTATTGAGGAATATACTGTTATGGTTTGAATTAATATTTCAATTAGTCTTTTCGGTAGCTTATGCGAAATTTTTCCCTTCCCGGGAAAATGGCCCTATTTTCGCAGTTTCTTTCAAAATGTTGTCAAGTGTATGAAGCATGCAGTAAATTTAGTACATTGCAAGTCGAAAAGTCGTAACTTTCCTTGACTAACCTCTTACGCAATCAAGCAAGTTTGCTGACTAGAGTTTTTTCAGTGATTAACATAAAAGAATATAGGTAGTATTGTACAATGATTGAGTAGAGACAATCGAATACGCATAAATATGCTTCTATAAACTGCACATTTTAAAGGGGAGCGAAGCATAATCTGAAAAAATCATCCATTGTCCATTCTATTTCTAAGAAATGGGTGAGCAGAGCTGACACGAGACTCGGATAGAACACATTAAAGGTGACGTACCTGTGGGTTTACAGCGGTAGCATCGTAAAAATCTGAAAATTCTGCTTCGAATTTGTTCGAAAAAATTAATCACATGATAACTAATTAGTGCACTGAATTCTGTGGCTTAGGCAGAAACTATGAATGCTTGGCCTTGTTGTCAAACTGTGAATGACGCAATCTTTCTCCAGATTTGAGTACTCCATCTTCTTCAAGAATGTGGAAAGATGACTTGTCCCCAGGCTACAAGGGCAGGTGTGTTGAAGCTGAGTAAAATCCTCCCTGAAGCAAGACTTGAAGCAGTTTGTATGCTTTTGAACAGACGCCCAATTCAGCTCTGCAGACGAGTAAAAACCCGTTGATTTCAATGGAAGGGTGATACTCATTTGAGATGAACTCATTTGAGAGTGTACGAGCGTTGTGATAAAATCGCCTCTCAGTCAATGATGAAATTCTGTAATGTAATTATCGGTTGGATATTTGGGAATGCGACCGACGGCTAAGGTCATTTGCGTCATAGGGGACAGGTAAGGGAGGAAGGGCGGATGGAAACCCGGCGTCGGCTTTAGTCTGCTCTTAACGAAAGGCACCAAAAGGACCACGGTTTAAGGTCTCATTCGACAGACGGAGTACTGTACTTAAGATCCTTCCACAAGGCTCTCAAGTAGGGATCGGGTTTTCTCTGAAAAGCATCCTCCTTTGGAGGCATTTAAACCCTGGCCGTCCGTATGGTTAGCCAGTACTCTAACCACCACAACAACCCAATCCCCTGAGTAATTATCATCTCTAGATATAACCTAAACGTTAGTAAATTCGATTCAAGGTACTTCATTATCCGTAATCCTTAGGTCTTGAAAAGGCCTCCTAATATACAAATTCTGCTTACAAAGTTTAGTAATGGCATGAATAAAAGTAGGTTGACATTAGTTATGTCATACTAAAACGCAACTTGGGGGTCTTTTCTGAGAAAATACTCGATAAGTTGCGCACACGCTTGAAAAAGCTGTTGATAGTACGCTGTTTTATATATTTTCTAATATGATGACTCAATAAGCGCCGTATATTAGTATCTCTTGAAAAGCGAGTCCTAAGTTTTAGCTTAGCTAAGTTTATAGCTGAGATAGGTAAACCCCAGACTACGCTTAGAAGTTTGCCACGGTTTGAAAGGAGTCAGTCGAGTTTAGCTACCCTCACTGGATACGTCAGAGGAGGGCATCATTGTGGTGCGGTGGTATCAATGGCGTTGTCTCCTACGTTTACATTTTCTTCTACTTTCAGAAACTTCCTAATCATTCCTCTTACTTTGCGGAGAGTTTTCAATGGAAGTTAATCTTTTACTGCCAAGGCAATAGAGCGCATTGTGCATGTGGAGATGGCATGAGAAGCTGATTCCCTGTACATTTGCCTGCAATGGGGAGGGTCACCCTTGGTGGGGGGGGGGGGGGGTGAGTAAGGCCGTCCGCTCAGGT
Organism: Ceriagrion tenellum; assembly: GCA_963169105.1. Classification (NCBI taxonomy): domain Eukaryota; kingdom Metazoa; phylum Arthropoda; class Insecta; order Odonata; family Coenagrionidae; genus Ceriagrion; species Ceriagrion tenellum. The sequence goes on along the minus strand of OY720634.1, from coordinate 121,004,481 downwards.
TCTCGATATGTGAGTAATATGCATGTTGGAAGACAGGCTAAATTCTAGAAGCTTCGAATATAATGAAGATAGAACACTCCCCTTTAAGATAACTAAAATATTTAACAGAATATTGCGAAAGCGCCTTATTACACGTTCTACGCAGATTCACCGCAGGAAACGTTGGCCCGCCACCGGCGAGTAGAGGAGTATTTACATGAAAAAGCATCAAATAGTCCTTCAACATTTGACGTTCAAGGCTGAAGAACCCTTCAGTAAACGATCGGATAGGTATCTCTCCGCTCGTTGTTATATATGGAACTCCTTTAACTGAAAGAGCTCATTCCAACATACACGCGAAAAAGTGGAGAGTAATTTAGCGGCGGTAATCAAAATCAAATAGGCCAAAGGCATTCCAAACTCGGAAATAACTACGCAAACTTTGGGCTGCCACACCAGTACCAGTACAAGCAACAATTGCATGAAAATAACACAGATCACTTCGTTGCAAATTGCACAGATCAAGCAGAGGCAAAAATTTAAACAGACATTTCAAAGAGAAATGGCAATGATATGTGACATTAGAAGATAAAATATCAATGAATTGCTGCATCAGCCAGACGTATTGGTTCAATATAGTTCATTGATTTATAAATCTGTTACAAACAATCGGGCTAAAATGGGTTGACTTAAACAGGATACAATAACAAATAAAATACTTCCGAAGGGCCTCATAATCACGAGAACTTAAAATTTCGTTCAAAAGACCATAGCACAACAAACAAAAAGACAAAATTACGTTAGAGTTATGAAATATAAATGAATAAACGAAATCTTACCTGATGTTGTTCCGTTCCCGTCCCTCGCGGCGGGGGATATGGGGAAGAGGCAGCACGGCGGGGAGCACAGTCGGTAGGGTAAACACTGGAACATCACTCTGGGCGCACACCTATCACATCACACTGCGTCTGGTCTCGATTACGCATAGAAACTGACTGCTCGTAGCGGACTCGCTGTCCAAAGTGATTTTACACTTGTACAGTAAAAAGGGCAATGTGATGCCACCTTGTGGCAGTCCTCGCGTGGCGTGATGTCTGAACTATTTTTATGGAACATTTGTCCGAACCAATCGTGGGCCACGGTGGCGGTGGTGTGAAGTCCACGACAGATAATCGCGAGGTCGCGGATAAAAGCCCCACTATAGCGTGGAATCTTTCTTGCCATGAGTGTTTGAGTATCAAACAAAATAGGATAGCCAGATCATTACTGGTTGGGAAACTGGTTGGGCCATGTGATGAGAGGGAAAAGTATAATAACTGCGGCACTTGAGGGTTAAATTGAAGGAGAGAAAATGAGAGGAAGGAGAAGAATTAAAATTGGTAGATCAGATGAAGAGCAGCAGCTATGATGAAACAAAGAAGGAAGCTCGGGACAGAAGTGGATGGAGACAGCAGTGGTGTACGGGACCTGTCAGCAGGCATAACACCAGATGATGATGACATCATTACTATTAACACTTTACGTGGCTCACCATCATGGTGGATATTAATTTTTATATATATATTTTTTTAATTTTGGCCCTTAAGACTATGTCTTGGCCCTTATACTGAGAAATGCACATCCTGTACAGCTATGAATGATACAGAGACTAAAAAAGAACTACCGCAGAAAGCAAACGGTTGTATCAGTTGTAGGATTCACTTGGAGGAAATTTTACATCACGACAGAATAAAATAGCTTTGTTCACTTCACTTGTGAGAATGTATCGTAAAAAGCCGAGTTTTGATACTTTGTGTCTTTTGATCTTTTAGCCTGTCACCTGAATATAGCATCAAGTGTCGAAACCTGAGTCGAGACAAAAAAGTCTCGCAAGCGGAGTTAACAAAGTTAATTTTTTTTCCCAAGAACCATCCCAGTTTTCCACCGAGAAATATTTAATTTGGCCGGTTTCGATGCGTTGGACCATTATCAAGCCTTCACTTTACTTACTAAATGCGGCCATTTTTAAATCTACAGGAACACAAAATTTCAACTATTCATAAAAAAGTAACATGAAGTTGAGCATCAAAACAGGTCAAAGGAGAGGAAATCCTCCTTTGCCCTATGACTGAGGCAGCACGGCATGCTGCTGAAATATAAGGAGTCCTTGTGTGTTTTATCTTGTGTTACTGTGTTTTTTGTCCCCTTTCTTCGGCATATTTTTATTTATTTTTCATCGCATTTATTCTTTCGAAAACTATTAGTTCTACCACATGCTCTGAAACTGCAGAACTGTTTCAGAAATGCTTTGAAGGGTTAAGAGAAATTTCAAGCAATCACCACGTAATTCATTACGAGGCTACCTTGTATAGCTCTATTAAAAAGAAAACAAGTACATCTCGGTAGGCCTGGCTGAACAGATTCACATATTCAATCAGGTTGGTCTCGCCCAGGTGTTGTTGCTCATGCCTGCAAGTGGCTGTGTACATGAGCAAAATGCTACTATAAGCATGGCAAATTAAACTGCAACTGCTTTTAATTAGATTGGTTTGGTGACCAGTGCGTTGCCTTACCTTTCGAGAACTCCGTGTTCGTATCCCGGAAGTGACTGAGACGTAACAAAAGAATTCTGAACCCTCCTAGTGTGCAATGTCGAGATCTCGTCAGGTACAATAATTAGCCTGTGGTTAAACCGAAGTCCTCTTGGCACCTTTCGTTAAGAGCAAATTAACGCTGACTTCTCCATCTTTTCCTTTTTTCCAGGTTTTTCTCCATCTCTCCTTTTTTCTACTCTTATGTTTCCCCTCTTTCCCCTCCTCTCCTCAATTACACCAACTTCCTAAGTAATCCATCTCTTCTTCGTCTTTCCTTAAAACTTAGGTAGGTACGAACAAACAAAGTAGATAAATTGATAAGTAAATTTGTAGCAATAAATATAATCTCGGAATCAGACTTCAAAATAATACAAAGGCATTAGAGCGAAGAAAACAAAATATGTAGAATATGCATGATTATGATGAAGAGAGATTAAAGTCCAACTTATCAGTGTTTCATCGCTTCATTTCGGTGAACATTTTTGTCACCCATTCCCCTCCGAAAATTGCACATATACCTCACCATCTCTCTTTCCACACGGAGATACGAATACTGCTTATGCTGCACTCTGGAACCAGAAAAAAGAGCTTGGTACATGACCCGTGAAATTCTTTAATTATTATATTATTGTTGACATAAAAGACTATTTGTAATTACCCTAGATTTTTTCACCATAGATGGGACAGCCAATTTATTTACCTCTCTTCTTTTACCTTACATCTGCAGACGTATTTTCTGTGTAATTTAAATTTAAAAAAAGTTTTAAAACCTATAACATGCTTGCGCAACAAGACACAAGATTCGGTATGAATCGGTTATCACCCCTTGCTGGTACAGCGCTCACTCACTTCAAGACTGTTAATCAGATTTCAAATCAACAGTCGATTGGTACGAAAATGAGAAACATCCAGTATTTGACAGCACTTCCCTTCAATGCGTGTCCTGGTTTTCCTTGGAGCCTCCGTGTCATTCTTCAGGAAACGGTCGCCCTCTCCCTCTCGCGTTGCGTAATTCCAACCGAGTAATTGTATTACGGCAATAGACCGCAGGTCACGTCACTGATTGCAGGTGGAGACGGAGGTAAATGATCCATCAACCTAGATTCGGAATTCCGGGCGGCGGGAGTAGTGCGAGCGCTGGCGAAGGCCACTTTCGGAAGAGAGGGGAGAGGACCCCGCCTACCTCCCACCACTCTCCTCCCCGACTAACGCGACCCCCCCCCCTTTGTGACGACTCATGTTGCCAACTTAAGAAGGGTAAGTGGAATACAGGAATTTTCCGTTTGCAGAGAAAACGAATTTTGGATGTGACTCAGTAAATTTATTAAATACAAACGCCTAAATATAGTCCCTCGCATTGATGAAAATCAGTAGAATGAATATCTTTTTTGTTCCGGAATGATGTGGTGACTTACGCAACGAAAAAAGAACTATTTGCAGATTTGCTTCAGAATTTTTAATGCTATTGTTTCCGATTTCTTTGATTCATTGGCCGTCACATTGTGTAAAATATTTAAAGTGGTCGCATTAAACATTTATGAGTATAAAATTGCAGTTTTCATATCGTCGAGCCGAACGAGGCGATGGTATACCTATCCTTTTTTATACTGTCAGCAACTAAGCAGAAGTAGTACTTATGAAAAGATAGACGAAAAATTGAGAATTCTCCTTCATGATTAGGTTTTAAACTAAATTTTTCAAGAAATCGAATTCTACAAGCCTTTTTTTTCTATTTTGCCTATTTATCGAATGTTCCATGCTTCCGATCTACAAATTTTCACGCTCAAAAATATTTTCACACACTCATCCCTCGTCCATAATCCAAAATGATTGAGAAGTAGTTGCTTATTCATCATGAACGCTTGATTCGATGGGGGTATCACTCCCTTGATATCCGTCGTACTCCCGTCAGAGGTGATGATACTTCCGAGGTCAGTGAAGGAATGTCATTGCCATATTTTCTCTCCTCTTAGTGTAACTTCTGCATTCAGGTTCTCTCTTCGTCACACTAGCGTTTTGTCTTATTATTTATCTTTGGATTCTTTTATTTTCACTTATTTGCTCTTGAGACTCCTTAGAGGTTATATTGGGGATAATATCGGTATCCTCAAAAGCCGTTTAACTTACAAACTCTGGTATTAAATTGCTGAAACGGTTATTAGAAAAAACTCAAATTATTTCATTCGAACCTAAGGTCAAGTGGTACGTTAAATGGAGGACCTATGAAAATAGTGCTATACTTGAGTGCATTAAAATAGCCTGTTATGTGAGTCACCAAAATATATATGAAAGAGTAACATATTATACTAAACTAAATATATATAAAGAGTATCTTAGGGTCAATAATATCTTAAAGCATGAAAATAACTACTTCTTGCGATAGGTGTAAAATTTAGGAATCCTTTTATAACAGTTGTCTGAAGAACATTGAGGATGGAATATTGTAGTTTCATCAACTCATATCTCCTCTTATGAGAAAATATTTTTTGCTATTTTGCTAAGTAAACCTTTTTTAAAGTTGAGGAAACAATTGGAAATGAGATCTGAGGGCAGTAACTAAACAATATAGGTCAACTTTTAGATTAACTGTGGTATTTCAAGTAAAAATACCATTCTCAGCGATCAAACGAGAGCACATTTTTCGTTTATTCTGAGACAAGCGGACTGGAGTTTGTTTATTTTTCCCACATCCCGAGTGATCACGCGGCCGATGACGTCATTTGTTACGTCCATCCATTTCAGGGGTTTCCCAGGAAAATCCGAGAGAGTTGGCAACTCTACCCGTGACCCACAAACTGCAGTCCACCCCTTCGCTCGCTATCTCCTCCCACTCTTCCACGTTCGTGAAGAATATATTTCAGCTCCCACTCTGCTGGAGAGCGCGGCGTGCTGGCTTCCCGCACCATTCGCAGCCTGTTGATTCGAAGGGCGAAGCTGGAGCAGCGGGAGGAGGAGGATAATTCGTCCGCCCGTGAGATGCGATTAACGTGAGCGACTGCTCGCCCAAGAGTTCGAAAGATCCTTTGCATTAACATATCTCTGTGGTTACCACTAAACTAGCAACTGGTAAAGAGGTGAACAGGAATGACGAGCAATTTGCACAGTTTGCAGCAATGCCATATCCGCCGGAAGAGTCTCTAAAAATCTAAAAACTTACTTTTGAAACGAGGAAAGTAAAACTCTTCAAATTCATCACGCGACTCTCATTCCTGGAAAATAAATCATAAGTATATTCGAAAAGGTTTTTTATTAAATGATTGTTGGCTTAAGCACATCACTGTAGTTGTGTCAGGGGGCAGGAAAAAGGCAAAAAAGAAGTCCAATGTCATAAATAACCCTCTATGGACAGAATTATGAAACATCAGCATGAACAAATTACTGCCATAGTATGAAATTAAACGTATTTTTACTGTATTTTTAAATTTAAATTTAAGAGAATACCTTACATATTAATACTTACTCAAGGTATACTTCAACATTACCTTCATTATGTAACTTTTAATAAACTTTCCCAATTTTTTCTTAAAATTACAGCTGGAACTATGTATTTCAGAGCTTCATCAGGCACGCCATCGTCAGTGAATAGCGTCACATATTCATCTATTCAAATTGTTTGACAAACCGCTAAAAGGGAAGAAGCTTGCCACACACTTAATACGAATCGTTACCATTCTGTCTAGCGCAGCAACTAAATGGAAAAGCCTCTCAGAAAGCTTCAATGATTTTGAAGCGTAACGAATTTAACTCGCTCGTCCATAGAGGGATAAGCAACACACTAAAGACAACTAAACCTACATCGTCTGTGGTATAAATGGACGATGTGAAAATGATGACCCAGCAATACAACTCTCCAGCGGTGAACTGACGAATGATAAAATTAAAAAAAAACAGCAAACTGCGTACAGAGAAGATACTGGGCCCACTTTGTCTGCGGCAACCGTAAGGGAGAAGTCATCGTTGAGTGGCTGAGGATAGGTCATGGGTCCGAACATACTCACATGTTTACTACCAACTCACTTACATGGAATAGAAGACTCAACCCCGCTTCGACGACTTTGGCTCCCAGCTTTGCGTCAAACATCTTTTGTCGGAGTGCGGTGTAAATAGGGAACTAGACATCAGGAGCAATCTTAAAACTATTCTAGGACACTACTATCATAGCATACGTCGGGTTTGACATTTCTAAAGGCATGTTTACACCATTTATGTACGGGTTCATGCATTACCGTAATTATGGATGTTTAGAAGGTAAAATGTAAGGTTGATTGAGTTTATACATCTACTTCCGCGACGAAAGGCATCGTAAATATACGGCTTCAGAGAAACTGCACTTTTGAACAACATGTATATCATATTCTTTAAACAGTAAAAATATAAAACAAGAGGTTTTCAGGTAGTATGAGCAAAATCTCATTTTGCCAAGAGATCAATGAATTAGATCTCATTTTTGAGAAAAATACCTCACCCTTCTTATGACACCAAAAATTCAACCCCTTGCCACATTACTTTTGGAGATATTTTACAAAAAATACCAGCCCTTTTACATGGGAAATGGTACGTGTATGCACTCGAGAGTGACAATATTTACAAAATGAGGAATTTATAACACTTAAATGTCGTAAAAAACTAAGAGCACGTAGTTTGTATGTTCTCTCAACTAATATTTCTCAACTAATCTCAAATAATCATATTGTCACCGCAATATGCTCTTGGGTATCAAAAAAACGTTCCGTTTTGAAGCAGTTTGAAGAAGATCAAACATACCAAGCGAAAAATATGATTCAAGTTAAAGACTTATTTAGATATTTTCATTGGATTGCTAAACATTTCTGTAATATAAAACTATATTATTGCACCATTAATAATGCAATATTTAACGTGTATCCCACAGCTAGTGAAATAAAAACGTACAGTACGAATATGGTCTCTATTATTACTAGGAAAGTATCTCGCTCGGACTGCCTTAACGGAAAGAGAAAGTTTTTGAATCTAATCCCTGGGAAAACTTGTCGAGAAAATATTTCTGTTCCCGAAAATAATTTTGTTTTATTCTTCTACCGTTCTTCCTCAATCTCATAAGACGCACTATATTGGAGTTTTCATCAGCTTCTCACGACCATGTGGGTGAGCTGTTAATGGATTTATGAGATTGATTATTTGCAAAGAATGGTATTGCCTGCTGTTTCAGTAGAACTGAGCAACTGGTGAGCAAGATTTTATTCAAATATCATTTTGGATAAAATGCTTTCAGAATGTAATACATATTTTCAATTTTCAAATTTAGCATTTCGATCCTCTAACTATATGCGTCGCCAGGGGAATGAGAGCCTATCCTCACGTTAATACAAGAAAAACGAGTTTTGAATTGGAAAATACTGAGCAAATCTTGTAAAAATATTTTATTGTAAAAGGAAGTTGCGAGAATCATTATTCTAAAAACTAATTTTCTCAGGTCTTATTTCTTCATGAGTACATCTATAGAAAAATTTTAATCCAAGCAGAGATTTTACATGAAAATTTAAGCCACGGGACGGCATAGTTAATTATCTTTCTCGACGTTCAAATCTTCTATAATTGGTATGCCGAGAAATCAAATACTTATTTTCAATTAATAATTTTAGATCAACCGAATGACTAACATGGCAAGATATACAATAGATAAGAAGTTAACTCATTAAGAAACTGATAATACTTATGGGAGATGGGCCCAACGAACTGTCTTATATAGTATATGTCTTATATAGTCTTTCAATTAATTGAAGCAGCATTTACTATTAAAATTTGTGGACTTTGTGTATTCGCAGAAGTGACGCGCAATATTGGGAAAAATGATGCACTAAGGAGACATGAGCTTTGCAATTTCACATTAACTGTCTTTCGTGGCTGGATGTTAGAAAGGGTGGAATATAAATCAACTCAGAATGGTCATAAAAATCAGTTAAATCTCTCAATTATTCTTTGACTCTTCTAATGGATATTAAGCTTGTTGCTGGAAAACATTTTTAATGTTCACCAATACAGTAGTTACGAAAGGATAACGATTTGAAGAATTATCGTATTACAGAAAATATATTTTATGGAGAATTCGGAAACGCCCACCCGAATAACTTGTTATTCCCCATGACGATAGGGAAGGTGGTCAGGAGGTTGGCGGGCGGACCAAGAATATTCGCGGCCGTAGGAAACAGAAGAACATGCCGGGAACACGCGCTCGTCTCCTCGTCCGATGCATCTTCGACCAAGTGACCTTGCACTTCTACCTTCCCTCCCCCCACACGTTTCGACACCATCCTGCCTCCACTCCAACAAATACCGATTCCGAACCTTAGAGGCGATGAATTATCTCGTCCGTCCGTTAGCAGCGAGCGGCCTCGTCTATCGAATGGAGAGGCAACGTTTGAATGGGGCAGATTTCGCCCACCCGACGAAGCCACGGGGTACTCTAGCTCACGCACCTAACCAACCGGGTCAACGGGAATTATGAACGATTGATCAGCAAACCATGGGGATAAAGTGGGCTGCCAAAGGCGGGATGTGATGTTATCGTCAGGGCTGGAATCATCCGTTTATATTTTATGATATTATTACCACTGATTATTTTACGTATTACATATTATCATGAGGGATGCTGTTCAATTGAAATCGATTTCTAAAATTAATTAATTCGTAATGAAAATAAGCTTCATATTCCGATTACCATTTGAAAGAAATGACAGAATAAGTGCGAATGTCACAAGCAGTTACTAGCAGCAAAATCCTTTATTTTGCTGCTAGTAACATTAGTCATAAATGTACGATTTTAGGTGTATCCAACGATTAAAACGGTGTTAAACGAGTAACGCGTCCTGGGAATATATTGGGCCAGTTCTTAAAAGCATCTTTGGCCCTTACTTGGCAGTATATAAATCATACATACGCCCTCAATATTTGAGCCACCAATGGTGCAAAACCCTTTATTTTGCTGCTTGTAACATCAATAAAATGTGTGATTTTAGGTGTATCCGATGCTTCAGGTGCTGAAGGAGTAACGTGTTTTGGGAATTAATCAGGCCAGGTCTATAAAGCATCTACGGCCCTTGCTTGGCTGTATAGAAAATTACAAATACGCCATCAATATATGGGCGACCGACAGTGAAGACTAATTCTCCAAATTTGAACAGTTATCTAATTATCCTACCCCTGAGTTTGACAAAAAACTATTTTTTCCACCTGGCTTATTTGTCAAAAATTAGTGCCTCTTGTACGTGGAAGTCTTTCGTCTTTCATTAGCGCTTTCTGTTGAGAAATAGTTATATAATTCACCATGAGCTGTCACTACTGCGGGTTAATTTGTTACCTTTAAGGAATACCAGAGTCTACACTAAAGATAAGAACTGAAAGAAGATTGAGGACAATGATATTACCAGCTGCAAATTTACTATCAGTAGCGGGAGGAATAATATTTTTACCAGAAAAAGTGAAGCCAAGAAACATACCATTGGGTTAATGAATGGCCATGATATTTTTAGAATGTTGCGTAATAAAAATTAATTTGGAAATAAACCCCTTTAATTCGTTATCTATATAGTCTGCATTTCATCAGTGTGCTGTAACACGATTAAATCTAACGAAACATCTAAAACATTGCCGAAGGTGAACGAGTGATTGAATGGTGTCGTCTATGACTTTCGTTCTCTGTGATTTGTTGTGTAAATGACCAAGTAAATCTCCATTAAGCTTCGCTGAAATCAAGATTTGAGGTATACGATGAAAGCAATCATGTGAATAATTTTCAATATCTAAAACCTATGCGTCACAATATTGCTAAAACCTGCAGTATGAAATTATTTTTTTTTAATTGCGACAAAGTAACATCGATTTATCTTTATCAATAGGAATGGGACACAACGGTCCCACCGGATGATTCTGTTGTAATAAACTAATGCACTATATTGGAATGTAACTTTCTATGATAATATATTGTTCACACTTATAAACAACAAAATTACGTCAAACGGTTAAGTAAAAGACGCAGGCAATGTTTTTTAAACGTAATAACAATAAATTTATTCCTGCTGCAAGTAAGCATATATGAAATAGCATTAATGGAAATCACTATCACAGAGTCTCATTTGGAATGAAACTTGCTAAAAAGCTTTAAGCCATTCATTTTCTCGTTAAGCGAAAAATATTTTGCAATTCCTGACAACACCATGGGCTATCTCAACATAAGCACGTGGTTAAGACTAGCGAAAGAGTCAGTTTCTGATTTCATTATTTTCCATAATTATCGCAGTAATATGACAGCTCAACAACAAAGAAGTTTTTCAACTAGCCAAGGCAAACTAATTACGCTCAAACTTCGATGAAGCAAAGCACTTTTGGCACTAAATATGCCGAGTCACAAAAGAGTTTCTTACATAGAATACGTCGAACGGCAGAAATACTTATTTATCAATAATTCGAGTTCAGCTGTAGCCGAACCCCTGTTACAAGAGTTATTTCCAGTAACAGGATAATTTATAACCTTACGTCTGTTACTACGATTTTCTCTTTGGGATCCAAATATCCCTATGCATGCATACATTTAAAACGTTGACATCCTTGACCTATAAATTGGTATTTAAAAGTTAAACATTTTTCCTTTTGGAGCCTATAAGGTGAATTTTTAGTCTCATCCAAACGACCGTGAGGTGGTCAATATTATAGTTTCGAGATACGTAAACGAATTATATATAGATAATTTCTAATAAACGCAAGTAATTTATTGCAAAAATTTGCTTATGTTGGTGTCATTTCCATTAATATGACTTTATGGTTAGTCATAAATACTCATCAGAGAGTAACATTAAAAGAAAAACCTACATTTTCACTCTAACAGGAAGGTTGGCAAAGATCAACGCTGTGAAAGTTACACAAACTTTCTTTTTGTTTCCGTTTTATCAAATAAAAATTAGATGAATTTCACAAACCATGCACTAAAATTAAATTTTGATTCTGTGATTATAAAACATCATTCTAATTTTAACGCAGGAGGAAATAGGGATAGTAACTTCAGCATTAATAATATCGGCATTGATACAACGTCCTAAAGTGACAGATAATTGACATGACCAGGCTCTTGCATAGCTGAAATGATAATTTGTAAAATTAGTGAGAATTGGTGACACCAAACTGTTATCTAACAAAAACATTATTCAATGTCCATGAGCTTCGCCGTACTGCTGAATATTCATTGTCTAATTTTTGGTAAATAGTTCACTTTTAATGGCTAATTAGAATTAATTGCAAGAAAAAGTGCAAAGAAACACTTCAAATTTATTATGTAAATTAAGTCCTCCCGGTGCATAGAATTTTATGGTGCTTAACAATTAAAGGGAGTTAGCCACTATTATGTATTTTGGAGACGCCCAACAATTCCCCCAAGCTACTTCCAATACTTCTGATTAAACACGAAAAGCAAGGAATGTAGTTTGGAATTTCACTTACATAATCTTGCCTCCAAGATGAAGCTTAGTAATGAATTTGCCAACGATCAAAGTCTGCTTTTCATTAAGTAACAATGAAAATATAACCACATGTTTATATTACATGATAGATTTACTATTAATACTAACATTAAAAATATAATTTAACACTAATACACCTAAAATTTCATAAGAGTACTTGAAACCCATATTTTTGTGTTTTCAGTCAGGTTTTACTTGCTAGTTCTTAATAAGGCGTTACATCTTAACGATACCTAAAAGTAATTATGACATGTCGAGTCAAATTTTGGATTGCTGAAAATTTTTTATAATATTTACTTAAGCGAATCAGTATTTTTGCATTAAGTGAGTCTTTTACTTAGTTTTTGATGTCCTTTCGGAATGGGATTTTAATACAATCTAAAATTTATTGTTTTCTGGAACTAAATTCATGAGGAAAAATTAGGACTTCATATAAATTGTGTCCAAAATTCACCCTTCTTCTAATGGAGGCTCAAAAAATTCAACGACCTAGCTCATTCGCTACGGAGAGGATCCTTTGCTATCATTCAGCATTTCATATTTCCTCTCCATTTTTAACGTATCATTACCATGGAAAAGGAGCCCCCCCCTTTTTTCTGGACAGCATATATTTTCCTCGAAATCAACTCCATTTCAAATTCACGTTCATTTTCCAATGCCGGCTCTCAACTCCCTCTCGTAGACCCTAACCCCTATCTCACCTCTCCTAGGTCTCCACTCGCCCTTTACCCTCTCGTACCCTATCCCCTTACCAATTCACCCTCTTCTCAACCCTTTTCTCTCTCATTCCACGTCCCAAAACGCCCCCTAAATCCAGACCTCACGGCTTTCAACCCCGAAAGAATAACCCCTTTTTTCCCTTCAATTCACCCTCTTCCTCAACTCCCCTTTTCGTTCCGTCGCCACCCTATCTATGTGAGGATTCCCTCGTTCTGGTCCAGACTGTCTGGGACAGTGTGGGTGGGAGTGTGAGGTGGCAGTTGCGGAGGGGAGGGATCCGCTGGCTGGCTGATTATTCGCTCCCGATACCCCATTTCCATACATTATTCTCCATCAAACATGCCCGACCAAATCTCGTCAAGACTCCCTCCTATTCCCAACCCTCCCTTACCATTCTTTTCCAAACCTCCCTCCCTCACTTTTTTCCCCTCTCCTTGCCCTCTTCCTCTCACTCCCATCCCCATATCTTTCCCCCTTTTTCCTGCGCATCCCACTTTCCTTTTTTTTCTTCGCCAGCCGACTGTCATTCCAAGTTTTTTTTTCCTTCATATGGTTTTAAGCGTTGTTTTCAAATGTCACGGAGATTCGCAATGATTGTAAACTCTGGGTCTCTTTTTTTGCATTCATTTTCATTCGCTTTTCATTCTTCCTGGAAATATTTTATGCATTGACTTAATAATCTGATGGCATTCTTTTGTTTTCTTTGTTTTGGTATTGCTAAGCAGTTTTGTGAAAAGGAAACGTCGAAGAATTGAAATATGGAGCTCATATGTTCGATATCTTCAGTGGCAGAAATACATTATTCTTGAACAAAAATGAATTTCCAAAATTACGTCGTGACTTCACCGCGGATACCTAAAATAGAAGTATTTAATACAATTTTGATTATTATACTTTGAAAGGATATTACGTAATTCACCCAAAAATGTTGTGCCTCTCTCGAAATTAAGTTTGGTACTTCATACATAATTTTACGTGGTCTTCTTTTAAATGTCATACTGATACTAATTTAATACCTTAATTTATGAACATAAAAATGGATTTTGTTATACACATAAAATAAATAAACCATACAGGTTACAAGTGTTATATCAAATTAACCATGCAAAATATAAATAGTTGCGGTTACTAACATTTTCGACGGGTTTATTTCTGACAACGGCCCATATTCAGAAAATAAAGTGAAGCAGATATCACCAAGAGGTTTGAGCCAAATATATGAATAGTGATAGAAAACGGCGACTTGGAATCGGGTCGTCTTTATTCAACAGCACATTAAACATTAATATATTGGTTCATTGGTTGAAATAATTTCTTAGAACAAGAATGGGTGATAAGTTAGGTCATAACGGGTTTTCTACAAGGTCAGGCAATGAAGAGTAAACTCACATATTATGTTGAGAAAATTCTAGTTTTTTTGGCACAGCTACTGAGTTCCATATTCAATACAAACTTTCCCTACCGGGAGTAATTCCGTTTTCAACTATATAATATAGGTATAAAGAGAGGGCGCCTGCTATTAAGGCCAATGCTAGACGATAAAATGAGGGCGTGGCCTATTTGCCATCCATAATAACCACAATTTACCTTCGGTGCTTACAGACTGAAACTTTATATTTGTAATTTCACGATGTTTTTACCGAGAACTTGCTATAAATAAGCATTCATTTAGTTCTTAAATATTGATTCCGCCCACATGTATTTTTATTTATATACTTAAATATTAATCCGCATTCCCGGAGAAAACTATGATAAAAACAAATAAAATACATAGAAGCAACTTATCAATGTATTTATCTTTAGACACTTGCCTTAAACTTTAAGTTGTCAGTGGATCTTGCTGTACATTCGATGTTGTAATCACCCTAAATTCATCAAACTACGGAGCATTATCTTCCCTAGAATTGCGCGTTGTTTCTTCAAACACAAGGGATAATTTACAACACTAAATAAGGCATTCATGTTGAAGGTAATATAAAAGGCATTCTTCCCCATGATGGTGATATTTGTTGCGCGTAGAAGCCAATCCGTTATGCCGCCGTATTAATGGCTGTTCCGTTTCAGTTAATTACTGCATTGAATTTACTGTCGCGATACACAAAACATAATAGCTTTACAGCGGGCAAAAAATTGAAAAAGATGAGTCAAACGTTAATAAAAGATTTTTGAATGGAGCTTGAAAACGTATAGACTTATGTATTTCAGGATCATTTGGTAGTGAAATTTTTATAGATGTAAAACTAATGAATGAAGAAATAAAAAATTAAAATGATTTTTTCTTCGCTCAGTACATCGTACAGAGAGAGATGATTTGATGTCCCAAGTAAGTACGTGTTTTCCCAATAATTTTTTTAAATTTGTGTTTAACATTATCTGTTTATTATCTGAAATTAATTGTCAAACAATCCTGTGACGACGTCGACGCATAACCTGCACCAGCTTTTTATAGGGGCTTTTGGAGCGCAAGCTGTACTCGTAGCGAGGCCTCATCGAAGTGACTAGGCGCGGGAACACAAACGAACTCTGAATTTTGCGCTCACGTTGAGCCTGCCTTTCTAACATGCCTGATAGCCCATTCGTTGATACGTATTCGCTAGGCGAGTTTCTTTTCTTCTAAGCTGCAAAATTGAAGCACAATTAAAGTAAATACTACTACTTAATAGATTATTTATTGCGTTGTTAGCTTTTATTCAATGGAAAAAAATCAATGTACTTTAATTATTAACTTTGAAAAGAGAAAATTGAACGTCATGGCCTTGGATTGTTGTATTTCAGAATTTATTATCAAGGATCCGCACTATTGACTATTAGCAATAGTTATGATGCAAACATATCAAATTTATAACCTATTCTGCAATTTTCGCTAGGCTGGAATACTTCTTGTAAATTCAAAATAGAGAATTTTGTCAATGATAAAAAATTCACGAAGCTAAAAAAGAAAGCATCAGCACCTATCGTGAGGAGGCTAGGGGACTGGATATCTGACAACCGAACTTTTTAATAGCTAGAGCTCCCCGAAAATGTGACCTTATTTTACGCATCGACATCATCTGTCCGATAAGTCATCAAATATATAGTTTGCCATCGTGGTGACACTAGAAGTCATAGGAACTTTAACATCAATTAGTAACGAGGATAATTAGGTACTCAATCGTTTCACATGACATCTCCTGACACTCCTGACAGAATTTTTGTACGATCGTACCTTTGATCGAAATATGAAACGCCATTACAGACCGTTATCAGAGTTTATATTAAGCTACAAGAGAAATCCAAATAGAAAGAATATAAACGAAAAGGCTCCAGAAAAGACAGTCAAGAAACAGAATGATAATGTAAATGAAAGCTGCATAAACGTGCCTATGGGGTTAATAACAGTTTCAAAATTCACAATATTACTAGTTTTGATTAAAAAATACTGCATTTACCTACGACATGCCTTGTTAATTGAAAATCACAGTTTAATTTTCAATCATACTTTTAAGACCATGAATATTTAATGAAGTCCAAGTAGTGGTCGAGTGTTCGAATCCGGTCGCAGGTTTGAGACATAAGCGTCAGAAAATTTTTTCTGACTGGCCAACCAACTTAAGCTACCCGAATATGACCCCACTACTGAGAGTCAGCACTCTCAACAGAAGGCATTGATGGCGCAAATTAAGAAGATCGGACCTGTATCAGCAACCATAGCTTTGGTTGAGAGTGAAGGTCACGGAATCGGCCTGGGTACTGCGATGAGGAAGGCAACGGGGAAACCACCACATTAGTCTCCCTAGAAGATGCAGTCCTGCATTCTGTATACGACATGATGGCATTCCTCCCAGTAAAATATTCCGGAAGTAAATTAGTCGGATCTCCGGGTGGGGACTACTAGGAGGGGTACATCAGCCAGGAAGGACAAGTGCAGTTTAGACAAAGCAGTCTACTGCTGCACCAATTCTATTAAATGACTGCATTTTCATATCAATGATTGCGGAAGTTTGCTTTTACCTCAGTAAATTAGATAGTAACGTTATAATTAGTAATTTTTATCCAATTTTTCGTAATATGCTTCATTATTTTTAACGTTCTAATGTGAGAAAGGCATTATTATAAGGTAGAAAAATACAATGTTTCCCCATGTTCCATCCATCCTCGCAATATAACTTGCGAGATGAAAAGCGCGGAAAGGCAAGGTTTTTTTGTTCACATCATTAGTAACTACTTTTTGTCTGGATAAAAAGATTATGACGTAAACGCCATTCAAGTCACTATACGACGAAACCAGCTTATAAAGATAAGGGTGAGCGGAATAACTGAAAATTCAGGCGCGGGAAAGTAGAGAAAGAGAGAGAAATCGATAGAGTGGAGGATAAAAGGAGAGGAAAAAGAAGAAAATTGATTTGAATACAGAGGACGGCATTAAACGGAGAAGAGGAGGCAGAGCGGAAAGCGCGTCAAGTGGAGGAGGAAGAAAAGGAGAGTGATTCGCATTCCGGGAAGATGTTTGGAGATTTATGGAATGTGAGAATGGAAGCCATTTGGAGAGGAGACCTTGAAGTAGGAAGACGCCGAAGGAAATGGTAACTGGGATGGCGAAGGAAAAAAGGACTCCATATATATCAGGTGAGAAAGAGGGGAGGTAAGAAAGATAGGTGGAAAGAAGACGCAAAATCTAGAGAAGTAAAATGGGGATGGTAGTTGTCTAGTGCAGGAGTAATGTGTGTCAGCTAACAAACTTGTTGGAGGTTAGATTTTAGTTTTCGAGTGATAATTTGCCTATATTTGCCTTCGCACGTTTCTGAAATGGCAGGAAGACGGATGACTACTAATGAACTTTCCAATCGCTAGAAATAAAGTTATACGCAGCCTATGTCGCCATCTTTCACTCCTCATCAGTTAAAGGCTATTTTATGTGATGCTTACGTAAGCGCCAAACCTTAAACTGAATTCAGAAATGCTTGAAAGAATATCGATTAAAAGGTGTTTACATGTCCGGCAATACAACTGAATTTGAATATCAGTGCTGTAAAGAGAAATATGTGTGATAATCAATGAAAGATCTCAGACTTTCCGGGTGAATTGATCCGTTAAGTTCTTTTGAGGATCTAGGCTATGGTTCTTTTATCCGTTATCTGCTTGATAATCGATCATTCGATCGTTGACTTACTTATCATCCATCGGGCTCTTTATCAATACGCACTTGATATTTCATTTCTAAACTCGTATGAGCAGCGTTTGAATGGAAATTTGGTGCTGATAACATATAGTCATTTTGATTAATTGTGGCGTATTATGCCGTGCATTTTGAGTCATAAAAACGCCGGTAAGGTTATGGTTTACGATTTGTGTTATTGATGAGTGACCTTGGGCTGATTTTTGTTAAGACGTCAATATAAAAATGATTATTTGAGATTGATTTCAATCGATTTCAATGAAAAATATAAGAAGTGTTCACTGTTTTGGAGTAACGAATCAATCCTAATCGCTTAACAAGTTCAGCTTCTCATTCTAAGGGCCCAGGTTCGAAGCTCTGCATTAGCCAAAAAATGTAAAGTACCAATTTCTCCTTGTACATATTAAGAAAAGCATTGCAATGGATGTGCCATTCAACCAAAACCTAAGCCGTGAGCGTATTGGGTGTCTTTAGTAAAGAGGATGTTAATGTCAACATCACATTTCTCTCTATCTTTTCTTCATCCTTCAAACATTCCTACCTACACCACATACAAACCTACCCATTTCTAATGGATCACACTTGTGTGCAAATGTCGGGCGCATCTTTAAAACAAGGTCTCGCAAAAATTCCTTTGGTTTCATAGAGGACGCTTTCAAGCCATTAGCTACGGGACATTCAAAACGCTGAGAAACGATGGCGGAAGATTGTTTAGTGTGTCGGATCAAAAACATATACACAATTGGTTCTAAGACAAGAATTTCGAGAAGAGAGGACTAACACCATCTACTGTCCCGTTTTGACTAATTTCACTATGAGATCTCAAGCTCGTGTTCTTAATGAAGTCGATGTGTCCCAATTGATAGATGGTTTTTACATTTAGCCTTGCGTATTTTTACCTCCTGCCTTTTTATCGAGGTATTCTGGTACACTTGTTTTATTCTCTCTCTCTCGTAATCTACGTCTTCTCTTCCCCACCGTCCTTTCCCTTCAATCCCCACTCAGTCTACGCCAGGAACCTTTAAAGGAGGAATATAAAGGTCAGAAAACTGCTACAATAAGAAAGAAATGATGAAAGAAAGGATGAAAGGAATAGGGGGAGAAAATAATGTAAGATGCAGAAATGTAGGGCAGGAGGCAACTTTAGCTGAAATAGTAATTCGCATCTTCCGCACCATACATTACGAATCCTATTCTACGATATCTAAAGAGGAAGAGAGGGACTCTTTCCCATTCTCGATGTCCTTAATTTATGCAATTTTCGCTGAGTAAGATGGGCATTGAGGAGAAAGGCTAAAAATTTATGGGAAGGAAAATTCTTTTCGGGTAAGAAATAAAGGTCAGCGAGAATGGAGCTTGAACGGGGGAGGATTTGAAGACTGCGACGAAAGGAATGGAAATCGTGAATTAGACCACGACGGTGGAATGCGGAAGGGAGAAAGATATGAGAATGTGAAATACGAGAAACGAAAGAGATCAAAAACCACGATTAGGAAGAGGCTGAAAGTCAAATGAAATGATAAAGATAGACAGAGAAACGGAAATGGTAGTATATGG
Organism: Ceriagrion tenellum; assembly: GCA_963169105.1. Classification (NCBI taxonomy): domain Eukaryota; kingdom Metazoa; phylum Arthropoda; class Insecta; order Odonata; family Coenagrionidae; genus Ceriagrion; species Ceriagrion tenellum. The sequence goes on along the minus strand of OY720634.1, from coordinate 120,985,009 downwards.
CACTTGGGCTAGTTAAAAAAATAGTTTCGCATATTTTAAAATTGTGGTCTTTGGCCCTATTGTAACGTTCCATATCAAAATAGCCTCGTTGGTGTTTCTTCACACTATTTCATAATATTTTACAGTTTGATAGCAAACTATTATTCGGAAAAAAATAACTTTAAAGACAGAATGGTGTATCATCATTACTCCAGGGGAACAAGTTTTCCTCAAACCAACATTACTTGGCATAAGCTAACTCATAGCTTTTCTGAATATAGATGTAATATAGCAATATGCTCCACGAATGGTAAAATTAATCACAAATAAAGACTATTTTTAAATAAAGCGCGCAGACGATTGCAGTCATTTTAGCAACGTTACCCCAAAATCCGCGAGAATGAGTCTTGGGATTTTAATTACCCGAAACACGTACATGGAAATCACAAATTATAACGCAAGTATCATTGCATTTCATACGTGAATATTAAAATCACCGAAGGAGGTCATATACGACTTAGATGTGAACTTATGAGACGCGAGGTTGGATGGAATATGGCAAGTGGACTAGTGATAAAACTGTGCTTAGAAATAAAAAGACACGTCTTCAAGACTAATTTAATGACTTGGAAAAGGATGAGGATTCAGAAGGGACCAGAAAAGTTTAAGTATGCCTATTACTAGGATTAATTAAGAGCCAAAGTATATTGATGAAGGGCGAAGTTTAAGGGAATAGGCTACTTTTTGAAAACAAAGGCAAAACCACCCAGTTCTGCTAGTTCAGGCATGCGCGGACCTGATTCCAGGGGATTTGCCGTTTTTCCCCCTTCCATATCGACATATTTCCGCCTACTAACTACGCCACAGCCTGCCGAGGATAGCGCAGGGCATCCTCTTTCCATTACATGATAACAAAAACTGAATAAAACTGCAGTAATTGAGAATATCTAAATTTAAATAAAAAGGATACAGCTACGAACTCCTTCAATAACTGTGCTATGAAAGTTAACTTTCGTATCATATAGCCAACTACCATTCCCGCAGAAATGGCCGATTTTCAAGTAAGCGTGAGAAACTTATCATATAGATGGAGCTAGGCGTCACCCAAAAATTACGCTCCTCCTGAATCTTCCACGGCTAGTTCCTAGAAGAGTGAATTTTATTCTAAAAATATGCCAGCGTTCCTCCATAGAGATGTAAAAGCTATTGGCTTCAAAATTAATTTTTAAGACGTGGTATCCACTCGTATAAGCTCATTCTCAGATATGTGAAAGCTTGATTAGTCGTCAACAGATCGTGAATTCGACAGATCGAGAATTAAAAGGATATCTTTAACTTTCTGGATGGTTTTAATAGTTTCAGATCTATTAGCTGAGTTCTTCACTTTGTACGGAAACTTCCTACAAAATGCGTGCCCTGAAGACGTTTTCAGTTGAGGCACTTTGTAACACACTTAAACGCAAAGAAATTGAGGGAGCTTGCGCACGAAACTAACGAAGGGGGTTTCTTTCCTATCATTAGGTCATATTTACGTATCCACACTAGCAATGCTCAAATTTACACGACGCTGTTTTTAACGTCAATTTCTGTTCATTTATCTTACTGTGTAAATAAATACCTCGTGTGAAATGATCACTGAGAAATATGCTAAGCTAAGCGTACTACTTGGATGGTCGAGAGAGAGAGAGATAGAGAGAGAAATCAACTCTATTAAGCACTAAACAATTATTATTTTCAGGCAGTTTAAGAAAAAGCCACACATCATATGCTATTTAAAAAATGTTTGCGGGACCTAAAAATATTGCTGCGTATTTTCTTTGAGAGTAGAGGTTCTACTAAATTATGGCCTAAAATACTGATTGTAAAAAGTGTTCAGAATCGATAAAATTAGTGAATCTTGAAAGAAAATATTAATTCTTCCCATTTCAGCATAGCATGATTTTTGACTCAATGGACTAATAACAGGAATAAATAGAAAAGTGTGCAAAACTTGGAGATAAAAACTTCAGTGAATCTCTCTACATTGGACAACGCTGTTCTTCTTTACAAATACTTTTGTGCCGGAATATGCATTATCAGAGTTAAAGGCAAATTTCTCTACCAGTTCTGATCACAAGTTGGGACAAATATATAATGGATTATCAAATAGTCGTAAATTATCTGACATTATTCTCAAATTTCACTGCTTATTGCTTCTAGTTGGAGAACGTCTCGGCTTCACAGCTCCACATTAATGATTCAGCCCACTTGTAATGACTTCTTGCATACATTGCAGCATAGTTATTTAGAATTGGATATGATGCCGATTATTGGAAATGGGTCCGTGGCAAGGAAGGGAAATTTAGCGGGCGTTTCTTGCAGGAAATTGTATCAAAGTGTTGTACGCGTAGTGTCCGTTTAGTCTTAAATGTTTATGAGGGACATTACCTTCATAATATTTTGCCCAAACGCCAAAGCGTTGCTGAGCGAGGACAATCTCGCCACTGAAAGGCCGAGTAACGAGTAACAGGACGTCTACCCTATAAACGATACTTAGGCAAGCCATTTCCATATCGGCATTTCTGGAGCCACATTGATAATTTACACGAGATACGCAATACTATCTTGTCCTTAAAGGATCTTCTTACCATTGAACACATATTTTGGAAAATTTTCATTACTTTGACATGTCTTTCTCTTACTTGTTTGTCACATCCTAAACAAAGAATGTGATTTCTAGTTCAAGTAGTGATTTTTGTCAACAAGTTTTAAAGTTACATGGTTGCCTGCTGGGATTATAGTCCAAGAGACTCAAACTTTGATAAGGTAATGGCCGTTACCGCTATGATTTATTGATCATAACGCTAGATAACGATATTTAAAGGATAATATGAAAAACAAATATTATAATTGAAATGCCTCAGATCGGTAAAAAGCTGTACAAAATAGACTGAAGATTAAGTTATCAGAGAAGAGCTGGGTACTTGATCTCTTCCATAAGGAAAACAAAGCAAAATGGAAATAGGTACATATAATGCGGATCACACGAGAGGATTCCAAAGGAAACCATCGGGAATAAGAAGACTAATGAGGCCATGGACCAGATGGTAAAAGTTAGGCCGGCAGAGGCATGTATTGTAATCCTGGAAAGAATAATTTTAAGATGCATTTACTTGTCAGCATATTAGGATGTCTGGAAAAGGCGGAAGTTGGAAGCAGGGCATGGAGGTGAAAGAAAAGACCTGACATGAGAGGAAACCTACAAAATGAAGATAAGAATAAATGTTGGGAGATGGAGAGAGAGAAAGGAGGAGTCGAGGATGAGAGGAAGCGGGAGAGAGAACAAGGGATGCGGGGAAGAAAGGGAAACCCAGAGGGCTGTCAGTTATTTTAATTGAATCGGAACTTCTCCAATTAAGTTCCAGTGCCGGCAGAAGAGGTCGCAGTCATTGCCGAACACACCTCTTTCATCCCGAAACCAACCACTCGCACCCACGGACGAGGTCGGAAAGGGCGCAAGGGGGCTCTCCTTCGTCAAATGCCGCCAAACGACCCCTTCCTCCACAAGATACCATTTTACACCGTAAAACTCCTCTCCCCCATTTCCCCATCCTGCCATCTCAGAAGAATGCCCCCGTGGACCTACGACAACGCCTTCCATAGCTCTGATTCATTTTTTCTCTTTCAAAAAATTTTCACATCGTTTTTAACGCCTCTTACTCTTTTGGATTCCATTTATGGTACGAGCTTCATGCTCGAAATGCACTTTGTTCTCGTTGCACAGATTTTAGTGTGCATCAGTAGTCGGTAATCTAATTTTTTACGTTCCCAATCGCCCCCTTACACTCAAACCTCTCAACCACCTGACTCGTTTCATCAAACCCATGCCGCTTTTTCCTGAAACTCCAATTTGCACCTAATTTTTACTCCTTGCAAATACTTCTCCAGGTAGATTTATAGAAAATAATTTCACCATTACAACAATTTTCCTATGATGACTAACAATGGTAGAAAGCTCTGGAAAATTGTGGAATAAATGCAATAAATACGATGGTTAAGAACATATTTTGAAACAGATTAGTATGAGAATGATAAATGATAAAATGTGTAACTCAGTAATACGACGCAGCAAGCATTTTTTCACCAAATTTTTGCATATTCTCAGCGAAAACTTCCTCATTTCACGCAAAAAAACTCACTTCTCCTCCAGCACCACGCTTTAATATTCTTTTCTGGTCCCTTTGTTTAAATACTTATTTCTCTGACTGGTCTCCCAAGCAATATTTCTCTCGAAAGATAACGTTTACCTTGATGCTTTAGGCGAGTCAAATAACCCTGCAAACAGCTTCTAGCAATTTTATGAACTTTAAGAAAACAAATTAGCAATTAGCAAACATATCAACGAATTTAATAAATAATAAAATCACATAATAAAATAACCTTTCTCCCATATCAATATCTTGAAGTACGGCCATCAGTTTTTAAAACTCATCGAGTGTTGAAGCTAGGTACATGAATTGTATGAAGTCGAGGGAAATATCATTCGAGCTTCCGTTTGTAAATGAGTTGTGTTAAGGAGAAAAAACTAAAGCAGTAAAACAAACTAGGTAAGAACCAAGTGCCTACTAAAGTTTCAAAAAGCTTTATTTCTTGTTTTATGTCAAAATATTCACGGATTCTTAATTGGGGTCCTGCTTAAGAGGAAAGGAAGTTTAATACCAAGGTTTTAAATATGTGCTATAAAAATATATGTGGATATAATATTTAAAACATCAACACCCATCTTAGAAAACGTTGCGGAACCACGTGCACATCCTTTTAGCTAAATTACCTACGCACCAAGTACAAAAGTTGAAGTAGTTTTTACAACCGTTTATGTATGCACTGACGCAACAACCGGGACCTTCTTGGAGTTGGATATTTACGGGAGACTTGCGCTAATATAGACGTTTCCTTTTACCTTATTTCGTTCAGTAAAATTTCTGAAAATCACCAGTCATTCAAAGACAAAATTATATCAAGCAACGGGTAACCTAAGCTAAGAATAAGTCATGGTGAAAACATTGTTATTTTTTAATAAAATAGCTCTACGAATGAGGAAGAAGTAAACAAAAACATTCTGATGGTGTTTTTAACTATAGCTCAAAGACATGGGAAAGTAGAAAGCTGAAAAAAAAGAGGATAAAGTTTGTTTAAACCTGGTGCCGGAGGTGGTTACCAAAGATCAAATGGCTGGATTGAGTCAGAAACAGGTTGACGAAGATATGACTAGGTGAGGAGAAATCCACATAGGGCAAGATCAAGAAGACAAGGTCCACATAAATAGGCCACACTTGAAGACACAACGAATATTTAAGGAACATGACAGAATGGAAAACCTTTGTGGGGGACCGAGTACGATGGAAATAGGTTAGCTTAGAGGGAATATGAAAGTGAAGCACCACGAGGACATTTGAAAATTTAGCAAGGGAAAGGATAGAAAATGGGACAGTAGTCAACCAATCTTCTTGTTGAATAACTACAAATGAAGACAAGGATAAAGTCTTCAACTTTTAATTACAGACTGATACCAACTTAGTTAATTAAAGTGTACTGTAAAGGATAATGGTCGTTTCAAAGATTACAAGTATTGGCATGGAACAAAGTAAAAACGTCCATTCCCTTTTCGTGCATCATCAGCCAGTCACATCCCTGAGGAAGAATGAGATCGTGATGCATTATTTTGGTGCTAACAGGTTTTACCAATACACAAGTAATTTTTTTCCAGTTGACCATCAAGAAAAAATTCGGAGAAAAAGAACATTCATGAGAGAACACACAATGCGATTTACAACTCAATTCATAAATTATCATATGTATTTCCCAAGAGTACGATGAACGCCTCTCATTTGGCATGTGTGGGTATGGCGTGTGTATACATCCTATCTAATATATATTTCAACTCCTTTTAACACGATTTTTAACAATATAAACACAGCTATAACTGGTAAATCGTAACGAATATAGCAATAATAAAACTTCTTTTCAGTGGTTTCACTTAGGTAGCGTTTGAAATTCTCTAAATTTCGCACTAACGTTCCTCTAAGTCTCAGTAAAAACCATTGATTATACTTATTTGTATATATTTTTATAAAGAGAGCTTCATGAAATAAAAAAGAATGAATAAAATGTTATGTTAATTATACAAACGTTGAAAAACACTTTTTGAGAGAGATCATTTTTATTTTATTGTGCCTGTGTTTTTTTAAAAGTAATTGTTTTGTACACATGCATGTATGTGAATTCTTTTTAAACTATAATTTCATATTAATTAAGTGTGTGAAGCGCCAAAAGTAAGGTTAACTTTTATGGCTTGGGTTCAAACCATTCGTAGTGCACAGAACCGAATGTTATGACAAGCTAGAGGTAAAGGAGGATATGGGAAAACACGCCGATTACGGGGTAAACAACGATGTATGAGATGTTGAGCACGCAAAACGTCCAGAACAGAAAACATGCGTTCACGGAAAATATTAAAACGGGGTCATTAATTTGAAAATATATCGGACACAAATATGGTCACACAAATCCCCGCGCGAGAGAAATGTCGCGCTGGCCCGCTGTCGGCCGGTGGCGCTCTGAACAATTCCTCGGTAAAAATTCATTCGGATGACTTTCGCGAAAATTCATTAGCAAAAATAATAACATAGCATTTTTTTAGATATTTTATTTGACTTACAAATCATTTAGTACACACCACAATTAAGTCATTCGTCGACAATCCAATTTATAACATGAGGCTGCAAATTGTTTCTGCAAACACGCATACACCAATTTCGCAACCGCCCTATTCACACAGAGCGTACAAATTAACCTATTATTCATCTATATTCAATTTCGTTTTCGCGACACGGCATGTGCGCGCCATAAAGATCCCAAATGAAACGGAAAAAAAAATCCCGAGGGCTCAGCCAAATAATACGTATCATCTTGTTTTTTTTATAATTTAAACTTCCCTATGCGTTGAGGTGATTCCATTATTTCCTTTATTTCATATAACAGCAATGTACATGTAACATGAAAAAAAAAACATTCAACCCTGTGTGTCATATGTAAACCATTATTCATGGACCGAGAAAGAGTGCTACTTCTTTTTCCTCCTCCCCGTAACGTTTTTTGTTTTGTTCCGCGAAGAGCATTACTAACTCCCCAAACGTGAGCAAACATTGATTTTTGAGATTCAAGTTCTTTCATTTTTTCCCTCTCTTTCTGTAGAATATACATGCTTTTATTCCGTCCCCCTCCTGTTTTACTGTATTCTTGAGCTCGAGGACGTTTTACAGTTGGGTTTTATTTTTCTCAGCAGGAGTCCGAGGAAGTGGCTAGGGTGGGACAAGCGAATTGAGGATGAAGATTAAGAGGACCTCAGAGAAGGAATGGTCCCCGTTATTCCTCGAATTCTCCTGACGCTTGCTTGCCTTTAGCTGTTTTTTGTAGCACGCACTATTATTGCTCGGAGCTGGAATAAATGATAGTGGTAGGTAAATGTAATTTGAAACTCGCTCACCTCAACCAATTTCATTTTCTTCATCCCAACAATGCTGCTTTTTCCTAAGACAAGGTTTGTGTGACAAAAAAAAACAGTGTAAAATCAAGGGCATTTGCAAACCCTCCCATTGAGTATTTACATTCAATATAGTCCCTTCATTTACACCCAAGTCTCATCTTTGCAGTCGACGCAAAATTAAACATGGTAACTGATAGTGGTTACAAATGTAGCTCCCATCCTTAAACGCACTCATATAAAATGTAGTAGAGTCCAAATTCCATTGCGCTTAAATAACAAGTACTTGCAACTCCTATAAAAGACTTCGAAGAAACTCTTAAATCAATACCGTTCGCTATAAATAAAGTTCTAAGGTTATGCTGCGAAAAAAGTGGCCAAATAAAAAAATCCCAGTCGTTTGTTATTATCAAATCGGAGCCGCTCGAATGTTATTCAATCTGCTAATTATATTTCTTACTGCTTTATTTGTTTACGTAGTAAGCTCCTCAGAAAGGGTTTTTCTTAAAGCGTTGGGCTTCAAAATGGTTATCAGCAGGTGCATCCATTGCCTTTAAAATATTTTCCGATAATCGTACTTATGGAAGAAACTCGTGAAAACATTTTAACATCGAGTGAAACTTCGGACGTCTTGCTCATTTCAGAAGGAGCACTCAACGCACACTTCCTGTCCCCCCCTCTCACACACATCACTGGGGTAACATAACACATTAATAATAATTACGAAAACTCATTTCTTTACGGTAAAGATAATGGAACCTTGTTCAGTGAACATTCTTTGCGCACCTTAATAAAGTTGTAGTATAGAATGTGGATCTCCGTCGACACTGTGGCAGTGAGCCCCACCAACTGCCACAAAAAGCCACTTGACTATGAAACAAAAGCAATAAAAATAAATCACACTCAACCTTCACAAATCATGCCATTATAGTCTTCCATCACAATTTCTTCCTCCAACATTGAGTGTCTAGAGAATTCTCCTCAAGATGAGTAAAAAATGGAATATCTTCCAAATGTTTAACCGTTGTATGCGTAACATTTATCTACCTCCTGGGCATCAGGAGTTCAGTTTTTTTTTATCCTCGTGCATGCCACAAAATACACCTCTGCAAAAGCGCATTTATCTCGTCCCTAGTTTTATTGTACACACACCCATCCCTTCATTTCCTTCCGAATCTTCTGCTTGCATTCGTTTTCTCCCCATATTTTAAAACCTCATTTCATTTCTAAATTTAAAACTGCTCAACAATATGGGCTCCCGTCGTCGGGTTATCTTCACCGCCACCGCCCATACTTGAATTTTCCTTCAGGGGCCCCTTAGCGTGCCACCGGTCGGGGAGGCCCGCCCTTTGGGCCCTCACCCGGGTCCCCCGGGCCCGCGTCGACCACGGCCCCCCTGCTATCTCGTGCCGTAGGCAGTCAGCAGGAGAGAGGCCAGGATTGTGGGCACCAGTGACGACAGCAGCACGGATGCCGGCTGGAGGAGGCACGGACCTCGGGAGCCGCTGGAACTGGAGTCCGCTGGAAAATGGAGCGAGAAGAACTGCTAGAGGAAGCGCGCCGTTAGACGGAGCAAAATATTCCCTCGTAATGTTAGACTTAAGAGGAGTCGATTAAAACCAAACCGCTTTCAAAGGAACTCTACACTGAATTGGTTCGTCGACACATATAAATTGACATAACAGTATAGGAGATATTACGAAGCTTCAGGCATCGTGAGAGAACTTCTAGCGTTCATGACGAACAACAATAAAAGCAAAAATTTGGCCACGCTCATTATCATATCAGCCAGGTAGGGAAAATGAAACATCTCTTGGGAGAATCTCTGTAAGATCTCTAGGTCCAATTGTCCCATCTCTCTTTCGTAGTTTCCTCTCTTTGATATAAAGCTCTTCTCAAGCGAGTACCTCCAAGTTACTCCACACATAATTTCAAAGATCTTTTACCGACCATGGTGTTAACACATGAATGTCATCATCAAGTTAATACATCAATGCAGGTGCTCAGTATTACAATTCACAACCTTAATGATAACACTAAGGAGTTGAGACCCGGGCCGATAAATGTTTTGGATGTGGAAACAGTGGATAGTTTGAAGTTTTCCATCTTGGGTGTTAGATAGTCATCAAATATTACATATCCATATACATCTCGTGCCTGGTGTAATCAGGTTAAAGGGATCCTCAGAAGAACCAAGGGATTTTGCACCATTGAATCCCAACAAATTATAGTGCAATTCAGTCATACGAGGAGAATCTTAATCATAGAATTACCCTTACAAATATTATATGATCAACTTCAATCATTTTGATCAAATAATTCAAATATAGTTATTATTAAAATGCAATTGCGAAATTACATCGGAGCAAAATCATCCACCTTGACCGTGACTCGAACCCGGATCCCTCGAACTCCGGCCGAATGCTTTAACCAGTTGAGCTAACAAAACCTTCTATTCCCTTGTGGATTCCAATTGGCATCAACAACATTTCCCTTAAAGCCCATGTGTGCACTTGAGAATGAATTTATAAAGTTAATCCGGGGCTAGTCACGGCGCGCTGAAAATTAGTCATAGAAGAAGTTCATGAAGATGCATTTGTAGGGTGAGTCGAAAACACCATCATTATCAATAAAACAGGGAATAATTTTATTTTAAAACATTATTTTGTCCAACAATCCTTGACTTTAAAAATTAACAGGCAGGATAAAGTCACTACGAAACATCAAGTTAGGCTAATATGGCTGTATAACGCAGGATCATTTATCTAATTTAAAGATTAAGCATGCATATCACAACACAAGTACCTTATGTGCAGTTATATTAACCAAGGTGCAAGCAAACACGGACGAAGAGAAGAAGGATAAGGTGATTTATAAACAACGAAGATCATTAATAAACAAGAATATGAGATTAAAAAATAAGATGCAGTACAAATCATACAAGTAAGCAAGATCAAAATATCAACAGATATTGATTCACAATTGCTAAAATTATTAATTCAGCGTTCGGAGAAAGAAACTTGCATTTAGAGCTCAAATATAAGCGCCTACAAGGAGAAAACTATCCGAAATTAGACTGATTCACCGGAACGAAACAAGATACCGAAACTGGCTAACGACATAGCACTGCCGATTACTGGAATAATTTTAATTAGTAATGATAGAAATTTGCGTTGCGACAGACGAAGGCTGCCATTAAAATTAATAAATGTAAATATCCGCGATAAATTCGTTATTTAAACCGCAAATCTTTCACTAAATGTTAAGTTTTTTAAAGTCTACCTCTGGAATCATCTTTGTTTATTCAGCAAACACCCGGTTCTGTGTGCAACTAAAAACTTGTTTTCGTAAGTGTTAGTCACGATATACCCATCTGCGCCTTTTATTGAGTGGACATATAGTGTTTTACAACTTTTAGAGGGATTGAAGTGCACTAGAGACCCTAGAGACTGGGAGGCTACAAGATGAGCCTATCGCACTAACGCATCAACATAGCCTTTTCAGTAAAGACTGCATTACCCACAGAATCGCATTTTTTCACATTAAATTAAGTTTTACTTCCCAGGTAAAGTGCATTTTTATTTCCTATGTGAATGGATTTTGACCATTTCTACACAATTCTCCTGGAAGATTGGTCATGGGATGATGAATTTTATCAATTCTTGCCACCGTTCCGCTGTTTTATTTCTGTATCCTCACGGCTATAATGAATAATTGTGCGTAAAATAACATCTTTTATAAACTAAGGATTGAATTCCGCCATGAAAAAACCATTTGACTTGACCGGGATTCAAACTCGGATCTCCCAACTGCCTGTCAGGTCTGTTGCTAGTTACAACACCAACCCATCTTCCTTCAAAGTGAATTTCGAGAAGAGAATGCTCCTGCGAGTGACTTCTTACCATACCATTTCTAAATTCATTGATTGGAAATTAATATTTTTAAAAGCTTATTAGAACTATAATATAATATTCATTTTTCCTTTAAATTAACTATTGTTATGAATCCTGGGACAGAGCAGGCTAAGGGTAATGTAAATAAATGGTAACAACATAAATGGCTGCCAAATATAGAGAAAAAATTAACAATATACTTTCAACGCCTTTAAGGTAGTATTATTTTTTTAATTTTATAAATACATTTTTTTAATTATTTCACTTGCATTTGTACATAGCCCTGATGAAGCAGAAATAAAACTGTGATAAGTTGGCAAAAGGTGATTTAACTCACTGTCCCAAGAACAATCTTCTAGAAAAATTATGTGTATTTCTATTATCAACAAACACTGGTATATCGATGGCACTGAGATAACAGAAAATAATAAGTCGGAACGCGCGGTGAAAACAAGGTAAGTACGACGCAGTTAAGACAAGGAAAGTACAATGCTTCAGCGGTATCATTTCTCAATTTTAGTCGGACTCTGGTCGGACAGCGGGTTCCATGCACATTATATCCATCAATCCTGAGGGGGTCAAATCTCCCAAGGGCAAGAGAGGGCAGGGAATGGACATTGTTACGCGCGGAGCGAGGTGGACGCGGGAAGAAGGGACAAGAGAAAGGGTAGAGGCGGAATGCTTTCGTTGTCAGAGCGAGAGAGAGAGACAATGCGGTACAGTCCACTCTTCCATCACGCCGATGCCCATGGCTGTCTCTGTCTACACGTGTATGTATGTGTGCAGGTGTCCATCTCCACCGGACAGCGTGCGAGAGAGAGAGGATAAGAGATGAGAAATATGCACGGGAATTCTTTCAGACGTTCCATTCCGGACGAACGATCCACCAAAAAGAGTTCAAGAATGTTAATCTGGACACGCGTTCTTTCTCTCTTGTCTTTTTTTCTTTCTTATTATTTTTTTTGTTTTTACGAGGCAGGCAAGTGACCCATTTTCCCCGTTTTCTGGCCGAGAAGAAGTGCTTTTGATACTAGTTAGCGGAGCGATGAGGACGCTCGTTCTCATCTCGGCTGGCGAGAAAACATAGTCCCCTCAGTCTTTCGCTGCGGAAGATGCCCGCGCGAAAATAAGCAACAGCGGCACCAGCAGCAGAAGCGCGAACTAATTTGAATGGCATTCTTGTTATTCTCACAAGTAGGTCACGAGATAATTCAATTCATGTGTGAGAGCACATCATTCGATTCACTTTGTGAAAAATAAAATGAGGAAGCTTTTCACAATCGCGGAGTAATTAATTAAATGCTACTTCTCGGGACGCCATATCATGGTAAAATGTTTTCACTCATACAAATATAAAAATGAATACCTTGTAATGAGCGAATTTTGTTTCAGTTTACATCTTGCGGCAGGATGGTTTGATCACAAACGATGGTTTTGCTGAGCGGCAGAAATACGTGTTTATGATTGAAAAAATATTTTTTATTACTTTAACATGATGCATTCCGTAAAGTTTTTCCTATCCTATTCAAATATAATTTTGAGTTGTACATTAACCATATTTTATCAGTACGCTTTTATTCGGAAAGTACTGTTGAATCCCAGTGCATACTTGAAGCAGAAAAATTAATGACGGTAACTGTGAGAGCTTCTGATAATTAAACCAATCTAGGCTACAGCTAATGAAAGAACTAAACAGAAGGAGGTATTGCGAGGTTGCAACCAACAAACATGTTGTGTAAACTTGTATGCAAACCAACTGATGGAGGAAGCTGGTAAATATGAGAGTAGGGTAAAGCAGGAAGGTGAGGGAATATATACCATCAAGTATATAGATTATTGTATTGATTTTATATACTTAAAGTATTGATTTTTTATACTGAAAGCAAAAGCAATTTAGTAAGATAACTGTAAGAGTTTCTGCCAATGAAACTAATCTAAGCTGAGAGCTACAGATATTGAAGCAAATAAAACAAATGAACAGATTGTAGTCGGGCAGGGTTGCCTCCAATAAACATGTTTTGTTAACTTGTATATGAACAAAGCGATGACCAAGAGGAGTTTGCAAATACATTTGGCTGAGAATACACTGCAACCATATAGGTAGTACGCAGAGTAAAATAAAAATTCGAGGGGTATCAAAAAAAGTGTCGAGTTTTGTAGTGGCAAATAAAATTTTTGTAATTTCTTCTCTATGTCTAACCATCCTTTAATCTACCATTATATTTAGTTAACCTCAGCGGTGACTTGCTCATTGCTATCCCATGCAATAGAAGTGATTAGATAATGTTCCCTTCCTGAATTTTCCATATGATCTTATTTCATAGAAATGAACAAATCACTGCCTACGAGACAACAATTGTGGAAGGAAAAATTGATGCCAAATGCAAAATAAATCTCCGTGATATGGTTTACTCCCATGGTATGTGCCTCTACGCCCTAATACCAGAGGAACACACTCGTATTCAGAAGGGAAAATTTATCAATTAAAGAAGAAATATTTTCACGTTTCAGCTATGGAGATCACGGAATTATAAAACCAGGAGGAGGCATAATTTTACCTGTAGTGCAATTTTATATCAAAGAAAAAGGCATAATTAATTCAGCGAGCAAAAAATACTGCACTCTTACCCGCTGATTTGTTGGCATGCAATAAGTTGTATCGAATTTCCGTGATGTCATGACTAATAAAGGTGATCGGACGTGCATTCTGAGCGTAAAATTGCGAAATAAGATATCCGAAATTCCGTTGAATTGTGCATAAATAAATTATCGATAAAAATTTGCTGTTCTGTTCCATAATTAGATACTTGATGAGGAATGCTTTCAAATAAAAAAAAATAGGAGCGAAAACAAAAGCTCATAATGAAGCTGTCAATAGAATATGATTTTATGTTAATTTCATCACGATAACAATTCCTGAAAATCTAATTATCATGTAAATTAAATTTCTAAAATTTTTCCTCCAGCAAATGGATGTTTTAAAAAGATTAACAATGAAAACGGACGTCAATATCAACAAGAGATCCGGATGAACTAAATCACAAAGTGAATTTTAGTTCGCTATCACGTATGACGCTTCGTTCATCGCTAGTTTTTCGAAACGTGGTTTTTTTCTTCGTACTCGCCGAACAGGGGTACATTCATATAATAAAGGAATACATTATGACATTTGTTCTCGTTTCATTGAATCAGAATAATTAGCATTAATCCAATAGTTGTATGTGTGCAATACACAGTTGCTACAGATACAATGGAGATGTTTTAGATACATTATTTGAGAAAAGGCAGAACAGAGTACTAGAATATTCTATGCCAAGCACTTGCTCACAAGTACATCATATAATCTATTGAATAACAATAATAACAATATCTGCGGTTTTCTCACTAATGCTTCCATATTTTGGTATTCAGCATTTCCCAAAATGAAAAGAAACAATAAAATACAGCAGATCGATCAAATACGCCTTCAATTTCCTGTACCATCGCGTAGCAATAATCTTGCTACGATTAATCCTCAACCAATGCATTTCATGCTGATTCTAAATGAGAGGCCAAAAGTAGCAGCGGTCTATTTTTTGAATTGCAGCAGGGTCATTTGCAACTTTGACGCCGCGAAATTTTCACTTATTGTCATTTCTATCTCCAGAACCATTCATTAAATTCTTGATGGGTATTGCTTTTTCTCTCTACGTTGAAATAAATGAGTCATGGTTCAAACTTTACAAACTATTTTTGCTCACCTGTATTTCCCAACATGTTGTTGCTAAATTAAATAGCGCTATTCTCTTCAGTAATCCCCAAGAGTAAAGTCTCCTTTCACACAATATTCGGTAAATCGTATCTCGAAAGTCAAAAAAGCAATCGTTGGCCTCTTAACGAGACGGGACACAAAAAAATAAGCACTTCATCCAGTAAATCTACAAAGGAAAACTAATAATTTTGAGTCAAAGTGGCATAGTTGGATTTTATCTTAGGAAGTATTGCAACAGGAAGAACGTATAAGGATTATGCTGGATATTTGGCAAAAACTTACCAATTAAAGCCTGCTGAAATTCGCTCATTCACATATGAAAAAGATAACGAAGCACAAAATAAAATCAAGGCATATAAATATAATGAATTTGACCATTGTGTGAGGGAAATCATGCAGGAAGTTAGCAGCATACAAGCATAGCAGATTTCACCAGGTGGATTGGCATATGACCAGTTTTCTCAAATAGGCGACATCATCAGAGAGTGATAATGTCTTACATTTGAGGAAACTGATCGTATTTTAATAAATCACATAAATCTATATGGATTCTTTTTTTGCTAACATCACGACGCTTCGCAGAATTAGCCAGAAAAGCTATCAAACTCATCGACCAGAAATTTTTCGAACATGAAGCGCACTCACCAGCGTGCGGTGCTCCGGGCGGTGGGTCCGCGGAGTGGTACCGGGCGTCGACCCCTGGGTCTCCGCCGGCGCCGAGCAGAACCGGCGCAAGCTGAGGAGGTGGCTCGTCCGCCGTGAGTTGAACTTCCGTCGCGCGGCGGTAGAGCGCGAACAGCGTCGCCAGACAACGGAGGGTGATGTACTTGGGCTGAGGCTGCTGTGGGTGCTGTTGATGCGCCGGGGCCGGCGTCGAAAACTGGGGATAAAAAAGGCATGAAGATACGTAAATTAGCGTGAACTTTTCGCGCCGGAGCCATGCGATGGTAAACGCTTCCCTAGTTGCGAATACCATGAGAATTAAACGTACTCCGTAGGCAATTATCTCGAGATAAGAACTCACACAGGGATGCTTTATGTTCGCTTGAGAACCCATGCTCCCTGAACATTTCGTAGTCTGACCCTTTTCTAGACCAATAGATGGAGGTAACTTCAACCCTTATATAAGCGCCAATACCTCTCTAAGCTTGAGTCTAGGGGCAACTATTTCCTTATGCAGTTGATTGGCTGTTTTATTGCAGTTGATTGGATATGCGGTTGATAAAACCATTCGTTCCATGCTGAGAAAATGAAGGCTCAGGAGTGTATTTCCATGTGAAACCTGAGAAAACGTCGCATAAGTCATTCACTGAGGGGGCACCAAATCTCTCATGTGTTTCCTATGCTTTGCTGCTCTTTTACAAATTATATATTGTAATCTTAGATACTTATTTGCATAAGAAAAAAACTGTGTATTTCAACTGCAATCATTACTATACTTTAATGGTGGCAATCAAAGGGAACAAATACACTATCGGGGCAGTTTTCAAAAAGTTCATGTAAATGTGAAGGTAGGTTTCAGGTTGAGGCAGGTGAGTCAGGAAGGCTCATTTCAGGTCGAGGCAGATACTAGGAAAACTCCATGAGAAATACATGGGAATTTAAATTAAGAAGTTTGATTTCTGACAAATGGAGTAAAAGGTCTCACATTTCCATCGGAAATAATACGAATCAAGCATCATGTCATATCTATACTAGCAACAAAGCGATATCTGAAAAGAATTGGAATCAGAGAGAGATTCTCGAAACATAATTCGGGTTCAGACGCTACAATTATAACCTTTACTTCTATTAATTAACATTCTATTCGTTTTACAGCGGAACTTAACGGGAAAATAAATCATATGGTGGCTTAGTATTTATGAAACCACGTTTCATGAATCGATGAAATTGCTTTTCCGCATGTCAACCCTAGACATGACGAAAAAGGAAAATCTCTTAGTAACTTCCACACTTGATATTTTATTACCGACCTAGGTTTCGATTGTCTTGCAATCATTTTCAAGGTATTCATTTTATTTTTCGCCATGTCTACGGTAATCTTCCACAAAGTTACGCCTTCAACCATCAATTCTATGTCAACCCCAGTTGGTATAAAATATCGTGAGCAGCCCAAACCTACCGTTTATTCAGAACATTATTTTTCACAATTGCTGATGAAGAGACAGGAATTGATAGTATATGAATGATATGGTATCAGCATTCACTGTCTCCCATAATTCTCATCCTCTCTCTCCTTTCTTTTTTGGATTGTTTCCTTTGTTCCAATTAACAGAAATGTGCCTTTCTAATCCTAATTACCGCAAAAGATAAATTTCAAATATGAAAACTAAGAGCAAGAGGACTCAATGCCATAGCAAACTGAAATGTATTTTTTTAAATTGATACTTGAAAAAATATTACCCTATTCAAGTCTTACGCATGTAAAAAATCTTTTCCGCCGGGTGTGCAAAGCTTCATTAATAACATCTCTCCACGGATTATCAAGGGAATACAAACAATTATCCGGGGTTCTCTCCAGAGAAATTCACGCAGGGAGGCGAACTGGGCCTCAGGGATTTAGTCCTCAAAGCTTTTTGATGCTCAAGTATTAGCTCGAAAGCTTTAGGCAAAAGGTTATTTAGGACTTTCGACGAATTCATACGGTAACGTTTTCGTTGAATAGTTTCGGAAGGGGAATTTCGTATCCGATATTCCCCTTTCTCAGCATCTTATAATTTTCTTTCCATCCCATCGGTGTAGCCTCGCTCCTGCTCTTCCCTCCTCTACTTCAGAGAGTAGATGAACTAGAGCCTCAAAAGCCCCACTCGGTGGAAAAAACCTAACGTTTGAAGAATGAAACGCTCGGAACAATTTGTAATTTAACCTTACACGATAACAATCAGCGCAGAGAATTGGACTCTAGTTACTTTGTAGGGTAAAAAATTTCCACCAGTCTGATGGTGTAATTTATTTAGTGTCGCATTGGGACCATGCGTAGAATATAAATTAAGCTCGAAAAAATTAAGGATCTCGTACTATAAGAGTAATTTACAGAGAAAAACAGAGTTTCGGAAGAAATAGGAAAACAACTCGTAGTGGAGATAGTAGTTCTACGTCAATATGACTCGAATTTCTGTATGAGATGAATGTAAACTCAACATAAAGTCGTTAAAAATCTCGCTAAATGTTAAAAAAAGGTTGTCAATCATACGGAAATAAAGCAGCACATTTTGTACATGTATATATAAACATATTATGACGAATCGTTATAGGATATGATTCCACTAATAGCATTTTTTGAAAGATGGCTTGTGTCGTTTAGACCTCCTAAACTAAACCTAGCTTAAACTGATTTATTTTTGGAATCATGAAATAATATCTTACCTTCCACTTACGGAAAACTTCAGAGAGAGAACCCATTTGGAGCATAAGTCGGTAGTAGAACCTCATGTACCACAGTGTGGACTTGAGGCTTTTTTCATGGGGAATTAAAACCCTTGGTGTTGTATGCTACATGCAGGAACTAAAGCAGCAATCTTGCCTCATTTAATATGAGGAATGCCTAGGTGCCGATGGCTCTTACCTTGCCCATGGCCGAAGAGGAGGACGCGGTCGCCGAGGACGAGGAGGCGGCGGCCGAGGGCTCAGCGGATCCAGAGCTCATGACCGTCTGAAAAGAGTAAGCCTCAGGGTCCAGCTCGAGCTCCAGGCCGAGCACGGCCGTCTCGAGCGCTGGGACCGTGGGCACCGCCGCCACGGGCGAGTAACCGGTGCTGTCGAAGTGCCCGCTGGCCGCCAGGGAGGAGTAGAGGGCCGCACTCGGGTCGTCCGCGCTGTCGTCTCTCCTCCAGATAGAGCCCTCGGTCGTGGGCGCCGCAGTCGTCCGGTGGGGCACGACGAGCACGGGGTATTGCCTCGTCGAAGAAGCTGGGACCTGTCGCGAGAATGAGAGAGTGGTTAGAAAAATGGCTATGAGTTAAGAGGAATGATAGTAAATGGGATATCGTATGGATACTGGCAATTAATTACACGAAGAAGAAGTGGCGGGTAGATTGAAAGACTAAATACATAATACATCAGTAGAAGTCTGGGATGCAGTTCAGCAAAACACGAGAGAGAAAGAAGGATGTAGAGAAAATTACCGAGAGAATGAGTACAACTGGACAGAAAATTGGACCTTGTACGTAGAGACTTAATCAGTGGAAACAGGCGGAATGGATAGTCTGTTTGAGAAAAGATTATAAAAGGTAAATTAACCAATGTTGCCTAGATAAATATGTATAGAAGTAGTAGCTCATCAGAATCAGAAGGAATGAAGTTAATTATATCGAATGATTACTTTTCAAATTGCTAGCATAGGAAATTTCGGATTTGGCTTTCCTGTGTCAAGGTATCAGTACTATGATACCCTGACCACACGAGATATGTAGAAATCAATTAGGTTCATTGGCCCTTTGGTTGATTTAATTTGGCGAAGGCACGTAAATTAACTCTAGGTCGAGCTGGATTATGCCCGAAAAGCTAAAGCATTATGCTTTTGATGAACTAGTTCTCAATTTTGGAATGTATTTTATAATTCTCCAGTTTTAACCGGTTTTGAATGTAAAACAATATGAAATAATTGGGAGGAATTTATGAATACCAAGAGGTAAACACATTAACCATATGTAGGAACAGGGATCCATTTACGAAGTCATGAAAGCCACCGAACAAAGTCTAAAGAGGAAAGAAAGACCTTCCCTCTCTTTCTTATTGCTCAAGTATCTCCACATGAAATTCTTCACTTGTCTTTAATTCAATTGTTATAAAAGGTCCTAAGAAGAAGTGGCATGATAATAAAATAAATGATTCATAATCTCTTATTATGGAATGTGCCATTTGCCAGCGCCATTTTCCTTCCAATATATTTGCTCCTTCTTCCATTTTCCTCCAGCGTACTATCCCTGGAAATAAAATTGCTCTAAAAGCTCTACTTTGTGCCCTCCTACCTTTATCGCCAAGCCTCACTAACTTTGACCAAGAAGATCTCGTTAGATGTCCAATAAGTCATTTCATCCCATATTTCCTTTTTTGATTTTCTTATTAATATACCGATGTTTGCAAAACTCTGAATGACAGGCTAAACAGCAATTATTCTACATCAGGTCGAACCGACTTAATCATCTGGGAGTAAATGGGCAACCTCATCCGACCTTACATACTATAATGGTTCACCCTTATTCTCTGTCAGCAACTGTCAGTTTTACCGTCGGAGTTTCACTTGAGCTTCAAACGACTATCCGTAGTCTGTAACCTACTCCTATTTTAATAAATAGGCATATTTATAAGCCTTCCTCAATTCAGTCTATCGAACACACGTACAAAATAAAAAATCAACAATATCTTCATTATACTCTACGTCACTTTCGAAGAGACTTCTCATCTCCCTAGTCACATCCCGGGTTGATTTTGTATTGTCCATTGAAGTGTCAATTATGCGTAACTAATGCATCCATCAACTGTCAATTATGCTCAGCACAATCTTTCTGGACTGTAAGATTTAAGTTTTAACTTACGGCACCTACATGCTAACACTTTCTACTCTTTCGAGTTAGGAAGCGAATCAATGAATGCGAAATCTCTAGCCGTAATCCCTACTATCCACCATCGTAGGTCCTGTAAATGCCTGACTTCTGAGTACTTCAGAATGATTGTTATCTACTCCCAGCTTTCCTAGTCTTCGTTTGCTGTAGCGTATTCTTTTTCAAGTTACTTTACTTGCTTGTCAGAGATTTTTTCTCGTGCTGTGCTTTCCTTTTCCATAGCTAAGTTTACTAGTCCCAGTTATATTATTCTTTTGCATAGTCTCTATTAACAGTTGGTTGTAACGTGGGTATTGTACTGAAAATGTCTTCATTTTTATAAAGTATATTTAGTTCTGATAAATCAACGTTTTCAAATGCTTTCTTACTTACAACGCATATAACGCTGACCTGGAAAATGCTGCTCTTTGTAGCGTTTACTCATTGTCACCGAGAAGCTTTTGTTACATAAACTGCGAGAAGTTTTTTCTCACTGCAAAAATTCTCGTTGTAAAACTATACCTGGTAAAAATAGCTCCTTGTACGTTTAGAAAATACTTGCATTCTTCCTTCCTTAACGCCTAGGGAACTCATGAATAAGATTAAAGCGGCCACGAGATCGTCGGACATCTCCTTCTGGGAATCCGCAGTGCAATCTACCTCCCACACATAAGCCCTCAGGCAGTAGGGCAGCGAGTATAATGAAAACGTCGAAAAAATTAATTTTTGCAAAAATTATTCACATATCCCATTTCCTTCGGAGTAACCTGGATAAAACAAACCTTAAGATCCCACTAGCACGTTGGATTTTTGCGTGATTACTAGAGGAATTAGAATAAGAAATCTTCAGACAACGTATCTCGTCCCTCAGACTTGCATTCTCCAAACATTAGACATAAATCGATGGAGATATGCTTCATAACTGATAACTGATTTCTCCACTTCAATGATGAAGAAAATTACATGCTGACTTTGGGTAAACTCATATATCCTGAAAGATCTAATACAGGCAGGAGTCTACGCTGTAGTAAAAGTTTTTTAACTCACATATCAAAGATTCCGAACACACTGAACCTCTTGATTTCCGAGGATTAAAACATATGACAGTTCCATCGTAATCATAAACTGCGATAAAAATTGCATTACAGCACAATGTGACTCAAATTTGCAAGTCGTGCTTTTCCGTGGCATAAGTAGCCTATTATTGCACTGCACTGCGCCAATGCAGATTCATTATTCCACCAGACTTGACTTAAGACACGCTTGAGTAATTAACAACTATTGATTATCAGAAGCATATTTTATGCAAATCACAGTTAAGTGCATAGTTTATGTTATATTAATGCGTCTGAATATAAATTGAATTATAGCTAGTTACTAAAATTGAATGTTGACTTATTATTTTTAGACTCATTCCATTCATTATCAGTCTAAACAGCTTTCTTAGTAATATCAGAATAATTAATATTAACTTATGCGAACCGCAATCTATTGTAGCGCTCTGTTTAAAGAACATAAGAGACTTTTGAATTTAAATCTATTATATCTTCTTATTATACGCCGATATTTGGATTATTATTTTTTAATGGTCACTTTGGTTCAGGTTATATTACTCTTTGAAATCGATCAGAACTATATGAAGTTTCAACGATTGAATTCCTAGCAATTGCTATATTTTCATTCGGTTTATTTAATCGGAGGTGATGAATTTGATTAAATGTAGATGAGGTTGACACTGGCTTAATTTTATCTTTTGACGCATCTTAAACAACGTTTGTAATTTTGACTTTTTTTTAACCAATTCAGAAACTTGATGGAAGATTGTCTTGCAATAGATAGCTCAAATTATCTTATTAGTTGTAAGATAATCTTCTACCGCAAAAACAAATATATAGCTGAAATTATTCCTAGAATAATACTCATAGTGCTCTAAAAAAACTGAAAACGTAGAGAAAACAAGAGTAACTGTGTATAGTTTATTTTAAATTTGGAGATATAATACTCACACTCATGACATTTTAATGCCGTAGAGAACGGCAATTGAAGGTACATGAGCTATAAATTAGTGCGACACTCGTGGCTTAAGGAAAGTGACGTGACGTGTGGCTCTTAATACAACGCGTGTTATCTCAGTGTAATAACCACTACGCATATCAATCGAACTCAGATCGATATGATCTCGGACCGATCTGAACTGGATTGAAATATCGATTTGAATCGGTTCATATCGATTTGAATTCTCAGACTGGCTTAGAAAGCGGCCCGAGTCAGCCTGCTTCTTATATCGATCCCAGTAGTCCATTGCGTCTAACATACCGAGCTTAACCGGCCAAATCGATCTGAGTTCGAATGGTAAATGTAGTGAATGAGCCACTTAAGCACTATAATCGTAATGTACTACTATTTAGCTCTTCTTGTCCTTCGCCTTTAAACCTCCATTTTCAACCACACACTACTAATAATATGTATTTCTCTTACAATATGTAAAATTAAACTAATATTTTTCGCCTTTCCCCTTATTTTAAAAGTCTTTCTATGGATTTCATGATTAGGTTTGCAAAGAGATGTCAAGCCTCACCATATGAATCGCCAGCTATCTCTTGGCTGAGAAAAGATGCGACTTATGTTCTCATTAACTCGAGTACAAACACATAATTTTACGATAATTAAACAATACTGATAGATACGATGAATATACAAATGTAGCATCATGAAAATGACCAATGAATAAAAGATTGAAAATTTTAAACTTTGTAGAGGATGATATGCATGATAAAAAGGAACGGTGAAAATATCTCTAGGAAAAAAAGCTCATGATAGAGAAAATTGTACAATATAATCATTTTTCTTGCGGTGACCGTAGATTATTTCACTTTACTCTTAAATAATCAATCATGTGGCAGATTAAGAATCTTATCAATTGTGACAATTACGTGTTACATGACGAGCATTATAATAAAATTTATATCTATTAACTTTAAATTGTTTGTTTGAATCCTAGACTTCCAACGGGAATGACATAAGCCATCATTTATTTAAAACTTACAACAAAGGGTGATGGTGGACTTGGCTAAAACAGGGCCCTAGGGAGGCCATTTCTAACCAACTTCACCTCGATTAGAGAGGTATTGGATTTCGTAGGTTTCTTTTGTTATTTTTTAAAATAAACTTACTCATGAAATAGCCTCGAAATTTTAAGCGTTGGGCTTCTAAAAGAACTTAGTATTATTTCTCGCATTTAATTTCCGTATTTGCATTGATTTTGCTCAAAATTTAAGTCTTTAGTCCTAAAATGGAATTTTCGTGCATTATTTCAGAAATGAACTTTTTTCTTTTGCCAATCAAGGCATAACCTCTAATTGAGAACCTACTGTCCAAGGTATTAGTGGCTTAGGCCAAATGATCAGTGTAAAGGATTGGGAGGTTGGTTTTTTGTGAGAGTATTTTCATCCCAAACCTTCCTTGAGCGGTTTATGAATGCTACGCAGCATAAACATTTTGCGCGTTATTTTGAAAGGATTTAATGAACCCAATGAATCAGCATGACTTTTTGCTTCTTAGAACGAGATATTTAAATGTTATTCGGCCTGGTCGTGAGAGTAAACTATTTTGAAATTCACCGAATATTATACCTCTAATCTAAAAAAATGACTAGTATTAACGTATCTGCAAAATTGTAGATTTAAATTCTAAAATTATTAAAGAATGCAAAGCTTTATCATGTTTGCAGGACGACTAGTAGTACAAATAAGAGTATCCGGAAACATCAAATTAAGCGGCGTTTTTGAAGATAGTATTTTATGGTGAAATCTTTCTACAAATCCTCAACGGCTCAAAATACGTCTTCGACCACAACGAACGTGATTATTTACATTTATAAATAGTGTTAAAAAACTTTCGGCCCGGTAGTATAATGTAAAGCGCCCAAATATTACTCTATAGTAATGGGTAAATTGATATGCACAGCAGTCAGCGTCTCGTTATCTGTTAACAGAGAGGTAATTATCAAGTCCGAGGATTGTGAGATTGTACTGTCTCTCGTTAGATTACACTCTCGATGTCATTAGGCTTATGGTAGGCCAAATGCACTGGATTACGATCGGTGGACCAGAATGCATATGCGATGCATAATGAAGAAGTTTTAAAGCAGGCAATAACTGGAGGTTTAAAGTACTGCGGGCAATCCTGAAGTCATTAAAATTCGATGAACCCTAGATGCAAAGCTCGGAAATTCTATTACCCCTCGGTTTTGGCTTAGTCATATTAAAATTTCCATTAGGGTTAGAACTTGTGCAGACTAATGGATTAGGAGATACAAGAGTGAATATATGCTTAATTCCTCATCCCAAACGGCACAGTTACATTTATACGAGGAGTAAATACAATGTGGAAGATCGAAGAGCTATTTTTGTGAAAAGAAATCAATTCTCTCCCCTACCTCTGTATTGATCAGTCCATAGTTAAGTGGCTACAAACTCTTCTTCGGCATCCTTTCTTTCATTTATCTTCTCATTCTGTGCAAACTCCGGCGTGATGTGTCGTGAAACATCTATTATGAAGCTATTATGGGCGTGGTGGCCACCCCTCATGAATATGAAGATACATACTGTAAACCGGGGTGAAATTAGTAGAGTTATTGAGTTTTTTCTACTTTATTAAGGTTTCTTTTTTTACTCTTACATTGAAAGTCGACAAAAATATGCATTGCCTGTACATCAAAGTATAATTTAAGAGTAAATTATGCTCAGGGAGTAAAAAGAAATTTCGTAAGTTTTACGTAGAATATTTATTTGATGACCGGTTTCGTCAAGTAATCGACATCATCAGGTTATATTTCCTGTATTACGGAAGCATAAGGGCTCTAATTAATACGGAATTTATCTTAACTGAATAAATTAACATAAAAATTATTACACTGATTTGTTCAATGACGATACAGTAACAACTTATGTAAAACTTACAAAGCTTTTGTCAATTCCTGAACATTATGGATCAGGTTTCAAAAGTTAAGGCTGAAACTATTGAATTTTTAAGAATAAATACTTTACATGGAAATATTTTTTTAAAGTATTGCATGTTTCCTATTCTCAATGATAAGACGTCGCAGTACACCTAACAAAGGTCACAGTTTCCCGGTAAATCTGTCACAGTTTCCCGGTAAATCTGTCCCACCCTCCCTCATTCTGTCCTTTGCCAGCTTCTTCCTCACTTCCTCCAATTCAATCACTTATCTACCCCAATTCCAACTCCCCCAGCCACCCCATAGTCTTTTTCTCCTCCAACATTCGAGCTACCTTTTCCATCGCTTTCCCGAAAAAAATCCTACCACCCTCTTCCCCTCATCCTTCATCGTCCATCCCATCCTTCCCCACTCCGGCCGCCGCTCCGCCCGCAAAGTGCCACTCAGTGGACAAAGAGTGCCCACTCGGCAACATAAATCCTATCTGGCGGGCAACAATCGGGAGGGTAGGATGAGGAATCATGACTGCCAGGATTATACGGGACAAAAAATTCGAAGAGCAAGTGTTTTTGATTAATAGGTTGCCATGACAACAAAGGGAGTTTTGGAGGTGCACGTGGTATTTTTCCAAACACTTCATTCTCGTCCGGTGCGCACGAGAGGAACAACCGAGACGTGGCGAGATGGAGATTAAAAAGTACGCGCATTCAGCCATAATCTTCCTCGTTTCAGATTTGATTCCGAAAAGTCATCCCAAAGCTATGTATCAATGTATCATGGAAGAGAAATTTACGTAATTCAATGCCGATAAAACTATCATGATAATATTCCCTGTTTGACGGCAGCACGAGGGCTCTTACTAATTCGGAATCTAATGGTATCTAAATAAATTGCCATAAAATTATCACATTGGCATATTTAATGGCGTTAGTACAACAAGATTGAAAAAACACAAATATAAGCGATTTCAGTGATATTTTTATACAAGTCGAATAAATTTGGGAAAATCGAATGCTATATGACTATTTTATAATTGCCTCCTGAAATGCGCATATAAAGTATAGTACCTACTGAATGGGAGAATTTTACGGAAATATCATTTCACTTATTTAAATTAAGACTCTGAGCGTTCTCAGCGTCCCTTATCTCAGAGAAAATGTTTTAGCAAATTTTCATTATGAAAAGAGTTATGAAGAGTGAACATAGGAGTCTGCTGTACATTTGTGCCCTTAAACTTTGATAATATGTAATAGCTGCTAGATTGTTTTCCAATCAAATTGGATTTGTGCATATGAATGGATCGAGTTACATTTCAATGCTTGTGAATATATTAACTACATTCTCCTTCTTTAAAAAATACATTTTTGGCTGACTGTAATAAATGAGCAAATTTATAGCCAATCTTTAAATTCCTGCCTCATCTTCCTTCATTATAAATGTTTAATAATTCATGTAAAAACACTCGAAAGTTATTTTAAAACCAAAATTGAAAAATTCAGTATGTATCTTTCAGAAGTCACCGCTAGCATGCCTGTCTTAGGTCAAAATAGTTCTATGATAACGACTGTTTCCTTGAAATATAAGGGATATATCAAAAATTGAATTTATATGAATGTAGTAGAAGCATTCCCATTGGAATATGAGGCATAAAAATTGGTATGCGGATATAATTAGGAGAGTGATATTTAAATCAGGCAGGAGGGATGGAATAATGCCACATTGAACAAATAAACTGGAAAAGATAAGGAGAAGAATACCATTTTATTTTTAATTTCCTGCAATTTACATAAATATCAATGAGCTGCCACACTACTAGGTTATAATTGCATTACGACTGATACAATACTCCAAATGACTAAAGAAAACTTCATACTAGCCTTCAGATTTACGTGTTTGAACATTTATAGTGCGACTCTAGGAGAAAATCCATCAGTATATTAATGGGAATGAGGATACAAGAAGTATATTGTGGCTCGTTCAATGGTCGTAAGAGGAAGAGACACCAAAATACCACTGTATCATCGTAGCTGATCATTTCCTCCGTAAAACTGACACTCCTTGCGGGTGGAAATCCTAAACCATGGCCTGGATACTATCATTTGGAGCATGAAATACAAAGATAAACATATAGGTATCGAGTGAAGGAATGAGAGGATACGTTAGAGGGAATTATAAGTCGATTTAGCGCTTGGGTAATTTTGGCTCTGACGGACTTCAGCTCCCAAAACATTAGTCGCCGCGAAACAATTTCATCGGTGTAAAAGAATAGTACATGTAATAGAGAGATCTTGTTTGTGACTTTCCGACGTATCAGACAGCTCAGGATAGACATTGGGATGAGGAGTGGAAGAGAAATAAAAGAGCAAGTACTTGAACCCTGAAAAATAGTGCTGGAAAGTTCCTGATCGAGTTCTCAATTCTATGCGAAGGGAAAACGTGGATCCCATCCTCTACCGTTCCATTCGAATCCGCACACGTCGAAAAACTGAATAATGCTCAGCCCTACCACGCTCCTCCACCCTTTCTCGTCAAATGCTCCCAGGCCGCGATTCACGTTCCCATTCGACCGTAACGCGAGAGAGAGGAGGAACAAAACAAGACAAAAATAGATGAGCAACAAACAAACGTTGACCAAGTTGTATTTCAGATTATCGCGCCGCGTTGGGCAGGGGGTTCCCTCCACCAGAGGAACTGAAAAATCTTCCACGTCGCTTGATATTTATATATAAAAGCAGTTCAATCTTCCCAAACCGCGTGACGTGTGAGTATGACGGCCAAGTTTTGGAAAGGAGATGGAGGACCAGTGGCGGAAAAGTATTAAAATAAAAAAAATCAAAAGAGAAAAAGAGAGAGACTGACAGTACGAGAGAGAGGGAGGCAGGGTGAGTGTGAGAGAGAGAGAAAGAGGGAGAGAGAGAGAGAAAGGAAGAGAGTGGAAAAAACAAATGAACCGCGAGATTGATTGATGATCCGTGGAAAACATCTATTCGCAGCAAACTTTTCAGCCAACACAAACGGCAAAGCGGTGATTTTTTTCACATCCAGGTTTTTTTTCATATCCAAGGGTTTATTAACTGAATCCCTCGCTTTTTGAGCTTCATTTAGATTACCATCCATTTTTTTGTTTTTTTCAAGAGTATTTCTCCCTCGTTTGGCGAAAGAAACAAATCCAACACATGAGCAGAAAACCAAGCATGGAGATGCCATGCTCCTTACACACTGCCTATTCGAATTTACTGTACAAATTTAACATTCGAGTGACATGCGATGTGGAATGCAAGATAGGCTATGGGGGAAAGATACGAGGCTATCAGGAATGCATATGCTATATGTAAGATAATGGTTGAATATTATGCTAAGTAATAATGCACTAAAATGTTGGAGGGATATGTGAGTATGCGCATTAGTAGGCTAGGAGCAAAATGCGTCTATGGGGTGGAAATAAGTGGTTCTTTATAATTTAATGACGGCATATTTGTTTGATACTTATAAGAAGAAGAAACGCACATCTATGCCGTAGAGTCGTGTACCTTTTTGTTAGGGATAGACGGCCTGGTCCAAAAGAGACATGGCACGATGCAAATTGGCTAGCTACCCATGAGAAAAATGTTTGCGTACATGAAGACATTGCGTGAATGAAATATTTTAGGTTACGCAAAAGTGAAGGACATTGTGAATGATAGACAGGGATAGATATGAAGAAGCAATTTGCAATGATGGGGAAGAGACTAATGACTTATGGCATGCCTATGACAGAGAAGAAGATATATTTTTCATATTTTCTTCCGTTAGAAAAACCGAATTATTCAGCATTTTAATTTGTTAAATTCCTTTTCACATAAGAATTGCTGAACTTTTGCTGATAGTCTCCGTGATGTATGAATGCAGTACCCATATCGCATAATGGATATGGTAGTAGGGCACCGCAGTGCCGTTTGAATCCCCTTATATCTACGTTAATTAATGTTATATTAGTAAAATAAGATTAGGTATTAAAATTGTGTGTTTATCACTAAGTGCATTCCATTATTCCATCTCCTGCCAAACACCATCCGCATGGACTGTACGGGATTGTGTAAATGTATATTTTTCTGTCGAGAGTATTATATAATGAGAATTATGCCAGCGGTTATACAGAAGAAACACGTGGTTATTCGAGAGTAGATATAGAGTATTTGAGGCTACACGCAAAATATTTGAAAGTAGCAAAGTAGTAAAGGTATCGAATACTATGGGGAAGGATCATTGGAATATATCGAGTAATTAGATGTCGGTGGCTATGTAGACATGTAATGAAACTATGGGTGAAATACAAGCAGCTATAAGCGATAGATATGCGGGAAAGTAAAAGGGATATTTGGTAATTTGGAGGAATGTGGGAGAATGGAAACGGATTAAGAGTTAATGCGGGCGATATATTATTCATTTTAGTGCAGATTTGTTACAATGGTAGAGGGAATATGATGCAATGTGAAAAGGTATGGATACATATGGAAGGAACATGCGACAACGTGGTCGAGATTTGTGATAATTTGGAGAAGATATGCGGCTATAAGAGAAGGACATAAGGTATTCTAGAAGGACGAGAGGAAATGTTGCCGAAGTATGTGGTAATGTGGTCCAGATACGCGGCTATTTGCTATAGATATGAGACCATGAGGAAGGGATACGTGGTATTTTAGAAGGATATGTGACAATGTAGAAGGCATATGTGGTAATATCGCCGATATATGTATGTGGCGCAGATATGTGGCTAAAATGGAGAGATCTGTCCAGCCATCACCAAAATGTGCAACGCTTGTGTTTCTCCGCCAGAGTATGCGTACTTGCGTGTGTTTACGTCAACCGATAGACGGCCCACTCGCATTGTTTACACCGTGCGACGATCAATCTCTTGAACGCTGTCGCCATTTATATATCATTTTTCACCGCACGCTCGCTCCCTCACGTGATTTATGCGACGCCCGTATCTTTTCGTTTATCTCTTTCGCGGAACAGTTGAAAGAGGAACGAGCGCATTCCAACGCGGGGGACACAGGACACAGGGACTACTACGGCGACAACGACAACTAGGCGAGATCGAAAATTAATTCGAAAAATAAAAAAATTGAGAAACGGAGAAAAATGAAAAGCGAAAATATGAGTGAGAAAAACAGCCTAGCAAAACACGATCGCTCTCTTTCCATTGTGCGCATCCTCAGCCATCCACCAAACAGTCAGGGGTTGAATATCATTTTTATTTCATTCGCCCCACTTGCCTCCCAACCTCTCTCTCCCTCTTGGAAATTCATAATTTGCGTGCGCTTGAAAAATTCCACCATGTCGATTCCCCAGTATAAATTTCAGTCCCGGTTGGAAAAATTCGTGGCGTTGTCGTGATGGCAACCCGGGACGGGAAGAAATTTCCTGCTTCTCGATCCTCACTCGCCTCAGAAGATAGGGCAATTTTCCAATATCAAGCCACACAATTTTTTTCTTGCCGTGGCCAAAAACGATTAATATATCCTATTTGGTTTTGCACGACTGTTCTCCCTCGACATTCCTTCTCCTGCTTCATCGGTCAAAAAAAGATAATTTTGACGCGAGATGAGAATGCGCAGCCGTAGAAAGCTGTAAGGCAACATTTCTCTCATGAATGTATCGGTGTGCGAGGAGATGGTGAGTTTCAAGGGCAATGTCACCATCGTCATCAGCGGCTTTCAACTTTCTAATGAGCAAACTGCTTTTCTTATCCATAATTTTTCATTTTCACGACCCTTATAATTTGTATTAAATCAGGTCTGAACAAAAGGGTAATACGGCCACGTAATTCTGTGTTTTGGAGGAACTCTTGAAAAAACAAAGCATAATCCTAGTATGATGAAGAGAGAAGCTGCATTTAGTAGTCACTCTGAGAGGAGAAATATTAGAGCAAATGGATTCCTTCACCTATTTCGGAGGTACCATCACGTTGTACGGGACAAGTACAACTGGCATCAAGTGGAGACCAGCCCTAGCTAAGAAGGCGTTCAGGGGAAAAAGATGTGTGCTCAAAGGAGATAGGACTACAATGGGCAAGAAACAGTATGTGAAATCCTTCGTGTGGAGCTTGGCACTCTATGGATCGGAAGCATGGACCATTGAAAAAGATGGCCAGAAAAAAATAAAAGCCTTTGAAACCTGGTGCTGGAGTTAAAGTGGACATACAAAAGAAGAAATGATGGAGTGAATATATGAATATAAAAGGAAAGTTCCATATGGAACACCATACAGAAAAGAAGAACAAGATGGATTGGACACACCCTGAGAGACAATGGATTTGTGAAGAAAATCATTGACACAATGGGTACAATGTATTGGCACAATAGAGAGAAAAACCCCCAGAGGAAGACCAAGGAATAAGTTCATAGACCAAATAAAGGGAAAAGTACATAGGAAGAGATACTAGGAGGTATGGAAACTAGAATTAGACAGGGAAGGGTGGAGGGCTGTACTCAACCAATCTTAGGACAGAACGACCAATGAGAATTATTCTTACACATAATTCTAGTGGGAAAAAGATCGGCGAGTATGTGTCATAATACTGATGTATTAGAAAAAACAGAGTTGAAGAAAAGTTAATGAAGTTTTTTCGGGTTTACCACCAGGTCAGATATAGGTTGCCCGGCACATTGATGACTGCCTTTGCCATCGTCCTCAGGACATGTCAGTTAGTTAATCTAGCGTCCTATATATGCGTAAACGAGACAGCTCAGGCCAATTCTGAATGATGGGCTCCAATGTTTGAATCTCGACCTTCATTTTGCGGAGCGCGTGTTTCAAACTTCACTTAGTGCGTAGCCAGTGTCTCGGTTGAAATTTTTAGTTTCTATCCGGATCTCAATAACCTACTTTGTCAAGCGGTACGGGAAGCCGATGGATCGGCGAAGATATTTTGCGTCCACTTCAAATATGACCAGAACCGTTTACGTGTATATAGAACGCAGGATTTGCCAACTGACATGACGATGGTGGAGATAGTCATCGAAACGTCAGCCGACCAATACCTAACCTGGAGGAAAACCTGAAAAGACTTCATTAATATTTCTTTATCTTTGTTATTTTTAATAAATCAAGATTATAACACCCACCCGAAGATTTTTTTCTCAATAGCTTCACTTGATTTACTTTACTAACTTACTGACAATACTTTGCTTCATTAGCATTATCTGCCGTGAAATATTCAAATCATCAAGAGATAAAAATGATTATTATTCCTGGAAATGGAAGTCTGAAGAAGAAGCCCCAGGGTATTAATAAAAGAGCATGCTAGGAATGAAACAAATAAAAGAGTGAGAAATTAACATGAAAAAATAAATGATGTGAATGAAAAAAAGTTTGACTTATTTAGGCGTTTGGCGAGAGGAAGAAGAATGAGACTCCTCCAGAAAAAAAACACGGTAGACCACCAAGCCAGGAAAAAGGGGATCAAGGAACCCATGGAAGCATGAGATTTGCATCAAAAACGGCTTAGGTAGTTAAAACCCCTAAAGTGTACATATATATTCGTAATTCGTACGTATTATTCGTATGGATGACTGAGTTTAGACTGTGGGGCACAGAGCAACAGTCTGATTTCTGGCGGATTACACCAAGGCTACGGCAGATCAAACTTACACGGGAGACCAAGGCCTCGCACCGCTATGAGGCTCTAGTTTATAATGGATGGACATACAAACGGTTATGAGACTCTCAAGTGGACTCCGTTAAATGTTGAGGCATCTCCGCCTCCTGAAGAGCACGGGTACTGCTATATGATGATGTGAGGGAGGGCATGAAACCACAACCTGCATACTATGTGAATGTCCGGAAGGCTGAAGTTAAGGAAATTCCAATACAGGAGCTGCTTGCCGTCAGACTCCATGTGTAACCTCCAATAGAGTGGTGGACAATGTACAAACTGGTGTAAGTACCTCAGATGTTCCTTGGGAGGAAATAGTCCAACCTTACAATCGAATTTAATCATGGAATAAAAAGTTAAAATTATTCCTCTTTTTGCTGATCCAAAAACATAACATCCTAAGCACTAGGACAACCAGCGCTTCTTTAAATATCAAGTTTCCTATCCAAATGTCTGACAAAATTATTAAAAGTATTATGTGTACGTATAGAGTAATAACTGGTATGTTTTGAAAGGTATGCTATGATTTTCGGACGTCCAACTCAACGATGTTTTGCACATTTCAACGCGAACTAAGAAGAGGCCACGTCAGCATGAGGCTGCAATTTTGGAGCAGGAGGTTCACCCTCTCAAAAATAACGAGTGCTATGGGGCTCATGTCCTTTGAAAAAGATTACACTACAACATATTGCCGCGTTTGCTATCACTTTTATAGAAGAAAACGACTTTTCACCGTCATTTTATTGTAAATATAATAACAGAGGTCAAAATTTATTCCAGGGCGATTAAAGGTCGAAAAAAAAACAAGAAAAATCAATATGTATGATTTGGGTGAGGAAAATTTGAAATTTTGCCGATATAAAATTTATCGGAAGTCTTAAATCGTCTTATAAAATCCCTTAATATTATATTGTGGCTCCTTACTCAAGATATTTTACAACACATTTGCCAAAGTTGACTTCTTAGCGATACATACGTTATTTGGCTTGGTGATGATGGTAAAACTGAGAGTCTCAACCTATCAAGGAAGTGTAAACTATTTTTTTGGCATAAACTTGAAACATCCTTTAGCACGTAAATACCAAAAGAAAATCTTATCTTTTTTAGAATATTGACATAGCTATATTGAAGGGAAGAGAATAACAAATTGTACAATAAATAAATTTGAACGTAAATGACTAAAATAAAATCTTCCTTAAATGGGATCCTAATGGTGATTTGATCTGTGAAAATCAATAGTGTTGACGATTTTCGTCATTGTTCATTATTAAATTCCCATTACAGAGAGACCTCAACAGAATCTGGACGGTAGACTGGGCCACCTTATTAACATAACACATTCTGTTCCAATTTTTACAATAAATGTAGGAGATAGAAAAATGGAAATCGAATGCTTCTTACCTGTTTTCCATTGAGAAACCACGTCAGGTTTGCAGCAGGGAAGGATGAGGGTGACGTGCAGTTGGCTCGAATCCTCTCCCCCGAAGAATACCTTGTCTTCTCAGTGCTCACGATCGGAGTATCATCGGGTAGGTCTGCAAAAATAGAAGAGACAACGGAATAAGACTACTGTAATACTAATCCATAAATATCACCGTACAGCAATGCACTTGCAAATCCTGGAAACCATATGTGAGGTGGGGAATTTCTGTTTGAATGGTTTGATTTTGAGTAGTGACATAGATGGTCTACATTGTGTTACTTTAGTATGACAAATTTTTAATTGAAGACGATCAGTTATGATTAAATATTGGAAAATTGAGAAATGTACGACGGAAATTATTTTGGTTAGCGGGTTTTAAAAAAACGAACTCTTGTCCAAGATGGCAAACTTAGTTTCCTTATTGCATTATATCATTAAATTTTGTAAAGTTGAGTCAAACTTGAATGCACCACAAAATGCGTTTGTATAAGTAAAAAGTTGCTAGCAAATATAGAAAGATAAAAAAGTATTTCGTAGGCATTGTTAAATTTAGAAAACGGATGAAAACTATTATCATGCATGATAATTTGATTTTCTGGAAAATTCAATTTTCATTTCAATTGTAATGTATTCAGTTGATTTACTCTCCATGTCCTAAACAAGGTACTTGATCATTCCTTGGCAACGAGTTTAAAAAAATTCCTGGTAAAGGGTTACATAAATCGAATTTAATTTTTGTGAAACAATTTCAACACCCGATATGCTCGGACAAATTAATTGAAAATTGATGAAGAATTTCAATTATTTCCTCTACATTATCACTTAACAATCTTTTACGATGCAATTTTCAATTTTGCGTTAATCGATTAGTATTGATTTCAATCACATTAAAAGGTAGTTTTGAAAATTTATCTCTTTTAAAATATTCGTGGACATTATTTTTCACTTCCTATACAAATGACAAGGAGAAATATGTATTTAACACCACAAACCACTAAAAAGGTTCAAAATACATGGTTTTCTTTCACAGGTGACTTCAAAGTGTGATGAAATTTACTTTGGCCTTAGCAGAAAATTTAGTTTTGCAGCAAGATTCTTATATTCAATAAGAGAGACATTAATAAAACTACAAAAGACAAGTATTCCAATGCTAAAGTTGACTGCTAATTCTTGGTAGAGTTATTTAAGATAAAACAGTCACGTAATATATTAAGAATGCCAAACTAAAATGTACATACTGAGTAAAATCTTGTACACGAACTGCGACAATAAAGTGGATTGATCCTATGGGTTATGGCTCAGAGTCTGATCAAGATTGCTTCATGTAAACTGGGAAATCAATCGGGTCGCGAAATCAAAAAGTGCTTTTTTTAACCCCATTATTTTCTATGCGTCGCTGATTTCCTTAATACATAAGGTTTCCCAACGCTTGCTTGTTCTAACACAATATTTAACTCGTATATTTCTGCAGATCAATCAATATTCATGATTTCAAAAGGGACACTCTTAAAATGAGCGTTATTTATCATATGAAGCCCACGTAGTACCTTTCCAGCTAAACCAATGTATTAATATATCCTACATTACATGAAGCCTTCAAAACCTGGTGCTAGAGGGGGATGCTGGAGTTATAGTGGACTGACAAAATGAGAAATGAAGTGTACAGAAGAGTTGAAGAGGAAAATACCATATGGAACACCATATAGTAAAAAAACCAGATGGATATCACACACCCTGAGACACAATGGGTTTGTAAAGAGCAAGTGAAGGCAAAGTAGAGGGAAGAGTCCCCAGAGGAAGACCCAGGAATAATTTTATGAACCAAATAAAAAGGAAAGTACCCAGGAAGATAAACCAGAAGGTAAGAGACCTAGTATTAGATAGGTAAGGGTGGAGGGCAGCAGTCCACCAATCTTAGGATTGAAGAACCAATGATAATGATGACGATCCTACATTAAGGACATCAGATTTAGAATGGTATATTTTAAAATTATTATTTCAAGAACCTACTTTATTAAAGAAAACTACTTCACTCTTTTGCATGGACCAGTGTTAAATTACATTGGTATGGCCCTACAAAAATTGAAAGAAAATTTTGGGAATGTATTACGAAGTTTAAGAAAATATTGAAACGCAGGGCAAAGGATTCATGTAAAGTTATACATTGCATTGCTAAACTCATCCCTATTCTCACGCAGTTCGAGCCAAAACCGAAAAGGTCCGAGTATGCTAAGGTTTTATCATATTTGAGAAAGCCTAGACCTCGTTTCTAATACATTGCACGTGGTAGAGTAAGGTAAAATTTTCATTGAAACTTGACTCCTTTTCGATTTTAGTGAGCTACCATTTTTCAAATTTGTACTTTAATCAGTCCCAAATTTGAGATAAGGGTTAATATTTCGAAGCCATTCTTAATTGGGTGAGAATTCGAACGTTTTCAAATTTATCTGTTACAACAACCTGAATTAATAGACTCAATAATCACGATATATCACAAATTTGGGATTGCAGTTCCTGGTGATAGGCTTTTAATATTATTCATTCATAAAGATACGGGCACTAGCGAGTTCTGAAACTAGTCCGCGTTTTAAAAGAACGGAAGTATGGTCTGTTGCAAAGGAGATTATCGACCGTGTGCAAATGGTTCATCTCCAACCGGAAAAGATTTTCGGAAATTAAATCACGGCGGTGCTCCGCGTGAAATTCTAATTAAAACGCTATCATCTGCCCGATCGTCTCTCCTTCCTTCCTCTCGCCCATCCATGAGCCTCCTCCTCCCTCCACCCCTCCCCCCTCAAAAGTGGATTAGAACTGGCTTGGGGGCGTACTGGGGGTGAGAGGGGTGGGGGGGGCATGAAATGAGAGATCTCAGCCTCCTTGGGAACGTGTCTCAAATTAACGCATCCAGACGAAGTGATCACACAGGCCTTCCTTCCTTTCCAGACTTTCCGATTCGACCACGCCCTCGAGCAATTTGAACGGCTGAGAAAAAATGAAATTCTCTCCATCTCTTAGGGTTTACCAATGACAAAACGTTCCTTCGTCACCTCCTGGAACTTAAGGTAGTTTGAGCGAAATATCATTTTACCTATAAATCAATGTATTTGGTCTCATTTTAAATATAAATACCTCACCCTTATAATTATATAAAAAATTCAACCCCTTAATACATTACTTTTACAGATATTTGCCAAAAAATACCCAGCCTTTTACTTGAGAAATGTTATGTGTATGCACTCCAGAGATACAATAATTACAAAATGAGGTATTTCTCACACTTAGATGTTATAAAAAATTAACAGCGTGTAGTTTGTATGTTTTCTCAACTCTTTTTGAAAACTAATCATATTATCACCGCAATAAGTTTTTGGGTATCACAAAAAAACCTTCCGTTTTGAAGGAGTTTCAAACGCACCGCGTGAAAAAATTAATGGAATTGAAGACTTATGCAGATATTTTTATTTAATTACTGACCATTTCTGTCATACAAAACTATATTACTGCACAATTAACAATACAATATTTAATTCATGTGTCCTACAGATGGTGACATTAAAACGTATAATTCGAATACGGCCTCTATTATGACTAGGGCACTTTCTCGCTCGGACTACCTTAAGAATACGGGATCGCTGCGTATGGATGTTTTAATAGTCGTGAGGTTTCTAGTTGAATAAACACCGTTGCATGTTGACGTTTCAGGTGATGTGTGGAAAATGAGTAATTTTTTAAAGTGGAGATGTTACGAGGTATTGGTCAATTGTTATAAATACTTAAGCAATCATCACCAGACTTTCTTAATGTCCATACCTAATTTTTGTTGTTGTAAACTGCAACTCGAACTTTTCGCCGTATTTTTCGCTATTGAAATCAATGGGACAAAGTTCTTAAACCCCATGGGTTAATGAGTCAGAATATTTTTTGAAAAATATTAAACATCAATACAAATCTAGGGTAGCTTAAAAAACGTTGAGGACCAGGATGAGTAATCTAAAATCCGGGAAGTTGGCACAATCAATTTTTGTTCTAAAGTACCGCAGAAAAGACTTCTCACGAGTTCCGAAAGGCCGCAAAATCACGGAAGTACAAAGCTTGGAGTGGCCAAATCATAAATATAAGACCGCAGAGAAATATTAAGCTCTCCATTACTACAAAGAGACTACATCTACATAATAACCTGGGAGCTGCCGCATGGGCGAGTGGCAGGGGGTGTTAGGTCACCGGCCGTGTAAAGATGAAAGTTTTTGGGAGATGAAATGGTGACATGTATCATAGGAGTGTATTTAGTGGAGCTCAATTTTTATTGCAGTCATTCATTGTGCTCAGAAAGAACGAGTTTTTGTACCCCTATATTCGGCAGTGTATCTCTCTTATGTTGTCGCATCTGTCAGACCTAGAGAGGTAGTGAGGAGTCATGATAATATTCTCTCTGTCGCTCTTACCAAGGGGAAATGTTTTAAAATATTGGTGTTTTATGCTTCACATTAATTTTATGATACCCATCATAAATATACCTATAAATATCATCTATAATTTATATCTGGAAGAAACTTGAAAAAATGACCATGTAGCTCTTTACTCGATAAAAATTAAATCTGACAAAACGGAGAGTTAGTTTGAAAGAAAATTCCAGTTTGATGGAAAATTTCGTGGTAAAGATATAAGTGAACTAAATCATTCATATAGAGTTGACGTTTCCGAAATGTCATAATGCAATAGATACCACGAAAAACAGTACACAGAAAGTCCAGAGTAAAAGGATTTCGTTATCATGCCATATATGTGCCATTGTAATACATCACTTACTGATATTTACATTTTACATCGCTCATAATAAGAAACTGGTAGAAATATTATTAAACAAGCATTTTGTAATATTCTGAAAAATACCTCGAGGCCGATTCCATAAACCAAACTTGTGAACGATTTTGCCATGAATTTCAAATATAACCGAGGTTACATGTTGATTCATAAGCAAAATCCATTGAAATTCAAAGAGAATAGCCAGATATTAAATTTCGATACGTAAGGGGTGCTAACATTGCCACTTATTAAAGCGCTTTGGGTTAAGCGTTCGGGCGGTGAATTTATGTGCAAATTTTCGACATAAACTCCGGCTCCAGAAATCTGACAGTTTTGAAAGAGAGTTGGATACACTTTTCCATTTTCGCTCTCAAATGTGTCTTTGCGCGTTTTCCGACGTTTTTCCTTCAAAACTTCTTCAATTCAAGATAAAATGATTTATGCGCTTCGCACTGGGACGTCAAACTTTAATGCAAAACTTAGAAGGAAACCCAAAGTGCGCTTCGAACCTGAGCATACTCGTAACAAATCTCAAAAATATATATAAAAAAACAAACAGCTAACTGCCAAAAATGTTATCAGCATTCTGTTGTTTCATAAGAGGTGAATCATTCATCTCTTCGTCGTCAAGGCAGACTCAATTGGAACAACGAATGAAATTTATTTCCTCGGAACCACAAAAGACACGACCATTGATGAAAATGATAATAAATAACACATTTGGAAGATGTCATTTTAAAATTATCCTCCACAGAACAATATTTGTATTGCAAAAAGATACATCGATAAAATGGGAAATAAATGGAATTGGCTTCAAAATAAAATAGAAGGTATGGATGAAATGCGAGTTAAATATTTATAGCATTTAATCTTTCATCAGATCATTTACAATTCCTAATCTATTGACATATCATGTGATGATGTTGCTTTGCAAAGTAACAATTGTATCGAATGCCTTGATACCATATGGCATGTGTAATAAAATTATCTTTCATTATCTCTACAACGAATTTTCCATGAAGCTATGCCAGAGGTTATCAACTGTAAAATACAAAGTTCTGAAGTCTAGAGATCAGGAAGGAATATGTATTATTTTATTTCATCCAACTCTCATGTCATTCGTTTATGACTGGAATGTAAAGAGAGTAGGGGAAGGGGATGATATTGAATATTTAAAACGACTACTCATTCTGATATACGCTGGCTAATAATTGATTAAAAATTCTTAAATTTGGTATTAAAAGCGAAGGTCATTTCATGACGTCCGTCGCTGAGAAGAAAGAGTAAAAACATTATGATTGGAGCATGCCAATCTGTTCGGAGTGTACATATTGTTTCAACTATGCAACTTACTGCAGAAATTTCTGCGACCGAGGAAATGTTCGGAAATTTTTAACGCATTTTTATTCATGTAACAGAATATAGGGAAGCAGATTGTCAACGCATCTGAAATTAGAGAAAAAAATAATATTCTCTTTAAATGGCGAATAACACCTTACCGCATTGTATATCTCACAAAATATGGCCTAAAATGTCTGAAAAAACTTTATCAATTAATTAAAATTTTTCGTCAGAGAATTTGAATCTTGAACGGAGATTTTTTAAATTTTAAAGTGGCACATTAAATATTAATTGAACAAATACTGTTGAGATTTCTCTTTTAGAATAAAAATGTTGCCGAAGACTAGAGCCATGCATAGCCAAGTTACAGTAATTTAAAATTATGAGTAGAGTGTACACGCCATTTGAGTTTAATCTGTTGAGAGGCACAGTTATAGATGATAATAAGCAGTACCCGGTCCATAGCGCAGATTCTGAATCAATGTAATGACTGAAAAAAAACTCTTCCAGAAAAATATTTTGTTGTTCAACGTGTGGGCTCATTGTGCGAGCTAGAAAGAATAACGAGCACGAGAATTGTTGAGCCAAGGACTGATGTGAATTGTCCATATGAGTCTACATGTATTGATATTTTCCTCAGGCACCGAAAGAAGTCCGTTTTTATCTTCCTCTTCCAACAGC
The DNA here is from genome assembly GCA_963169105.1 of Ceriagrion tenellum. Lineage (NCBI taxonomy): Eukaryota > Metazoa > Arthropoda > Insecta > Odonata > Coenagrionidae > Ceriagrion > Ceriagrion tenellum. The sequence continues at coordinate 120,943,474 of OY720634.1, read as the reverse complement.
CTAGCAAAGGCATGTCGGTCCGTCAAAGTGAAAACGGAGATGTATTTTTTGCAAACATTCAGCGCAAACATAACAGAGTCGTAACTGCCACTCAACAGTTTTTCCGTCAGAGTCGATGCTCGCTTATACATCTTCATGAGTATCTGGGAGGTTTTCTAAGCGTAGAAAAAAACGTCATTTTTTTATCAGAGACTTTTCCTTTTACTTAAATGGACTGCATTGGTATACTCTCATTGCATAAAGTTTTGAAAAATCCGACCGAGTTCCTTTATTGTAAGTTTAGGCGTTTTCGAGCTGATTCATGGCTATGTATCTTTGTCCAAACTACATTCGAGTTGGCACAAAGTTAAAATAACTTTGAGATAATAATGATGGGAATTTTTGACTAAATACAAACCTTTTAAAGATTTATAAATGAAATTTGAATTTTTAGATTCGTCAGAAATATTCGTCATATTTTATGAGTGTGCAATGCTCGAAAAACTGTATTAGTTCCGTTTATTTAATAGATTCAATAAAAAACCTTTAATAATCTATGACGTATTCTTCATCATGATGATATTCAGAAAATTATTGGGCTTCCAGCATCTGCTCTGCACTAAAAAAATTCCAATTTATAACGTTATTGAAAATATCCTGCATGGTGAAAATTTACTAACAATTGGATTCCAGAGTTCAGAGCCAACCTTCCTGAAAAAGACAACCTCAATGTTACAAAAACGGCCAATTTTAAAGAGTTCGTTTAGCTTTGATGGTACAAAATTTACGCATGTGTGTGCTGTTTAAATAAAGAAAGCCTCCACATTACCGCGCTGCCGTTTGGTTTCAATATCGAACGTGCTTTAGTAAAATATCAGAGATTTTGCAATACAATCAAGTCAGAATCGGAGAAAAAATTTAAAGAAAAAAATCCTGATTTGCAGGTGAGACCCACAGAAAATGATAATTTTCTTCTTTTTTTTCTGGAAACGCAGAATACGCAGGCTGGGAAGATCCGAAACCGTTCGTGAATTTTCTCTTTTTTTCTCTCCTCTCTCCTCCGGGGTCTCCTCTTCCCTTTCCGCCATGAACGCCACGTACGCCTCGACGTCACCTGATATAAAATTTACAGAATCAATTCCGGTGCAGGCGTAGAGACGGGGAGTGCCAAATATCTCTCCTCTCTAAACCCCTTCTCACTCTCCCAACTCCCCCCACCTTCACCCTTCCTCTCCATACGAGGAAGAGTAGTAGGAGAAAAAAAATCCCATGCATTCGTTGTTCCTTGAAAAATATGTGATTGAATTTTGCTTTCGCTGCGAGGAGTAAAAAAAAGCGCATACCATACTCTCCCTCCCCCCTACTCTTCCTCCCCCCCCTTCCAAAACTCAACTTAAAAAACTTGCGCTCCTCTCGCCTCCTCTCGGAGGAAGTTCTCCTTCCACACTTTCCGCGCTGGAGGTAATGGGAAAGGCGGCTGAGGGTTGGGGGTGTCGGGAGGGGTAAGGCGGGCGGGCGGGAGGGCCGGTGAATGTAAGTGGAAGGTTTAGAGGCACGAGAGAGGTAGGGGGCAAAAGAAAACTGGGACGAGGGATAGAGTAAGGTTTGGCTGTTGAGCAAGAGGAGGGACAGAAATGGTAGAAAGATAGAGATAGGAAGAAAGGGATGGAGAGAGAGAGAGAGAGAGAGAGAGAGAGAGAGAGAGAGAATGAGTTTGGGGGATGAGTAGGACGGGAGGCATATGAATCCATGGCGGGAGATAACCGCAGATTGGGAGCAAGGCGATGGCGGTGGGAGAACGGATTGAATATTAGAAGGGAGTAGACGGCGAGGGAGAAGTTTCAGGTGGAGGGGTGTAACGGTTGAACGCAACGGTGGGTGAAAGTTTAGAGGAAGAAGGTTGAAGGAGTAATAAGACGGAATCCAAGTCACGAAAAAGAAAGATCCAAGCACTGCAAAGCAAGTACTGTAGTCATGGGCATAATTATCCCTGGGTTCAAAACTCGGCGGCGGCGGTGGAGATTTTTAAGCAATGGATTCTTGATCCCTACAAGAGTTGTGAAATGAAAGCTGTAATTTAGTAATCTTCAAATATATAAAAATAAATTTTTGAAGATTTCGATTAACGTTTGGCGAGTTGTTGGCGCGCCCGCGAAGGTTTCTGAATTATTATTAAATCAATTTTACAGTATGTGTGCATTTCAACAAATGAGTGTTGGCACGCGAGCTTCTCAAGCAAGCGAGGAAAGACAAGCAAGCAACGAAGCAGATCGTTTACGAGTTGCTCAATCACGTGCACCAGAATCGTATCAGTTAAATGTAATATCACGTGAATCAGAATCATACTAAACATAATTTGTGTTAAAAGGTACGTCATTTATTTGTGCGTCGGTAATCTCCTTGTTTGCTTTTTTTAATAATCACATTCGATTTTCGGATACGCTTTGCTTTTTCCTAAAATTGGATGTTTAAGCTCGAAAATCTTAATTTTTTGCACTACTTACACTGAGAAATAGAACATTTTGTTTATTTGTAAACCGCAACATAACGCATTGCAATACATGCCGGATACAGCTAGTCCTACATAAAATTCACCAATGACCTAGGTTTCCGACTTATGAATTCATCATTGGGTGACGACCTAGGTTTTGATTAACGACCTACATTTCGACTATGGAAGTCATCCGCAAGATGACTTCATAAGTCGAAACCTAGGTTATTGATAAATTTTATTTGGAATTACTAAGTTACAGCTTTAATTTCACAATGTCAAGCAAGTTCCACTAAGTTTTGCCTGACATAACCACCCTAATAGAGTGTCCTGGCCACCAGGAAGTAACCGAACAAGCATTAGAATGGGGAGAGTGGAGAGCTGCGGCTAACCAATCATAGGAATGAACGACCAATGATACCATATGACAGTAATTCAAATGACCAATGAATGAACAAGGTGGTACGGCACTCTGTCCGTAGGATGGAATGCTAAGCCGTAGTCTTCCTGGCGCCTTTCGTATAGTGCCGGCTCTCGATTCGATTTTCTCTCGTATTACCAACCTAGTCAATATATTTATCACGGTTAGTCAAATATGATTTCTTGAAATGAGGCGGATATGTATGATCACTGTATATCTTGAAAAAGAAATGCTTCCAAGTTTAATTCCCCTTCATTTTAAATACATTAAAATAGAATGCCATTAAACATTTTGGCGAATTAAAATAAGCTTGGATAGATGAGAATTGATTTTCAGTTTTGGTATATTTTGATAATCTTTTTAAGACTTCAATTTCTAAGACAAAATGTTAAATATTTGTATATATTATGCATACATTACATATGGTTGAGCATATTTAAGGAAAGTTTAATTGTCGTTTGAAGTTCCCGTAAAACGTGCCCCGGGTTGTTATTCCAGTGCAAATATGGTTTAGCATTTAATATGGCAAAATATACACACACTCTTGGTGAAAACTTCGTTTATATGACCACTTTAGTCACGCAACAAGGTTGATTTATACAAATTTCTCTGTGTTTATGCATAAATAGATTCTGGAACGCAAAAAGCTGCACACGTCAAAATTTCGAGGGAAATAAAAATCTGCGGTTGGTGGAAGTGAACGCTAAAAGAGTGAGTCGTTCACTTAAATCACCAACCTTGAGATGAATAACCTTTCCCCAATCATCGTTTATAACCTTTAATAACGTCACTTCAAAGGATTGACACAGTGCACAGACCAAAGCTTAAGATACAAGGTGACATAGTGAAAAGGTGACCCACGCTTGTAAAAGAACTCCTTTAACCTTAGTCGGTACATAATCGCTAACAGGGTCACTTTTCGATTATGTCGTGATTTTCAGGGCTTTTCAGAAAAAATTCGAAATGGAAACAGTCCTTGAGGCATGCCAACTTTCAAAGTGGAAAATAATTTCTGGGTGTGATATTTTTGCGAAAATAAACACATAAAACCCAGTTTTCTTGAACGTTACTGTCTACAAGTAGGTCTGTTGAAGTTATTTCATCGCATCAGCTCTATCGCAGGATTGAATAAACCAAAATTGGTCAACAAAACACATTTTAAATATGTGCAAGGTGGTAATATGTACGGACATAATTTTCACGGCCTATGCGTGATACAATGTAGTAGGTACTTAGATGGAAAATATTTTACGTAATTTTTTCAGAGTGAAATATGGAAGTACCTATTTGTACTAGTAGTATATTATATGGAAAAAGGATCTCATTTTTCCTATGATCATTTAGTGACTTCCATATTTTTCCAAACTAGAAACACTCAATCCGGAATAGCGTTTAGGGAATAGTTTATTGAGATGAAAATAATTGTGGATTGACTAATCACGAGCGGGTTGCCAGCAAATACCGTATTTTATTATCCCAGGTGGCTGGTATTTTCAATAAACTCTGCTTTCGGTGGTTATCACAACATATCCATTAGTTCAACATCCACAAAATATCCATATCCTTAGGAAATTACATTCATCTCCTAAGATCTATTTCCAGGTAAGTGTATGTATATTACCATGGCGTTTTCCACGAAAAATGTGAACCTGTATATCTATGCTACTTTGGCAAAATATCTTCGCGGCAATTTTCAAAACCAAACTTTTTTAGTACATGAAGTTTATTTTAGCTTTTAGAATCAAATCCCTGTAATATTAGACCTTAAAAATGCCTTGGCATTTTCATTAAATAAAAATGTCTCGTGATTTCACTTTAAAAGTCACCGGGCAGAAAAAAATAGATATTGCAGCGAAAGAAATCACCTTATCTAATGCAGAATGGATGGACTTTCAAGAGAATTTCAGAACTTAACCCAAGAAATGCCAATGTGTCCACCAAAAGTAGCAACTAATGATTGTGCTTCTAGTGCTTCTAGTGTTTGTAGTGCTTAGTGGAAGTTACCATGTAGTTGGCTTCAAAACATTTCGCGGCTTTTCCCATTCAATATCTGTTACAAGTGAATCACTGACACAATTAAAAGATATGGGCAATCAATATGAGAGAGGAAAATCTGAACGAAGGATATTGGAAATAGCCCTGGAAAAATCTTTGGGTGAGACCCAACACGGATTCCGTTCCACGTCCAAGGCAATACATAGTTTACTCTTGTGATATTCTGCGCTCATTTACTGAAACAGGAGGTCTAAATTGAAACAAGAAATTGACTCAACCTAAGTCTTTAAATCCTCGGAACCTACAGGAAGCCGGGCAATAAAAATGACTACTTTATGAATGAGAATCTCTCCTCTCTCAATATATATTTTACATAGAGTAAATCCTTTTACTTGTGGACCCAAAAATTTTAGATTCATCGAATGCTGAGCTCTGCGGTGGTAAACACGTTTTAAGAGGGCGGTAGTTTTTTTACTGCCGACCACGAAGTTGACTGGGTACCTCAAGGGAAGCTTTGATGAGAGGGAGGCCGAGGAAGAGACGGCAAAAAGGAATATCAAGAATCAAGAGGAAGAGGAGACGTGGGAGAGTGTAAGAGAAGGGTGGAAGCAAGAAATCGGGAAGAAAGAGATGATGACAGAGAGATATAGAGAGAGACGGAGAGGGAAGTGGATTTAACGGAGTAAGAAAGAGGAAATAGGCATGACGAGCAAAAGAGGAAGAAATTTGAGAGGAAAGGGAAGGCGACTCCTTAAAGAAAAGGGAGAGAGAGGATGGCTTGAGTGAGGATCGCTTCCTGACGTCTCTCTCTCTCTCCGGATCCGTGATGGGAGAGTTGGATGAGAGCGTAAAGGAGCATCTCGCCAACCCATCCCACACTCCGCATCTATCGCACGCGGAGATCCCCAACCCGTCCCCCCGAACAGCCAACCCTCTCTCTCCCACCATCGGCGGGCGGGCAAAATTGGCGGGGGGGAATCACTTCGACTGGAGTGAAAGCGAAGGAAATGTATTTACGGGCGGAGACAGTGTGTGAGTGTTGCGGGGGGAAGCAGGAGGTGGAGGAGGCGGATCGGGACATGGGCGGTCTTGAACGGCTTTCGGAGAATTCGGGAACCATCAAAGAGAGAGAGATCGGGGAATTGAGAGAGGCCTGACGGAAGAGCTTTGGAGCTGCTGGAGAGGCAGAAGTTAAGAAATGGACACGGATTGATGTTAATGTGGCTCCCGACCGGGCAGTGTGAATTTTTTAACCATTACCAAGAACATCTTGGGTATTGCTTTTCAAGTTTTATAAGGACGGCATTCAAGTTTCCCATCATTGGTCCAGCAGGGCACAGATTTTCCCAGTACTTTAAAAAGTTTTTGTATTTTAAAAAGAGTGGTTCCTGGATTCCCCATCCAACCATACTCAATTTTTGGAGGTCGCGTAAAACGTCGGCCCCGGTGGCGGCGGGGTAAAGTCCTTGTCTGCTAACCCGAGGGTCGCGAGTTCGAGTCCCGCCTGGGTAGAATATTATCTGCCCAGGACATGGGTGTCTGTGTCTCGTGCGTTGTTACTGTTGTTCACCCGACGTAAAATTGCCTATTGTGCTGTATTCGGGGCAGTGAAAATAAATAAATAAATAAATACATTTCGTTTTCTAATGAGGGTTAAGTTACGTGAGATAAGTTGAGAAAGAATCACCATTCCTCGGGCTGGGAAAAATACATGACTAATGAGAAATCTTAGAAGTAAAAGTAATGGAAGAGATAATAATGATCTGGAACATATTATAATCCTTATAACTATCATACAAAGAATAAAGAATAAATAGAGTGAGAAACACCCAGGATATAACTAAATGAGCGAATCATGAGGGATCACAAAAGGAGATATTTGGAGTGAAGTGGTACGCCGAAATTAGACCGGACTAAAGAGCTGTTTATAATATTACATATTTAGGAGATAAATTCCCATTCAAATTGAAAACTATCAATATATTACGCATTTTAACATAATTGTAGCTATAGGCATAGCCATGGCACATTTTGGAAGATAGTGCTTCCTTTTAAAATATTTTCTGGCGTAACTTTGTGGAATTTTTGTACATCCATAGTGGAATGAGTTTAATAGTAATAGTAATATCCAACTTGTTTTAGTGAAAATTGACCATGGTTTCGACACTTTTTGTCATGATCTAGGTAACCTTGGTTAACCAGTACGAAAATGTTTCATCTGGTTATGGTATTTATCACTTTAAAACTAATCTACAAATTAAAGAAGGTAACCTTGAGAAGGCATACCATGGTTTCTGCATAAAATGTAGAAACCATGGTTGGTTCTCATTAAAACAGATTGAAAATTATTATTGATATTTAATTCTTATCAATATTGGCAGTGCTTAAATTACTCTACTCACGGGTTCTTCTGTTATATGCGCGATATGTTTCAATTGACTTTTCCCGCGAAAACAAGAGTAAGAGAAAGATTCAGGCCACCAATTGACGGTTTATCAAGTGTGCAATGTCATTGAAACAAAAATTAACAGTGGCTACACGACAGCAGGAGTAAAGATGTATGGTTAATATGACGTTTTAATGCCAATACGCAACTCTTACACCTGGATAAGGTGTTTATTACTTCAATCTACTAATATGGAAAACCTCCAGCTGACACACAAATGTTGTACTCATTCCAATGTCCTTTCGCTGGGTAATTCTATTGTTTATTATTTTTTTGCAGTTAACAACAAACCTTAGTAAAAAAATTGGTCAATAAATGATAATCACAATAAAAAGCATTATTTTTATTAATGATTTGACCTAAAAGGGTGAATATTTTTCCACTTATAAAGAATACATTTTTGCTTGGTTTTAGTAGTAGCCTATGGAAGGTGACTATTTTGAGACAAACAGTTATTTAATAAAGGACAACAGAAGAAATTTTCGTCTGCATGTTAAAGAAAAAGAATAGAGCTTTTTGCATATTGCAACGTAATATTTACAAGTTAAAATTTTACAGTTTCCACACGTTTGAATGAAAAAGTTAAAGAGAGATGCTACTTCGCTCTGGTTAGATCACACCTCGAATACGTAGTGAGAATTTTGGACCCTGGTGTTAAACATTTAGCCAAAAAATAATGAAATGAAAAGAAAAGCTGCATGTTTTGTTAAAAACTGATACAAAAGAACTTAGAGTGTCTCACAATTTTTGGAGGGACTAAGGTGGGAGCCCCTAGGGACTCGGAGGCTGCACGCTAGTCTTAGCTTGCTTGAGAAATTCATGTGTTTTAGAGCGACACAGAGAATATTATCAGGACGCCTCACTACATCTCCAAGCCTGACAGAAGCGATAAAATAAGAAAGAGACATTTTCGAAAATATAGGTTCAAAAAACTCGTTTTTTACCGCGCACAATAAGCGACCACAATAAAAACTGAGCTTCACTCAATACTCTCCCATAATACACGCCACTATTTCACCTCCCAATAACTTATCCCTCACCTATTTACACGGGTGGTGCCCTCACGCCCCCTGCCACACTCCCATACGGTGGCTTGTAGGATAGTATTCAGATGTAGATATGAGGGCAGAACCAACTTAAACGTGACTGCAAAATATTGGGAATGACACGGTGAAGGCTGAGTTGGAGGGAGAAAGTTTTCTCTGAAGGCTAAGGTAAAGGAAGAAAGTGACAATTTGGGACCAAAGAATGGATGGATATCGGAGCGGATGGGAGAAGTGAAGCGAATATCCTTCGCGCGGGATATAAAGGGAGAGAATGGTGGGGAAAGGGAATTAGGTATTATTTGAAACTCGCGGAAAAGTCGCAGTCTGTCGCGAAACCTTTTTGACTGCGTGGTGAGATTCGGCTTGAATTAGGGAGACTTGAGAGCGAGGTAACGGTGCGATAAATTAACTTATTGAAGAAACCACTTCATATGCATGCAGTCAATTTTTGACTTTCACCAAAAATGTACCTTGGTGGACGAAAAAAATGGAAAGGATTTCCACGGTGCCGCATCCTTCCCTGCTCGATTTTAGGTCTTATATTTCTTTAAAAAAATGTTAAATGGTAACATTCCGCCGTGAACCCTCTCACCATTTACTTTTTCATTTCACGATTTCCAATTTTCTCTTATATTTTCAACAGGGTTTGCAGAAAGAGGGATTGAACCAATTTTTTGAGAGAAAACGAAATTATTACGTTTGATAACCATCACCAGAAAACTGGCTAAGCATTTGACGTTTAAACTCGAAAATTGTTGCTGATATTGAATTTAATCAATCATTTTCTTATGATAAATGAATGATAAAGAGGTACATTTATGCCTAAGATACTCAAAACAAAGCTATATTTATGTAATTGCAACAGTTTACAAACTATGTATATCGATGCCTTTAACGATATAAATGTTTACAAGAGAAGGTATAAAGTCATACCAAATATGAACAGGCGTTTCATATTCAGCTTCGGATAAGAGCACAATAACAAAAAAGTAGAAAACATAAAATTACAATGTTAATTGTTTTCGTTACATTAATTGAAATAAGAGAAAGTATTGATGTAAAGCATGGTTTATATGAATAAATAAGACGCATGGCAATAATGACATGAAGAACTGTAAATGCCCAGTGGCTGGTGTCATTGCACATTTATTTACTTAAGCATCAAACTAGTCGATAGTTGCATTCATAATCGTAACTTTATGACGCAAAAAATCTTTGCTCCATGCCATATATTCCAATTAACGTTGGGAATTACTTGGTCAATTCATAGATTAACTGAAACTATTTCTCCAAATAAAATTTATGAATTATAAACAATAAAAATCCGGTATCATAATACAAACTTTCATTTTTTTCGTAGATAAGAGAGTTGTTAAAAATAACGGAATTTTCATAAAACTTATTTTAGAGTACTCACAACTTAAAGGTTCTTAAGTTCTTATCTAGAGGTACACATATTTCAGAAGTGTTTCTCCTTTTCCCTGGCAAAGTCCTGATATCCTTCTCTAGATATTACCTTCCTTCCCGTGGTGAATTCTCTTTCATGTCGTCAATAACTTCAAAACGACGTGTTTGAAGCACTGATTTTACATACATACATACATGCATACCAATCACTCTTTTCCTTTCCGGGGTAGGCACAGTCACAAAGTTTCAATCAAAAATACATAATTTTACACCTAACTCTGCTTCAAAAACTTCCTCCATACTGTTAACCGAGGAAATTTTAAAATGTCACATGCATGTAGGCCAGGTGATTAGGGAGACTGACGAGGGATAGTCACTTGATTGTTTGCATAAATCTCACGAATTAACAAGGATTAGTGGGGGACGCATTGTCATAGTCGAGGAAAAGAGTTCTCTTTAGCTGTTATCAAATGAGGATCAAACATTTCATAAATCCGTTGCACGCTCACTTTTTCCGTCAAAATATCAAGGTATCACCCAATCAAGATTTTAAACTTCTCAAAAAGTTCTCGAGCAGTATGACGTCGGTTGGCGCGTAACAGATACTCGATTTTCTGAGTGATACTGTCAGTGGACGTAGAAGGTCTTCCTGGTTGGTGATCGTCATGAAATGACTGGCGACCAATTTGGATTCCGGTAAACCATTCATAAAACTGCGTAAAGTTAAGAGCAGTGTTTTTGTATGCCTTCTCCAAAATTTCGAAGGTTTTCGTCAAAGATTTCTAAAGTTACATTTTGTCTCTGTTTAGTTACATAGCAACACAGTTTGCCAAAAAAGTTGTCACAGTAACTAAAACAGCTTTCACTTATAGAGGTAAATGATGGATGCCAAGCAAGATTTAAGCAATTGGAAAACCGTGACAACTCTGGAAGAGGTGATAAATGCTGCGCTAGCAAACAGATGTCTCTAGAACAATCCTTTATTGGACAGTTAACAATGCCCGTTTTTTTTTTAACGTCCATCGTATAATATTTCCTTAGACAATCGACATTCCACCTTAGGTATAATGAGTTGAAACTATTTGTTATCTATAATATTTGTAATGTCTGAACTCATGACAAATATGTAATTTTTTTCCCGCAATCGACCTAATAGAGAACTCCTCCATTATCGGGTGGTAACTATGAGATTTGTCTTTTAAATTGCCATGATATCCCTAATAATTAAGTTAGTGAAGTACCTTTTGGGCTAAAATGTTACTCTTTCCGATTGATTGGAACCAAGGTGCATTTAGCAAATCCAAACAATTTGTTCACCTAGCTGTTTGCGAGCATGTATTGAAAACCGTCGTTATAATTTCCATGTAGTCCGTTTTAAAGGAATGGCACACCGTGCTCCGAACATCGTTTGTGAATTAAATGAAGGGAGAGGGTTTGCATCCATCCATCCGTCGCTCCCGAGCGCCAGTTGGTCGCTAAAAGGTGCACTGTGCACAAAACGGACGAAAAAAAAAGTTTCCACTCACAAACAAACGCCACTTTTCAGCACAATGAACTTCCCGATCGAAATGCATTAAATCTGTGGCAATAATCCTTTATTCGGAGGCGGAGATTACACGGGCCCGGGTACACCAAAAATGCACAGCGTTAATCCTTGACGGCCCCAAAAAAAAATACGAACGAGGGGCGGAGGAAAGGATGAGTAGTATGGTAGGATGAGATGTGAGATTGGGTGGAAAGTTTCAAACAGGATCGACAGCGGCGTCGTGTCCCAGATATCATCGTTATTATTTTCCATTATATCGCTATGCACGGACATACATACCTTCCGTGAATGTGACGCTCCCGTTATTTCCTCCCTCCCTCCCTAAAATACACATGTACGGGAATATCGCCGGGAGACACGGTGTAAAAATAGAGTCAAAGGCGATAAAAGGGTTTATCGCTCGACGTGCTTTCTTTTTGGCACTATAGGAGAGAGGTTGGAATGCGGTGCACATGCATCACGGGACGCCGATCCGGAGCCAAAAGAATTCCAGGGTTGGGAGCAGCAGGAGAACGAAGGGAAGAGTTGAGGGGGGTCATCGGAGCGAAACGGGCGGTGCTTATGCGGATGGAGAGAGAGGGGGGCGGGGCAGGGGGTGAACGAGAATTACGTAATCGATATTTACATGGCTTCGTTATGCTTCCTTACTCACACCAGTTAAAGCTAACTGGGGTGGTGACGTCAAAAAATGACGGATTCTCCGTTTTCCGACGAAATAAGGGAATAGATGCCTATGGCAAACAGGCAAACCAAACCATTGATTGTCATGCCGCATCGTAAGAAGATGGTACTTTTACAAGGTCAAGGATAATTTTCTCACGTAAAATTAGTCAATAATACTTAATGATAATTTGCCGGCTCTATTGGGGTGAGATTAAGACCGTAAGACCCTAAGCCATGTGTCTTCTGACAATATACATGTACATGAAATGTAAAATAAAACAATAAATACAAAATTAGATGTGAGCAAATTTCTAGGGCACAGATCTACATTTACATCACAGCATTGCACCAAAATTCTTTACGCAATGTCACCAAAATACAGTAAACATTTTGTACATGTCTGTGGGAGAACTTAGAGATTCGCAGGCTCATATCTAAGCCGAAAAAACTCGCAATAGGAGAACCCAGTCAGAATGAGTCAGTCAAATGCTGTTCACGATATATTTTATTTGATTATAAATTCAGTCATGAGCTTTTGCATGAACTATTTTGATTTGGAAACTCTGGAAAAAATAACTCACAGTTAGGTCCATGTGTGACTGACACTTGGCTGTGAGAGTAGCTTGCTTTTTCTAATAGAAAATCATTCAATCCAATATGGATGTTATATCAATTTTTTTATTTATTCATATTAATCGCCCACGCCTGTTTTTACAAAAGAACTTTACTTCTTTGCTCACATAGGACTACCTAGGTTTAGCTGGATTTATTTCATTAGAGTTCATCATTCTTTTCAATTTAGGAGTCATTTACGAGCTGAATAAATTTTACCTCGTTTCGCAAAACAGTTTGGACAAGCTCAATGAAGGCACATACACGCCGAGCAAATGACCCCCCTAAAATTACCACGTCTAAACTTCTATTGAATGATAATAAGTGTATTTATGAAGGGATGTTCAGAGGTTCAAAATAAGCTGATCAAAAATTGCACTAACTAAAATGATAATTTTTGAAATTTAAATGGACTTCAAATCACTTAACTTTCAACATTCAACCACATGATTACATCCAACGCTATGTTTAGTTCATAGACTGGTTTTGATATTAAAACATCATCATTAGAGCATAACTATAACTAATGATAATTTTTATCATAACTTAGTTGTTGATGAAATATCATTAAGAAGCCTTAGTGCGCAAACATAGTATGGAATATTCCCACTTCGTCAACATTTCTACTAATAGTCAATGATTATGTAATTAAAATTTCATAATTCTACGAGGTTAATTCGCCCACCATAACGATAATCACGCCATTAAAGAAGCGAATGCCTGACCTCTATTTCCCAATTCCCACCTGTATCGTGTGTAAAAACACTCATACTTTCAGAACGTATGCTCCGGAAAAAGTGCTGCTTTAAACTTACGGCTAAGCAGCTCCGATTTCATGTTGATAATTCGAGCCTAAATTATCTTTAACGGCTTCGTCTGCCAGGAAACGGAGCGGAAAGCTTCAGGGCTCCACTCCCCTCCCCCAGTCAGAGAGATAGTGGCCAGGGTTTTAATTTCATTTTACCTTTGACATTACGTAATAACTGCGGCTAACGAGCAGTTACTTAACTTCTCTCACCTGCTTCATGTCATAACTTCCTTATTCAACATCCGCCATTATTGAATATTTCACACGGTCACTCAGGAAATTCATTTAAAAACAAAAGAGACCCTTGTATGAAGAAAGATAACATAGGTCTCAAAGCATTAAAAAAACGTCCCACAGCTTAGATAATGATTTTATATTAAGAGGTGACTAGCAATAAAATAATTTTTTTTTAATTTTTCTGCCTGAGCATTTGGCAATCCAAATGGAACACCTTGCAGGAAAGAAAAACAAGATGGATTGAGCACACACTAAGACACAATAAGTTTGTAAAGAACATAATTGAAGGTAAAATAGAGGAAAAGTCCCCAGAGGAAGACCCAGGAATAAGTTCATGAACAAATGAGAGAGATAAGTACATATGAAGAGATGCCAGGAGGTAAGGAAACTAGCATTAGATAGAAAAGGGTGGAGGGCTGCAATCAACCGATCTTAGGATTGAACGACCAATGATGATCCATGGCAATCCATGGGTATCAGCGTTGCATCCAGCTCAACGACTGAATCGGGACTTAGCAAACCAACATGATGATCTCACATTCATTGACCAGGGGAATTTAATATAAATTCGTGCCGAGTCCCACTGGATACAACCACTTTTAACTGCTTCTTTTTCTCACCAATAGATTGAGTAAAATCAAGTGTCATACTGGGAAAGTACTGATGATGTCTTGCTGAGTACATTTTTTAATATCTTGTCGTCACTCATGATGCTGGCCTTCAGTCTACAACTTTATTCGGCATTACCCCATATGATTTTCATACTCAGCTTTTATTTCTTCTCATAAGCAAAAATAGCAAAGATGATATAGCTGTTAATTCTTGAATCCTTAATTCTAATGTAATCACAAATTCCTGAATCAAATATAAGGCACTGAAAGGAATATTTCAAGTTTTCATCAAAAAACGCCGATTTCCCTTTTTCTTGGTACTGAACAAGTTTTTTCATTACTGAAATTTCTGGCATAGAAAAATAAGAGTAATGTATTTTATAAACTGTTTTCAAATCAAAAACAAACCGTATATCACACGGGAGTCAAAAATGCAATACTGATTGTTTAAACGTAAAATTTTGCTTATGATCTGAGAGAAATTCCCGCCTCTCCTTACCATTTCTACCCCGCAACGCAATCCTGGCTACATTATCCTGCATAATTTTCAAAACCCAATGACTGAAACATAGAAAATCAATACCCACCATTTAAATAATGAAGCCAAAAATCTCACCCAAAGTGAGGTTTTTGGGCATGAAGGGTGGAATTAAATTCCACCGAACATATCTCAGTATGTAATTATTCTTCGGGGCACGAAGTATTTTAGTTCACCTAATTCATTGTCATTCATATGACTTCTTTGGGGTTAAAATTCAACCTTGTATGAGAGTTCGTATCAGTATTGATGGAATGAAAACCTCTACATTTTTAAGGGATTTTCTTTTGGGTTCCAATACGTTCGAAGACTTCTCAATAAACCTTATACACCAGCAGGAACTCGGACCATTCACTTCAATCCACAGACAGAAAACGCCCTAGGAATACGCAATTTTTTAATCTATTAAAAATATGGGATCAAACATCATCGGAATGAAGAAAGATTGGTTACCCAATGCAAATGCTTACACATTATGCGATGGAAATCATATCTTGATGGAAATCATCGCTGGTTCCACTGCCTCTCTCTTGCTAGCCTCGATCAGATCATCGATTCAGATCCTGAACTCAGAAGGACGCAAAATGTGTGTGTGTAAAAATAAAAATGAGCAAGTGGGCCCACAGATCGTCCGTCTATCTCTCTCTCCTGCTGCTGCTTCCTCCCCAAGCTACGCGGAATAAATTCCTTACATCGATACAGCACACCTGCTCACCCGCGGAGAGAGGCCTTCCTTTCCCATAACCCAACCCTTTACGTCCGGCCAAAGCCAAGCACATCTAACCATTCGCACACCCTCTTACACGATCTTCTCCTGCGTCACTCATGCATCCATGCTACCCACCCCCAACACCTTCCAGATATTCCTCAAGAGAGTGTACAGAGAGGTCAAACCGTTTGCTTAGCCTGATATTTTAATGCGATAAATGTGCATCGAACATAATTAAACAATACTATTTCATCAATATCATTTCTAAGTTGGCACTCAAGTCGACGAGTGGGTGCTTCAGCAGGGTCGTTTGATTTTATATAGTCGTAAATCTATCGACTTGGATCTTCGCAACCATTTCTAGAACATGACCACCATTAATAGGCTATTTGAGCGTTTAAAGCTAAAACACACCCGAAGAAATTTGATAAAATGCTGTGCAAGTCGCATTTTGAATATATGTGCGCTGCCAAATAAAAAAACGTGAAAAACAAATTATACCATGCATAAGAATAATACAGAAAATTAGCATATTAATAGCGGATTTATGTATAATGTGAAGACCTGTAACGAAGAAGGAATACACCTAATATTGAGCGACCTTGGTGCACACAGACCTTTAACGCCGTACTCTCACATTTCAACTTCTGGCCTGAATAATTTTAGGTACTAACACTAGTCTTTAATAGTAAGCCCAAATTATTACAACGGTATACCATAACCTTCTTATGGGAACCAGGGGGCTTTTTAATGTATCCTGCTAACCCTTCTTAGTACTGAAGAACATACTTCCCAAATCTTGTTTGAATCCATCAAGGGATTTGCAAATTCATAACGCGAAAACAGAATTGTTGATAATGGACGGGCAGAATAAGAAATGATGAATTGATCAGAAGAGTAGAATAGGAAAGGACCATAGAGAATACCATACAGAATAGAAGAACTAGATGGTTTGGACACACCCTGAAACACAATGGGTTTGCGATGAACATAAATGAAGGTGAAATGGAGGGACAAAGCCTCAGAGGAAGACCCAGGAATAAGTTCATTTACCAAATAGAGAGGAAAAAAGAGAAGAGATACCAGGAGTTAAGGGAACTAGCATTAGATAGGGAAGGGTGGAGGGCTGCAGTCAATCAATCTTAGGATTGAACAACTAGTGAATGGATCGGTAGATTGTTTCGCGCAGCCGTCATTTTCTTCGCAATTACCTATGATTTTTGATTGATTATATATTTGGAAGTGGTAAAAGAAAATCATTTGGCAATCTTCAATTCACGCCCAATAAAAATCAATGGATTTAGGCTAAAAAAGGAGCATTTCCGATTTGAGGAGAAGAGCGAATTTTAAAACTCTCTTATTTGTACAAGGTGAGAAAAATAATAAGAAGAATTTCACAAGTATGTCATGAGTTCTCACGGAATTCTATTTAAATTTTCTTTGTCTATGCATAGTATTTGTCTAAAATTCATCTTTGTCCGGTTTGAACATTCAACATCACCTCGAAGTAATATTCTTTGGATCAGTCCCAACTGCTAGCTTTTTCTGTATTCAGTGTTCCACCTTTATCAAAAATTCTAACAGCATCCGAAAAACCTTTTCTAAATATCGGTCTGCTGTTAAGGTAGTTTTAACGGGATATCATTTTACCTAGAAATCAATCTATTTGAACTCATTTTAAATCAAATTAACTCATCCTTTGAAATACACCAAAATATCAGTCCATTACCGAAGTACTTTCTGAGAATTAAGACAAAAAATTCCAGCTCTTTCGATGTGAAATGGCACGCGTGTGCCCTATGGAGAGACTTTATTAAAAAATGAGGAATTTCTAACTCCTAGATCTCGTAAAAATTAATAGTGTGTAGTTTATATTTTCTCCACTAATTTTCAAAATAAATCATATAATAATAATATTGTCACTGCAGTAAAACTTTTCTGTATCGCAAAACACCTTCCATTGTGAAGACTCGTGTAGATATTTTCATTTAATTACTTCGAAATTTAATTACTTCAGTGATATAAAAGTATATAAGTTCAACATTAATAATGCAATATTAAATTCATGCTTCCTAGAGCTGATGAAATTAAAACGCATGGTTTCAACATGGTCTCCATTATGACTAGGGAACTATCTCGTTCAAACCATTTTTAGTGCTTCACGATTCAAAACTGCTGCTTTTCGGCTGATTTTAACGTGAAACACAAGAATTGATTTATCAAATGTACGAAAAAAATATAAAAAATTGAGATATAAGGTTTACATAATAAGTAATCAATATCGTGTATCACACGCTGACACTATACCACACCTTCCTTCACTTTCACTCATGGGTTCTTTTCATCCTCCTTTCCATACACCGCGTCTCTTACTCTCTCCCGTATACCCAAATCCCGTCCCTGAAGTCCACATGCCCGGCTCCATCGCCGACGCTGCCATTCATTCCAAATGCCCTTGGCAACCCTTTTCTCTCCCTCTCCCAACTCCCTCCTGTATTCCGAAGCCCACTCCTGCCCTCTATCCTCTGCCATCCCGGTTCATCCCTCAACCCACTCTCCTCGTCTCTCCTTCGGGGACTCTCCGCTGCCGGTGCAAACATGCCGGAGCCAAAGCCTTTCGTGACAGCCTCCTCGTAGAGGCTTGGGGAATAGGAGGATAAGGGGTAGTAGGAACCAAGGGCTGTTTTTCCCGACAAATAGGTCAGCACAGACATCAGTACTAAAATCAGTGCCAAAAACTCGGAACCTTGAAATCCAGAAATATTTTCGAGTTCGACGCCTCGAAGTTAGCGTTCACTTAGTGCTGATTTCAATGAGCATTGACACTATCGGGACATTTTCAGAACTATACAATTGAAATAAACTGCTGATACTGCTAAAGCACATGAACTTCAACGTATCATGGTCACACGGAGAAACTTTAGTGTATTTATGCGCTGAACTGAAAATTGTAGTCACACGATTTCCAGTTAAGTGTATTTATTGCGTGACCGTGTTTTACCGTGTGACCACGATTTCCAATTTAGCGCATTTATTAACCAGAGTGACAGACCAGAATTTAGGTGCTGTACGTTAGAAACAAGCATATTTGTGGCTTTTTATGGTGTAGCCTTCTTGTCTACAGTTTAGCGTAGTATAAATGTTCCACTCCTCTGTTGAAGGGTAGGCATTCATTAACAAAGAGGCACACTACGTACTTCAGTACGCACCAATGCACGTACGCACAGTATTACTGAACGCTATTCATGTATAATATCTCTCAAGAATGTTAAATTTTTCAATGTATCCTCCTTTGAATGGGCTTGGTGGTTTCATTAGCCCAGAAGAACTTCAATTTTACTTTCAATATAGTCTGTCTACTTGATCCTCCGTTTTCTTAACTCCATTAAAACTGATGGTAACTGGCACCAGCCCCTAATAGCTCTACTGTGGTAAACAAAAGTGGTCTGGCACCTAAATTCGTTCAATCGGTGAAATTCTTGTCAGTATTCGATTTAATAAAAATAAGATAAATAGAAAATTAAAATTATCATTGCGGGACAAATGTGTCCCTTTGGAACATATAAAATTATACTTATATATAGGGTAAAACAAATATTACAATGGTAAGATGTTCAAGAATAACTAATATCACATAATTCGATATAATATTTAAATAAAAACGGCAAGATTTAAAAAAATCATCAGATTTTGTACAGTGAAGCAAAATATTTAGGTCACTTACGATATTTAGTTCAATTGAGTAATATTTCATGATATTTGTTTTTGAATTTATTTGCATTCTCAGATTTATTTACGCCTTTTGACAAGGTATTCCATGCTTTGCAGGAGGTTTACAAGCGAAGGAAGATAGTGATGCATGTGCTGTGACACAAGAAAAAGTAATATTCGGGTTTTTTTATGGTGTAGTCTGTCCCTCTCGTATAGTTTAAATTACACTAACTCTAAAAAAATGAAAACGAGGACGTTTTTTTTAGGTTTAAGATAAGCTAATATAAAATAATAGCAGCATAAATTTGCCCTCATTACCACGTGATATGAGATGCAACCTTGAAACTTTTTTCGGAATGCAGTTTTCAGTCGCATTAAAACACCTAGGTTTTCAAATTTTATGAGCCTAATAGGTCTAAAACTGGGATTTTTTAAGGGTTTAAATGACAAACTTTCCAAGTCTGGAGTCACTTCCCGCAGTGGCTGTGGAGACATCTTTCTCCAAGGCTGGTGCATCTATCTCATACACAATCTATCGGGGGGGATTTTGTTTTAATACTTGTCCAATACTTGTCCCCGATACTGCGGGAGAGTTGTGAACCCTGGGAAGGACCCCGTCGGGGGAGTGTGTACCCCTTTCCCTCGTCAGGGGAATGGATTGCGGGGGCAAGGATGCATCGTCCGAATTCCCGTCCCCCTTGTTTACCCTCTCCCTCGTGGCTTACGCACGTATGTCCTATTCCCCGCTCTCCTCGTGTCCCCTCTATCTCCATTTCTCTCATTCCCATTCCGTCCTCTCTCATCAATCCCCGAAGATCCTCTCTCACTCGGCCTTCTACTTGTGTCTCTCTCTTACTTTCTTTTGACTTCTCGTTCCTCCTATTTCCTCTCTCTCCTCATTCTCTTTGTAACACACGATTCTTGAATTGTGATTACTAAAAAAAATTTATCAAAGCCAAAACCTTATAAGGCATATTCAACACAATTTTTGGCATCACCAAAGCATTAAGGTTTGTAACATTGAAACAGCATCAATATAAACGACAACTCGGGGCAGTCTAAGCAATTGGTACGGAGGCGTCCGCAGTGATTTGAAGAGATCCGTTTATTAGGTTATTTCCGCGTTGATTCATTATTCATTATTGATTCATTATTCATTATTCATTGTTGGACAACAGTTTCGCATGCGTTACAGTTAGCGTCGTAAGGCTTCAATAGTAGCGTCACAGAAGACGCTACTAAGACGCTACGCGTCACAGAAGACGACGCTAGCTGTAACTCAAGCGAAACTGTTGTCCATAAATATGTACCAGCGCGGGAAAAACTCGAATAAATGGAACTCAGTTAAAGAAATCCTTTAATTTTTTCATGTTTCAATGTTACTAATCTCAATCTTCTGATGATGCCAACAAATTTGGTGAAACGTTGTCTATGAGAAATATATTAGTAACCACAATTCATGAAGTCATGCTATTATATGTATCATAGTTGGTCGAGGAAGTTATAACTTAATCTGTTTCTTCAAAAATTCAACATTGCGCATTAATTTAATGCTACTGTAATCCCGGGTTTTTAACGTTTAGGTTTTTTCAGGCAGTTTTTCCTGTATTGTAGCCTATTCAGGTCAATATTCCACTTCGACTCAAAGATGTTTGTTGGATTACGGGCGAGACTGCTGTCTACAAATTAATTTAACCCGAGAGTGCAGGGACGAAGCGGAAATCTGCGATGGAATGGCATAATAATAACTAAATATAATCATCGTAATAACAATGTTGACTTATTCAGAGCGAACTTTGGACTAAGTAATTATTAAATTTAGCTCTAATATAGTACATGCATGAACATCCATACCCTGGATAGAGAAAAGTCCACCCATGTGGAATTAGAACCCGCGACATTCGGTTTTGCGAGACGTGGATTCTACCACGCCTTCATCGTTATTCGCCATTCGCCAATATGTCACAAGGAATCACATGGAAAAAAAACAGCACGGAGTTACTTTGAATACGAATAACCAATAGGAAAGCAAGTTAATGGTTTCAATCAAGCTGTTGCAATATTTTCCATCAAGAGGGAGTTTCAACTAGAGTTCATACTCAGGAACCATAAAAGGCGCGCTTACATTTAATAACATCGTACTACACTATTGGTTTCCTACTGTTGACAAAAGTGCAGTATCTCGTTGGTCGGTTGGTTTTTCCATTTGGCGAGGTAAATGACAAGCGAAGTTATTAAAATCATTCGAAATAGTTAGTGGGTATAACCACGAGAAAATAATTCTAGAAATAAAAAATTCAGTGGCAAGAGAGGCCCGGCGTTGTTACTAACCCTAAACTAACTCATTGATAACGCGATGCACCATGACAGTTTAGTGTCCCATCTGGCCTGGATGCTCCTAAAATGATCACCTCCTTGATGGAAGTGTTGCTGGGCAACGGAGTGTATTGTTCCCCTCCTTAACGTCGCTGGGCGACACCCCGTGATGCGTATTCCAAGATGGAAACCCAATAACCTAACCATGACAACAACACGGTCTGCCACTTTCCTCGTTCATTCCTGCCTACTATACTTCTATTTTAAGAAGTTCATCAACGCACATTGTACATGAAAATCCTCAATAAAAGGGAACTAAACGTGAGCGAAATAATGCGCACCATTAACGGCAATTACTACGTCAAACCTTTAAAAAATATGATTCAACTGGAAAAAGATTTGATGTTGTGCTCATGAGGATACTTGTGGCTATATTCCATGTAAAAATAGTAAGTATGAGTGAAGATTGAGAAACGGTTATTTTAAAAATACATTCTAGGGCGCTGTGATAAAATTCACCTTCTTGCACAGAACTAGTCCTTATAACAAGCAAAAATAAAAAGGACCGGTATATAAAGGTATTTTCAACAGAAGAGTAAAAACATGATGTTATATGTTGACGTACGCTGGAAACCAAGTGCCATAAAACATAGTACACTTGAGGCATAAGAGAGTGATCAAGATCTAACGCAGCAGCTCACTTTGAGATCATTAATATCACTATTTCAAAACAGAGTTTATTTCATCTGTGAATCAAAGAACGTGATCAGTGAAAGAAAGAACAGTGAAGAACAGTGAAAGAAAGAAGGATCAAACGAAAAGTTTCAATTGTATCAGATTAGCAAGATGAAACTCCATCATGATTGATGGAAATGGAAATTCGCAAGTGCATTCCTTGATCAATCGAAAAGAGTAGGTTTACTATTTACAGTGGTTGACCGATTATTTTACCACAAATTACTCAACGTTATAAATGTTATCCTAGTTTATAGAATATATATTGAGGACCTTTAGGAAAGAGCAGAAAGTGCAACCAAAGAACTGAAAATTATTAAAACCCGTATGTCCTTAATATTTGTATCGATAATGGATGTCATCGAATTTGCGATTATTTGAGTGCAAATTCAATGATTTCAATGTAAAAGAAGGAAAATCAAAACGGCATCCCGAGAATAACGCTTTGTTTGTAGCAGCAATAGTAATTGTATTTTGATTTATCGAGCTTCGACGGCTAAGGCCGTTTCGCATATAGAGTCTACCAATCGTAGACGGGTGACAACACGCTTTCCGTCTTCCTTTTGTTCTCAATCAATACTAATGATATTTACTTTCGTAATTTTACCCTCAAAAGTAAATGCAGTACCCATAAAGTTGGCATAATTATCACATTCATTCGTCGGATGCAATAATTAAAAGAATTTATTATTTTGAAACTCAGTGTAAATGTGATATTTATCGAGGAATAATTATTCGCAAAATTTTTCTCAAAAACTGCCCTTTCTAGTAACTATGTACATATCTGTTACATTTCTACAAATCTGAGATATAAAATTAAAAAATGGCACTCTCAGTTGGATCCCTCATTATACATTGAGTTTTCCCAACTTTGTTAATAATTGGTACATATACACAACATGAATCCACACCAACAAAATCATTGAATTTATATGATAATTTTTCAAAATAACAAGACATGAAGGCGCTAGCATAAAACACAACTACACCATAGAATACGCTTTCCGTGTTCACCTCCTGATTTTAAAACTTTTCCTGCTCATCTTGTCCTTATAAATTCCCTTTCAGGAACTGCCGAGGTTCATTGATTAACACTCCATAGCAGTAATGATAATAACTTTGTAAACACATATAAAAATTCAAAGCCTTAGTACGTGATTTTTAAAGGAGTATAAAATAAAGAACTTTATTCCAAGCTAGAGATTCCACCATATAAGTTGACTGATCAATCATGTTAATGCGTATATCTCCTTGAAATACCGTAAAAAGAATCATCGTTGAAATATGTGCCTGAATTATCAAAATAAAGCATCAATATTACTATATTTTTTGCCTCGTCAATTTTGAGAGCCATGTTTGCAATTCGGAAAACATTTTTCTATGGAATAGCGAGTGAGTTGACAGAAGATATTATTTCATATTATCTAAAAGAAACGTAGAGCAAACTGCAAGCCGAGTTTAAAATTAGTAATCAAGTAAACATTGCGAACCTTTATCTTATTAAAAAATGTGTCGCAGTTTACTTATCAATTTTATTACTTTATAAAAAAATAAACATTTACGGTTCACGGATTCAAAACCCAACGCTAATTTGCAAAGCTTTCCTGCATGCGAATGAAGTGACTGAGCAATATTTCCTCGTCATCTCTTTTTCCGAACACTTCCCATCCAATGTACGTAGAGAGCGCAGGATGCTGACCCAATTCTGCTCCGCATTCCATGGGGTTTCCTAATACGCTCAACTTCATCCCGCAAGCAACACCTGTATCTTCTTTACAACTGGGGTAATTCTAGCATCCAAGTTTGTCTCTTCTGCTGAGAGGATTTACAAATTTCCAAGCACAAGCTATTGTCTTACGTCTTCGTTCTTAACCTCATCCACCCCAGTACACGCAGTTCAAAAATTATGAATTTAAAATTAATATCCATATTGCAAAGAATACTATGTAATTTTCCACAATTGTTCCAAGAGACGACGAGGCCTAATATAGTCAAATTCATATATTTTAAAAGGTTTTTCTTCCAGATTAATAGTTAATTATACCCAAAAATCTACTATTAAAGCTTCACGGATATACATGGGTGGATGCCGACGGGCCTGTATAGATATTATAAAATAGTTATCATAGTCTTCGTTAAAATTCTTACAGCCAAAACATTATTTTGGGAAAGAAGAGTTCTAAGAGTGATTAAGGAAATCTTATGGATGATTTATTTCCTTCATTGTTAGTTCAGCTCCGTTACTAAGGCTTTTATAAGGTATGCACCGAGGAATCTGTAGTTAGAGGATTATGTGATGACTAAAATTTAAGCCCACACCTACAAAAATCCTATTTTAACCTCAAAATGAATTGAAAGCATTCCTGAGGTAAGTAATTATTAATAAGATAAATCTAATTTTATTCATTATCAGTATTAAGTAATATCACTTCTGGAAGTACGGAATGTAAAACATTGGTATCGGATTGGGTAAGTAAAACCGGTATATGGTAGATCCTAAAAATATTCATTAAGTTAAATCAATAGTTTTCGATCAAACTAATTAAAAACTAAAATAAAGACAATAGATTAAAGTCTTAGCATAGCACAATGGCTAACTTTTTATGATTTACTGCATGCTTGACTGATTTCATACATCTCAGAATCATTCATCGATTTCTCTGGGAAGAGTGTTGCATTATATCATATGTGCTACAGCACTGTCCACAAAAATCGACTGTTTTGAATTAATAAGGATTAAGGTTTTATTTACCACAAGAGGAGATTGATTACCATGGATAATACCTTCTTGCTCATTACCGATATTCCGTAGTTTTTTTTACAAAACTCTATTCGCTGCAAACGTTGGCGAGGATTTTCCCGCATTATGTGAAATGGTAAAGGAAAAGATCAAACAAATACGAACCTAAATTACTATGTGTAATGCGAGTGAAATGACTGCTTTTCCCAGTACAACCTGAATATACAGCCTTATTCTCAGGTGAGCACTCCAGATGAAATGAAGCGCACCAGGTACTCATCCGGGAAACATATCGCGAAGCAATATGATAAAAAGTTTTGCCGGCAGAAAATGAGCTGCAGGGTAAAAAAATAAATAAATCATGACCCAGATATTAAAGGTGGAATCTGGTTGCTCTTAAAAAAGCGTATGTTTCCAATTCATCAACGCCCTTAAATGACAAACACTACTAAAAAGCTGAAGTACAAACCGAATGTAAATTTTTAAGAGGAAAGAAACCATCATGGCATCACGGTATAGATATGTTGGCAGAGGAGATGGCTTCATTCGTTCACAAAGTAATGGCGATATTTTTCTCCCTTGGTACTAATGAAGTAAATGTAAGGTTATTGCTGTAATGACGAAACAGTCATTGTTTTTACGCTTTGGCAAGGAAATGGTTCCAATTGATGATGACCAAACCAGTTTTAGACTGTTATCGGCCATAATATCATGAATCAGTTACGGGAAGTCTGAGGATTGGTTTTCATTGTACATGTATGCAATCTCAAAACGAAACGCTAACGAATGAAAAAATAAAACTTTTCCTGGTGGTGATGAATCATTCCTAAATGTTAGACATGCTTCAATGAAACTTGTTATACCTCAACGGTGCTTAATGCGTGGTAGTACAAGTGGTCTTAACCGTGGAGTGGCAAGTGAGCGTGATTTTCTACTTCCACTTAAAACATGCTCTCCATGCAATCTCCTCAAAACTCATTACCCTCTTCTCTCCTCTTTAAAAATCATAGGGTTTTCATTGTCAACGAACTTCTGAAAGTATTATCTCTAAAACTAATATAATATGAATCGTTTACGGCTCACATGCATTGGTAATTTTCTTAATTAAGAGAAGTAAATCTGGGTCACAAATGCCAATAGCTCACATACCTAACTGCCTTAGCTAGGTATGAATTACTTCACTTTGTCATACATTTTTATTTTAAATATTCTACCGGCAAAGGTAGGTTTTGTTGAACGTCAGAGAATCTCCTAACGGTTTTCTCCACTTTTAGGGGCCTCTACCTATCTACCTCTATAGGGCTATCTACCTCTAGCATACATCCATTTTCTCATCAGTATACTACCTACCTTTCTTCATCCCGTCCATGAAACCTATTCTCTTTCTTCCCCTTCCCCGCTTGCCCATCATCCTTCCCTCTTTCACATTCTTGAGCAACCCATCACCCTTTTAACACCCATCTACCAAGCCTATACCGGATTTCACTCAGAAGTTCACTTTCCTCGCCCAACATCCGTATGTCTTAGCTACTATGTTCGTTTTCTTATAGCGTACTGCGTAAGTAATTAAAATGCTCTACCTGCTCGAGTTTGAGTCCTCCAACGTTAATCGCCAGCCTCTCTTTCTTTATCCTAGAGAATAGCATTAATGCTGTTTTATTATGGTTTATCTTTTTTCCGAATATGAATGAAATAAAAATATCAAGAAAAAACGGACATAGTATTGTCAACCAGGCGCAAGGATTTAATAGAATAATGTTAACAGGAAAATAACGGTAAGATAGCGATACTTATTTTAACAACTAGGATTTAAAACTTTCTTCATTTGAAATAGGATTTTGGAACGAGTTGTTCCGCTCGTATTGATTAGAAGAGCTCGGATGTTTTCGATAACGGGGCGAAAGGGCACCTGCTTTCGGTTTATCGCTGAAGGGGTAGGTAGGGAAATGATTCGCGGCCGTGGAAACGGCTCCACCAATATTTCCCGTTGCCAGGTAACTGGGTCGCTTTCCAAGTGCACTTCCTCTTCCAAAAAAAAGGCTAGACCTTAATTAGAGACACGCCCCAATAAATTTAACGGAAGGGATTGAGAGTACGCTCTCTTTCTCACGTGAGAACGAGCTTTTACAAATGTGCCGCTGAATGTAATGGATAGAGAAAAATATTTTCCTAAAACTACCTCTTTTTGCTGTTTTATGCACAACTTAACTACGATCCAAAATTATGCAAACTCAGAGCAGATTTATGATAGCTAGATCCAATTTTGCTTTTAAGAGGCAGGTAACCTCTATAGCATTTAAGCTGAGTTGTTGAAAGTGCATACGCGAATATCACAACGCTCTCTCTCTTTAACTGTCCAAAAGAATTATGATGCTAAGAAGAAGCAATCTTTTCTTGCATTTTAAATGTTTATATATTCTCTGGTACGATTTATAAATTATGTAAATTATTCTCATTGAAGTACTTTAGTACAAAAATATAGTTTATGCAGTTTGCAGTATAAAAATATTAGGAAAAATTCAAGGGAGCGACTTTAATTCAATGATAAGAATGTAAACGCAGTATTAAAAATAATTTATCTACCATTTAATGCACGGGAAAAGGCATCGAAGACTTAGTCCACCTACGCTTGCAGTACATTGTATGTCCGGCAGTCGAGAACATCTAATCCCGTTCAGGTCACAAAAATCCACAGTTCACACAGATTTTTCTTTGCTTCATTGATGAGTTGAATCACCTCAACATTTCTTGAATCATCTCAACATTTCACAGTTGTATTTCCGCATCCTTAGGGCTGGAGATGGATATCAGGCTAGGTCAAGAGGTATTTGAAAACATTTATGCAATCGAAACCAAACCTATATAATGACTGCTTATGCGTACGAAATGGTCAAATTCAACCCACACTAAATTTTAATGATAACACTCTTGGAGAACTTTCATCAAAAAGTGACAACTAGTGGTGTCAAGTTTGATTTTCGATTTTATCTATTTTCAGATCCAAAGTAAAGACTGGTTTCTTTACAGAATAACTTCACCAAGTTGCTATTGACTCTAGTCCACGTGCCTTGCGGAATTTGTAAAGAATTATAGCTCAAGTTTAAATATTATCGGTCTTTGGGAGAGAAACTTTCCAGGAAAACGAAGTGATGTTTTAATATTTTTATGAAATTAAGATTTAGATCGGCAAACTCCAACCGGTCGCTTCCATTCAAAAACAGAAAATTCACCGTATCTAGGGCTCAGGATTCTTGAGGCGGGGGTGGGTTTGGTGGCGGCTCATCAATATCCCTATACCGTTGGAAAAAAACACGGGATCGCTCTTCGGCATAAAGGCGAAGGAATTCACTTAGCTCCGTGATAGGTAATCAATCTCCGGCACCGGGAACCCGAGGGTGGACAGTTGTAACGAAGGGGCTTCCTAACTTTATGGCTCAAAAACCGAGAACTCTCTCTCGAACTGTTTAACCTCTAGGAATAAAACTTCCTACCATTTCTCCCCTCCTACTGCCCTCCGGCAAGCCTTCAGCGCAGCAACGTGCAGTGCATGCGAGACTGTAAACTCGGGAAGCAATTGAAGGCAGACAATGCAATGCAACAGAGAAAAAAATTAACAAAACGAAAAAAAAAAATAAATAAACAAAGACGAGAAAATCGCGAATCCAAAGGAAGTTTGTACGGCGGAGGTTTTTATGGGTTGGAAAGAAATAAAAATGGAGAAAATAAAGAGTGGAGGATCGGTTGGTGGGTGGGGGAGGCACGGAGGTTGGAGGGCTTTTGTGTGAGGGCGTGAGAAAAGAAATGGCGGGAGAAAGAAGGGAAAGGGCAGAACAGATTTATGGTACAAGTACAGCAAGAGTGAGGGAGGCATCGTGGGTGGGCGGAAGATGGGTGAGTGGAGGATAGGAAAGAGGGGAAACAAAGGAGGAGGGAGGGATTGGAAGAATTATGGGAAGTAAGAGAGCGGGATGGGGCCAGAGGAATGGAAATGACGGAGTTAAGAAGAGTGAGAAGGGAATAGAACAGAAAGAGAGTGTTTGCAGGAAGGGGGAGGAGAGCAAATGTTGCGCCAAAAGGGGAACTAAACAAATACGGTAAATAATCTCATCTCGAGATTACTACGCTATCGTCCATGTACCATGATGTCAAGATCACTTAATATTAATTATTAATGTTTCAAGGTTAATTAGAAATCACTTTATATTAATATTTGCAAATCAAAGTTTACGAACGGGCTTTAGTAAAAGTAGCCCCACAGTATTAACGTTTGTATGCAGAAAAATAAGCTTTCTTTTAATTTATACTGTGGTTAGGATTTAATATATGTGACCTCTTTCTGATGTGATGAACAAAATCCTACCATTCCAATTTTTGATAATATTTCTCTTGCACCAACTTGCAGGTCAAATTTTCAAAGGTATATATAATCCCAATTGAGGAAATAACCTACATAAATGTTACCGAAGGCACATAAACCATTGGTAAACGTGTTTATAATGATAACATTACAATTATAAGCCATTGATTCCGTACGAGTTTCATTATATGAATATTATTCAATAATACTTCTATGGTAGGAATTCCACTTTCTACCGAAGATCAATCGGGTTTCATCTCTTTAAAATTCGGGTTTCCTAATGTCTTTCTCCCCTAAAAATGTAGAGCAATTTACAAAGTTTGCTTATTTTCCCCATATATTCAGTGAATCCCATCACAGTATTTTTATCACTACTGTCTCGCACTCTCCCCGCCTATGTTTCCAAAACAAATACCAGTCCACCTACGTTTGCGCTTTTTTCAGTGCTATTATTTGCCTGATTTTGAGTCACCCGGGACTAGCCACGGATAAAACCTTACAGAGTCACTCCTAATATGCCCCACTTTATGAGAGTCCTACACTAATGATGCGTATTCCAAGTGCATTTAAATAAAAATATGGGTTTAACACTGGTTTCAGACTATTCCTCTGTAACTCTACTTCATTGAAATGTACACTGGAGGCCGTAATAAATTTGTTGGTTGACAGCCGGACAGGTACATTCACACCCATTGAGGAGACCAGAATTTTGAGTTTGTGTCCTGCTTTAGATCACGTGATTCATTTCACTTCCATACTTTCAATGTCACTGCAGCCATTGAACTCAGTACATTTTCAATAAATGATAAAGTAATTTAGTCACATTTCTTTTTGCGTATTGGTGTAAGACTACTGTCTGTATGTAAGATTAAAACCAATTCATTTTTATTGTTTCACAATACCTGTACGGCGCATTTTCATACAATACATACTACAATAAAATAAATTATCAATTACCCTTAATTTATAGTTTAAAACCTCAGCTTTGATAATCCTCTATTAAGAAGTCCCATCGGTATATGATCATACATTTTAACTACCATAGAAAATCCACATTCATAATTTTTTAAAATAAATGTTCCACTTTCCAGTTCCTATCTTTGCATTAATGATTCCTATTTCGTCCTTTGACTTTCTGTCAATGATCAATTGAGGAAAAGGCCATCCACTGTGAAAGACTTGTATAGTTATTTCTACTTTTCTATTAACATATCATCATCAGCTATGATGAAGATGGCCGAGAAAACGATCGAAACTTTGGCATCCATGGCCATCTTGACACGGTTTGAAACCCGAGCAGAACTCATCAGCCATGTTCGTCGGGAGAGAACTCTTTATTTTATTCAGGAAACTTACGCATTTTTTCTCGTCATGACAGGTTGACTAATTAGTCAATTAGTCAACGGGTCATCACCGGAAAAAAATAATTACTAAGACCATATTTACCAATTTCCCACGGAGTGAGTTGATTCCTAATACCACAGAAGGCATACGTCATATGACCCATAAATAATCAATTTATCACTTCATGGCCATCATTTATATTAACACTTTATTTTGGAGGCCATAAACTTTTGCGAAATTCCACCTTTGAATTACGGTGAAGAGTGATTTAATGAGTGGTAAAGAATTATACTGCCACCGATAAACTCCACCTTGATAGGATATCGATCTAAGCTTTCCGGGAGTATATGCACTGCGAAGGGGATCGGGTTGGTGTGGCGGCGGAAACCAATTGCGTGTGAATGGAGATTCTTTGTGTCTCGCTAAATGATATCTTATCAGCCATCCGTAAACTCTTGTAATCTGAATTTTTCAAGTGGCCTTAGACTAACTTTGGGGATCGGGTTGGTGTGGTGGCTATAGTACTGGCTAACCATATGGGCGTCCAGGGTTCAAATCCCTGAAGAGGAGAATTTTTTTTCACAGGAAACCCGATCTATACTTGAGTGTCTTGTGGAGGGCAGTTCAAGTACAGTACTCCGTCTGTCTGATGAGAAGTTCAACCATGGTCCCTTTGGCGCCTTTCGTTAAGAGCAGGCTAATGCCAATGCCGGGTTTCTATCCACCCTTCCTCCTTTACCTATCCCCTATAGTGCAAATGACCTTAGCTGTTGATCGCCTCCTCAAATATCCAATCCAAATCCTGCGCTGCATTTCCCCGAATTTCTTGCTACATTGGCAATCTGTAAAGGATTTGTGGCAACTAAATCTCATGATCTTATAATTCATCAAGGATTACAACTAAGGGAAAAGAAGGAGTTTTATTAAAAAGACACGCAACCACAGGCCACAAAGTTTCAGGATTCAGCCTCGTAAGCTTTAACTGAAATTTATTCTTTAATGGTTTTTGAGTGAAGTTTTAGAAAAATTTAGTTCTATACCACAGTTATTTAAGACACTTGAATCGTGCTAACTTAAATGTTCCTTAGAGCTACCTGTTACTACTCACTAGAGCAATCTTAACCACAGTTTCAGTTCATCAGTTGCAAATCATATCGCTATACAACTTTTATTACGCGCTGCAGGTTTGTATGCACAGGAGTAATTGAGCAAACGGATGACTTGCAAAGGTAATATTGGCATGAACAGCCAATTAGTCAATGCGTAACTTATGTCAATGCGTAACTTGGGCTCATGTAATTTCGCTCTTAACTTCAGATCAGAAAATGTACGTCTTCTCAGTATCAAGTGCTCCTTTGAGAGGTACTGTTATTGAGGTCACGAGATTTGATATGAACAGAGAAACTATTAAATTAGACAGGAGAATGGAGAAAATATTGACTGATCAATTAAAATGACTGATAATGGTTTCAGCATTGATTTCAAAATTCACATCCGAAATGTGATATGGATAAAAATGAAGCATTGATCACGGAATTCTAATGTAATAATGAATCTAAGAAAAAGCGAAAGACCCATTAATCAGTTCAATTGAGATTCTAGCTATATTATGGCATAACTTCTATGTTAGTAACTATCAAACGCTATATTTGAACTGATTTATTTTTCAAGCAAGAGAAGTAGGGCAATGAGGAGTTTATCATCGAAGTATGCGGATAACATATTTTTATGACGCTCGCGCTTAGTTGGTTGTTGGCTTATCTACCATGTCAGTATTATCTCAATTACTTTTACTAAGTGTTCTCCCAAATAAAACGGAAAGTTTTCATTAGGTTACTGAAAAAGAAATTTCCAAAATTGAAGAATCCGGAGATCGTGCTTAGTTTTACCCCTAAATTTCGAGCGCTGAATTCTTAAAAATGAATAGATTTATATTCAAATTTACTTTGAATGAAGCAGTGATTTTAGGTCTAGCAGCAAAATGTCAAATCAGTAAAATGGGAAACTATCAATACTCCGTAGAAAATTGTGCTTCTATATTCAGTCAAGATAAAAAAAGATACCTAATTTAAATTTATTCATCAGAAAATTAGGAAAATATTTATCACTCGTGCCTATCCTGAAAAAATGGGTATATCATCACTCGATTTAATTCCGCACTTCTTCCTGAAATAAAAGTTTCAAGACGTGCGTTCAAAATTTTTGCCAAATTACTTTATATTTTCGAAATACAGGAAATATTTTAGATTATTAGAGAAACAGAGATCCATATAAATTCTACAACAAACAGAAAATAGCTCACATTATCCACATCAGTATAATAGAGAACATTATACAATAAATATGTGCATTACCGGTCAATGCGTAAGCATCATAGATAGTAATAATTGTTTCTTCAACTGAAGGCTAAAGACAGCCTATAATACTATATACATTTATTTAACAATACTAAACATACGTCAGTCACTACCCCCGCTTTACATGTGTTTGAGTGAATTTCTGCATACTTCTATCTTATAAATATTTCATTGGAAATTAAATCGGGGATATAACACATATTGTGGTACAATCAAAACTTTTCCATCGACCTCATTTTCAAAAATTCTTCTCTGAGTAAACATCCCTCTCTCGTCCACTGAAAAAAGTCAACTTTAGGTTATACTTGATAAACCATGAACAGCAAAAGAGGTATTTCAGGGGAAATGAAAATTAAAGTAACGATATCGTGAAGAGGATAAAACCTCAAGAAAATACAGAAGGACGATTCATTCCGGAGCCCTCCTAATACTCCGAAATATTCTCTTTTTTCTCACTAAAAAAACGATTTTTTCGACGATTCGACGAAATAATAACCCCGACGACATTGGTTAGGTGACGAAGACGACGGCAGAGATTGGCGAGGAAAGAAGAGGAATAACGCTTCGTCCTTATATATGTATCCACACACGCCTAAGGATATATATGTATATAAAAAATACACCAATTTTTTTAGTCCCGACGTGTGCACTGTCCTAAGCAAACATTGTTAGCGTTCCAGTGGATTGCAAGCCACGAAATTCACAAAACGCCAAAAGAGGCTAAAAAATATCTATAGGAGGAGTTAAAAAAATGAATGAAAAAAATAAGGCTGAGAACGAAGCAGAGAGAAAGATATGGTCGCCCTGACTGGGGGAGGGTCGTAGGGAGGAAGTAGCCGGGGGGGGGGAAGAAGGTAGGGGGGGGAGGTAGATGGGTGGGGTGAAGGAAGGGGCGTGGCCGAAGGATTAGGGGAAGGGGGTGCGGGGCCAGGGAGGGATGGTCTCGGGGGCAGAGGAGTGAGTGAGTGTTGGATGAGGCCAGGGGGCCAAAGGTGAGAAGGTTCGATAGGTGAGGAGAAGCACGTTCGCAGACGACGGGAAAGGCTCGCAGAGGCGGAGAGAGGGTATGAGGAAGAAGGAGAGGCGACTGCCGTGCGATAGGAAGTGTGTGAGAAAAAGACGAAAAGGGAAAAAAAGAGAAATAGAAATTTTTAAATGTAAAAAGTAGAACGTAAGGCCACCGTTTGAAGAAAACGCTGCAAATAAGACATTATCTCAAACTAGCGGAAGGTACCTTTTGAAATTCATCGGGTGTGAAAAAAATTGAACTTCTAGCTTGTATAGAACTTCGAGCTTCAAGCTCGAGAACTTTATAAGATAATCGCAAAGCCTGAAGAATACAGTTAGCGATGTCATTTGAGAATCAGATCTCTGGTTGTCAAGGAAATACGCTGTTGTTGATTTCAGAGAAAAATGTGAGATTTTTCAGTTAAAATATGATTTTCATACCAATACGAAGAGTACAAAGAAATTGATTGAAAGAGTTAGGAACTTCATTTATTCAGCCATCCGATAAAA
Source organism: Ceriagrion tenellum (assembly GCA_963169105.1). Classification (NCBI taxonomy): domain Eukaryota; kingdom Metazoa; phylum Arthropoda; class Insecta; order Odonata; family Coenagrionidae; genus Ceriagrion; species Ceriagrion tenellum. The sequence continues at coordinate 120,908,887 of OY720634.1, read as the reverse complement.
ACATTTCAGCCCTGTATCTTGAGTAAAAGTACTTTTAAAAAGCAAAAATGAAACCACTGAACCGAATCTAATGCTAAGCATGGACCAGAGGGGGCTGTGCGACTTTGGGCTTTTATTATAGCCTAAGTTTCAACCAGATATAATTTCTATCTGCAAGCTAAATTTTAGCTCAATCGATCCATTATTTTTTGCGTGATAGAGCAACAGACAGACAGACACCATTACATTTTCATATATTACTGAGGATAAACACTCGGAAACAGTAACAGTGTAATGCCCATTAATTGTTTTTTTACAATATGACCCGGTATTTGATGATAATCATCATTCATTCCCTTCAGGATTCTTGCAGATATTCATGTTTATACGTACATTAGTATATTTTGGTTGCAATTGAAGAGATGGGAGTGGTAGGGTGTTTGGTAAATAAAGTCAGAGGCATTACAAATGGATTGAAATGAATAGTTTTTACGTACCTCCAGAAATTCTAATCATATATGCACCTTTACATACAGGCGAGATCAGTGAAAACATATAAAAACGCCAAATACGCATATTAAAAAATACAATTATTAAAGCAGGAGATACTTTCATCAATGTTATAAAATGAAAGAGACACGGAAAATTATTGAAAGTCGATTAAAATTTAAAACTCTATCAGGTAGAATCTCACATCACTATGAAAAAAGAACAACTTCATAACCCATTATTTTACTTTCCAAACCATCTTAGGGGTATGAGAGAGGGGGTTTGATGACACCAGCTATTGATAGGGATTGAAAATTAAAATTACTTGGAGGGAAAGGACGACAGAGGATTGAATATTGGAATGTCTCGATGTCTTCCACTGCTTTTGCTACTAGTACTATTGTTTCGTTGAAGGAGAGAATTTTTTTGCCGACGCCAAAACACGGGAAGAAACCTTGGCATAGCGGATAACTGAGCATAATGGTATCAAACGGTAGGAGTACAATGATAAATGGAGACGACTGATTGGCGGTCTGTTTGAAGTTCGATTAAGCCTGAAGAAAAAAATATGCGGATACATGGGCGTTGGAGGTGGTTATGTAATATATATATATATATATATATATATATATATATATATATATATATATATATATATATATATAACCGTACGTTCATTCACTCAGACCGCTCAGCGGCAAATACTCACATAAATGTTCATACAGAAAGGTAGAAAGAAAGTGGATAGGAACACATAAAATTTACAAACACAATGGTGGTGTGAAGATGAAACGATGGCCGATATATATATATATGTGTGTGTGTGTGTGTGTGTGTGTGTGTAATATGTATATAAGATGGTGGTTATCCTTAAATCTGGTAAGCAGTAGCATTGAATGCAAAAGAGGTAAAATTAAAATGGGAAATTTGGCAACAAATGCATTGTTAGCATACGGCAAAGAGATCTGCCTCTTTCTAACTCAAAAATATCAGCCGGTGCACTGGTAGATGATAGCTATAAATTTAAAAGAGGAATGTGAAATAAGAGAGAAGTTGCAATAAATTGTGATGGGGCATAATTTTTAGGAATTTCACTCTTCGTGATAAATTGTAGTAGGCCTTGTTTGCAAAGAAACCTAGTGAAAAATTGGAGTAGGAAAAAATAAATGGTCAAGGTGAAAAAGGGGACATTTTATTAGAAGGAAAGGAAAAGTCGTAGAATTGAATCGCCTACGCGAACCCTGGGAACGGCAGAAGGGAAAAGGTGACGCGAAGGGGACAAACTATAATGTGATGCGATAACCTGTGTCAGCCGGTAAACTCAAAGGTTGAAAAGTCAAGACAAACTTTCAGAATCAATATTGTTTCTATGGACTTTGGCCGGGTAGAAATGAATGGAATTTGCGATGAGAAGAACAGGATAAGAGTTTACAAAAGAAAACGTTGGATGAGGTTTACCGAGATCACTGCGTACTCTAACCATACCTAGTTACCCTGTACAGAGAGCAATAGTGATCCTAGAACATGAATGGAATACATCTTATAATTATGGCGTTGATACCATATGAATGACACTTGCCCACCTGTATAGGCATTTATTAGGTGAGTATATTTAAATATATATTTTCTACCGGCAAAGAAATCGGAAGGTCTCTAGTGAGATAATCTTATAGAATGTACATACCAAGGCTTTCATTCGATATACACGTCAGAATTCAGTCTAGAAGGCTATTAATAATTTACAAAAAGCTGCTTCAAGCAGAGGAAATTATTTTTTTTAATTCTAAAGCAGAAAATATACCTCGGGTAATATATTTAGCATTAATTTGATTAGGTCAAGAAAATTACAGTCTCAGAAAGCATTCATTATTACTCACGTTTAATCGTGATGATGATTTCCCTTCAAACTATATATACCGAGAGTGCATTATTTCATTGCATTGGCAAGGATTTGACAATATACGATATATAATGCTCAAAGGCATTCCTACTCACTTTTCTCAGGTTACTCTCTAAAGATCTTGATAAAGGGGATGATTTTGGGTAAGCTGGGTAAGAGAGGAGAATATATAGATGGCAGGAGGAGGAGTCGGAAGTTTACCAAGCTTAAAAAAAAAAGAAATTGTCCATGGAAACATGGACATGCGCCTGGGAAAGACAGTGTAGGTGATCGCTATTCCATTAAAACCAAACTTAACGGGAATATAACTCTCACTACAAAACAAATTTAAAGAGAATGAATTTTGAGTAATTTTAACTAAGAGGGGGATCGGATTAATGTGGTGGATAGAGTACTCGCCTATTACACGGGTGGCCAGGGTTCAAATCCCTGCAGTTGCTGACGTTTTTCAGAGGATACCCGATCTCTACTTGAATGCCTTGTGGCGGACACTTCAAGTACAGTACTCCGTCTGTCGGATTAGACGCTAAACCTTGGTCCCCTTGGCGCCTTTCGTTTAGAGCAGGCTAATGCCGACGCTGGGTGTCTATCCACACCTCATCTCTTACCTATCCCCTATGGCGCAAATGACCTTAGCAGTCGGTCGCCTCCACAAAAATGCTTTAACTAAGATGAATGCTGGAAAACAGCACCCTAAAGCATCATTGGCGTTTTGTTTTCGCGTCTATCAATTCAGCGCAATGCTCTCCAAAGGCCATGAAGCAACGGAAAAAAAGAGCGGATAGAAAAACAGCATGTGTGAGGATTCATCCAAAATCAATTCAGGATGCAACCATTGAGGTTAGGTGGATAAAAAAGCGAGAGGTAAATTATACTCGGAAAGTAGAGAAAGGTAGTAGGTGGACTATAGCGGATGCGAGGAAAATCCAAGCGTGGAGAGAGGCAAGGACGAAAAAACATGAGATTCGCGCATCGGGTTGCCGAGGTGAAAGAAGGCATTGGGAGAGAGGCGTGTGTGTGTGAGAGAGAGAGAGTGAAATATACACAATGGACGAAAAGGGAGGACGGGTAGTACCCGCACACATGGCGGCGTGGGAGTTTGACGGAACCGAGGAGAGCGGAGACGAGGTGGAAGAGGACCGAGATGAATAGAATGTCGAGCGAAAAGGAGATAAAATGAATATGAGCGATAAGGGAGAGCGGAGAGAAAAATCGAGAAAAAGGAATAGCAGGAAAAAACAACAGAAAATGCGTGTGCGGAGAAAAGAAAGATGGAAGCATGGAGAAAAGTGAGGAGACATGACAAAGCGAGGGATCGAACAAAACTTTGACCGAAAGCGAGAAGAATAAAACAAAAATGGATGACCGAGAAAGTAGACGAAAGAAGAGGAAAGGATGGACGATGAAACACAAAGAGTTCAACGAAACGAGAAATGAAATACACCTTCGACCTATGAGAGAAAAAAAGCTGAGGTAAATGAGTTCTTTCGAGATAGATGAAGTTAAAACATTTGCTAAAACAAATGAGAACGGAAATAGAAAGAGACCAGCGTAAACTTAGACGAAAACGAAATAACGCAAAATGAGGGATGAAATAGGATTTGGTACGGAAAAGTAAAGTGGTTGATTCACGCAAAGTGGAGGAAAGGAGAAAGAAAAATGTAACTGAATAAACGCATGCGAGAGAAAGCAGAAAGAAAACTAGGGAAGGGACGGCAAGCGGGAACACCAAGAATACAAACAAATGCGGGAGAGGAATAAAAAATGAGGAAAGGGACCAGGACGATGGGATTGGGTCAGATATATGTGATAGGAAAGAGAGGAAATAAGGCGAAGGGCAGCAAGGAAAAAAAGATGGCCGTAGAGGAAAAGAGGGGATAGAGAATAGAATGAAGAAATAAGACGGAATCTACTGAAAGAAAAAGTAGACGGAAGGCATTTAGGTATGAAAAAATTACACTAAGGGCGGCAGTGAACGTTAAAGGATAGAATAGAATAGAATAGAATTTTTTTCAAGAACCTAGTTCTTCGGACTCTAGGTTCAACCAATTACATTTTTAGAAATACACATACTCTCCCAGTTACATGTACATAATGAAACGATGACTAGAAAGGTACGACAAGTGGAAAGAGGTTGTTGATTGTGGGGATGGTGAATAAAAATAGAAAAAGATGGAGAGAAGCAGACAAAAACGAAACGAAACAAATGAAGACATGAAATATATAACTTCAACGAAAGAAACGAATGAAGACATGAAATATATAACTTCAACTAGAACCAGAAACATAGACAAATGCCCTGTATACATTTAATTGCATATTACAAATGGGGTTTACAAGGAAAAAATAAATACGTAGATGTGGGGAATGAGGTGAACGTTCATCTAAAGTGCATTAATATATGAAGATTCGACCTGAATCTTCTGGAAAGCTGAAAAAAAATCAATTTGGAAGCAGCGGATATTTGAATACGCTGGAAACACGATAAAAGACAGGGTTGGTAGCAAAAATTATTTTTAGTGAATAACTTTATATGTATGGCAATGGGACACAGAAAAGCAAAACTGATTGAACATTTGTGTAGACATAATGAGACTCGCATAGAAAATTTTGACAGTAGATTTGGAGGAAAGTTAAAAGAATTACCAAGATTAGCATTCTTCAAAAACAATGCAAGTGATGGGCTTATAAACTCACTTTAAGAGAACTGCGATGACAAGAGGGACGTGGCTATCACGACTAATCAATGCCTTACTACAGAATGGCCGACGGAAGTACAGATGCATGGGAAGAGGAATAAAGCTGGGAATTATGAGAAATTTTGCCCTATGAAGAGGATTCATGAAGGCGGATAAAGAGACAGAAAAGATAAAATACTAACTATCAATAGTGAATATAGGGATAAAAAAAGAGCTGTGTACGGAGATAGAGAGAAATGGAAGTAGGAACTTATAAGAGGATGTGTATTGACATGGTGAAGTGAGCAAAAAAAAATAAGTAAACGAGATAGAAATCCGCCCAGAGGACAAAAATATCGCAATTCAGTGAGTCAGGGAGCCGATGTAAAGAATTTTTGATGAAAAACTGGATAAAATAACCGTAAAAATTGTACAAATACTGAAACGAGACTGGAGAAAGTGAAGGCCGATTTCTCTTCGAATGAAGCCAAGGCAGAAAACAATGAAAGGTATGACCAAGAGATGAGACGGATGACAGGTAAGTGAGATATACGAAAAAACATAGAATAAAAGAAAGTTGAAGAAGAAAACTAGACGAACAACATGGTAAGAGGGCTGAATAATCGTTTTTTTTTCAAGGAGGAGGAAAAGGTCGAGGTTCCACTTGGGACGTAGGCGTTAAGGGTGAGCGGAGAGACTACAAAGAGTCACGGAAGAAGTTTGAGTTGTCAGCGAAGATGTAGAGAGCACACGGAGGACAAGAGGGAGGCAGAGGAAGATATTTGAAAGCTGGAAAGGAAAATAACAAAGAGAAAACGAGTACGACCGTGAAGAGAAGAATCATAAATACATACAGAGAACATAGTATAGGGAGGTGAATGAAAGAACTGTGAAAACTGGGTGAATAGTTAGTGATAAATAAAGATGAACGCCAAGAGAAATATGATGAGCAAAAAAGGAGAAATATAGAAAAAATTAGATCCAATTAAGGAGGAAACTATGACAAAAATGACTAACTAACGGGAGCCTAACGGGAGAATAAAATATTTTACAACCAAAATAAAAGAAAGTATGGATGTAAATATCGGAGGAAAACAGTACACTTCCTTATGTATACGGTAAACAAGAGCTAAAGTGATGAGAATGCAGGCTGGAAACTAAATGAGAATGAAAAGTAGGGCAGAGAAATGAAACGGAGGAAGGCAAAACGAATGGAAATGTGGAAGAAGAAGATAGTCGAGGAGGAAACGTGTAGAGAGGACACGGAGAACAAGAGAAAGGCAAAGGAAGATATTTGAAAGCTGGAAATGAGGAAAACAAAGAGGAAAGGAGTAAGATTGATAAGAGAAGAATAATAAATATATAGAAAGAATATAGTTTATGGAGGGGAAAGAAAGTGCTGTGAAACCTGGGCGAAGAGTGAGAAAAAAATTAAAATAGATGACAAGAGATATGTGATGAGCGAAATAGTGAGAAATTTAGAAAAATTTAGATCATGTTGGGGAGGAAATTATGACAAATATGATCGGAGCACAGGAGAAGAAAACATTTTAAAACCAAAATAAGAAAAATGTTGGCCCTAAATAGAGAAAGGAAAAACTGTGCACTGCCTAAGGTATGTAATAAACAAGAGCAAAAAGGAGGAAAATTCAGGCTGGAAAAGAAATAAGAATGAAAAATAAGAGAGAGAAATGAGACGGAGGAAGGAAAAACGAAAAAAGGAGATGTGGAAGAAGAAGAAAGTCGAGAGGGGAACACGTAAGGAGAAGAGGAAAGGGTGGAAGAATCGACTTTAAGAGAGGGGCGAAGGAGGGCGTTGAGGGATGAAGAAAGGTACACCTAGGGCCGTGGGCGTTAAGGGTGAACGAAAAGGGTATGCAGAGGCACGAGAGGAGGAAGGAAGGGGGTGAATCGAGCAAGGTGGTGGGTGGGTAAAGGTGTAGGAGGACTGGCTGAGGGATGGGCAGAGGGAGGGGAATGGGGTGTGAGGAAAGGCAGGACTGTAGGAAGAGAGCGGGAGAGGTAGGTGAGGCAAGGAATGGGACCCTCGGCCAAATAAAGTACTCTTCCGGAATACAAATCGAACTCTCCTCTGCGAAAACCCCAATTCTGTTCGCCCATACTGCTTCCACGACCCCCGCCCCCCGCCCCAAGAAACCCTCCCCCTCCCCCTATGCACCAGCCCAACCTCTCACACCAGCCCGCAACGCCACCTCTCTCCCCAAACGATTCCTTTCCCGCTCCATTCTGGTGCCAAACCCTTCCAACACTTCCCCACTAGCAGCAGCAAGCTCCCTCTAAAGGCTACTCAGGTCAACAGGGCGTGGGCCGGCGCATGGAATTTCAAAAGACGGCGTCCGTAGTGTTGGTGGTTGGTGGCGCCACGGAATTAGAACTCTCCGCTGCCGTAAGGGAAGTTTTCATTTTTACTTTCATTTTTTTTCCATCCCCATTTCTCCATCTGTCTGTCTCCAATTTTTCTCCCTCTCTCCCTCTCGGAAACCTTACTTGCACCATCCACGAAGATCCAACTCCAGGCCGAACGTGGTAGTTCTCTACGGATGAGCTGAAATATTTCTCTAGATGGATCTACATCGACGTTTCTTTTGCTCGCTCCTTCCTTCTCAATCTATTTCAGCGTAGATATTCTCGAAACCATTGGGTAACGGAGTGGGCAAAGAGGGCAGTGAGATATTGCAGCCCATCGAATGCGAATTCTGATATTCGTAAAAAATATTGAAATGCGTCTTCTCCTGATAACCTCCGGTAGATTTGGTATATTATCTAGAGATACACAGCATAAGGCTTAATGATAGGTGAAAACAAGAAAAGAAGAGAGACCAAATTATCGCATTAAGTTTAACGAATCTGGCTATACCTTGAGGAAATTTGTTATAGATATCATGATCTCAAAATAGCAGATAGTTTTTGAAACCTCAACATAATTTTTATGAAGAAACACCAACCTAGATTAGGGAAAAACTCTCGTCATTCTCAAAGTACACGCATATATTTGAAACAGCCTTGAGAATGACATGAGTTATGTAGAGAACTAAGGGCCGGTGTGTCGTAAAAAAGTTTTGAGGCAATTTAACGAAGAGTTTGTGGTTTTCAGATCATAAAATCTAAAGTTGATGTAGTAAGAGATACGACTGCAATAGGATATGCTTATTTGTGTGAAATTTACAGTGGAAAAATAATTCACCTGGACTAGGAATAGAACCCAGATCCCTCTATTTCCCGCCAAGAGCTCTAACCAATTAAGATACTCAGGCGTCCTTTTCCTATGTGAATATCATGGGGGCTTCAAGGAGCAAGTTGTCCCCACAGGTACCGTGCACATGATGCCAGAGGAACCCGTATGCGAGCGCTAAGCACCACAGTCCATGGGGTAAAGCCCAACTTTATACTCAAAGGTTTTTGCTTTGGACATTGTCAAAGAACCATGGAACTAGCCATGCAGTTACTTCAACGAAGTCACCCGCTACTGATCACACAATTGTGTGGAATTCATAGTGGAAAAATCAATCGCCAGGACTGAGAATCGAACACATCCCTCCATCTCGCACTTATACACGTATGCATCATATGCACGGTACCTGTGAGGACAACTTGCTCATAAAAACCCAATGAGATTCACAGTGGAAGAGGACGCCTTAGTAGCTTAATTGGTTAGAGCACTGGACGCGAAATCGAGAGATCTGGGTTCAATTCCCAGTCCAGGCGAATGATTTTTCCATTTTGAATTTCACACAATTGTGTGATCACCATCGGGTGACTCCTTTGAAGTAACTGTGCGGATAGTTCCGTGGTTCTGTGAAAATGTGGATGTGATTAATGCTCCAAGCTTGTATAGTTCATACAACTCAGCACCGTACAAGTTCGGGAAAATTCATGGGTGATATTCAGCCATTGATTCGGATAATAATTGAGACACCGTGGGAAATAATGGCACTACGTAAATTGACTCCGATCACGAGTAAGTGTATGATGCTCATCAATCATCACAAAAACAGTTTTGGGGCGTTTATGTGTCTTTGGAAGTGGACTATGAGAAGTTCCCACTGTTCAAATAAATAAATTTAAAAATATTTAATCGATTTATTTGCAATATCAAGTGGTATTTGTAAAATATATTAGAGGCATCGTAATATCTTATATTTGTATCTATATATTTTATGATGCAACTAACGATGAATGGATGAAAAGTATCGAAATAAATATTGAAATATAATATTTTAAAAAGAAATTTAGTTTAAATATTTTCACGTAATTGGTGGTGCGTTACAAGGAGACATTGGAAACCTAAGGATTTTGGCATTTGTTGATGAAAAAAGTATGAATCAATGCAAAAAAATGAGATTAATTAAGATCATGTATACTCAAACGTATCAAGTCTGATTTATTCTTTTGCATGTATGAGATAGAAAGAGCATATATATTGTAAATTTTCGTTACTACGGGCTGCATCTATCATTTACAACAGACACACGACCTGGGATAAACGTTCAAGGTATATATTGATGGGTTTAAAATATGCAATGTATAAATATATGACAATGTCTTATAATGCTATATTACGCACACATGCATATATATTTTCATGAATCGTAAATATATAAATTTAAGGAAAGCGGACCAAAAAAGGTTTGGCGGACCAAATGCGACAATTTTTAAACTACCTTTTTGTTGAATCCCCTTGCCTCCGACACACTTTACATGGGAAATACCAGGAAGAGGCACATCAACTTTCACTTCAATCAATCAATTTCCTGTGAGTTGCTTTACATATCTAGTTATTTTCTCGAATGGCTGCTTTCATTGAAGTCACCTTACAGGTGTGAAACCGCCAAAATATTGAAAATGAATATTGGAAATTTTAAAAACCACATTGCCGTATATTCTGGATACAGCCAAGCTATTGAGTTTCATTGACAGCCGGATAGGCAAACTGGGGGATGCGGAGGAGGTTGGAACATCGGGGTTGGGTTGGACGGGTCGCACTGAAGTTAAGTCTAACGATGAAGCGGAGTGGTTGCTGGATAGGGATTCTAAGGGAGGCTACTGCACCCCTCCCCCGGGTAACGATGGCGTCTGCAGGCACTCAGAGAGGTTGAGGCGATTCCGTGATCGCTAGAGATTTGTGAATATAAAAAAGGTGAGAGATCAGGTGATTGAAAGTAAGGGTGTTTCATTTTTCATGCCCTTCCGAGCTCTAAAATAAATATTTATGTTTTTTTGGTCCTCCACACGTGAATATTTAAAGAATGTCCCCCAGCAACACACACAGCTACAGGCCAGCTCAAAGTGTGAAACATTTCACGCGTACTTTTCCCTCGATGCGAGAACCGAAAGGTCGTCGTGATCATTAATTTCGTCTCTTTCATTGGTGGAATCAAGATTTTCGATTAACGTGGGTTCCAGAAATGAAAAATACGGATGAAGGTATGCGTAAATTTTTTATTTTTAAACCTGAATTTGCGAATTTTTTAACATTTACGAAACGAATATTTATATTTCTATAATGGAGAAGAACGGCAGTAGTGTCAGAACTATGTTCGTTGCCACAATCGCAAACTCATTGGGTAACTTAAAAAGATATGAGGGGTGTAATAATAAATACGCAAATAATTTCATAAGCGAGAGGATTAAGAGTTACGTATGTTCACTAACCCAGCTACTAATGACTTGTTAATTTTGGAGGTTGTGCGAGCAAGCTATTTCCACCAGGGTGAAGCGTTAATATTTTACTTAGGCGATCACGTCATAAGACTTCCACATACCAATTTTTTTAAACATACATCCCAAAAAATAGCAAAAAAATTACATTTTAATATGACTTGTTTACGTAGAACTGCTCAATTACATTCTAAAAGACATGGCAACAAACAATGATTGTATAAAGTGATGTTTAACATAAATTGGTTGATACTTTTTTTCTGATCCCTTATCAAGCGCAATACCGGGTAGTGGATTTCCTATAATCTAGTAGCGTATAATATACCATTAATTTCTGGTTATCTCAGGTATGCATTCCCTAGTAATCTCTGGTATAGGAATAAATCTCTGGTTATCCAATGACCAGCTCTCCATTTAATTACAGCAGTCAGATGTAAGTTATGTTAGTATGAATACTTGCATCACGACCGCATTATCCGTTTATGTTTGCTATGCAAAAGAGTTAGACGCAGTCATTATACTTTGAAAACCTGTCCATGATACGAATGAACAAAATATGCGGATTTACATTTGTAGTTTCTGGAAATGATAGAATCGGATGGTGGCATTTGCGAGGCTTGATGATTTCCATGTATTGGAACAAATTACGACGGGAAGCCGTTTACAGCGCCATCAATAGTAGATGAGAAAACCTCGTCAAAGATTTATTTTATTTTTTAATTTATTTTATTTATATTTGAGGCATATTTATTTTAGGCATACTGTATAGACTGCTGACTACTCGTTTGATCAATTTATACATTATTTTCTTAATTGTTAACAAAAGCTTTTAACTTTACAATGAAACACTACCTACCTTATTTGAGCAATATTTGACAATATCTAGTTGGAGTATTTGCATTAAATTTCTATTATTGAAAATAAACAGCTACTTCCTAACTATTTAGAAATATAAACTGTGAAACTATAAGCCCTCGTATCCTGGTGATTGATAATACACTACTCCTTGATGGGAAGACGGCAGAGAACTGAACAACATCGTCCGTTCCTGTCAAGTCAGAAAACGGCGAGCGTTATCCTACTCTATATGACAACATGAGCCCAGCGGCCTGCTACAAGGATACATTACATTAATTATTCAAACAAACAATACAGGGTAGTTATTATTACTTGCAAAATACCTATTAGGTACTTACTGACTGATTGGTGAAAGCCTTTATATGCTCAATCATATATTTTTTCTTAAAAAAAGCCTCCAAAGTTATCTTTCAAAATCACGCATATCAAACACCTCAAGTACTTCTCTTTCCTTATTAATGTGAAATATATTTAGCACTTAAACTAGCTAAGCTATTTGTACTACCATCGATTCTCAAAGAAAAGTTTTTACAAATTTGCATTCTTCGCGACGCCAGTTTTTAAGTTTTTTCCTTGTCATATTGAATTACCTTGAGGGTGGATCTTGCTATTCCAGAGATATCTTTCCCGCGTCATTAGCAAATGCCTGCATGCATGAGGAAAATGCTTCTTATAACCTAATCTCTGCACAAGGAGATGACCTCGCGTCTCTTAGGCACCGTTATGTTTTAACATTACGTCTATTACAATAGGACGACCCTCTTAGGATCGGATACGATTATCTAACTATAAGTATATTTAATACCAATGAATGAGAGAATGAATCGAGCAAGATATGCTTCTTATCTTAATTTCTTCCCAGATTTCCTTAATGTTCTCTCTCTCCGTTATGAATTATGGGGGTCGATCTTTGTGATATTCCCTAAAAATGTGGCTCCGTGCTGAAAACTCGTGATATTTTTACATACCAAGTGGCCGAATAACGCATTTAGCTGCAGCACCCGTAAAAATACTTCACATCCTTATTCAGTCGTTACGGTTAAGTGAACGCGCAGAGAAGGATGAAATGCGGCTTGCCGTCTTCACCCATTGTCAAGAGTACTAGTCAGCCCTGATCAAAGCCATTTGGCAGCAGCTGAGTAATTACGGCCTTTTCCTTGAAGGCTTATTATTCTTGAGGAATGTCGAGTGTGTCTGTGTATAGTATATGTGTGTTGCGAGTGTGAGCAAGGGAACATTTGGAGCGGGTAGAAAGCTTTTTGGAAGGAAGAGTGAGTTGGGATGGAAATAACTGGTGCGGGAGGGGGAGAAAAAAATAATAAACTCGAGGAAGACACTCCCGGAACGGAGATGGAAAGAGTGTATCCTTTAACCTAGGCAGCCGTATATATGGCTCCGCATTTGAGCGGGCAGACATTTAATGTCTCCGCAAGAAAACTCTTCCGCCGACTCCTTACGATGTCCCAACCCTCCTACTTCTTCCCACATCCGGCACCGTTTCTTTCCGTACCACCCTCCGAAAAAAAAATATGGGAACGAGGAGAGTGGAATGAGAGAGAAAGGGGAGAGAGGAAGAATTCGGGACTAGGAGTCGGAATCTCCGGACGATCTCGAAGTCATGAAAAAAGAGAGGCCGAATCCTTCTTTTCTCGGTCTACATCTTTAGAGATTTGGATTAGTGCGATGTCCTAGAAAAATTGCCTCCCGAGAGTTCGGGTTCGATTCCCAGCACTGGAAGATTTTTGTTGTAATATCAGATATACATTGGCGTCTAAATGAAAAACACTCGATGTTGTACTGTCCACTTTTAAAAATAATATTCAAACGCTACTACACGTGTTTCGGCACTTTAATTGGCCATCATCAGGTGCAGAGTCTTTTCTGTACCTGATGATGGTCAATTTAACGTGTAGTAACGTTTGAATATTATTTAAAAAGTGGACAGTACAACATCGGGTGTTTTTCATTTCGAATATGCAGTTCCACAACATCTCGCCCGAAACTGTTGACTTTATTGGCGTCTAAATTGGTAGCGGATAGATTTAAAGTAATCGTAAGTAAATTAAACGCTGAGTTCCATGTGAAAGAGTCAAATACACGCAATTGTATATGAGGAATGAAAAACATGTGTCACAGTATTATACGAAATTGCGTAATATGAAGAATAACCCTAGTTTTACACAAAATGGTGGTCCTAAATGATTGTATTTAAAATGATTGGTAAGCGAATTTCTATCTACACAAAGCTTCCTGTTTTGGACGAGGCATTTTTTGAGTCGAGATTAAATAATAGGTTAATGTTTAACAGCAGTAGTGAACTTGTGCATTCCAAAGAAGTACAAAGCGTAAAAATTCGCAATTAGATGAATGCTGTGCAAAAGTATGGGATGATTTTACATCTTTTTGGTTATAATCTATGGAGTATTGGACAGATAGTAGCCAGAACTACGATATATTATTTTTAAGAGCCGAATTCAAATTTATCTCATGGTTGTAGATGATTTTATTGCAATTTCGGTATCCACTTTTGTTTGCATATGACTCATTACTGCCCATAAAGTGTTGCCACCTTGAGACAGAAGGGCAGGTAGGAGAAAACAAGATAAGATAATATAAAAGATGGAAAGAATGATATCAATATTAGCTTGCTTTTAACCTATGATAGTAACAAAAACCCAGGTTTGAAATACCATTAGGAAAATAAGAATCTTTACTTGATGTTATCACTTCATTGTAGTCATCTGTCCTCATAGAGCCCATTTTCTCGGCTTCTATCAATCAGCATTACTCTGGAGACGAAAAGTCAGCTAGGTCCTTGGATTTAATTTCAGGAGAGAGATTTTTCGACAGCAAAATTCCAAACCCTAAATCCATTTGCAAGTAATTCAAATCTGTCCACTGCGAATGATCAGCACCAACCAGGAGAGAAATAAATGCAATTGGAGTGGAAAGTACGGGGCGAAGGCATGAAAGAAGCATTTCCCCAACCTCATCCTATTTTTAGAGTTATTTGGGAAACTATTAATTTAAATTCTTCCTGTAATCAAAGCTCTATCCACAAAAAAACCTGGACAAAAATCAATTTTCCAATTTAATATTTCTGCTTTAAGATAAATTCAACATCAGGGGTACAAAGAGGGGCAAAATATCATGTAAACATCTAGGACAAGCAGTTGAAGTCGGATTCTTAGAGTAATCACAATCTCGTTTGAAAAGAAACAATAACTTACACCATTACTTCTGAATCTCAGGTTCTTCATCTTCATACATTTAACAAATGGATTAGATTCTTAACACAAGATTAGAAATATAGAAAACGCCAATCAGACGCATTCATCCCCGAATAATCCTGTTTTTAATACAAAAACTATTTCTTTCGATGTTTTGATGTCAAATTTTATCAGCATCGTAGGTTCACAAATTTAGTACCGTTCGAAAATTAATTATACCCTTACTCATGTATATTTTAGTGGAATCCCCACGCTCATTGGATTCTTCGTCAAGCACAATCCCATGCGCGAGGGCTGTGACTCATATCAAGTATCCGTTTGTACCTTAATGGTTCCTCTAGTCATTACATCCGGTTTTTTCATCACAACCCCATTTTTTCACTTGAATCTACCAATTATATCATCTTCAAAAATAGACTTATTCATCTGTAAATGAATTTTAGAAACGCTGTTTAATAAAGAAACAACAGAAAATTGCTTAATTTATTTTTAACGGCCAAGATTTCGTTTAAGTTGCACATTATCGGTAAGCAAACCGTCATGTAGAACAATAACATAGCGCTAGTAGGTGGTGAAAAGTAAAGTGTATGTAAATGCACTGAGTTATTTATTGTTACATCATCGTTTTTACTTATTAGACAGGCATATATAACATTATGTTTAGGTGTTCTCCACTCATTAGTCCACTATTAGTCCACCGAAAATTGAGGAATTTCTAAGGCAATAATGACAAAATAAGAAAGATGAACTATTAGAGGGATAGCCATTATTATATCTTCTTCCGATGAGCAGTAAGGGCCAGAATGGAAAAAATTGTGACACATGGTGCTATCTTGTCATACCTGAACCGTTAGTCACTTAGCAAAACAACAGCGCAGCTAGTTTCTTTTCGTTTGACACACAGATTGGCAGCAGTTTTAATGGGCATGTCATATGCTGGAGATGAAAAGAATGTCGATTGGCCCATTCGCGAATGCGGCTTATACGTTGTTCTAATTAAAGTCAAACGTGGATCACTTAAAATTGTTCATTGCCACGTGGTAATTTGCCTAACCTTTTGTATTTATTCTAAACGAATTTGTAAACTTTATTCAGTCACGACTGTCCTTTACCCAATCAACAACTAGGTTACCGAACGTTTTGCCTGCTGACCTCGCTCCACTTATCGTCGTTCATATGCTCTGAGGTACGCTAATGTGTTTTGGTCGGTGCTTCAGCGCCTTGAACAAAAAGCTTTTTGTAATCCATCAAAGTGCCCTTTACTTTTATTCACACTGACATATCCTCAAATTTCACGGCTAAAGCCTAAACGCACCCTTAACCTAACACAGCCTTACCGTCAAACACGGTGGCTTTGCCATTCAAAATGACATTCGTCACACTTTGGTCATTACACACGGAGTTTTGGACTTTCAGTGACTCAACGGGTTCCTCGAGTATTTAATTGTGCGGGCGGTTGTGCATGGCCGTGGCTCTTAATTACGGGATCCTGGCACACGAGGGTCCCCTCAAGGCGATAAAACGATTCCCGCAAAGGCCGTAACATTTGTGGCGTGTGCGCTAGAAATCCGGCCTGACGAAATTAGTCACATACGCCGGGGCCACGCGGAAATTTCATTTTGAGACAGAACATATGGTATTCATTCTATGATTAGTTTTAGCATGGCAAGGTGTGGAGGAATGAAATTACGACTCCCATAAAATATCCAAAATTCAGTTATCATAATACACGTTATTAGGATTTAGACTACACCAGCAACCCAATTTATGATTTGAAAGTCAACTTTATCAGTCGCATTTAACTTCATTGAAACGATGCCTGAAATAACTTAAACAGTTAAAACAGTGTAAATTAATGTTACAAAAAACAAACATAGCACATAAATAATTGGCTGGAGTGTATTTATGTTAATTATTTTTTTATTTTATTGCCCGTATAGTCCAATGACCTTAACTGAAAGCTAAGATGTCTCCTGTGGCGTTGTCTCCAACTCCCTTGGGATTAATATATACACAAGGTATCTCATACAAGTTTATAAAGTAATACGAAATGGACTGGCCGTAAATATTTACTATCCATTTTCTAATATTGTACGGTTCTCCAAGGAAAGACTGAAATGAGGGATTACCCTTGTGCTAAATTTTTCCGCTAAATTTTAACATACATATTTTTTATTGCAATACCATTCAAAGTATTGAAACATAAAAGAATATCAATCTAGGAAAATCAGAAATACTCCAGTGTTTTGAAGAGATTATTCCTAAAATGCGTGGCATGCCAAATTTGACCCACACTTCTAGAGTCATCTCAGCTCATTTAGACCCCAATGAGATGTATTTTGTGCTGTAAAACAACTACAAAAAATGATTTTAAACAATTCAATATACGTTAAACAAATCGAATATTTCATGCATCCTGCATTTTTTAATGACAAGGAGGAAAAAATCTTATTTCAGTCATAAAAATGTCGGTATTTCTACTTAAATTATCTTTTTCATTCTTAGAGCTTTGTTGTTAAAATAAATCTTTTGCTGAACATAAATTTACCACTTCAAGCCACCTTCTTCAAAATTCAATCTTACGGAACGCATTGCAAGGTTTGCCTCAGAGTCAGCTAGTAAATTCCTCAAGTGAAACCCAGAGAAATATGTCGCGAACAACTGACTCCAAAAGAATTCTTGCTACTACGTGAGGAATCTCGTCCAGAATTCCTAGTTGCGAGCTGTTGTCCGGAATATTCTTTCACTGAGTAACTGCACACCACCTTTCGTTATTTTTAGTTCTGACTTAAGTCAAAAGTACAATAGGCTGCAATGTCTATCCGATACTTTCTCCATTTAATTTATAAGGGTTATTTAATAAAACGTTCATTCTTGCACAGATTTTTCATCTAAAATAAAGTTCAAAATAAATCTATTGGTGCTGTCCCGGCTCCCATTTGTGTACTTTAACCATTTCAGCATAGATATGCTAAAGCCACATAAATGCGATATGGAGAATTGACCTAAGAAACCTTCAAGATCTAAGTATGAGGCCCGAGAAGTCCATTCTCGTCTGATAAAGTGAGAAACCCATTAATTATACGTATTCTAGCCACAATATACCTTTTTTTCTTAGTTTAACATAAAACTTAAGAAATTTTTCATACGCTCACTGATGTAATTTATTGTATTCTGATTGCTTGTGTTGAGATATTGACAGAACTACTATTCAAATTCATTCAGTATCACTTATTCCTTAACATTCTAACCGAATGAACGGGTAACTAATTGTGATTAACCAATAGCTCGTAACATCATCATTATCATCCGTTCCAGCATTTTGTATCTATATGTGGACGCCAATGCTCAAGCTGAAATGCATAGCTCACGAGAAATGAAGGTGAGTAAAAAATAACGATACAAAACTAGCTACCGCAACAACCAGTCTAAAGGAAACGCTGATAGAATCTCAAAAAAATATGATTAACCCGCGACCAATTGTGCCGGATCACGCTAACGCACTCTTGACATCTAGAGAAAAAGAATACAGCGATGAAAACGCTCGAGTAACAAAAAAATTTAACGTCCGACCGTCCTGCGCGATCTCATTCGACGGCAACGAAAGAAATATCGCGACACTCCTGGGAAACGACATCCACTTAAAATCGCTGGTGGGAGGGGGGTAGTAGGGTGGAAGATGGGGGTTGGAAGGGGCCATGCGCTTGGTGTGCGGAGAAACTGGCGCTCCAAACTCCCACCCCACTCCCCCCCACCTTGCAGCAAGCAGTCTTCCTCGACGTTTTACTTATTTATTTCCTTTCATTCCGACGGAGGGAGGGTTGGAAAAAGGAACACCAGCGGGATTCTCTTTCCCTTCCCTATGATCTTTTCGCTCGCCCTCACCCTTGCAAAAGTCCCTTCCTTGAGAGAGAGATAGGGAGAGGGCCCAAGATCCATCTCGGCGTCAAAAGAGCACGGTCTTGAGGCCCAACTGTTGTTACTTACCACCTCCGCCTAACTCTCCTCTTCACCACCCGCCACCCACTGTCCAGGGGGCGTTCCCCTTTCTGCTCCTCCGCCTCCTCCGGTAACCCCCCCGGTTTTCCCTCCCCCAAATCCAGACCCTCGTAATATCCACTCTATCCGAACCGCCTTCCTTGCCTCGGTCAATCCTCCTCTACTTTCCCACCATGCCTCGCGCGACCCCTCCTAACGTCCAGGGGTCCCGCCTGCCTTTCCATCCAATATAGTACACCACCGCCGCCATGCGCCGCCCCGCCCTATCTGTCCTATCTTTAAGTCCCCGCTCCACACTTCCTCCGTACTTCGGACAAATCCCCTCTCCTCTCCATCCGTCGCCTCCTCTCCTTCTCGCCCACTCTCTATAACAATCGGGGGAGGGGGGTAGCAGCAGTCCCCTTTCGGGCTTCCCGCCCCTCGGCGCCGCCCCTTACTGTGCAGCCACCACGGATCGCCACACCCCCCCTTCATCTTTCCTCTCAATTTCCTCCTGCTTCAACCTCGGCTTCCTCCTCTTCAAAAGCCCCTCTCTTTCTCTCCTCCTTTCCTCAACCTTCACTCACACGCACGCACTTGACGCAAGGTCTTCCACTTCTCTCTTCCACTGTCTCTCATCGTTTCTCTTCCTCTCTCCTCGTGCCTCTTTCTTGCCTCCGCGATCAAGGGAGAAATAGAAGAACCAAGTAAAATACATACCATACCGATTAGAGAATTATATATAGTTTGTTTGCGATATTCAGATAATTGTATTGATATATACATATATTTTCACCGATAACGCACTTCCAGCCCATGGGGCAAACAATATTTTTGCAGTTTTTTCGTGTTATAATGGCAATATGATATTAACAATTCCCAAGTAATAATTGTGCCCAAATTTCTTTATCCCCATCAGAATTTATGGATTCAAATAACGCATTTAGTTAATAAAAATAGCTTCCCTGTCTCAATATTCTGGCTTTAACATTTAATTCCTCATTCTCATGAGGCTCTCTCCTTACCATAGTTCTCAGCATTCTATATTTTTACTCTCTTATCTTTCTTTTAATATTCTCGGGCATAAGAAATAGAGAAAGGATACAAATTGATTAAAACAATGTTAAGGCTTCCTTGCTACTATATCAGTAAAAATAATGATTTACAAATCAAATTTATGATTGATAAATTAACTAAAAGTTGTATTTTCCCCGACCAGTCTTAAGCTCAGAAAATACGATGTACATGCGTATATTTCTAGTAATGAAACGCTGACGCGCCAAAAAAATTATAATTTCCTGTTTCGCAGCTCTCAACACTCTGTCACGAGCACTCACTAAATGTCTTTTGTCAAACTCCTAATCTATATATTCTCCTTTTAATTTTCCCTAATCCTCCAAAACGCAAAAAATAGTCAGAGATTCATTAAAATTTGCTGAAAAGATGGACATTAAGAAACATATTTATCGGTAAAATGACGTTCAAAAAGTACATCCACGGGAATGCTGGCACAATAGTCAATGGAAAAATGGTAAAAAAATATGGAAGTTCAAAAATAAAAACAAAAATGATGGAGATTCGAAATTGATGGCGATATCCAGTCGGATGTGTTAGTTGTCTAAATAACAATGTATTTAATTTCCAAGGAGGTATTGGCAAAAAAAAGAGTGCTGTGGTAACCGATGTGCGCCCCAGGACATGAGTCTTAGTGCTACTTGAACGAACCGTAGAGTATGCATATGATCTAATGGGATTTATAAGAAATGTTCACGGCCTGCGTAAGTGCTGAACTTCATGAAATGAGTTTAAAATATATTATGCTCGCCAAACATGTTCTTTTCCTTTTCAATTAAAAAAAAGTGCTAAGCGTGCATGCACGAGTGGTGTTCGAGTTTTTAGCGATTCTTCTTTATCATCAACGTAGCCAGCATTTTCACTTTTCTTTCATAGTCATGCCTTAGTTCGACATTCCTAACAATGACGGATGAAATCCTTCATTTAATTTAAATTCGGAAAAGGTACTGTTACTCTATAAAACTTATCTCAATTTTGAATATATATTACACTGACCACTCCCTATCTCTTAAAATTACGTGTAAATTTCTCATGAACCTACTCCTGAAATTTATGAGCCAGTTTTCTACTGCCCAAGCCAATATTATGAGTGAGAAACCTAGCTCTGTTCAAATCAGTTAAAACTTCCAATTAAAATACAAAAAAAATTAGAGGAATTCCTGACTCTTCACTTTAGTAAAAATGATATACTACTCTTTATTGCATTAAAAATTTAACTTTATTTTAGCATTTTCCTTGAAAATATTTTTTAAATAATTTAAAAATGCTCAAAATATTTCATCATGAAATACCCTCCATCGCTTTTAGAAGAGAAATGCAGTTCTTGTATCAGGAACAATTTCCAAAAACTAATGAGTTAATCAAATTTCAGTTTATTTCGCATTGGTTACTCTATCAGCACTGGTATCAGCAGTAATTGTAAATCCACAAAAACTCAAATCTGGAACACATCTTTATTTGTACCGAGTAAGAAGTGTGAATATTTTCTTGCCTACAGCAATGGTAGGTCTTGAATTGTGATGATCATTGCATTAATATATCTTTACTGTTCAATTATGGCGTTGTAGTTATAAATTTATCTGTAACGTAATGGCCATTACACAATTTTTATATTATACTATATTTTAGTTGAAAGTTTGTACATGTTTTCAGTTTAAATGCTATCTTGTTACTTCATGTTTTGTTTTGTAACCAAGATAATTTCGACATCATAACCATATTCAGGTTTAAAAAATGGTATTTTCTCCTGATTAAACTTTGCGATCTTCCTGATAAGGAACTCTCCATACCCTGAAGCGCACAAACTCGATCTCTTCTTCTCCATTTCTCGTCCTTCTTTCCTCTTAACTCAATGCGCAGGGAAAAGAGAAAGTAGATGATGGTCGGTGAAGCTGAAGCGTTGGTTCATCGTGACGCCACCCCCTCCCCGCCCCCTGTCCTCGCCGCCACTCCTACTCCTCATCTGTCCCCTCCGATGGACGATACCGCCTGCCTCCAGCACCGCCGATCGCCTTGGTGCGTAGTCACATGCGAGCACACATCGATGCAGGCGTGAAAACACGTCCAAATGCGCATTCCTCCATTCTTTCTGCCGCACTCTTTCATTAAGCTTATCCTAAAACACTGTTATATTCTTTGCGAGAAGTAACGTTTTTAGTCGCTCTTGCCTTTCTCTACAGTTTTTGCTCTGCTTGAAAATACTTTAACATTCGTATTTTAAAGATTGTCTTCGGCTTTGTGATATTTCGTATTTTTTTACCGACATAGGAATTTCCGCAAATTTTAGGAAGCATGTACGTTATACATTGTCCGTATAGCTTAAATTAATTTTCTCGGTGTTTATACTTTGTAAATGTACAAGAATTATTTATTTTAGAACCATAAGTGGAAAACTTCCTAGGTTCTCATATTTTAAATGTCGTCATTCCACAAATAACAGGCAAATTTTTGTAGATCTTTGTCTTAAGTACGACTCCAGACTATTCAGATCAACTTCCATTGTTAAAGCATGCAAACTTTGTTTCATCGCTTGTAGCCTTTCATTATTTCGCAAAATAAATTATTAAGAATGATCCTGTAAAATTAGTTCTTTAAATGAGGTTTTGTTTACAGGGCTATGAAAAACTTATTTTCTACTTTTGCATGGATTTCCATTGAACCAGACCCGGGATACCAGGAGAGTAAGGAGGGGTGGGTTACCATAGGGGGCCATGAGGGCATTGATCCTTTAGTAAACGTGTGTATCATCCTGGGTTGTCGTGGACCACTATCTACTGTTGGGCAAATCGTCTCCTTCAAATTTAATATTTGATAGTTATTTATCCAAAGGAGGTTTCTCAAAATGTATTCCTCGCATATATCCGTCTTCGCAGTAAAATTATTTCAATAGTTTCCCAGCACTGTCGCATCTCTTAACAGTCTTTTACTAGTCACCCTAAAATTTCCGCGTTTTAGAAATGTGAACATTATGTCTGAGACTGAAGATGCCATCTTCTGAACTGAGAAACATTTTCCTCAGGCAGATCTCAATTCAACTTTTCTGTCAACACATTCTATATTTGACATTCTTGTATAAACTTCATCTACCAACTTTTATGATATCAGATATATGTCACTCTTAACCATTAAAAGTAGAATCGAAAGTCCTTCCACCCAATGAGAGGATACGGACAATACAATCAATTCATTCGTTTTTTAGTAATCATTCAAAATACTACAGAGATTTGATCGTGAGTCTATGAAAATAACAAATTTTAATGTTAACAATCAATAAAAATCTAATACCATTCTAACACTCATTCTAATACCACTTTGAGATGGAAAAATAGTGACTGATGGATCTATGGTGATGGCCATTCATTAAGTCATACTACCACAGAAAATTTGTTAACCTTATAGATAGAGTACTGGCTAACCATACAAACGGCTAGGGTTCAAATCCCTGAAGAAGAGGATGTTTTTCAAAGGAAATCCGATCCCTACTTGAGTGTCTTGTGGAGGGCACTTCAAGTGCAGTACTCCGTCTGTCGGATGAGACGTTAAACCGTAGTCCCCTAGGCGCCTTTCGTTCAGAGCAGGCCAGGTTTCTATCCATCCTTCCTCCCTTACCTGTCCCCTATGGCGCAAATGACCTTAGCTGTCGGTCGCCTTCCCAAAAATCCATTCCATAAAATAAGTTAATTTCAATTGCTGTATTATTTTTGACGGACTTTAGCAAAGATTGGTGTTTCTGACACGCTTGAGTGAAGGAAATGGTACATGGCTGATACCGCGTTTTAGTAGGAGAGATCATTTGCATGAGCAGTTTGCATTCTGCCGAAAAACAGTCCATTAAATTTACGATAAATTAACAATTTCATTTACATCTCGACAATTATGACTGTCATGTCGTCATTTTTAAGCAACGCATATGTGAGTTTTCCATAGCATGACTTAACAAAATGTTCTGACAAATTTTCCCCTTTTTCAAATTTCACCATACGCAGGAATACTAAACATTTTAGAAAAACATAAATCTTGCACGTATAAGAATAACCAAATTTCCGTCGTAGCTCTAACACCATTATGGAGAGCAAACACGATATGCTCATAGAGGACTTTGATGTTAACATATCACCTCAGCAACAGCATTCCAAGAAAAATGAGAGAAAATGATTCAAAGACATGATAGTTTCAAAGGAAGACGTGCTTATTCCCCCACAATGTAGCTGAAATTCTTTCCAGGAATTTCAATGGTGATGTTGCGTCTGTTCTTTGTATTTGACTGGCCTCTTTTCACGCCCACTTCCGCGTTTTGCTCGTGTTCATCCGCCGTCCACGCATACACTTATACCTCCCGACTATTCACCTTACTTCTCCCCAGGTTGTATCGATTCTCCCCAACTCTCATGGGTGCATTTAAACAAAAAATACTTTGCCGGTCCAATGAGTATAATTGTAGGAACGCACTGAACATGAAAAAAAGTTCACCTCACCTTCACATATTTTGTATTACCAAGAAGCTAAGTGCTAAGTTGTTTGGAAACTACATCAACTGAAATAAAATTATAGATGCGCAGACACTCATCTCCTTTCTAAATAAGGCATTTTTAAAAATGATACTGGTAGAAGGAATTCAAATATAAAAATTAAATCTTCCATCGAACAATATATTAATACGAAAGAATATGTGAAGTGATCTACTAATCATATAGCGCATTGAATAACAGATATAACTGGAAAAAATATAAAGACACCCCTTGAATCTAAAAACTGATGCAAAAGGACCGGGATTACACTTAAAGTACGGAGACATTAATTAAGTTCACCTTCCACTTGAAACCCATTCCCCGAGTCATTCTACGAAAAATACTCACAGTTCTGCAATGGCATGATCATGTCGAACATGGCTTTTCTGAGCCCAAATTAATGATATGTTAAAGGTAAATGTGTGATGGTATCTATAAATTACGGATTTACAGGCGCATAATTGCTGAGTGTAGGGATATTGGTCATAAGGCATTGAGCATCATTTCTCCTCTGCTATTTTTCAAGAGACAGGTCCTTCAAAGATAAATAAAACTCAAAATAAATACCTACTAATTTTTCAAAAATCCTCCTAATTTCTGAAAAAACAGACCAAAACGTATAAAAAATTTTTAGTGACTCAAATGGTTCAGTCTTAGAAAAAAATGTTTCTTTCATTTTTAGTGTTTGCCAGAGTAACAAAGAGCTGACGACGTTGAAACAGAAACTATTGAAAATCGTCAAAAGAAAATAAAAAATAATTTATTATTGTTATACCGATGTTAATGCACCATAACTTATCTCTGAGATATATTTCATTAAATAATTATACCCTCAACTAATTTTTATAAAAATTCTTAAATGCTGATCTTCAATGCCACGAAGAGCAAAAATGTTCAGAATATTTTATACTTTTTAGGAAAATGAATAAGTTTTCTCAAACATTCGATATATTAATTAATAATCAATTTTTTTTACTCATAGTCGCAAATAATCCCTGACATGATGCGAGGAGTTTTATATGCTGCGTAATAAGGGATGAAAGCTCCTCGCTTTTTCATCCTATCCTCATAGTTTTCTGAGAACTAACCTTTTTTCCGTTATTTGAAATCCTAAATGCTTTTCCTGGGTCATCTTTACACTACAAACATTTAATTCTACTGGCCTACATTAAAATTCAAAGATTTCGTATGAATCTTCAAACATTAGGTATAAAATAAGCAATTCTCATTTCCATCTTTATTCCATCCTTTTTCAAGCAAACAAACTTTTCTCTCGAGCCCTACTAAATTCCCCCTCGTTTATTTTTCCATCTCTACTCTCCTTCATTTCTCAGCCCCCATTTATTCTCCTCATATCCACCGCAGCAAGTAACCAACGTCAGAAGAGGTAAATAAAAGAGTGATAAAAATGTGAGGGCCAATCTTTTCCTTCACCTATATTGCTATCAACTGATCTACATGAGTATGAATTACACTATATCTCTCTTTCATATCGCATCATATCTTCCTTGCAGGAAATATATGTATACATAAATTTCCCCTGCAATGATTACTCACCATTCGCAAACAAGTCCGTTTTTCCCTCAAAATGGAAGAATTTGCATCACTTGCGTTTCAAGAATGTTTTTATGATATTACAGTTATAAATGACTTCGGAATAGAAATGGGCTATTCTCCGGGAGATAGATCACAACAGAAAGTATTGTAAATAGTTGATTTGGAACCTAGGGAATATAATATAAAATCATGATATTATTGAAAACAGGGGAAATTATTTACACCGTAGAAATCAAAAACCTTAATGATACCAGTAGTATAGTTCTCAAAGCCAGAACATTTTGAGCATTAGATAGATTAGCTAAGCTAATTATACACTATGGTAGATAATAAAAATAGTGGAACATGCATTCAGGAATAAGATCCTTGCCCTAATCCTGTAGCAGATTAGAAGAATATCAAATGAATATAAAGAATATCAAGAATATACTTTAACACTTGCAAAATTAACTGACACAACTTCAATACATAGAAATTATGAAGGCTTAACAATATAAATAACGCCTCTACTTTAAAGACAATAACGCATAGATTTTATTTCAATTGCAAACTGTTTTCGAATTCACTTTAGAAATGACTAGTTTTTTATTGTATACTAAAAAATTGCCAAACGAAAATATTCCACCGGGACCGATAATGAAGCCACGGGTAACGGGTTATGATTTGCTAGAGAAAATCAGCAGCGTTTGTGGTGTATTTTTGGTCTACAACGACGGTCCACCAAAGATACTAAGATACCGAAATAAGGATTATAAATCTTTAAAGAAATTCATAAGATTTAAGGACAGTTGAGAAGAATGGTAGTAGCCTACCCATATGATCGGCAAGCGGATCAGTGGATCGATTTCTGGGTCAATCAGTCATTTCTCCCCGCAATCACCAAAGTATGATACAATTATTAATTGTAACAGAAGGTCATAACTTCAGCTCCTACTGAGATGGATCCACCACACGGGCGTTATATCTAATATATAAAACTGAATGTTTGTTTGTTCGTCTTCTATACGTTCCACTACCATTCATCAGATTACCATGAAACTTTGAAGAGTTGTGCGCGCGCGCCGCAAAGGTATCTGAATTATTAAATATATTGTGCAATAGATGGAGCGCGAATTGTTTCAACAAATAAGTGCTGACACGCAAGCTTCTCAAATAAGCGAAGAACGACAAGCAAGCAACGAAGCAGATCGTTCACGAGTTACTCAATCACGTGCATCAGAATCGTATCAGTGAGACATAATAACGCGGGCATCAGAATCATATCGGTGAAAAAAAATTTGTGCTAAAAGGTACATCATTTATTTGTACGCAGAATAAGATTTTTTGCAGCGGTATTTTTGTTTTTTTATTCTTCCTTCTACGCTTCGCAAGGCACAAGGTCAATCAATTCAAGAGAGTGGATTAAATCTGGAAAATTTATGCTTTTTACATTGGTCGATTATATGTTGCATGGTCACAAGGGACACAGCAGAAAAACTTGTCTTTGCAGAGAGCGGTAAGACTAAAAGTATTGTGTATACCAAAGTACTCGAATACATTTATTGAAACTTAATATAGTACACAAAAAATCATTGTCTTTAATTTATTTTGTACTTGGTGTACTTAGTATACAATGTAAAGTTTAAGGCTTTACTTTTTGGAAAAGCGATATGTGAGAAGAGAACTCACATTGTACATTCCACACTATTTTATATTTTCGACCATGGTTTCAACAATACTGTCATTATCAAGATAATAGAATGACAGATATTGTCGAAGCCATACACACCTACCAATCACGTCGTTTCCTTCCGGGGTAGGCACAGTCACAAAGTTTCACTCATTAATACATATTTGTACACCTATATCTGCTTCAATAATTTCCTCCATAATGATATCCTTGCAAACCTCTTTTGCCTCATTTACCCCATACATTACTTCGTACACGCCCTTCTGTTTTTAAGACTCCTAATATTCCCCCTCCTAAGAATTTCCTCAACCACATTCAACTACAACTTTCTCGGCCTACCACTACCTCTCGCGCTATTCATTTCACTCTTATATATCTGTTTCGTCATTAGACTTTATCCATTCTCTAAACATGGCCAAATCAACGAAGCACGCTCCTTTCATATACGTTCATTAATGCAGCATCTAACCCACATTCATTTATTACGCACTCATTTCTGACCCTATCCATCCTACTTCTGCCGCAAACACTCCTCAAATAACTCATACCCATGGCGTTATGTCTACTCTTATGTCTATCCTGACATACCCTTGTTTCACTACCATACAACAAAGTGGGGAGAAGTAAACGTTTGTACGTGGAGATTTTCGCTTCCTTAGACAGGCACTCATTCCTCGATATGCTCCACTTGCTACCTACCACTTTTCTTCCACCATTCGTACGTCTCTTTACCTCCTCATCTTACCGCCCATCTTTCGTAAACATCTTACCTAGGTACTCAAAATCATCCGCTTGTTCAATCACTTCACCAGGTCAAAACCATGGTCGGAAAAAATAAAATAGTTTGAAATTTACAAAGTGAGTTCTCTGTTCGTGTCTATTTAGTATTTGTGTGCCTACTTAGAAAAAGAGGCATTTCAACGCGTGTCGGGCACAGCTATTTGAGAAGATCATGTAATAGTGAGTTGCATTTTTTTTCTACGCATTATTTTCTAACGTAGAAGAATTGCAGGATAGAATCGTGCCGATGGACACAATTTCACTCGGTATTACTGACCAGAGAGAGTAAAAAAAAAGGCGCGACTTATTCTCACTCACTCCCACCTCGGAAGACGCTCGCCTCACACCCGGGGTGGGAAAAGGATCTCGGAGGACCATTTCTTCGCACTCTCTCCTTTCCTTTCCTCCTATACCCTTATTCATTTTCCGTCCTCCTAAAGGCACTTGGCAGCGCCAAGCACACCGACTCACACACCGCACTCACGGAGAAGGGCTCTTCTCTTCTTCCCGCATCCTTCTCTTCCTCCTCCTCCTCCCGTCTCCCTCTCCACATAACCTTTATAACCTCTCCTTCATCTCCTCCTCAGTTCGTCCTCGTCTCTCCTCATTCCTTCCGAAGGGCTCTTTCTCCTCCGCCTCAACTCCTCTCTCCTCTGCCTCATGTGCTTCGAGCGCCGCAACCTCCCGTCTCTCCTCCCGCCGCCCCCCACCTGCCCTACACCCTTTCTTCCCTCCCCCCCTCCGCGCCCCCGCCTCCCAATCAATCCCATTGGGTAGATGGAGGCACTCAACTCGCCATCCCTAACACGTCCGTCTCCAGCTCCCAACCTTCCACTCCCAATTTTCTTCTTCCTTCCCTTCAAACCCAACCCCTGCCGTGTCCCGACACCCGCATCCTACACCCCGACCACGCCATTGCCAGGCTATGGCCATTGGTGCAGCGCAGAAATCCTTCCTCCACACACTCATCTCACCCGACGTTCCTTGAGTTAAATTTCTAGTATACGCTTAATCCATACCTTTTTATATTTGAACTATCTGTGCCCAGAATGCGTTGAAATGCCTCTTTTTCTTTCGAAGTTGGCACTCATATACAAAGCAGACACATTTAATGTACAAAATAAATTAAATACAATGATTTTTGTGCAGTAAATTAAACTAGAAAAAAATTGTTCAAATGCTTTGAGATACACAATATTTTTGGTCTTATCTTCCTGTGCAAAAACAAATAAAGTTTTTGGCTGTCCCACTCGTGAGCTTGCAACATATAATTGACCATGTGAAAAGCATATATTTTCCAGATTTATCCACACACTTGAAGCAATCGACCTTGTCGACCTCGCTTGTTTGAGAAGCTCGCGTGCCAACACTCATTTGTTGAAACGACTCGCGCTCCACCAATTGCATAATGGATTTAATAATCCAGAAACATTCACAGCTCACCTAAATTTCATCGTATTCTGATCAAAGGTATTGGAATGCATAGACAACCTTTTCAAAGGAAACTTGATCCCTACTTGAGTGTCTTGTAGAGGGGACTTCAAGTACAGTACTCCGTCTGTTGGATGAAACGTTAAACCGTGATCCCCTTGGCGCCTTTCGTTAAGAGCAGGCTAATGCCAACGCCAGGTTTCTATCCACCCTATCCTCCCTTACCTATACCCTACGGTGCGAATGACCTTATCCGTCGGTCTCCTCCCCAAATAGCATAGTCTAGCCTACCATAGAAAGCCAACAAAGAAACATTAATTATTTTGAATGATGATCAACTCCGTGGGCTACAATTGTTCGCCAAATACAAACACTGCATTATTTTTGACATTACTGATTCAAAAACGCATTCTCATTTAACCACCTTCACAAACGCCTCACGTACAACGCTGAACACAGTATCTCAAGGAGACGACCTCACAGCCTTTACATAATTGTAGGAAATTTATAAAATCATTAAAAATGTTCGCAGCGAGTGTATTGGGAGTTTTGGGTATTTGGGATGTAACTGATAAGCCAAAAATATATGTTCCAACTCTAAAATTTACTTCATTAAATAAAAAAATAAATGGGAAATAGTTATTCTTACACGCAACATTTGAAGAATAGGTTCTCACGCGGACTAATATTTCCGCCAAATTGGAACACTGCAGTATTATTTGAACGCCTTCAAAAAATACTCACGTACAACGTTAAACGCAGAATCTTAAGGAGACGACCCGACAGTTTTTTCATGAAATTATAGGTTATTTTGTAAAGCAATTAAAAATATGCGCCGCGAGAGTCACAGGTGTTTTAAGATATTTGGAGGTAATTGATGGACCGAAAGTATATGTTTCTACGCTGTAATTTACTTTATTAACAAACATCTTTTGGTTCACCTATTGCCTATTCTCTATGAAATTTGAAATATACCCTCTCAATATGCCATTCCACAAGCAATGAACCTTATGTATCATACATGAATTCAACCTCATGTATCATACATGAGTTTTTTTATCACCGTATACAAATTTAAATATACCCATTTCATTTTCCCAGCGATCTCCTAAATTCTCGTATAAACAAGTAATTCCCCGCCGACCTCTTCACACTTCTTCTAACCTGACAAAATTCCCTCTACTATGGGCTCCAGAATTTCAAGATCCTCCAAGTGAAACATACCTCTTTCGTCTCTTTTTCCAGCTCACTTCAAATTTCCTCCAGTAAGTCACCTGCGTCGCATGCACTGCCTAATACATTTTCGTCGTATTGTTTATTATTGCATCTCCGGTATCCTTTATCCGTTATCTTTTATCATTGCTACTCCGATATCCATCTCCGAAGTTGTCTAGTAAAGTCTCATTTTCATTCTCCTTTTTGTCCCGGGATCGCCGCCTCAGGACACAGACCTTGAATGACATCACGACTTGTCACTTCAAACGCGTCTGTATCAAGCTCAAACCCACATTCACAACATTTTCAGTTCTCTCCATCCTGGTAAATTCAAACCAGCCGAATCCTACTCCCGCATCTACCTCTTCTACGCATGTCCTTATGTCCCATATCGCGATCGCCGCGTCATCACGGCTACCGCTGCAGAAAAACTGAAACTTTCTATCTCCTTTGTTAATTACATAACTCGGAAAACTGAAATGCATTACCAAAAACACATGTGATATTCTTTAATCAGCACAATGACTATCATATAACAATTTGGCTGTCGTAGTGGTATATATACAATGCAATATAATTCTTATAATGAAGACGATATCAAACTGCTTTATACTACTCATTCTGTTTATGTATCTTATGTAATGTCGGCCAAAAAATTGTCCTTGTAGGCATTCTAATGTGGATTTAAGAGGACAACCGAAATGCTAATATAAACTTTCACATTGAACCAGATATGGACAGAGGCTAAAATCATTTTTTCTCTGCGTAGCTCGGGTGGTACCTCTGGTGATGCCTCTACATGCTCCTAACTGCGTTAAAAATGATGAAAACATAAAACTGAAATGGAAAGCATCTCAAACCTTATATTTATTCAAGGTGTGATACATTTTCTCATTCTTTCCAGAAAAAGTTCGTTTGCAAATTTTCAATGGTAAAATTTCCCCGAAACAACAAACTACTCTTCTTAAAAAAAATTGTCCTTCAGCTACCATGGTCATTTCCACCACGTGGGGTAGTTGTGAGTAATCTTACAAATAAAACCCTATACCAATTCCTTAATTTTTTGGAGTGTAACTTAACAAATAAAGGATAAAATATACCTCTTCAAATTGTGCTTTGAGGTTTTTGGCCATTTATCCGATCGGATGTAAGTAAATTTATTTATTTGTGCCAAATTTTATCTTCATAGGTCTCCCTGAATTTTTTTAAACAGGCGTAAATGACAGATGACCCGTCAGGTGAACAGGACTTATTTAAATATTAAAAGACAATCTCACAGTCTCCAAGAGAATTGTCCACTTATTATTAATTTATGGCCGTAAGGTCAGTATTATTTTTTCTAATATTTTGGATTCATTAGCGAGCCTCACCCGCTCTAATTTCACCGGCAACCTCATTTAACACAATAGAAGGGTTCAATAAGGAGGAGAGGGGATAGGAGAGGTATAGAGAAGATAAGGGTTAATGGGGTCACCATTTGCAATGCCTGAAACGACTCCCAAATATCTTCGAGCTGCATCTCACAACGCGCATTGATTGTTCTTATCTCAATGCTTACTTACATTAGTAATTATAGCTTCTCAGACATCAGTATGAATATAGGAATAGGGTGCAAGTCTCGAAATGTATCCACAAACGTTCAAATTTTTATCGTCTATCGTTTTTATAGTCACAAAAATGTCATCATTGTCATATTATAAATCAAAACGTTTGATTAGGCTATACAATTTTCAACTACATTTTTGCATTACACTACTATTTCAACTGATCAACTACTGTAATATGCATGCAAAATTAACCCACGGGTGTGCAAATTTCCACAGAGAAAAAATCATCCGCCTTTGTGCATTGCGGGTGACTCCGTAAAAGTGGAACTCCGTAGCTAGTCCCGGATAGCTTAAAATTTGTTAACCCACGGGGTCATATTTTATTCCCATCATTCAAAACAGACCCAAGTATTTGTAAAAATGTATTTTTATGATTTTCGTCGCAATAAAATACCACGCCAAGGACTTTCATTTTTTCTTTGAACATTAATGACCATTGAGTTCAGAAATGACAGGCCCGAAGTTCATTTTTTCTGTTTCAAGAAGGGGAGTATCGTATTAATATTCCGGCTGCAACGAGTTCGGGATCACATGAGAAGAATACAAGACATTTCGTCGGGAGAGCTTGGCGTCCAGGAATTCCAGGGTTGGTTTGACGCAAACGTAAGTCGAAGAGAAATTGAGACATATGCAGAACGGAAATGACACCATTTATACAATCCCTATGGAAATGAGAACGTTTATTTTTTTCTTGCGATGCATACAGAGCTGAATTACCAGCCAGACAAAGAAATCTATAGTGCAAATATATGGACACGGACAACGACCAAGTTCTCATGGGTCTGGAAATGTCGCAACGACACGTCTTTCTTTTGAGGAAATGGATGAGAGATCACGTTAGTGTCATATTGGCTTCCCATCTAGAGGATCTGGTTCAAATATTATCCAGGTAGTTCAAGTATGATCCAGGCGGAGAGTTTTCAATGAAATTACGATCCTGATACAATGAAGTCAAATACGTAGACATCAAGTCGACTTAAGAGCTCGCGTAGAGAAAACAAGTACAAAAAATGATCGGAACTGCATTAAATAAACTAGAATAGTTCAAGAATACAGTAAGAAGACTTTGCAAATAAAAATATAGAGAGAGATGCTACTTTGCTCATGCCACATCTCTAATGCCACCCGAATGATTTGGTACCCGTGTACCGTGTACAATTAGATAGTTGGATGAATGTCATGTGGAAATCACTACATATCACTCTGTCTATCAGATGGGATGTTAAAACCGTGATTTTCATGGCGTCCATTG
The DNA here is from genome assembly GCA_963169105.1 of Ceriagrion tenellum. Classification (NCBI taxonomy): domain Eukaryota; kingdom Metazoa; phylum Arthropoda; class Insecta; order Odonata; family Coenagrionidae; genus Ceriagrion; species Ceriagrion tenellum. The sequence continues at coordinate 120,875,003 of OY720634.1, read as the reverse complement.
ATTAGACCAGAATGGCGACCTCAGTTTTCCCCGCGCCCATGTATCCATACAATTCTTTCCAAGCCAACCTAGCCACCTGTCGTCAATAGTGCAAATAATCTCCATGGTTAGTCTCCTCCCCAAATAACCCACTAACACTGAAGCTGATTGTGTCCGATATCAGGTTAATACGTGAAATCTACGTAGAATAGATGGCAGGGGTCAGAGAGTGTAAGGACGGTATTGGCTCCAGTGGATTAACATATAGTGTAAGGTTGCCTTGTTCTCTTGTTTTTCACTCTCTTGAGTGCTCCCTCTCCCATTTGTCAAAATAATAAACAGTAGATGTGGAGTCATTAAGAGCAAGATCTCAATTCACAAAAACAGGAAAAAATATATCCACTTCAATTCACCACGCCATTAAGAACAATATCTGGTAAAATAAATGTATTAAATAAAAACACCACTCACCAGAAAGCTGAGATAAAGAAATCATATATTATGTTACGTCGCTTAAATTTTTGTGGAATTATTCCATTAGATTAATTTGATTCATAGATCACAATAAGATGATACAAATAAAGTGCAATCTAATTGAGTGTATCACATGAATTTGGGATAAGATTAAACTTTGAAACGCATGCAGAGTACTACAGAAAACCATTCCGCAATATGTTATCTCTCATATGAGGGAGATCTAACATATGCCACATTTTTATTATGTTTTACGATCGGACCAATAATCGTTTCATTTGATGTCAGCTAATGAATATCACTACTTAAAAACTTAAATTCTGAAAACGTAATTATCCATATAATTATGAAAATAATTACATACAGTCAAAAATTATGAATTTAATAACCCCTGCTAAAAACTTTTGATCCATATACGTATTTTTAAAGTTAAATATCGTTTTTCGCAAGCATCTACTTGCTTATTTCAGCTTCCTCGTATAGTGGGATATATATGTAGCTAAGCTCTCACCTCCTTTGTAGAGTATACACAAAATATCAATTTTTCCGCAGAGCTACAATTACTTTTTTTCGTACTCACAACTCATTTTACATAATTTGTAGCAGCAGTATGCTTGGGCTTTCGTTTGAACGTCTAGTATGATCAGAACACACCGCATAAAGTATGGCCTACACCTCACGAAAATGGCAGCACCCATTCCAGAGGGAGGGTTTATGCTCAAAAATGCCAAGGTTTATAAAAGATGTGCACATTTGCGACAGAAAAGAGAGGATATGTGCATTTCTAGTTTCATTTAGTGTATTTTTCACTTAATCAAGGTAATTTACCATTAGCTGGTGTAGCCGTGTATGGGGCAGATACGTATATCATAAGGACAGAATGCGAGAATAGACTGCGGCCATTGTGAAATTTGAGTTTGGAGGAGAATGAAGAAATGAACACCTAGGAATGGTTGATGGGGAAATTAATCCTCTGGATGACACTTGGAGGAGGGAATGTAGGTGGAAGAAAGAGGAAATGATGAGAGAAGGGTTGATCATGCCCGTCATAGAGGGGAGGACGAATTTGCTATTTCGCCTGAACCGGTAGATTACCTTAGGAACTACTATTATCTTGGCCAATTGTTAATAATTGCAGAGGTTTTTCTGTATTTTTGTTTTATTTTCATTTTACTGAAAGGGTAAGACCTTCGATAGATAATGTAAAATTCACTCTTTTTAATTTTTCTTCCGATTTCAATTAATTTCTTCGTTTATGTCTCTCATCCACCTTGCTTGGTGTTTCCTTCTTAGTTTTTTCCTCGAAATTCTTGACCTTCAGACTTTCATCAACAAATCCTTTGTATCCACTTCCATCTCTCTACCTTAAAAACCTCTCTATCCATCACTTTCTTTCCCTTTTCAGCTCAAACCGTCTTTCTTGCGACCAAGGGGACTCTTCACTCATCTGACAACTCAGCTCTTGCTTCTCCAACACATCTCTCCTAGCCTTTCTCAGCAATATATATGTCCTCGCTTTACTTCTCTTTCCTCGTACGTCCACCACCCACCAAGCTTCGCGACCTCTCGAACCCCAAGGAATTCTATCATGATGTATTGAGGCCGATGTCCGAGCACCGAAATCATGAAAGCAAAAGGTTTTTGGATTTCTAACATGTCGATCTTCTACACTTCTTCTCTTACGAGTCGTCGGCCCACCAGATGTCCTCCATGTCTGATGATACACACATACAATAGGGGCGTTGTAAGATTTCCCACTGTAGGCATCAGTGCTCCCAAAAAGTAAATGCTACTAAAAAAATGTATGTGACGGAAGGAAATGGTCCCAACCCCTTCTATTTGGCTTCGTTCGCGTTTTACGTAGATTTTACAAAACGGTGTGCAATTTTTTTCGTTAGCTTTCTGATCGTACTTCAAAGGAACTGATACTTTTTGGCCGATGAGCCTAAATATGTAGCTGTAGCACTTACAGAGTATTTTCTTAAGCTTATAGAAAGCTACTAAATGTTGAACTCAAGGTCCGCGGAACAACTACCGTAATGTATGCTAATTCTAAGAAAAAATATGAATAATGAGTGTTATGTAAATTTATAGATGCTAGGGTATATAACAGTATATATAAAAATTTTTATGTATCTATACAAGAGCTTGTTAAGCATTAACTTTCTTTTAGATAAATTCAACACATGCATTTCGTATAAATGTTGGCATTTTACGATAGCAATATCTGGGGCCAGGAAATAGGAATGAAATGAACAGCGAGGGCCTACTTCCCCATTCGTTTTTAGGAATTAAATCAAAATTATTTCCCCGGAATATAATAAAAAATATATAATTGGAGTACCTTGACAGCTCGATGCACTTAACTATACGGATACCTGTTCACTTCAGCAAGTAACGCGCCCAAAGAAAAGAATACTGTGAACTTGTACAATTAGAGAGGCATTTTAAATTGAAAATAGAAATAAGTGGCGGATAGTTAAGAATAACGAGGAAGTGAATGAGCAGTTATTGGATCTCCGAGAGGCGATGCTTCATTCTAGTTATATGCAAGAGAGTATGCGGCCTATACAGATTAGTTGAAATACAAAATATAACGAATATTCACACTGTCACCACTTGTCAATAGCCTTTAATGCAATGATGGTTAAGTCACTTTACAATACACATTTATGGTAGAAGAGTTAATTTTGTGCGAGGAATAAGTAGACTAAGAAAGCCACAGTAAAATGTGGAGAAATACACTCCTTGAGTATGGAATATCAGTATTAAATAGAATAGGATAGCGTGAATAAACTGGGGAATGGATACAGCAGAAGAAATAAAGGTTTACATGGTTAGGGGAGAATTATTGTAACGGACTCAGTTGTTGAGAATGAAGCTCTATTGACTCTTTACTATAAAAAGAAACGCCGTGATGGGCATTTTGGTATTCAATCCAAACTTAAAATAGTCTTAAAGCATTCTATGGGTAAAATGTTTATTTTAGCACGAAGTAAACAACATAATATTTGTCATATTTTACAAGTGATAACTACCAAAGTGACAAATATTCCGAGAATTTTTCAGCCAGCCCCCCCCGCCAATTTTCTTTACTTATTCTACGAGACTCAGTGAAAAATTACTCATTGTAAAGTTATTTAGAAATTAGTTCAACATTTTCCATGTTATATATTAGTTTATCACACTTTTAAGAAGTAATTTTCGACTGTTTAAATTTTTGAGCCACTAATTGTATGGAAAACGTATTAAAATAATTGAAGTTTTTTCCCAACAATTCTATTTGTTTCACGGATCATAAGGCTGGTAAGTCTGAAAAGTATAATCCTATTGGCAATACATTCCTAATAGAGCTTTGCCTCCTTAAAATCATTATGTTACTTTATCCTATTATATCCCATGCACTACACTAGAAAAAAACTGAAAACAAATTATTAGCAAATTTTTTGTCGTGATTTTAGGCTTAAATCGAGATCTAGTAAAGTTTTCCTGTGTCTAATAATTGGATAGTATTCCACCGTTCACTGAGTCCTTATAAAGCTGTAGTTATGGGCGTCTCCCTGAATTCAGCTCGATTTTCTACTCCAATGCAGCCCATCAATCCGAATGCGCTTTTTGTGGAAGTTCCACCGTTAATGGCCAATTACCGACAGCTGAAAATTCTTGCTCAACTTCCATGTTTGTTGAATCGTGAAAATCCGCTTACTTATCTGATATAAAATTCACCTTATGCCCCAGATTTCTGTTTGCAGTGGCTCATTTGTTTGCCCGAAAGAGTTGTTTTAGAGATGATTACAGGATGATATTCCCCAAATAGAATAAGTTATTAAAACATAAAAGCCCATCGAAAGCTCTCGTGAAAAATGTATCCCTATTGATTTCAAATATATAATAGTGATATAAAATACGAGAAAAGAAGAAAGAGCGACATTCTACCGAATCATTATATTAAACTTCAATTTATGAGAAAAATTGTCTTCCAGCCTGGCTATTATAATCACGTGAAGTCTACGGCGCTATTTCTGAACTTGTCTCGATTCACCACATTCTCTCATCCCCAAACCTCCTTCCCCTATTTTCTTAATGGAACATGCTGAGTGGCCACATCAGTACTTGTTTGTCTTCTTGACAGCTATTGATAGTATCTAGTTAGTCGTGATGTCCAGATCACCATTATAATACGATAATAAGAGTACTCGTTAGACAGAGGGTGCTCTATGTCTGAAACGAGACCTCCGTTAATGGTCTCATATGCATTTATAGTATTTTCTGTCAAAGAAGACATATTTTGGAGAAGTTTTCCCTGTATTTAAAAATACGATGTCCCTTTTCCCTCTAAGAAGTTGATTTAAGCAGTGCTTGAGTGGTTGTAAAAGCCCCGTTTAGGCACAGATGCTGGTGAATACATACCGTAAAATTATGGTCTTGCATTACAAAAAAGTGTAGTTTTTATTGAGAACGATTTCTAAAGTTGAATCATTAATTTTTTTCGTTGCTTAAGGTTTATGGTACACTTATCGACCATTTATTTTGAATGTAAATTAATTATCTACGAAAATAAAGCACGTAGAATTAAAAATGCGAGAGAAAACTGATTGTAAATTAACCAACATTACTTGTTTCTAAGATCCTGAAATAATTTACCAGTAGGTGGTGGAATTTGATTGCAATGGCAACTAAGTAATCTATAAGCATGGATGCGAGCGAGCACTTTGGTGCTTCCCTATGAGAGGAAGCATATGCTTGAAGATGGGATTATATCTACCTGAAACCATTCCAGACAAAAAGTGATTCTCCTCCTTACTCATGGTCGATGGCCTACATTAATTCAGCTGTCGGTTTAATATACCTACCTACACATAACTAAACAGCAATGATCGGCATGTGAGAAAAGATTTACTTAATACCAGGTCGGTTGAGATGAATTAAGGAATACTACGTTAGATCAATATTATCATATTCCTAATTTCTGTTATTTCGAAACTCTTACGCTTTTTTATGCAGAGATCACTTTAAAGTACATATGTCCGATGAGAGGGTAGCTTAGGAAAAATTAGGTCAAGGTCGACTGAAGCTCCGCAGTTGTCTTCTGCTATGATTAACCACAAGCACCATTTTGCTTTACTATGGGATAATTTACAATCGCGCTCTACCGCTGTCTGGGTTATGATACCCTAAGTTTTAAGAGAAATTCTAAGAAATTAGAAGGACCAAAATTAAAAACTGGACCATCTTAAACCTTATGAAAGAATTTTCATCAACCTGGTAGAAGGCAAATTTAGTATTATGAATAAAGTACTTATATAGAAAATAAACTATTAAAAGGGCACTATCTACATTTGGCCATACATTTGGCCAGTTGGAGAAGGTTTTGAGCGGGTTTTGTATATTTCCATCGAACTATTAACTATTGCCCACAAAAATAGCTAAAGATTGCACAAAAATGGGTAATGGGGAAAAGATTGGTAAGATCTGGTATAAATTCATGCTTTATTCCGTGACATAAATTTTAGTTATGACAAGTCGTCAATACATCGTCGAGATTCTACAACAGCGCATACTCGTAATTTGATCAAATATTTGACGAAAATGTTCTGCGTGGGACAGAATTACTGATAATTGGTCAAAATTTGTGAATTAAGTCACTACCGAGTATATCACCCGGCCAGACTTGAGCTACCAACGTTTGATACCTCTTGACTGTCATCGTCTTATCGCTGATGGTGATGGAAACGTTTGCCTTCGAAACTTTGACTGTTTGAATCCCTGGCCAGGAGAATACCCAAGTAGGCTTTGATCGCATCACGTGCCAGGGGAAAAAATCTTTCAACTGCAAATATCTGGATGCATATCGGCTTAGTTATGTTGCTGAATATTGGCATAAGAATGAGTATGGGGATAAGAACGTAACTTTGTGAAAATACCTATCCCTAAAACCTGTACATGTATTGCCGGCAAACAGAGGACTAACCCCCAAGGCACCGATGCTGAGGCTTTTTCTACTCTTCCATTTCTCAACAGCTTCTTATTTCAGAACAGAAGTCCAAATCCAACCAGGCGGGTACCTCGACTCGAAATAAAACGAGACTTTTATTTCATTTGCTTTCGTGCGAGGAAAAAAGGGAGTAGGAGGATAAAAAGAGTGAGAAGAAGTGAGAATAGGGAGAAGATGACGCCGAAACTCCCTTCTCAGAACCTTAGTTGGATACCCTCACGACCCATTCCCTCACTTTATCCTTCCTCTCCATTTTCTACACAGTTCCCTTTTCCTCGGCAACAAATCCGCAGCACATATACAAGCTAAGTCCATTCAACCCGCTACCAGTTGACCACTCCTCTCAAGTGCTATATCCTATATGATCCCGCTTCCCTCCAAGTGACCAATTCCCTCTATGTTCCCTCTACCATTTCCCCGTCTCACCACCCAAGTGTTAGCATGAGTAAAATTAATGGTTTAAGGCGTAACTTTGTGGAAGGTTACCACAAAAAAGATGAAAAAAAATCTCTTAGTAAATTCCACACTTAAAGTTTTATTACCGACATAGGTTTCAATTGCCTTGCAATTATATTCAAGATACATATGCATAGCATGCGAGTCAATATATAGAGACCTGAAGGAGGGGAGGAGTGGGGGGTTATTTGGTTAGTTGACGTCAGAGATGTGCGTCACGTTCAGTGGGAGGCGGTGGGGAGAAAGTTATAGATATTTGGGGAGATTGGGAGGGAAAAACACATTCATTAAGGAATTTCACACTTGTTTTTGGTAGCAATATAAATATAAAATTATCTTCGGTAGTCCAGTTTGGCCCCTTTTTTCTCAATGTGGAGCACTTCCGGCACAAAGTCACTTGTATGGTCCTCCTCATTATATTTTTTTTTCGTCATATCTGTTATCAAGAGCAAAATTTCCTACTGGTTATAAAATAGACCACAGTCCAGTTTGATTTCAAAATTAATTAAGAGTTGGAATGATACACCCCGTTAAAGAAAGTATTATAAATATGAATACTCCAAGCGCCGAAATATTTTACTCTAGAACGTAGCCGGGCGGAGAAATCACAGTCTCGATGAGAGGAATGCCGCACCCCTTTCACGGTCATACGCGAAATTTGTGGAATGCGTTCACATTTACGGGGAAAGGCATCCGTCTTGGCCACGACGTGACCTGTGACCTTTCTAATGGAGAATACGGCGGCTTGTCACCCTTAGCATTTTAGAGCGGAAAATTCCATTGCTCTAAAAGTTTCCCTTCAAGCTTAAGGACAAAAGCATAAAACGGAAGATTTATGGCCTTTTGTCTAGCAATCATAAACGCCCTGCTATTCCTAAGCCCAAAAAATCTGTAATTTGTGGCAAAAATTCTCTACACAGACCTAAAAGTTTAGGATGAGAGTTAGGAGTTTAGAAGAAGAGAGGGTTGAGGGAAAGGATGAAAGGAAATATAGTTGATGAGAAACAGAGAGAAATGGCCAGAGGTACCAAGATAATTTTAGGCCTAAGAGACAAAAGAGGACTCATCCATTGGTTCAGGAATAGTTCGGAAGAAAATCTTCCAGAAGGCGACACTTGCATCCGATTGAGGCGTTTTTACGCCAGGAGCCTCTCTTTTCCAAGATAACTTTCGCTCAACACAGCACTCACCTGCAAGCTGCTGCCAGTTCTCTCGTTCATATGCAGCGCTCAATGAAGGTCTGTGAGGAAAGGCTGTACTATTCCATTGCCACCCGTACATATCATCGCCAAAAGCCACTCAGATAGCTGGCGGATAAGCGTCAGATGATTTCATGAAGATAGAAAAGTTCTTTTACGTGCTCTAAAAATGATCACTTACACCGAATCACCCAAGAAGAAACAAAACCTTAGGTCTAATCTTTTAGGGCGTAGATCACGATGAAATTGAATGATGGAATTTAAAAGATAGATATATTTAAACAATATAATATGACAACTGTTACTTAATATTTTCTTAGAAGAAGGATTGATGAATCTCTCAATGTTAAAGATTTCTCAATACAGTAATTAGACTTTGTAAAAATGTACATCATATCTTGCTGATTGCCCGGTGATTTATTTATGTACCAAGATAAAATTATCACATCAAAGGCACAGTTATCATTTGGCATAGGTTCATTTTATATTTTCTGAAAATGTTAAGCTCATTACATAAATGTTTACTATTTACTTTGATCTGGAAAGCATGGCAAATATGACCGGTCGAGTGTTTATGATGCATTGCCATTGCATCACTCACACCATTGCTGTACTGGGGACCCTACCTTGAACTTCTCATTGTATTATGAGCTAAAATTGGACGGCAGTTTTTCACTTCTCAAAATACTCGAGTCGGTAGCATTTTGAAAGGATTTCTGGCTGATACTATCAATATACAATCCTCCTACCCGGTTCAGTAGGATATTGAAAGTTCATGTTCCATAATCGTCTCCCGCTCAGTACTAGGTACAGCTGAAGCTAGTCCAATGTCAAGCTCATTACATAACTATTAACCATTTAATTGGGTCTAGAAATCACGACAAATATGACCGGTCGAGAGGGTGTGATGCGTCACCTTTTTATCACTTACTCCACTGATGTACTGGGAACCCTATCTTGAAATTCTCATTGTATTACGAGACAAAACCGGACGGCAGATAGCAACCTTTCAAAACGCTTGAGTTGGTAGCATTTAGAAAGTATTTCTGGCTGACTCCATCCATATATTGTACATATATAAATCATTATATTAATCTGCGGGATAACGAGGGATCCAGTGGTGGTAGATAAATATTTTTCTCTATGAGTTTTACCATGATTAAGGCGATTAATATACGTCAACTGATTTCATCAAGATAGAAAAGTTCTTTTACGTGCAATAAAATAATCATTCAACCGAATCACCTGGGAAGAAACGAAACCTTGGCCCAATCCTTTAGGACGTAGATCACAATAAAATTGAATGATGATAGGTAGGTGAAGGAAGCCAGGCGACAACAGCAGAAACCCTCAAGATATTCCTCGGTTTATTTTTTTTGAGAAGGTGTAGCGTTATTCTTTTATTTTCCTCAGTCTCCGCAAAATCCCCTCCCACCGGAAAAAAAAACTCCCAGTCCATTTCTCACGAAGAAACGGCGCACAAAACTATCGTCGTCTCACTTCTTCTTTTTTTATTTTCTTTCTCCCCCTCTTTTATTCCGCACGTCAATTTATTCTGATGGGCGCACTAAGATGTCCATTTTTTTTCTCTTCCCATATCTCGCCAGTTTCATCCCTCCCCTCAACTCATCCTGTAGCACACTCGCTGGAGGAAATTATACGAGGGAAATCATTGCAAAAGTGGTGATGGTGAATAGAGAGTTTTATATTTTAGAGCAAGCGGACCTTCTTCCTTACATCCCCAGAATCCATAATATCCTTGCCCATCAACCGTACATTCTCACAATTGCCCAATTTTTATTTCTGGAGGACGCGAGTACGAGTTGCTTCAGAAAGAATGAAAATGAAAAGGGCAATCGAAGAATGGGAGGATGTACTTCGTCACCTGGGAGTGTTGTAAAAGGAATAATCACTGGCTATCTAGCATGTTTTAATCGAGGGCACAAAAAAATTTTCAATGCTCCATACTTATTCACTGGCAGTGGTTTCAACAAGATCTGGCCCTGGTTAGCTGGGATAGTGAGTATTGGGTCTAGTGCTTTCCGGATCTAACAGAGTTACCGCAAGCGCTAGTAAATATGGAAGTAAAACTTAAAAATACCGTAAAGAAGTATTAATTTAAAGAAGGTCTAATTAGTTTATTAACAATATTTCTTTGATTACAAAACAGTTATTTTTAGTGACTATAATCTTGGAATGGGTTATCTGTTGTGGATAGTAGGGTGGTACATAGCCATTAAAAATAAATGGAGCTGAAAACAGAAAAAATTAACTTTTATGAATGAAAATACCAGCATTTTCCAACGAATGTTTGCGGTTTCCTTCTACTTACACCAGTTGTCGAGTAGCCTCCTTTGTTATGCAACTCATTCAGTTTCCCAGTCAATGAACCAAATTCAAAGTTGACTGCCAACATGTCCGAGTATAACCTACTCTCTTAGTGCCATACATAAAAACTGATACCTAACCATTATAAGCATGTTAGCGTAAATTGATGATCATTTGAATTTTTACAACATTATTTGGCTTGTGTTTAGCTCTTCCTTATACACATCTGCATGCTACCATGCCAGCCATCGCTGAAGGATGTGTGAAGGGTATTAGGGCAACAGTCATGTAAGTCATATCAAGAGAAGTGGGTGGAGGACTGAGGTAGTATAAGCCAACAAAGAGTTTTGAGAGTGTGTAACGCTGCTCTTGTTCAATCACTCATCAATACTGCGTTGACAGAATGAATGTTTGTATCTATCAGCTCAGCAGTGCCTTTAACTTATTTTTTCCTTCCTATGTATTTCAAGAGAAATATTGCAGGGTCCAAATGTTGAAACAACAAACAAAATGATGTTTTTTTCTAAGTTAAGGAGATCAAACATTATTACGAAGAAATCAAAAAATTTTGAATGGATATCTTGTGTAATTTTGTTACAAATAAATTCCACTGAACGAAAACTTAGATTTCTACGCAATTCCCGACAATTCTTTAATTTATTGGAACCTCATTCATTGGTCGTTCAATCCTTTGATTGGTTGACTGCAGTCCTCCACTCTTCCCTATCTATTGCTAGTTCATTTACCTCCTGGTATCTCTTTCTATATACTTTCCTCTTTGTTTAATCCATGAACTTATTCCTTGGGTCTTCTTCTGGGGACTTTATGTTGTTTAAAAACCCATTGTGTCCCAGAGTGTGTCAAATCCATCTTTTTACCCGACGGTTATTTAATGTATATGAACCTAGTGAATACCATTGCTTTATTTAAAGGAAATATTTGTATTCATCCAAGCATTTATCACTCATCACTCTGCGAACATCATTCAATTAATATAGATAAAGAATCCATAGAAGACGTAGTATATCGCTTTATTTCCAAAAAACTTTCACCAAGTCGCTAATACTCCCAATGCATGGGTGTGCATGTACGAAGTCTATTGGTGTAACACGCTAAGGCAAGCTCACAAACATTCACGCGAGAGTGCAGCTACAACCACGCCCCCGCGCAACCTACATTAAATATTCGTCCAGCTAAGTCCTTTAAACTCTTTCGGAGCCCCGAGACGCCCACGCAATCTTCTCGCCCACGACTCATCCACCCACCCCGGGAAAGGAAACGCTCTGAGCAAAGCTGCGAGCTCCCTCAGTTCTGGCATGCAAACAAGTCACTTCGGATTTTCCTTCGTCGCTTGCATTCAAACTTTCTCAGGAAATGAGGTTTAAGGCAATCAGTACTAGCTCTTATTTACCACGATCACATCCCTATCCCTGTTTTTTATAGTGAAAATAGATTCCCATTTGTACTTTCAAAGAGTCTTCTAGGTTTACTTTAAACTTAATTCGTTCAAGTCTATAAACATGCACGGAGCATGCCCATTATCGGACATTTTACTTAGTCTCTTCATCTATAACCAATTTTCTCCATATGTAAGTTTTTGTCTAGTTATCATCCAGGATATTATGAAGAATACCCAAGGAAATCTAAAACTGTTGAAAAGTTGACTTGTTAGAAGACATACTAAACATAAAATATATAAAATTTTAATCAGACCTGCTCTCACGTATGGATGTGAATGCTGGAAATTGTAATTAGCTGAGGTACACGAACTTGGGTGTTTTGAGAGAAGAATTCTGAGCAGAATGTTTTAGCCCCATGCAAGAAATGGTAGTTTTTTTGAACGAGTTGGAACGAAGAACTTGACAGCCTCATAGATGGCCAATAAATTGTGAGGTTTGTCAAATAACAGACACTCGGATGGATGGGTCACTTGATAAGCATGCCAGAAAAAAGAGCAGCCAAACGAGTCTGGGAGGGAATATTATCCAATGTAAGAAGATGAGAACGTTGACGCCTAAAATAGCAAGATGGAATGGAGGCCGACCTGGCAACTATGTGTGAAAGAGGATGGAGATAGAAGGTCATTCTCCTATTAGAGAGGACTGGAAGAAGATTGTGGCAGAGGTCAAAGCCGACAGAACGCAGTAGTGCCAATGGAAGATGAAGAAAAACCAAAGAAGTTTTTGTAAAGGAAGAACATAATTCCGTAGTTTGATTTCCTAACTAGAAGACTTTTTATCATTATTATAAAAATACGTTCACAGTTTTAAAATATTGATCCGAGTAAGCAGTGTAAGATCTGTGTGTTAGAGTATTGTGATGGAAAAGGAAAAGGTAAAAAAAAAACAAATTAGTCCACTTTGAAGGTTCAACCTAGTATTTTCCAATTAATCACGTGATGGTAACCCTCCCGATAAAATATTGCGTTGGTAAAATAGTCCCCCAGTCAGATCTCTGCGTGTGGACTACCGGGAGGAGAACATCAGTCAGGGTGGGCAATTTAGCGATTACTCTTAACACCACCACTGAGCAGGATTCATTACTTTCCCCGAAGAATGCATTGTCCTACGGGGCCAATATCGGCTCTAAGGATGTGTGTAATTAATGTATGACGGGCGTGATTTGTTAGGGAAAAATAACACTTTCCTAGTCCAAAAACCGAACCTTTAAGAAGTGTCTTGACGCGTAAATTTCAAATTTTAAGCTATAGAAAATTTTTATAATAATGCAAATTAAATAAGTGGTTGTTAAAGAAATCGACAGTGTGGGATGAAAGATCAAATCCTAACTCAAGTAAATAACCATTCTACACTTAATATTGAATACTCGTTGAGCTTTTAAATTTTTATTGAACAATAATGTAGAGTATATATGCAAGGAACACGGCGGAAAATATGGGCACATGTCTTTTTCCTGATTAATTTTAGTTCCTTTTTCGCCGAGCACTTAATCTTGTTTGACAAACTTGTCACATTTAAAGATATTTGTCCTCAAAAATACAATAATTAAAGCGTTTATCTCCCTAGCTGGAGTTCATTCACTCCAGAAGCTAAGGAGACAAACGTCCTGTCGAAGGAGAGGCGAGGTGAATGCACATAGACAGTATACACTGTCAAAGGGTTGAATATTATATGTACCGTAAACTACCTCTAAAACTCGGGCACTATCGCCTGAAATAAAATGCCAGGTAAAACCTTCAAAACGGCCTCCGGCCGAGGGCGGGAACCCTTTCTCGACTTCCGCATCTGCCCCGTTTCGTCTTCTTACCGCCACAGTCCTTTCCCCCGCTTCCTTGTCCTTTTCACACACTCCCCAAACCCTCTTTCTTTCTATTCTCGGCATCACGTGTAACCCGCCCGTCCTGCCTTCCGTTCTCTTACGACTCCGGATCGTCCTGAGCTCCTCCTCGTTCCTTCACCTCTCATTCCTTCACCTCATCCACGGCTTACCCTAAACCCAGATGGACCCCATACACGCGCTCGAGTGCCGATTTCAACCTTTCTCCCCTCCGCGAAAAGACTTCTCTTTTCTCTCTCATCCTCCGCCACCAACCCGTACAAGAAACCAACAACTCTCCGCTTAGGCTTCATTATAGTATTCTTGTTACTTTAATAAACTATAAAAGATCGTTCCCATGACTTCAATCAGTAGTGAGTAGCTTGGATATTGAAGACTTTTCGGGCTCTCTTCCGCGTGTTTCCATTGTCGAAGACGACAGTTTCGACAGCGGTGCAGCTGTCTTCTTCAGGTCAGAAGTGACGATGCGTGTCAATTCAATTCAAAAGTGTTTATTGCCATTGCATTAAGATATATATACATACATTAATAATATTCAATACAGTAAAAATATACGTTACAGTGTGAATGTGTCCGCCTTATACAGCCGGTCGTTTTCCCGCCAAATTAGTCTGGTGCGCTGTCATTGGTCGCTTTCTTTTCCTTAACGAAAATTCTCTTCCAGGCGTAGGAGAGAGTGTAGCCATCTTCTCTTATGATGTTTTCGGGTGTTTTTACGATTTCAAAGAAGCAAAATTAATAGCAAAAGAGAACCGCTAATTTCCCAGACTCATGAGGGAGGCCATCGACTCCGCGGAAGCCTTCGAGTTCAATGAGTAGCTTTGCTAGGATTCAGTTGGCGCCCTCGTGATCATACATTTATATTTCATCCGTCCATTCTCTCGGGTATAAAATTAGAGATTTTTGTATCAATTCTGAGGACTTTAGTCTTATTTTGCGATTTTAATAGTATTTAAGATACTAAAACGATTCGTATTTTTCTAAAATTAAGAGCAAATTAAGCTGTCTTGTTTTTTATATGGTTCATCATCATCACTATTCGTAAAAATGGGATATGATCTATGTATAGCCATTGTTACAAACAAATGGATCCACAATGAGGATTAAAATTAATATAACAACAATAACAAACGGTCTTCAGTCATTTGTCTACCACTTTAACTCGGGGACAACAATATATACTCTAAAGCTTACAAAACACCTTTGATCGGGTAAAACCCATTCATAAGTATGAATTTATCGGCGGCCTCCAATATCTCCCTCACGCCTAACCATTTTCATATAGCTTCAGGTTAATTTCGGCGGATAAGGTATCTCCTATGCCGATGGACTAAAGAACGGTTGAAGAGGAATTTCCTCATTCCAATTTGAAGTAATAATCAACGATGTACATCCACAAATACCTTGAAATAAAACACAGTGTGTGCACAAAAAGAATTATTAAGAAGGTAAGGACTTCAAAGTAAAATGAAATTTTTGTGTAAAAAGAAAGGTATAAATGATTACTATGAAAATATCTCAGTCCATCAGTGAAATGCCTGGTTAATCAAAACGCTAAGGCCGATAAGATGAATTGAAAATGGTATACTATATGCTTCGCCAGCCCACTAAAAATATTACCAGGGTTATCAGGGTTAACAAACAACTTAGTTGGTAACCAGGGTTAACCAGTAAATTTGTTACTCTGTATATATGTAACAAATATATAATAAAAAATACAATTAATCGAAAAATTAAGAAAAATTTTGATATACCTAGATCACAACAAAACTCTTACAGGTGTAGTTTTAGCACTACATCAGAAAATTCAATCAGAAATAATAGTAAATTCAAGGACAAAGTATTATAAAAATTTTTGTACAAAAGAAGTGAGTAATTACTAAACATATATCTCAGTCCATCAGTAATATGATCGATTCATTAAAACGTTAAGAACGTTACGATGAATCTAATATGTTGTTCTATTTCCTTCGCCAGTCCGCAAATGTGTTACAAGGGTAAAGGGTTAAGTAATTAAGTTGTTACTCTGTATATATGTGACAAAACTATGGTAAAAGATGCAACTAAACGAAAAATTGTGAATAAAATTGATATACACAGCTCAATAAAAAACTCTTACAACTATAATTTTAGCTCTACACCCGTAAATTCAATCAGAAATTTTAGGGAATTCCTGGGAAGGTGGAGGAAAACAGCAAAGCTTTCATCTCTCAGTCCATCAGCTGCCTTTCTCTCGCACTCGAGCTCCCTTTGCGAATCCCACAAGAGTAACCGACCGCCCCTTCCCATCTCGCCTGGTCTCCATCGTCCCTTTTTCATTCCGGACACCAATGCCTCCGCCGGCCCACAAGGTGCCCTCCACCCTTTCCTTAACGCGAACTGACAGGTAGCCGGGTCCGGATAGCGCGCCCTCCCTCCCTCCAGGCCCAAACCTCTTCCTCCTCTCATCTCTCAGACGTAGCGCTCCATCCCACTCATCTGTCTCACCCTCCACCCATGCGTGGTTCCCTTTCCCTTATACATGTCTCGCCAATCCTCTCTCTTTCTTTTCATCTATCCGAGGCTCCTCTACCCAGCCATTATTTTACCCCACGAATGTCCCAAAGAATGGAGAGTATATAATCTTCAAATATGGTACAATATTACCAGAAGGCTAAGCATTTTTCCTTTAATAGATTGTCTTGCTGGTTTTATCTTAGTCAGGATCTTTTCTCTTGAGTTTATATGCTTGCGGTAACAAGTATCATCAGTAATATCATGTTAGGCATTTACTTACATCGCGGTTTTGTTCTGTAATTTTCATGTAATATTTATTGAATCAATTGTAAAAAATGAAGCGTTATTGTAATACCATTGTCATAGAACCTATACCTGATCATGCATTTGTTTCATTTTTGTAACCCCTGTATATCTCTCTGTATATTTGAGTCATTTTTTGTATTTGTTTATAATTCTTCACTTTATTGTGAAACATTTGATTGAACATTTGAAAATCATTTTTGTTTATTGTTATTGCTTTTTGCATGGAATATCTGATAGTTGCCTCAATACATGCTCAGGGGTTTTCTAATGTGTACTATCCTGTAATTCCTGAAATGAATTAAATTATATTATAAATTCTATTATTTTTTTAACAGCAGTCCAGCAATTGAACGTCAGGTCATTTTAAATTTATTTTCTTCTTTTGGAAATTTTCACTAAAATTATACTTAAACCACAGATTTCTCATTCCCGTCGCTTCTGTAAAATTTTGAGAAAATACTTGTCATCATGAGATGCCAAAAATGTCAATTGAGAAAGTTTTACTGGCAACACTTTCAACTTCATTATAATTCATGCCTACATTTTAAACTGATACTTCAACGCATAAGTGCACACGACTACGGTATGAAGTCAGAGGCGAGCATGGGCATAAGTCTATATTTTTACACTTGGACTCCATTAACAAATGATAACTTCATTACGAATATAAGAGAAAAAAAAGTTTGAAGATAAACATGACGACTGAGTAAGTCCACTCTATGAAAGTCACAATGGGGATTGTGGCATGCCATTCTACAGATGGAGTGCTGAATTCTTGGTAACCATGATCTATCCTTCCGGTGGCGCCATAGGCTGGGGTGGGACTTGGTATACTGCACAGTTCAATCGCGTTTTAGGCGTCCTGATCGGTGGTCCTGGCTCGCCATCCTCCCAGTGCTGTCTTCTCCTGGTCACCCTGCGCATAGTCCAACCATTTATTCCTTGGGTGCCCCTGCCATCTTTGGTTGATCAACTTTCCCTTATTATTGTCTTTGGGATATCCTTTCCAGGCATTCAATCCATGAGTCGCAGCCAGCGGACTTATAGAGACTTTATTATACACCTCACTGTTTTCTCTTTCAATCAGCGCTTTCTGAAAAACGTATCTGGTGGACAAGAGAATGCTCAATACCTCGGATCCCTCGAAGAGAGGCGGATCTTCCATAGAATACACGGTCCGGTGTACGATCAAGGTGACTTATGGCCAGTTGCAGGAACAACACATATGTATTCTGTAAAGTTATGGGACCCATAAGCCTTAGCAACCATTCTAAAAGTGTTGCATAAACACTTGATAAATTAATTTGTTTCATAACTTATAGCATGAAGTTAAGAGTTCCATAAGTAGCCAAGATGGCGGATGCGCAATCAACCGCTTGAAGACTTAATTACTTGATAAAAGAGTTGTTTCGGGACACATGATCAGTTTTTTTTCTCCTACTTTCTAATTATTATCTGCATTAGCAATTAATCATACCCTAAGCTTTCATAAATTTTATCCGGCGGAGGAAGATCAAATCAAACATTTGAATCCATGAACTATTAGTAAATAGTTTAAGTAACAAGTAGATGTATTCATGCAAGCACAGTATATTTACTAGATGTATATCTTTATGGATCTCATAAATATTGATTCCATAACTGAATATACTAGCAACTGGTCATTAGTAACGAATCATTGGTCTGGATTCCTCTGTAGAATTTTGCGATTGTCGAAAATGGAACCCCGCCGAGAAGCAGGCGCTACAATGTTGAATACCACAAGAATAGCAAAATCATCCATTTCTCCCAAGCCACCGTCCCATTTACCTTTTCATCAAATTTATTTGCCACCTTAAAAGATGATGTGACTTTTTTCACATCACTTTTTCCTTTAACTCCTCATCTTTTCCCTCTTCTTGCTTCATCCATTTACCCATTTTTTCTCTCCCTCTTCCTCCCACTCTATCGCGTTCGACAGAGCGCCACAAGCGAACGCGCCGAGATGGAAATCCATCGAGACGTCCGGCGACTTTCGATATAAATCCAAGGCGGCATTTTGGCTGAACGGGGTCCGATAGAGTGAGACTACGCTTTGGTGAGGGGATGATGCGTTTACAGAAAAAATATATAACACTGAGAGGATGTGTATTCGAGAAATTGAACGAAAGTGGCAGTGAGGGAGGTCGCTTTTAAGGCCACGGGAGGACGGAGGCTTGAGAAAAATTAACCCCGAGTGGCCGGATGCCCCGATCCGTAAGGGAATGATGGCATTATTCATACCACTCCGCTTGACTTTAGAGGAGAGATATCAACCGTGCCAGAACCGTTTAGGTTTTTCCGTGGTTCAGCATTACTTCAACCATTGGGTCAGGATCCATTTTTTTGTAGGGCCATTGAAGGCATCTACGATTGAGAATTACATGTAGGCATTCTTACTTACCCACCTATGGACAATATAAATACAGCATCTTAACAGAAAATAAGGGACAATTAATATTTAGATCAATTTACACAATCATAGGAATTAAATACGAGCTTGAACTCTAAAACAAGCTATGACAAGTGCACTGTATATCACCAAAACTTTTAAAATTTACCACACTAGCATCCTGAATGTATGGCAGAAGAAAGTTGTTAGAATGACTGAAGATTTAGATTACCTGATGATAAAATCCTAGATCCGCATAAAAACATGATGTGTTGGAAATGATGAGGAAGCTACAGGAAGAGAGAAACAAGTTGTTCAGAAAGGGAACTTCTCAAAGTGAAAACAACATTATGGTAATCTGTAATTATCTAACGGAATTATGAATATAACGAGAGTTATCGAATACTTCAATAAGCATAAATACTTCGAAGTAAAATTTAGCTACAAAATAATAATTAAATAAGACATAACAAAAACATAGGGCACGTATATTTAACAGCATGAAGTGGTCAAAAGATTTGAAACTAAAAAAATCAATTAGCACATGAAACAACTATTCAGATAATACTCCCTTAGCACTAGAACGCCTGAACTTTCCTTCCTGTCTAGAACGCCTCAGCGGTCATATTGACCGCAGTTTGATATATTATAAGAAAATGTTTTTATTTTGGTTCTCTTTCAAGAATACTGTCGGAATTATAGCTCGCTTCATAGCTACAAATAGCGCATGATTTCAGATTTAGACCAATGTGGGGTTGCGTTCATTCGAGAAAAAATTAATAACAATTTAATTCAATGATAGTCATAAACAGCTTTGAACATTCAATAGGCCTTTCTTTTGATTTCTGAAGCAATAGAAAGGATAACATTTTTAATATTCTTCCATAAACAATATAAAACGTCAAAAAATGTAATGACAATAAAATTTACGAGACGTGATTCGTATATTTGATCACAGTTCTGGAACAAAAATGAGTTATCAGATAGGTACCAGAAATCGAAAATAAAACATACTAATTTTGAAGTAAGTAATGTCATTATTTTTTCTAATAATTACAATTGTTAGATAAATAGTCTCTAGAAAGGCATTTCGTTTACCTGTGTGTTTAAAAAAGTTATATTTTTTCAACTTAGTGTAATTAGAAGTTTTATTTGGACGAAAATTTTTAGATATACAGAAAATTTTAGCTCAAGTTATTTTGATGCACATTTTACACAAATGTTTTTAATTATTTCAGTATGTTTGTCACAAGAAGGTTTATTGCACTTCTGACAACTTTGCTGTGTCTTATTACGGCATTTGAGAGCGCGACAAGTTGTTCAGTTGATTTTTTCACCTTTCACAGTTGTATCACAGTCCAAATTATCACAATGACCATTCGATTCAAAATTAGAGGGCTGTTCACACCTAAGCTCATCAGCTGGCTGTAAAATAAAGTTTCGGCGTGAGATCTTCTTTCATGTTACTTCTTTGTAAAGGACCCACGCATTGAGTACACTTATGTCCGAGATATTTTGAAATACGTGAACAGGGCAACGTCTTGTTGGACTTCGGGTAGAATACATTCGGGCCATTTGGTCTACAATGTCCAAACCATATTTACTTGAGTTATAAAATTTCACCGATTCGGGAACTTTTTTTTCGTAATCTGAAATCTCAATTGAGGGGTGAAGATTTCTTAGAACCAACACATTTTTTTTTACTTTTCCATGATAAATGGTTATGGCTGTGAAATTGCTTTTCAAAATTTTGTGTCAAAATTGGAGCCTTCAAGTTGGAGACTACATCAGAAATTTCACGGCGCTGCTAGTTCAGAGTACCAACATGGCTGATATCTGCAGATTTCAACTTTTCTGCCAGATTTTTAGATGTAAAAAAGTTGTCTGTGGTGATAATCCTATCTTTTTTAGATAAGGTTCTGCAAGTTTTATGACCACATGCTCGCTAAGGGGGATGTTATCTGGCCATAATTCATACATCCCGAGGTAAGGTGCTGCATTACACACATGCTTTGAGTCGATATCTGTCAGCATCCAAATTTTGGTATCAAATTTATTCGGCTCACTTGATATGCATTGAGTAAATGGATATCTTGCTTTTGAGGGAAAAAGCTGCTCATCTATGGTCAGATAGGGACCGGCAATGTAACAAACGCCACAGTTCTTGATAAACTCATCCCAAACTTCTGAAACTAAAGCAAACATCAGATTTTATTCTATTTTTCCTCGTTGATATTGAAGTCAAACCTTCAAAATTTCATTAAAGCACTGAAGCTGTCCCTTCCCATGGTCAGCCCAAAAATCGGAGGCCCCCATTTTTTTGACCAGCAACCATAAACACTGATGGATTTCGCAAGAGTTCTTCTGAGATACAGGATAGCCATAAATGCATCAAGTTCTTTCAGAGAGAGTTCCCAACCATCGTGATGTAGCTGTCTCTTAGCTTCTGCAATAGTGCACTTCAGAATGTGCTTCAACATTTTGTTCATTACAAAGCAGTCTCCAAGCACTAGCGCAACTATCGTCTATCACTCGTTTTGCGTAATGTCTCGTGTCGTGTCCTAGCCAGAGGTGGTCTCTCCATCGGATTTGTCTTCCGTGGTATTCCACAGCTCTCTTAGTATAGCTTCTGGGGTGCGCAAACGTCGATTTTCCATCCCTAAGAAACCCTACACACAATCACCAGAGAACCTTCCTCGCCACAGTCAAAATCCCACTGAGTATTCAGCAACAGCGACCCCAGTATTCGCTCCTAGCGTAACCAAGGATTTACCGACGCTGGGTTACATACTATGTAAATACAGTCAAATGTTGGTGCACAAGAAACAGTCTTACGCCATGATGCAGCATACAACCTTTGCAAATCAGTAAGAGCAAGTGATAAAATGTTTGAATGCGTGACAGAAGATATCTTCGACGTTCTTAAAAAAAAACAGTAAGTACAGGTGTTACTTTGTTTGAATGACGGATTACAAGCAACTATATCTTACCACGTAATGTCAAATTTATTATAAGCGACTTAGAGCAAGAGATACTTTGTTTGGATGCGAGAGAGGATGAATCTACCATAAGTAGTATGTAACAGAAAGCGCAAGCGGTACTATATCTCATGCAAGACTGTGCGTATCCGCCACCCCCCAACGCCCGCCATCCATCAACCCAGAAGGTTATATTGTTATAATTTATGAAATACATAAAATGATGTACTTGCTGATAAACAAGAACACTTACATTTATTATAAAACAAATAAGAGTAGAAAAATCTAGTCTATCTTCACGCGTTGCATATGCGGTGAAATTGACCGCTCAGGCGTTCTAGGTAGGAGTAGTAATAAAAAAATAACTAAAAGACTTATCAAAAAAGTTTTTCGCCAAAATAATGCCATCATACAGTTAGAAAAATTCACGAAGGGAAATGCTTATACAACAAAAATTAAACGTTTGGCATGAAAATGAAATTCTGCGGTCAAAATGACCGCAGTTCTAGTGCTAAGTAAGAAAAACACGAGAAATGATTCTAATGGAGAGAGAGTATTCAATTTTCTCTAGCGTAACTATTAGGATGTATTGTAAATTTTAAAAAGACATTGAAATTGCCATAAAAAATAAACCAACTTGGACCGGTAATCGAACCACGGACATTTGGCAGGCCAGGACAATGCGCAGACTTCAACACTATCCAGGCTCCCCAATCCCCATGGGAATGTTGAAGCATACCAAGGAACTAGATGTTAGTCACTTGCGGGTCATTAAAGATGGCAATGCAAGGGAGGCTGGTCTTTAAGGAAACCACAGTATTAGGACTATGACAGCGATTCCTGGTCCAAGATTATTTTTATCAGGACAATTTCAACGTATTTCTTGGCCGTATTTCGCAGGTTTGATAATTGACTCTGCAATAACGACAATGTATTCTTCCGCTAGGATAAATTTAGGGTAATACTAGTCTCGATGAAACGGCGTCATTGTCAGTCACCTGATGAAGATGACCTGACTTCAAGATTACGGTGACCTAACCTGACCTCAAGATGAAAATAACCTGAGCTCAAGATGACGATAACGATAACGATGACGATGACCTGACCGGCCGATGACAGGATTTCTATATTTTTATATATGTATTCTGCACCTTCTTATCAATCTATCTTTCAAGCTTCCAATTACTGCCTATCCTCACTGCAGTGAGGACGATGTATATTGAAATAAGGTACCTGGAGATGATGCAGTTGCGTCGAAACTAGCTTTACCAAAAGTAAATCCTGGTGGAAAAAGATATTGTAAATTTTCAACACCGAAGTGGTTGGAGCGAATAGAAATGGATTTATAAGAATTAATATATTATCAATCTTCCACACTCTCAAAAAGAAACATTAGGAAGTAGGTAGCTAAGGAAAAAATTCACGGAAATAATTGGAAAGATTTTAATGGTATCTTTATGCAGCAGAAATTGAAAATCACCGATGGCGATGAATTGCTGGACATATTATCACCAAAAAGAGTGGAAAAGGACGACCGTCAGAATACTGGATTAATAAAATTGCCTTTGAGATGAATAACACGTATATGACACGAGTAGTAGTAGTAAAAGTAGGAAGGACTAGGAGAAAAGCTTCCAGAAACAGGCACCAGAGAGCCATTAGTTGCATGTACTAACTGGAAAAACATACTAATTTCCTAAGAACAAAGTAGTAGCGCTCTCTGCCAAGTACTAATCCTGTAGGTCTTACGGCTGATAACGTTCAGCTGGGGAAAACAATATTAATCACTATTACTATAGAATAGACTGGCGCACAAGATTTAAAAAAATTAAGTAAAACGCGCTAGTCGAATTCAAAAGGATCTAATAAGCGCAAACTAATATCAGAGAGAGTATGCGACGAAATTAATTTCTTTCTTTAGTATGCAATAATGGACGCTTAACGGTAAATAAAAGGCTTGACTCATTTCTTTAGCCATCAGAACCCGCTGTACCTCTCTAATAGGGCAGCTCTTTGTAGTAAGCTGGGAACACCTGAAGTCAAATGAAATAATCGCAGTTGATCCATTTTCTAGAGTAGTGAGACAAAAGGTAAGCTCCTCAGAGAGCACTCTTTAACAAGTACCGAGGTTTCTGTCATCCCTTGAAATATCTATGTGAGGAAATATGTATATACTTATTTCAAAAGGTTCTTTACACGTTAGAAAGAAAGAGATTAGAGTAAAAGGATTAAGTTTCCTAAACCACATTTCATTATTAAATGCTCATCTATCGTAGGCATGACAAAAAAAAACAATCACATAGCCTTTATCATTAGTATTGAGTGATATCCCGCTATCTCACGTCAAAGTAGCTGCTACGGAGAAAAATTAAACGTGAACTTGAAGTTCAATCCACACACAATTGAACTGCAGAACGAATATAGGAAAATGGGTGAATTACGATGAATATTTCTCACTCGTCACAAAAATTTGCCTCGAGAATCCGCACCCATAAAATTGCTTAACGAAATGACGACCTTTTCGAAAGGAATTTCTGATGGTTCCACGAAAAAAGTTATTCCGAAGTCAAAAGACACTCACTTCCCTCCTCTGGCTCAACGAAGAAGAAGAAAAAAAAGACAACCCCGAATATTTACCATGGACCAAGTACTGAAATATTTAATAACGCACGATTCCGGAAAATATAGGGGCTCCACTGGCAACAATGCCCCTCGGAACTCCCGGAATTTCTGCTCCGGAGAGCACGAGTATAGATATCCAAGCCTTCTTCTTCAACAGCCGCCCACTAGCCTTACCAATATTTCGCGAAGACGACGGGGCGCGAGAGAGTAAGGAAAAGGCGACGGGAAGAAAGGAATGAGAAAGAG
The DNA here is from genome assembly GCA_963169105.1 of Ceriagrion tenellum. NCBI lineage: Eukaryota > Metazoa > Arthropoda > Insecta > Odonata > Coenagrionidae > Ceriagrion > Ceriagrion tenellum. Next base: position 120,850,217 of record OY720634.1, on the reverse strand, counting down.
TGGGAAAAAGTGAGAAGTGTCGGCACCGAGAAAAGGAAACGAAAGGGAAGTGGAAAAAAAATGGCGGGATTGGAACAGTGAACGTAGGGAGTCGCTAGTGTAGTTCGGAGAGGGTGTGTGTCGGGTACTGCGTCGCTTGAATGTTTCGGAAGAATATACGAGAACTGAGAAAGGGAGATCCTGGAAGGGGCTGAGAGCGTGAGAGGGGAGGAAGGTAAGGTCATAGAAATGGTCGTGCGATATTTTTTCCGAATCGGTTCCGACATGCGATACGCTGGATACGTCGCTCTGTGATACCGACTGCCCGAGCTAAGCGACATTTAATGCAGTATATAAAGTGACGCAATCCACTACACCATATAGCATGAAGTGATGTTGACGTTCGTGCCCATTTCAAGGAAAAAGTTTACACTAAACCGTCAATAGGCATTACTGACGCATTGAATTAATAAAGCTTTAGCAAGAAAAGTAGCGCAGACTATGAGTTTTACCTTTGAATTCCATGAAGAAATGACCATATCCATGTGTAAAACGTCCATTTAATGTTCAAAACCCATGAGTCAAGTGGCTTTGAAAGCAGTGCTTTTGACTTTAACTCTGTTAGTCCCATTATATTATCCGAAGTATTAAGCAAATGACGAATAAATGGTGCGTGAAAGTGGAGAAAAAGATTGGGTTATTAGCGCACAATAATGTTTTCCATCAGACCCGAAATGCATTACTCCGGATATAGGCATCGCTCAGTGATACCGACTGATTGAGTAAAGAGATATTGGATCGGATTGGATATTTAGGGAGGCGATCGACAGCTAAGGTCACTTGCGCCATAGGGGAAGGTAAAGGAGGAAAGGTGGATAGAAACCCGGCATTGGCATTAGCCTGATCTCAACAAAAGGCGCCAAAAAAGGCGGTTTTATGTATCATCCGATAGATGGAGTACTGCACTTGAAGTACCTTCCGTAAGACATTCAAGTAGGGATCGGGTGTCCTCTGAAAAACTTTCCTCCTCTACATGGATTTGAACCCTGGCCGTCCATATGGTTAGCCATTACAGTAGCCACTACACCAACCCGATCCCCAAAAGAGATATTAAACGTATGAAATATATGTATATGCGACACAATATGACCTGGGATGCGATAGAAAATTAAATGGCTGATTTAGAATAAACTTTAACTCTCCATTGACGTAAAAATAATTGTAACCAGATAAACTGGTATACAAGAACTTTCAGGATGAATACAGCACGGACCGAATGCTTTCTGTTTGCACTGAATTAATTAAAGAGAAATACTTAGTGCTATTTTGAATCTTTCTTTGGTATCTATACAAATTACTTTTCTTTCAACTTGATTTTCCTTTAATTAGGTATGCAACGAATGACAAGGACATTAATCAACTAATTAAAATGAAACATTTTTACGAAAAAACAATACCAAACTGATGATTCATTTCACGCCAATTCGAACCAGGTTTAACCCTACCAATGTTGTTTATCATGGATAAACACGGGTTTTACACGATGTAGTTCTGATGACAAAAACTAAGTTGTTAGCAGGACACCGGAATTACTCGCAATGTTTCTCTCACACTTTCTACATTCATTTCTCCTTTACACAGACCCAGATGTGATACATGAAAAAAGCAAAAGGAGATATCGCGATGCACGATGCAGACTTTGTACAAAGTGCCTCGCAGCCCGATATTTTGTAAATTGCTCAGCCTCACGAGTAGGAGTGGAGGGAAAAGGAAAAGCGGAAACTAGAATATGAGGAGTTGAAGAGGTGTTCTGGAAAGGAGTGTAGAACGCGGGTTGGGAGTGAAGCGGAAGGTGGAAGAGGAGGGTGGAGGAGGCGTTGGCAAAGGAAGGGAAGAAAAAGAAGTGTTAAAGGCTCCCGCAACGACGCGAAATTTCTTTTTGAGAGGCGAGCCGTATAAAAAGGGGATGCCGGACCGGTAAAGGAGGAGGGGTTGGTTGGGTGTATATGGAGAGGGGGATGAAGCGTGCGCTCGTGCGAAGAGGACCTCCTTCCTCCATTTTTAAGGGCGAATGCTTTCCTCCTCCTCCTATTCCCTCTTTCTCCCGGAGATTTTTTTCCTCTCCCACCCAAGGAATACGAGCCGGGGAAGAAACTCCCGGGAAGAGAGGAAGAAGGGAATCTCAAGGCATGGGGGCGGACGAGAAAAATGACGAGGAAGACAAACTAACTAAGAAAGAAATGAGGAAATGCTTTTATGTATCTAGAGAATTTTAAACTTTCACGATGAGAAAATACTCTCTTACCCCGTGCTACAACTAGATAGTACAGTTTAGATGAAATTTTTTAAAAATAGACAGCTTCTTCATATAAAATTTTTGAAAACAGAGAGAAGTAAAATAAATAGAATTTTCGATATTAATGTCACATGAGATTTTTTACCTGGTAATTGGGATACAGAAGCTGTTGAAGATAAAAATACATGCAACATAAACTGACAATAAATTATATGAGCGATATGAATCGAAATAATAAAACATAGGTTACAAGCTTAACATTTTACGAAGGAAAATGTAACATACTATAAATTTTTTATACTAAATACCTATTGATGTAATATAATTTCATACAAACATAATCAAATCCACTATATATTAATAATGTTGACAGAATAATACTTCAAATAGGAGGTAGTATATGCAAAATAAAAATACAATAAAATCACAAATTTGTCTTCTATGCAAAATTCATAAATGGTTTCCAAATAAATTAGTAACCTTCTGAAAAATTACTTTTCATGGGCTGAGGAGAAACAAGAGTAGTGATTTCACAAAGAAATAAAAATTATTCATCCGACCAGAGCCTAGTTTATATAAATTAGGAACATCTGTGAGCAGGTTCAGTTTGGCTGCTTCGTAAATCTCCAAGGTAAACCCCCGTGTCATCAAAAGTGACCTTTAACTCAAGAACTGTGACATCATGCTCACGAATATATTTGGAGCATAAAGGATATCGGTCCTAGGTAGATCAATGCTGAATGTCTTTTGGATTCTAAAGTCAAAGCTCGGGACCTTAGAATATTACTATTACCTGGAAATTCCGACCATTCATCTGTAACGAAAAACTGAATCCATTGGAGAAAAATATCTAACAAAAACTTAGCCTCATTAACACCTCTTGATTTCACCAAGGACTTTGTAACGCAACGCAAACGCGTTTTAAGAGAATTTTAGCCAGCGATTACACGAAAATATAGAAAAGTTTTTATATTCTTGATAGAAATTTGGTATTGATTCTTGATTAACGATGTAAAAAACTATCGTTTACAGATTGCTTAATAATTTTGAACCATGCTTTGAATCGACATATTTTAGGTTGGTTTAATTTCATTATTTTAAAGGGAAAATGCTCATAGCGAGAAGGAGGATGAACTACTCGGGAAAATAATGAACATCCTATGTTTGCGGGTAATATAAGCACTAGATTGATTGCGTCTTGGAGGAGAATGAATTGAAAGATAAGTGCTAATGGGTCCTTCGCATTCATTCAGCATTGTAAAGAAAAATTGATACGTATATTTTTAATTGATAAATCATGAATTAAAAAGCTAAAACGGGTTAAACGACAGTTTATTTTCACTGAAGTATATACCACCACACCGCCTTGCTAAAACTATTCTTAGGTTCTCATAAAGAAATATCTAGTGGGAACTAGTTTCGTGGATAACAAATAATGGTCCATGGAATACGAGCAATGCGGGTAAAGGGATAAGTATTAAATATTTGATTGAAAATATCAATTTTCAGAGGACGCATATAATCCCAATATCATGTGAAATATATTCTCACTACAGATTGATGCCTAAAGAATTAAAAGTACTAATATTCTCGACTGTATTATACTCGGCCCGTGTTTTTCAAAGGATAGCTAATAGTAACGTTAACTGGGTTGAAGTTGATAAACGGGATAAAGATAGTAAAAACAAAAAAAATCGAATCTGGAAGTAATTGGCAGTTTATTTTCGCACGGTGGTGGACAATCGCGGTTAGCCCATGTATTAGACACGCATTGGCATAAGAAGACAGTGCTTTAATTGAGATTTAAAGTTTCAACTCCGGTTGGTTACACTTTCGCTCGTCAGCAGTGTTATCCCGTGAGCACTGCAACTTCATCAAACCTTGGTTGCTTTGCCATCCTGGTTAATGATACCTCCATTAAAGTATTTTCCCTTGCTCAGGATGCAATTTGAAGGTAATGAGACGTAGAGAAAAGGTAAATATATATTTTACAACATGATTTATTCCCTAAAATGACTAATAAGGGTGGTTAGCGACATAAATGTGGTACACCTAAGTTTTATGTTTTTAGAATGTTTCTATTGCTCTAGTTTTTGTTTTCTGGATACCACAGACTTAGGTATCAAAGAGAATACAATCTAACATGATCCACGTAGCGAGGTAATGGTGGTACAACTTTAACTTTTTTATGAGCTTCTACAGATTGGATAGCTAAAATCTATACTTAATTAAAAGGAATAGATTATGGAATTAGGTTTTATCAATATAAATTGCACTGAAAAATATCTCCAAATACTTTAAAACTCTCCCGAATTCATCAGCGTTAACGATAATGACATTCTGCGAGGGTCGATGTGGTAAAACTATTATTTAACCATAGATGACAAAAGTTACAGTTTAAATATGAATACATTTATATTCACTCTAAGGTTCACATCTAGACAAGATTGTAATCACTCTAAGGCTCACAAACTGGATGTCGGAACCGTTGGAACGGAATGCAAGAACTTATGTGCATGTAAGACCAGTTCCGTAGGTATAAAGCGTGGTTGAGGCAAAATTTCACTTGAAATATTTTTATATATGGTAGTATCTATCAGATAAAGAGCTTAAAATTACAAAAAATTACATTTTTCAAGAATTTACATAATATAAAGCTAATATAATAATCTATTAGGACTACAAGCCAGGAATCAGTATGTGAAAACATTCGCGTGGAGCGTAGCACTATATGGATTGGAAGCATGGAACTTGGAAAAGCTGACCCAAAAAGACTAGAGACCTTCAAAAACTGGTGCTGGAGGAGGATGCTGAAGATAAAATGGACGGAAAAAATAAGAAATGATGAAGCGTACTGAATAGTAGAAGAAGAAAGGACCATAAGGAACACCATGGAGAAATTGAGAACCAAATGGATTGGACATACACTGAGACACGATGGATTTGTGAAGGACATAGTTGAAGGGAAAATTCCCCAGAGAAATAAGTTCACCAAATAAAGAGGAAAGTAAATAGGAAGAATTACTAGGAGAAAAGGGAACTAGCAGCAGACGGAGATGGGTGGAGGGCTGCAGCCAACCAATCTTAGGACTGAACGACCAATGAAGAATTTATTGGCACAATTTCTTTAAAATGATCAATATTTTTACGAAAGAGCCATCACTCAGCGATTCAAGAGGACTGATCGTCGAGGAAAGAGATGGAATAAAGGAAATACAGTAAATGGATAACAGGAAAGTAAGAGCTGTGGATATAAAGTGAAAAGAATAAATATTAAGAGCGTCGGAGAAAGAGAGGAGCGATTTGGGAGAAGAAAGGAATAAGG